>CM056999.1:103766807-104966807 GCA_029891345.1 Dryococelus australis
ATTATAAAGATTTAACCAGCCACATTCTGAGTAATGTCCGATTGGTGAGTCTCCACCTTGTTCATGATTCCGGAGGCTGAGTAAGATGGAGGGAGTCGACGCCCGGTCATACCCATCTTCAGTGGTATTCTTGTTCCAATCGGCCGACGACGAAACCACGCCGCTCCCAGTGCTACGTTGGCCTATATCGAACGCGTTGTTGAATATTTTCGGCCCCGTTTCCTGGATGGTGGTGGGGGTTTCTGCAACTGTCTTTCGCAAGGTGTTATTGCAATTACGCTCGTGCCCTGGTCCAATGTTTGAAGGTGTGATAAGGCAGGCCGTCCAGCTAAGACCTGATCACTTTTCATAACAGTTCCCACTTAAAGTTGTACTATGAAGTTTGATGCCTTTTTCAGACGGAAAGTACCGGTTGGAAAACAAACGAGTCCACAGACGTCCAAGCCAGGGTTTCGGTGCAACGCAAAATTTCGTGTCGCACTTGATGTACATCTACTCGGTTTCACACCTGACACATATCGGAGAGACACAACGCAGCAGTTAGTTTTTAACCTATACTTGCGTTAGCACGTATCTCGCCACCAGATGTCAGCCACTTTGCTGTGGATAACGCGAATCTACAAAAGTCTTTAGCTCATAAAGTAAGTTGCCTCCCCCCTCCCCCCCCTTAGGCAAAAAGTTTTAACTCGCGTCCTGTATACCGGTATCTACAACTGTAGGAAACAGTTTTGGAATACGGCGCAATAATGTACACTCTAAACCTTAAAAAGTTAGAACTGAGCGAAATCAGTGAAAACCAGTGGAAATGGCGCGACTGATAATCAGTGCCAGATAACTAAAGGCTGTTCACGATAAAGTGAGCACTTTTGAAATGAACCTTAGAAAACTGTCACCGCCCCTGCATGCATATATTTTAACGGGCGCACTGAGTGACATTCGCCCAGTAAAGTTGGTAAGGATGGCTGGAAAGTAGTTCCATATTTTAACGTCGAATAAGAAGAGTTTGTTAACAATTTGTGCTAATTCAAATTATCTTTTTCGCTTTTGGTTTCTTTAATGCACCGAAGTGTAAAAATAAGCAGATTTGTAAAGTATTTACTTTCGTAATAATTTCACAGTTCCACTTGACCGACGCATGAATAAAGCGATGAGGCCCATGACAATGTTAATTTCACAAAAGGCGGGGGAATACACAACATGCGTACAAGTAGATTATAAGCAGGACTTTCAAAGTGCTCAATTTACCGTGAACAACCTATAATTAATATGATGGCTAGATTCCACTGGATGTCGAGAATTCAATTGCCACAAGTCTCTTGTTCTCAGTTCAATATTGGCTTTTTATTCGATGTTAGAATGTGGAACTACTATCCAGCCATCCTTACCAACTTTACTGGGCGAATGTCACTCAGTGCGCCCGTTAAAATATATGCATGCAGGGGCAGTGACATTTTTCTAAGGTTCGTTTCTAAAGTGCTCACTTTATCGCGAACAGGCTTTAGCTTGAATCGCCAGTCGGCAGCAGTATCATCTGAATTTCAGTGGATCGTACTTCACAGATCGATACCACTGATTCGGGAACAGAGTGTAAGTTAAGATGGGAGAAGACTTCCGCTGGCAGCGTTATTTCGGGGCCGTGATGCGTGGTGCGGCAGTTGTGCAGGCCGTCCTCGTGCCGCGGAACGCCCAGCTTGCAGCGCTTTTTCGCGCTTGACAGTCTGCGAGTGCGCGAGCTGCGTGTGACTGTGGACAATACGATACAGGATGATCTCATCAGTTCGCGTGTCCGTGGCGCGCATTGCCACGGGGAGGTTTCCAATGAAATTGCTAGATATTTCTTATTAGGTCTACAGCGCACTTAACATTTCACGAATGCATTCAAACGTAAACATGTTTTATCCACACGTTATCTGATATTCATGAAACGGCAGGAATACATTGAAAATTCAAAAATGGATGTTCCTAAACAATTGAAATAAGTTAGATACGAGTAGTTCAACATGGCTTGTGAGATCGAGCCTTACGCATGATTACCATCCGCATTCTTGGATTTATCGATTTTTTGTCAAAGCTTACATTTCAGAAGGTGTATTGAAATTTCCCGCAAGACATGTCCTAAATGACAGCTTCCCTAACTTTATCGAACTGCCACAGCTTCACTACATTTATTAATTTTTAGCTGATAACTGTCGAGGCGAAACGCGAGATTATTTTCTTGCGAACGATTATAAAGGTTATGATATCAACAGTAATAAATAAATACTGACCGGAGACAATGCACGAGGCAATGCTCTGTGCTCTGGCGTTCCAAAATATATGATACAAAACTGTATTTCCAGATAATGGCAAAAAAATCCATAAATCCAAGATGGCGGGTGCGAATCTGCCTTAACATCGAGATATTGAGCGCCGGTAAAGATGTGACGAGGTGAAGATAGAGCAATGGAGCAATGCCAGTGAATGATGGGGGGAGGGGGGAGGCTGAGGATATTCTCTGGACAACGGAAACGTCCGCCACGTTTCCCACGTGCGGAAATCTGGGCGATACCGGCGGTCCGCCACTTGTAACATCTATATTGCCACTGGCCTACTGATTTTCTTCATGCGTCAGTAAGTGAAAACGTGACATTGCTAGGAACATAAATGTCTTACAAATGTGCCAGTTAGTACTCTAATGATTACAGACGTGCAACATTAGCGTTATTCCAGACTAAATTCCTATACGTTGTATGTTCGGATGATTTCCACCATTGGCTGACAAGTTCTGTGACACGCCCCAAGGTCAGTTTTACCAATAGTGAAGGCTCAGCGGTTGAGCAACCGATGTCCAGTAAAGCGATCAAACTGGTAAATGGCGCCGTATGTTTTCCAGTAACCAATAGAATATCAAAAGCTGCTCATGTTGGTACAGGGCTGTAGAGTTACCAAATAATAACGCGAATTTTGCAGGTCTCTACTAATGATGTATAAAGCAGATAAACGCCAACTTGATTTGCCGTAAACTAAAACAGTTTACTGGCAACAAGGAATATAACTATTGTTATAAATTCATTATGCCAGCTTAACTGGAAGCCTTCATGGTAGATAATATGCACCTAATGGACGGTGACATTTTCCAAAGTTTGATTCCGTGAAATCCAATATAATCCATTCACAGTTACTTCAAACTTTTCTTAAGCCCTGCTAAAGTTCTACTTCCAGGATATTCCTCCGCCTCGTGCAAACTAAGCTTAAATAAGTCCAGAAAATTACACCAAAGGACAACGCAAAGAATTCGTGCTGCGCTCTCAGTTGAAGTAATATTTTTGCATAAGAACTATTTCTTACTAAGCATTACCAACACTGATGTTTCCCCACTGCTTTTATTCATATTTATTATAAAAGAAATATTAGAACTCATAAATATATTGCAGGCAAAACTTCAATTTAACGAAAGAAAAAGACACTTTCGTGTTAACAAAGGCATAAAATGCTTGTGATACATGGCATATTTGGGAAATAACTAAACACGTCATACATGGGCTGACTTTTCAAGGGTTTGATTCAAAAAGTGCGAAGAAACCGCGAATAAACTACAGAGGTCCGAAGCCTACCTCGTAAACAACGTGAACGTAACTAGCAAGAAAAATTAATCTTGACTTAATTTTCTTGGCCCACTTAAAACTTGCCGGTCCCGAGGCAGAACTTTCTCCCATCGGGACTTGGACGGTGCTCGTTTAGCAGGCTCACCGCGTAGGCAGTCGTACGTAATCTTGGTTAAACTTTCACGTTAAAGTTGTTTTCGAACATGTAAAAAAAATCAATTTCGTACCACTCAGCACGCTTTAATCAAACAGCCTTAACGCATTATCGATGACGTTGACAAAAAGTGAGTTCAGAGCGTGTGAAAATGTTTGAATATGTTATAATAATACAATTTATGTAAACCGAAGCGTTCAGCCGAATGAGTTTGTGCTGCAACTGGTATTTAAAAAAAAAATAAATCAGCTGTAAAAGATGTGAGAGCTCCAATGCGTCTGTTGTCATTTGAGGTTAAACGCTTCATCGCGCTTCCTTATGTTGGGATGTCGGTAAATAAAGGCTGTTCACGATAATGTGAGCGCTTTAGGATTGAACCTTGGAAAAAAGTCACTGCACCTGCATGCATATATTTTAATGGGCGTATTAAGTGACATTCGCCCAGTAAAGTTGGTAACGATAGATTGAAAGTAGTTCCATATCTTAACATTGAATAAAGTGTTAGATAACCATTTGTGATAATTTTTTATTTCGCTTTCTGTTTTTTTTTTTAATGCGTTGAAGTGTAAAAATGAGCAGATTTGTAAAGTATTTCCTTTCTTAAAATTTTCACACTGATGAGGCCCATGGCAATGTCAATTTTATATAAGGCGAAGGAATATACAACTTGCATACAAGTAGATCTTAAGCAGGGATTTCCAAAGTGCTCATTTTACTGTGAACAGTCTATAGTCATGTGAATATCATTTTAGTGCCCATAGAACATTCTGCAAAGATCTCAAATTGGGATAAAATGTAACATTTATTTTATTCGACCGCATGCTTGCAATTTGAAACATTTAGTGTAATGACTACAGACTAACATGGGCCGCGGTGGCTGAGCGGTTAGTCTGCTCGCCTCCAACCGAGGCAAACGGGGTTCAATCCCCGGTCGGGCCACTTCCGGATTCTCGTACGTGGGAATCGTGCCGGACGATGCCGCTGGTTGGCGGATTTTCTTGGGGATTTCCCGTTTCCCCCGCCCTTTCATTCCGGCGTTGTTACATACTTATCTCAGTCACCCTCATCGGCTCTCAAGACCTCCGCCCAAATCTCTTCTCTCACTCGTTCACTCATTACATGCTTACATATGTGTATTGGAACTTGAAGCCATTATGACCAATGATAGATCTATTGATTACCAAGAAACTTTCATTTTTACATGTTTTGTCATACCTATGTAAACACACGAAATCACAGTATTTCGTACCCCCTCCCCGGCATCTCAAATTGTTTTATATGACCGCTTTGTCAACAAATTCTGCCAGTGCCAACATGGCCATAGTTTAGGTCCTCATAATTTTGTGTACTTAATGATTTTAGCTTATTTCGTGATGATAGCTTCCAGCTACTCATTTAAGTGGACAAACACGTACTTGCTTGTGCCAGAGCATTTGTTATTGTCGTCCCCTGAGTTATCCGTTCAGCAAAAGTTTAATGTCTTCGTTTGATTGTCATAAGTTTGTCATGTAGGCGATAACATACATGCCCTAGGCTTGTATAGGCTGTTAACGATAAAGTGAACAATTCTGAGGCCCTAGTAATTTTTTCCTTTCAGGCATTTTTTCCTCCTTTCACCTTTTAAAATGAATATTGCATGTACGTAATAAACGCAGTGTGTATATTCCACTGTACTCTGAAGTTAACTTCTAAAGCTAAAATAGAGTATACTTACTGACTATTATTCCAGATTATTAGGGGGCTTTCAAAAGTGCTAAGTCTACCTTGATTAGCCTATATAATGCTCGTGCATACGTTTATACGTATGTACTCACAATTACATATATGATTATATATTTACGTTGGTTACATCACAGGTACGCATCTTTACCCGGGATTCATACAAGTTTTACCAGTGCATTTATTAGCTTGGATTCGAACCCGGGATATCTCGTACCGTAGATCGACTTCTTAGTGACCTCGGCTTTGCAATGGCTGACTGACAACACTGAAAAAAGGATGAGTTTTGGTATCATCCATTTTAAGTAACAATAGAGAGTGAATTAAGTTATAGGCTTAATAAGACTTCGCCAGGATAAATGTTACGACACTTTAGCCGGTGTGAACCTGTAGTTGTCCATTTAGCAGTATGCAGCGCAGCAGTCCCACCGTGTTGTTTTTTAACCCATAAACAGGTTAAAAGATTTCTGTTATTTTAGCCTAGGTCAGTCAAACTGTTCTTTCTTTAGATACTTGTAAGTTGGAAGGTCTCGTTTTGTAACGTCTTAAAAACTTTGTGCGTTTGACATACTGAACGAACATATCAGAAATTGACACAGTCTCCAGCGAAAATCCAACCAGATGTCAGCCAGGAAACCTGATTTGTAGATCATAGTCCCGGGTTTAAATTCCCAACTTGATCGAGTTTTACAGGCGATGGAAATTTTCTCATCCTGGGTGCCGTGTTTTTTTTTTCATAGTGCTGCGGAAATGGCTATGATAATAAGCCTTGTAGAAAGATCACGGGGTAGAGTGCATACGCCAGCTGCCCAGTAAATTAAAAAACACCATAAAACGAAACTTTTTCTGCCAGACATACTTTCTGATTCAGTCACTTATGTTACTGAAGATTACCTGTTCTACATCTGTTTATCGCGTGTTCTTTTTCACTGTAAACTTACTCTTAAAGAGCTAATGCCTGCATACGAATTTTAGTAAAAAATTTCTCAGTCTTTATTTTATCGAAGTTTTATTTTCCTGCACGAAGAAATTACTTTCAAATAAACATATTCTTTAGTACAGTTTTCAATGAAATCAAATAGTTGTTAACAGAAACGTCCTGCAAGTAGGCTGTTGGCTGTTACAGAAAATCAGGGAGGGCACATTATTTTGTCAGGCATACAGTTTGATCCATTACATAGTCGAAGGTTGTTTCTGGACTCGAAATGCCGAGTTTGCACCGTTCTAATGCTTCAGCGTGGAGCGGGGAGTTCTGGGCGGCCGATGAGGGTAAAGCGAGGTGATTATGAAGAAACGCCTTAATGAAAAGTTGGGGGGAAACGGGATATCTCCGAGAAAATCCGCTGACCAGCGGCACCGTCCGGCCCTATTCCCACTTGCGAAAATCCAGGAGAAGCCACGCCGGGAATAAAACTCGGTTCGCCTTGGTGAGCAGCGAGCGCTCTAGCCGTTGCGTGACCGCGGCCCCGAATACTTCAGAGCTGTGTAACTGAAACCTCTTGTCGATAAACCACTCATTCACTGCGATTCCTGGGTCCATAACTACGGAAAATGTATAGTGAAAATAGTTGTCAGTTCTTTGCGCTGTACATATTTTGGAATAAAATTGAAACCATTTATTTTACTTAACAGTAGAAAATGTTACGGCAGGAATAAAGGCACGCGTGACTAAAAAAATGGCAAACACTGACAACCAAATTGTCTAGCCACCATTTTTGTGGCTTTTTTTTTTGTACCTTGTTCTCCCATCATTTTGCGGACCTAGATTTTGGCCAAAAAATGAATTAATAAATTTAAGTGGCTACTCCATCTTACTAATGTAATGTTAAGCGCAAAATTTCGAACGATTTACTTTTTCTTACGTGTACTTTATTTCAGGTGGTCCTTGATTGAATTGCAAGTTTAGAAGCACTTAGTAATTAAAATCTCTAGATATAGAGTACATAGTGATGGTTGGTATTATGAGGAAATGGCTCTCTACTTAAAATAAGGACTTTTCAGAGTTATAGAGGGAACTGGGTTTTGATAGATGAGTTAGTACTAACCATAGACCAAGTACACAACTAACAAAATCAAACAATCTGGAAGCTAAGTGAATAAAGTTATTTTAATAAAAAAATAGTTACAGCTAGTGATATATTTTTATTTATCGCTAAGTAAATACGTTGTTCTCCATGCGTTGAATGAAGTTTTCTATTCAACACGTTAAAAAATTGGGTTCGGCTGTGTTGGGGACACGGCCGGTTGTTTTGTGTGAATACGTCTAGTTGACGCGCTCGGACGCCTTTTTTTTTTTTTTTTTTTTCCACGTTCCCGGCACCGCTTCACTTGATCATACGGGGTTGTATGGGCATCACTGGATTGCTTTTGAGATGCTCTTTCCAATCGTATACGAGTTCTGTATTTCGACTTGGCTTTTTGAAGAGTATAGGTCGACATTGTGTTAAGTTTTCTTAATTTTCTACATTAAACGCATACAATCTCACCATAAACACACCAAACAACTGTTTTTATACACGCAATCGATTGATCTTGGCGAGAGCTGTCGATTGATATTTAAACGAGCGTCGTAGCTTCTCCAAGTCAAAAGTTATACTACGCGGAAGTGATGAGACGCGGCGAAACGAACTCAAAATTGTGGCCCCTATCCCGGCCACGGGCGATACTTCGCAGTCCTCACTCAACGTAACATATCCTTTGATCGTTTGGCAATTGAGTGGTGCAATTGAAATTTGAATGTAGACGATAGATTCGGAGCTGCAATGCTATAGTGTATCCCCCGATTTTGTTATCATCGGATTTTCTGGATTGCCTCGCACTATGGTTGCAAATTTTAAGACGTATTCACGTCAAAATACGTGGAGGGTATGTTTTGGGTTTTCACGTTGTGGTCGGAAGGCAGTGTACTCTCCAAGCACAAAGCTTTTTTTTTTTTTTTTTTTTTTTAGGTCAGTTGACTGTTCACGCGGCATTCTCTTAAAAGCCGCGCTTTCTCCTGAGTCACACGATTAGCGTTTTAATCGCCGCGCCTCATGCTCGAGGTTCTTGACACGTAGGTTGCGGTCTACGAACACACGAGTGTTCATTGGTTACGTGGAACTGCAGAGTACCGACCGAGCAGCCATCCAGATCTGGTGAGCACTTTTGAAATCAACTTTTTAAAAAATGTCACTGCTCTCACTTGCGTAAATTTTAACGGGTACACAGAATGGTTTGAGTCCAGTAAGGTTGATAAAGATGAAGGGCAAGTAAAGGCTATTCGCAGTTAAATGAGCACTTATGAAAGCCCTGCTTAAAAACTACTTGTAAGCACGTTGTGAATTCTTCCGCCTTATGTAAGATTAACATTGCGGTGGGCCTCATCACTTTATTCATGCTTGGTCGATTGAAACTCTGAATTTATTAGAAAAGTAAATATTTTACAAATCTGCTTATTCTTAAACTTTGATGCATAAAATAAAACAAAGCGAAAGAAATAATTTAAGTTATCAGAAATGGTCACCTAACCTTTTTTATTCGACATAAAGATATGGAACTACTTCCCATTCATTGTTACCAACTTTACTGGGCGCACGTCACTCAGTGAACCCGTTAAAATATATACGGGAGGGGGGGGGGGGTAGTGACTTTTTTTTAAGGTTAATTTCAAAAGTGCTCACCTTATCGTGAACAGTCTTTGCTTCCTTGTCCTAACGTTGAATTTAAAGTGTCGGATAAACTTTTGCGAATAATGAAATAATTTCTAACGGTTTTTGTTTTGTATTGCGTATGTGTGTAAGAATTAGCAAGTTCATGTTTACTTTTTAAATTATTTCACAGTTTCACTTGACCATTGCATGAATAAAGTATCAGGCCCATTGCAGTGCTATTTCTACATGTTGTGGAAGAATACACAATGTTCATACAAGTGGATCTCAAGCAGGGTTTTCAGAAGTGCTTCATTTACCGTAGACAGCACCTACGTTGATCCCGTTTTCGTCGTATAGTTCAGTCTGATCCGTATTGGGAGAAAAGGCGAATCGGGATCAATCCCCGGCCGGGCCACTCCCGGATTTTCGCGTGTGGGAATCGTGCCGGACGATGCCTCTGGTTGGCGGGTTTTCTTGGGGATCTCCCATTTTCTCCTTTCTCTCATTCCGGCGCCGCTCCATACTCACCTCAATCACCCTCATCGGCTCTCAAGACCTTGCTGTTAACCCATTCAGACCCAGTGTACACAATTGTGTATATTACACACGTGTAGGTAATCTTTGGTCTATACTGCACATTGGGAACCTCAATGATCATTGAGCTTACCTGTGGATAAATTATTCGCAAACCGTCTTATTGGTTTAAGTTATAATTGGTCCATATAACTGTTGCTGAACATATAGCCTACATCTCATTGGCTTTGGCGACGAAAGAAGTGTTGTTTCGACTTAAGTACAGCACGCATCATAAAAGTTTTTGTATGCAATACCTGTAACCTTAAATTAAAGTGGGTCTGAGAGGGTTACGAGTCGCCCAAATCTCTTCACTCATTCATGTTGGGAGAAATCCCCATGTATCACTTTTTTTTTACAGATGTTAAAACAGATTATCATTGTAGTTCTAAAGTGTACAAATTAAGGTGGTTGGATGTATCCGGGGTTATGTCTATATCCTAGTTTCAAGCATGAGATTGACGCGCGCAAATGTACATGTCCCTAGTTACGAAATCCTCGTAAATGAACGTTCGCAAATTACACAGAGGAGCACATTAAATACAGCAGGATGAACTCTATTCTTCTGCTACAGTTATTTCGTTGTCAGATTTACATGTAATGCACATTGTGATTTTAACGTAATTTAAAGATTATAATTTACGTATTCATTGAATTAATTGGGTGTTTTAAAATAGTCGTATACCGGGTTTTTATAGCTCAATGTGGCCTATATTCACATACCAGCAAATTAATTCAGCAAATAAACTGTATCTCGTAATTTATTTTTATGAGTGAGCTCAGCGCAAGTTTTGAATTAAAGTGTTAATTTCATCATATTTCTTCAAATATCAGTTTTTAGCGTTTACATTTTAATGTTTTTTTTCTTTTGTTATTTGCGTGTAAAATTATTTGCATGCGAAAACATCTAAGAATATTGAAGTATAATTTTTTTATTTTAATTTTAGGACACAGCCTGGGATGGAAGTTCAGGTTAATGGATGTTTGCCTTAGGACACAGTTTGTCTTAAGGCAATATCGGCTATACTAAATATGATGATGATATGCGCGTCTCTTCAACATTGGCTCATGAATTGCGCAAGAACGTTCAGAATCACTTGTTCAAACAATGACGTGCCGTTTCTTTAGTTTTGATTTTATACCAAAATCGCCTTTTTTATAAAATTAATCATTGTAAGTAGCTTAATTAATATTGTAATTAAAACTCGGTCGTAAGGAGCCGAGTGTACTAACATATTGAAATACTACGTATTTCTAAAACATGGGAACAAACTTCGGCTGGCAATTCCGTACGAAAATATAAGACGAAAATGTTTGTACAAGTTATCCCTTAAAGTGATTATTAAGGGAGATATGCGCCTCAAAAATTTGAGTTTTAAAATGCCTTTAGTTAAAAATATCAGACATCACTCGTGATTGAGCAACATCTCTGTGAATGGTGTTTTGTATAAAGGAGATCTTACACCTCTAAAAAGGCCATCGGTAATATCACCCCCCTTTTGGAAATGGCTGTTGGCACTCTATGTTTAGGGGTAGTGAGATTTTGAGACAAGTTATATTTCAAAACACCGTAGGGTCGTTGATTGACAGAATGACTTTTCGACACGTGTTAACTGTCTGCACACGAATCACGTTTGAGCCGTGCCGATGTTGCCGAATTCTGAGTAGCGCGGTCAAACATGAAAACTAGTACTCAAGCAGACAGCAACCACTGGCAACATACAAACGGTTGTAGGGTGCTTATAGTATTGAAGTACAATATGCACTCGTTTTTTTCTTTAGCGAAAAATCACTAGCTCTATCTGTTCTTGCATCAAACTTTGTAACACTTCGTTGTAAGTAATTTTTAAAGACAGCCTGTAAATCAGCACGTTTAAATCAACAAAAAAAAAAGTTGTCTTGTCGGAACACACTCAGATGAACCGTTTGTGAGATAATTCATGTTGAACATTCAAAACAGAACGTGCGTTGCATACTAGGTAGGCAAAGCACAAAACAGGGTAATAGTAGTATATAAAAGCTTGCCGCGAATAGTCAAGAGCCTTACGCAAGATATGTGCTTACTACGCTTACGCAAATGAGGTATACGTTCTTCATTGCTACAGACTTTTATATACTAAACATAAATTGTTACAAACATATTCATTTGTAGTAAAGTTTATTACGGCTGTTCGACCACATCTTTCAAGTGCTACAAATTGTGTAAATAAGTATTATAATTATTTTTCTCTTTTTATTTTTAGTGCATTTATGAATAAAAGGTTGGTTTTAAAAGTTTTTTACGTTAATTTTATTTTTGACGGGAATGTGTCGTTAAATTTGCAACCATAGTGGGAGGCAATCCAGAAAATCCGATGATAACATAGGGGGATACAGTTTGGAATTGCAACTTCGAATCTATCGTCTGCATTCAAAATTAAATTACACCACTCGATTGCCAAAGGATCAAAGAATAGGTTACGTTGAGTGAGGACTGCGAAGCATCGAGGTGGAAAAAAAAAGGGGGGGGGGGGGGGAATTTTGAGTTTGTGTCGCCGCGTCTCATAATTTCTGCACGTAGTATAACTTTTGACTAGGAGACGCTACGACGCTCGTTTAAGTTTCAATCGACAGCTCTCACCAAGATCAATCGATTGCTTGTATAAAAACATTTGTGTAGTGTGTTTATGGTGAAATCGTATGCGTTTAATGTAAAAAATTAAGAAAACGTAACACAATTTCGGCCTATGCTCGTCAAAAAGCCAAGTCGGAAATATTGAAATCGTATACGGCTGGAAAGAGCATCTCAGAAGCAATCCAGTGATACCCATAAAACCCCATATGATCGAGTGAAGCAGTGCCGGGAACGTAAAATATACATCAAGGCGTCTTGAACCCATCAACGTAGACGTATTCACGCAAAACAAACGGCCGTGTCCCCAACACAGCCAAACCCAATTTTTATTATATATATTTTTGGATTTGATGTGATGATGGTTCATGACTATTCACGGCAAAGTGAGCACTTTTTAAGGCCCTGCTAGAATTTCCTAATTATTAAATTTCTATCTTCCCGCATCTTTTTAATATAATCATTGCAGTATGACCAACAAACACAGTGTGTACAGTGCACCACTCCCAAATGTTAACATCTGAAGCTGCCATAAAATATATTTATCAGTAGTTAATGCGAATTGTAAGGGTCTTAAAGAGTGCTCACTTTACCATGGATAGCCTATAGGTCTCGGGTAGCGTTCCCTCAAAAGTAACTTAATTTTTAAGCTCGCATGGCGTGATCAATTGTTTGTTGTGGCAGTGGCTGTGCGCCTGGTTTCACCTGCTGAGCGCGCCGCGCCCGCAGCTTGTTTGCAACGCAGATTAGCCACCCCCCCCCCCCCCCCATCCCGGGACCGTTTGCTACTATTTACAAATGGCGCTGCTATTACACTCGACTTGGTGACGACCTCCTCCTCACTCGACTGGTTCTGCTTTGGGCGGAAATGCATCAACAAGAATGGGTTTGCTTCCGCGTGTGCTCGCGTGGACAGACACGCGGATTCGTTTCGGAACAAGCCGAACTTGCAAACTCTTGTACGTTTGTATAGGTCGTTCACGGTAAAATGAGCGCTTTTGAGACCCTAGTTTCCTTCTTTTTCCTTTCAAACATTTTTTATCTTTAAACCACTCTTTTTAATTAAATATTGCAATTTAAATAATAATCACAATGTGCGTATTTCACCGCACTCGGAAGTTAATGTCTAAGGCTAAAATAAGTTGTATTTAAGGACTATTAACCAAATCGCAGGGCATTGAAAAGTGCTCACTTTACCGTGAATAGCCTATACCACACATTACGTAAGAATACAGAGATGAAACAGCCTTCAAGGTGGGTTTACGATTGACTTACAGAAATGTTAGGCCGTGCGCTTATAGTATGAGTTGATGTTTTCAAGGGTATTGGTTTACGGTTGAAATGTGCAAGTTTCTGCGCGGATCGTGTGCGTTCTTGGCTTGACTTAAGGTACTGTGATATCTTATATCTTTAGTACAAGTAAATACGAAGTAGCCGATCAGAAAACAGCGACGGTTGTTGTTGGCGAGAATCTGTTTTTACATATTGGATGTAGACTTTGATGTGTCGTGAAATAGTAGCTAATGAATTATTAAATCACGTGACGGCATTCTCGTATGTTTAGAGAAAGGTTCCTCATGTTTTAGTTCTTGAAAGAGGCTATTCAATTTACTTTTATGTAACTTCATATTTATTGACGTAACTGCCCAATGTTGCCTTCGGCATCACCTTTTAAAAGTTATCGTGAGTTTTTCAAAACGATTACACAAGTAGTAACCACAGAAGTAGGAGTCACGAGCAACTCCGGCGATGTATTTTTTTCAAAATGGCGGCGGGTACAGCATCGCAGTTATGCCACCTCCTCCCGCCTACCCGGGTACGATGTCTTGCGAAGCGTTGCCAACCCCCCATGGAGTTCCTTGATTGGTTACTTCCCCCCTCCCACCCCCTTCTTACTGGAGTCGGTGTCTGGCAGCGGGCATCCCCAAGTAGTTGTTGTATGCCCGGTTTAACCCTCTCCACCCCCCCTAGAGTACGGGGGGGGGGGGGGGTAAGCTTCCGAGGACATAATTTATTCAAAATGGTGGTGATGCAGTTGCACTTACTTTTCCTCCACCCCTGGTGCATTTGCACATGCAGGTGGATGTGTAATTATAATTAGAATTGAATTTGCATGTGTAATTGTAATTACAATTGCAATTGTGCGTGTACTTCCCCACCCCCTACCATCCCGTGTGCACCAGAGAATTGAAGGGGTGTTTTTGCAGAGCGTCATTAGGTCGGTGGCCGCCAGACTGTGGTCGCAGCGACCGGTGCTTGGTTCGATGCTTGTTGGGGTTACTTATATATTCTGTTTGTGCATTTGCGCAATAAACAATGAGAACAAGTACACGTGTTGTCTGGTCGACAGCTAGAGGCAGACTTAGGAGCATGGAGGTGGTTAGGTATTGTCTCGTCGGGAGCTGCAGGGGAAATGCATGCAGGTGTTGTCTCGTCGGAAGCTGGAGGCATATGAAGGAAAATGTATTTGGAGCAGCTGGATGATGGGCGATGGAGGGTGGATGCAGTTTCATAATACTAGGACGTGTAAATAGAATATTTATTCCTACAATTAATACATAATTAGATTAATTTAATTATACCCTTGCATATGCAGCAATAAATAATGCATTGATTACATAATCGATGATTTGCATGTACAAGATCTAATTACACAAGTAGGCATGTCGAGACCCTATTTGCACGTCTGCTCCCTAGTGCAGCTAGCTCTCAACTGAGCTCCAGTCACCAGTATCAATGTCTTTTACCCATCCACCTTATTGGGTTCTACCCAAGAGCTATGGTTTCATCATCATTCCTCTCAAATCATATATTACATTAAAAATCGTATTAAAAAAGAGTGCATGTGAAGTAAAAGTGTAAAATACAATAGTGTAAACCACTTGTATTTTTTTTTATTCCATCACATTATTTTTATATTTGACTCACTCACTCACTCTTTTCTTTTGTGTGTCTGAAGTTACGACTTGTATGATTTCTTTTTTTAGATTGTATTTGAACATATCACTGTGTGTAATAGGTAGACTTTCTTTTTTGGAGTGTCTGATTTATAAGTTACATGTCTCCACCCTGTTACATTTTAAGGTAAGGTAAGTAATAAATGAAACAAACATTCAGATTGAAATAATTTTTACTATCCATCAACCACAAGAACACAATATTTACACATTTATTTAACAATAAAAAAATTGATATACACAACGCATCTTCTAACATAACCTTTTCTGGAGGATACTTCATTTAACATTCAAACGATTTATATACAAAAAATCTTCGTACATAACGTTTTCCATGGCATACTTAATTTTACATTCAAAAAATGTATACACGCAACACATCTTCTTACATAACTTTCTCTGGAGTATATTTCATTGTCATCATTTAATATTCAAAAAGTTTATGCACAACACATCTTCTTAAAACAATTATATACATATTCGCACATAACTTTTTCTGGAGCATAGTTCTTTGGTCATGTTTATTTACATTAAAAAATTATATACATCACACTTCGATGGCATTATATATATATATATAATATATGTAGTGTGTGTGTGTGTGTGCAGTTTTTACATTCGCACACTGCGGTTTGCATCTCTTACTTCAAAAACGAGGTATTCATGTTGGAAGGCCTATCTTCACAACTATTCATTGGTGATGATGAGTCACTCTTGAGTGATGTTAAACCAGTTGTGCAGCAACACTGTCCATTTTCATTTACCACAGTTCCGTTGGGTTGCATGATATTTCTCGGAGCCAATGGCTTTATAAGAAAGGGGACATTATAATTCTGCAGATTATAGAGTACAACTACGAGTTGGTTCTTTTTTGTCTGAACAGCAAATTGCATTGATTATGTGAGCGGTCCCATAAAATGGTCATGGTCGACTACAAAAAGGACACATGTTTTTTTTTTGCGGAAGTGGATTTGTCTTTTCCAAAGGAATATCATGATGCCTGAGCTTTTCTGCCTCTTGTCACAGTATCTGGCATACCTCAGAGCGTCAAAACTGAGAAATTGCTTTTAACTCTCGCGCTGTGGGGAAGAATTATGTTACAAATGGTGAAACACTGAAGCACTACTTGAAGTATGGAGCCAAACTCGATGCTGTTCTTTCACGTTTTGGGCTTTGAGCAGGAGGTGTGGATGGCTTTGTACATCGTGTTCAATTGTCAGAAACGTGTTCAGGCTGCGAATGCTTTCGAAAAAATCGTTTTTATGAATGAACTATTCAGTCTATGGAAAGACTTTACAGAATGTCCGCCGGAAAAGGGACATCAGAGTTGTATCACGGCATGACACTATATACGAGGTGGCAGAACTGATTGGATGACCTACTTTCGAGGCAAGGCACAATCTAAATGAAAATATAGTTCTAATAGAAATCGAAAAGGTCTCTGTTCAATTCAACAAGCCTTTGTACACTGGGTTGCCATTTTAGATTTGTCAAAATTTTACCTTTATGACTGGGTTATGGGGACCCAATTTCACTTCTGTTCACGTGGTCACTATGTCTACAACGAACGTGTAACAAAAGTTGCCTTATCAAGTGATGATAACAAAAGGTATGTCGGACTGGACAACATGTCGACATTGCCATGGGGCACTACAAAATTACTGAATAAATTTCCTTCTGTTTGTCAATATCAGCCAACCCCAACAGCTACCATACCTGTGAACCACCTGTCATCTGCTGCGAGGTCTTATCGCAACTATATGTGAGACCATCGACTTCATCACCATCTCACTGCGCGACCGACCAACTATGTATCAAACAACATTTTTCCTAGTTTACCACAACACCATCAGCGAGGACAGTGTTACTGCACAACTGGTTTGACATCATTCAATAGTGACTCATCATTATCATGGATAGTTGTGAAGGTAGGCCCTCCAACATGGATTACTCGATTGTGAAGTAAGAGATGCAAACTGCAGTGCATGGATGTTAAAATTGCACATATAGAAGAAGTGTTAATATTTAAATAATGCCGTCGAAGTGTGATGCATATAATTTTTAATGTAAATAAATGTGACCAAAGAACTACGCCCCAGAAAAAGTTGTGTAAGAAAATGTATATACTTGTTTTAAGAAGATGTGTTGTATATTAATCTTTTGAATACTAAATTATGTCAATGAAGTCTGCTCCAGAAAAAGTTATGTAATATGTGTTGTGTATATAAATTCTTTGAATTTTAAATGAAGTATGCCTCAGAAAAAGTTATGTAAGATTTGTTGTATAAAAATCTTTTGAATGTTAAATGAAGTATCCTCCAGAAAAGGCCACGTAAGAAGATGTGTTGTGTATAATTTTTTTTTTTTGTTGTTGAATAAATGTGTAAATATTGTGTTCTTGTGGTTGATGGGTAGTAAAAAGTATTTCGATCTGAATATTTGTTTCATTTATTACTTACCTTACCTTAAAATGTAACAGGGTTGACACATGTAACTTATAAACCACACTCGAAAAAAAGAGAGTCTTCCAACTACATACAGTGATGTGTTTGAATATAACCTGAAGAAAAAAAAAACATATAACAAGAGTTGTAACTTCAGACACACAAGAGAAAAGAGTGAGTGAATCAAATATAAAAATAATGTGATGAAATAAAAAATATATTTAAAATGGGGGTTACACAATTGAATTTTACACTTTTACTTCACAAACCCTTTTTTTTAAATACGATTTTTAAAGTGATAACATATGATTTGAGAGAAATAATGATGAAACCATAGCTTCTGGCTAGAATCCAGTTTGGTGGCTGGGTAAAAGACATTGATACTGGTGACTGGAGCTCAGTTCAGAGCTAGCTGAGCTAGGGAGCGGACATACAAATAGGGTCTCGGTACGCATACTTGTCTAATTAGGTTTTGTTATTGTACTTCCTCGGTACATACAAGTCTTCGATTAATTAATCGATGCATTATTCATTGCTGCATATGCAAGTGTACAATAAAATTAATCTAATTATTTATTAATTTATTAATTCTATTTACACATCCTAGCAATTTGCAACTGCATCCACCCTCCCCCAACCCTCCTCTAGCTGCTCCAAATGCATTTCCCTTCCATCTGCCTCCATCTCCCGACGAGACAAGACCTACATGCATTTCCCCTGCAGCTCCCGACGAGACAACACATAACCACCCCATCCATGCTCCTCATTTGCCTCCAGCTCTCGAACAGACAATAAGCGTACTTGCTCTCATTGCTCATTGCGCAACTGCACAAATAAAATATAAGTAACCCCAACAAGCATCGAACCAAGCACCGGTCGCTGCAACCACAGTCTGGCGGCCACGACCTAATAATGACCCGCCAAAATACCCCCTCAATTCTCCGGTATACTCATGGGGGGGGGGGGGGGGTTTGAAGGAGTACATGCGCAATTGAAATTGTCAGTACAATTACACATGCAAATGAAATTCTAATTATAACTACACATGCACCTGCATGTGCAAGTGCAATAGGGTTTGGGGGAATGGGAAGTGCAACTGCATCACCACCATTTTTAATCAATTATATCTTCGGAAGCCTACCCTCCCCCTACTGCATTGGGTTGAGGTGGAGGAGGTGAAACCGGGTACTCAACAACTCCATGGGGGGTGCCTGTCGCCAGACACCGACTCCTAAGTGGGGGGGGGGGGAGGGGGCAGAACTGCACTGCTGTACCCGCCGCCATTTTGAATTGATTGCATCGCCGGTGTTGCTCGTGACTCCTACACACATATATAGGCCGTTCACTGTAAAGTGAGCGCTTTGCGACCCTAGTTATTTTTTCTTTTCAGTCATGTTTTATTCTATAACCAACTTTTTAAACAAATATTGCCATGCAAGTAATAAACACAGTATTTTATACTCCACCGCACTCGGATGTTACCGCCTAAGGCTACAATATCATACAGGCTATTTGACTATTATTCCAAAAGCGAGGGCTCTCGAAAGTGCTCACTTTATCGTGAATAGCCTGTACTTTAATGTATTTTTGTGTTAACGTAAGTATAAAAATTTGTGATGGGAATCAACCAAACTCGTCATAAATGGGTGTTTTTTTTTTCAAAGGTTTGATTTAAAAAATGTGGAGAAACCGCGAATAGATTACACCAGTAGTGCTGAACAGTAGTCGCTATCGATAATGGAGGGAGGCGGAGGCGGAATCTGTGAACGCGGAGCGAGTCACCGGCTCAGCTGGACCGCTGGTTGTCCGCCGTCACGTCAGCCTCCCACTGCCGGCCGGAGGTCATCAGGTCAAGTGTCAAGAACGCGTAGCGTCAACCAGCTTGCTGCTTGCCCAACACATTCTCGGTAACTGCCGCACCGTGGAGAAACTTTACTCGTGTCAGCGTGATTCATAGCAGCGCAAGGAAACTGCTGCGTCTTGGTGCGTTAAGAGCATCGCGTTGCAGCTCGTCTGTAATACGGGTTTGTTGACGGAACTATTAAACGTGCCCCCAAGTGTTTACCTGCGAAAAGAAAACATCCCACAGACGATGACGAAATGGTCCAAGACGGCACACATTTGTAACCCTCGAACATCGTTATATACTAGCTAGACAAGAACGGAACCACACTAGGAGCATGTGTTGAACTTTTGCTACAGAATTTCCACCAATAAAATGACATGGTCGCTGCTTGAAGTCCTTGTGTACAGGCAAAACGGCAAGGACACCACACGCCAGTTCAGAGCCTTGCGCGTAGAGGCGATGAGGCATGTGATGTGCGTTGTCAGTGTCGCCTTTATCGGTCGCGCGCTTCTATGGGCCTCAAACGCAAAATAGATCCAGGTAGGAGGCAACATGTATATGTTCTTGTGTCCATTGCTTTGAAATTGTTATTATATAATACCGCAATTACGACAGGAATTAACTTTTAAAAAATGTGTGATCGTATGAAACTATTACGGGTTGAATAAAACCCGCCGAAATACGTCGTGATGTCATGAGTCATAGACAAGCTCACCCGTCGCCTTCGTTAGTCGTTGGCCATGTAGCGTGTTTGTTTATGAACATTTGTTTTTGGTCGTGGGTACGAAAAGCAACAAACTAACGAAAATAAAGAAATCCTTATATGTGTGTAGTTGTGTAGGCTATTACGGTAAAATGAGCACTTTGGAAAGCTCTGCTTAAGATTTACTTGTATGCAAGTTGTGTGTTCTTCCGCCTTATGTAAGATTAACATTCTCGTGGGCCTCACTTTATTTCTGCGTTGGTCAAGTGAAACTTTGAAATTATTATAAAAGTAAATATTTCACAAATATGCTTTTTTTTTTTACACTTGGGCGCATTAAAAAAAAGTACCAAGCGAAGTAAATATTTTCCATCCATCGTTACTAACTTTATTGGGCAAATGTTACTCAGTGCGCCCGTTAAAATATATGCAGGCAGGGGCAGTGACTTTTTTCTAAGGTTGAGTTCAAAAGTGCTCACTTTATCGTGAACAGCCTTTAACATCTTGTAAAAAAACTTAATGTACATAAAACTGTCCTTCCAAACACTAACCGGTAGCTTTCAGTTAGTGTTTTTTATTACTTAAAACTTTGCACGAAATTTGGTAGGCTGGGTTAATGTAGCCTAATTATTTTAGCACATAGCTTAATTTTCTGTTTGTCGCTTGCGAAATGTGTTATAGGCTAGTCACGATAAAGTGTGCACTTTTTAAGGCCCTGTTTAATTTTTCTTATAGCTAATTTCTATCTTCCCGCCAATTACATTTTTAAAATACACTACTCTGACGACTGTAAATTTCACGTCCAACAGCGGATGTGTTGCGTTTTAAACGTATCTGTTCACTTCATAGATAATCACAAATAATTAATTTGAGCTGTATTAAATATTGTCATCCTAAACTACTCATCTACCGGAAAATTTTAATTACTTTCACTAAGAATGTGAAATGTGCTTAAAGTATTACGTTTCTTGCATTATTCTGAATTGAATTCTTGACCCCCCTATCACACCTCAACTATATTTCGTACTTATATTACGCTAAGTCATATCGGTATCGTGATTCTATGGAAAGAGCGTGCATCGCAAGAAATGGCGACATGGCTTTGCCACGTCGAGTGTGGTAGGTAGTTGGGCTTAACGTTTCGTCGTCAGCGAGATCATTAGAGACGGTGCAACTTGCATAGGGAAGAGGGATTGGGGAAGGAATCGGTCATGACCTTTGTTTGGGACCCATCCCAGTATTCGACCAGGCATGATTCCGGAAAGCCATGGAAAACCGAAATCAGGATGGCCGGACGGGAATCGAACCCGGGTCCTCCCTAATGCGAATCCAGTGAGTTACCACTGCGCCATTCGCTCGGTATGTGAGTGTGATAATCGTAGTGGCAAAATAAAATAATCGGTATCACCCGCAGGACATTAGCTTGCAACACAACGCACAGGAATTCAGACGAGGCGTAGATCCGACGTAAGTTTTACAAAGACCGGCGTAGATTTCTTTGATACCAATCCAAAAAGCTTACAGCTTGCATCGTGTCTGTGCCAGCAGTGATTGATGACGTCATGCAAGTAAGAAAGTGTTTTGTATTTGCGATGGTAACTGCGTTAGATATTGTTTTTAACTGAATATATCTTTATTAGTACCGAATTGTTTGCTATAAAATATTATAGGCCGTTCACGCTAAAATGAGAACTTTTGAAGGCCCTGCGTAGTATGTACTTGTATATACGTAGTGTATTCCTCCGCCTAATGTAAAATTAACATTGCTATGGGCATCATCACTTTATTCATTCGTCGGTCAAATGAAAGTGTGGAATTATTAACTAAGTTAATACTTTACAAATCTGCTCATTTTTACACTTCGATGCTTTAAAAAACACAAAGCGATAGAAATAATTTTAAGTTATCACAAATGGTTACCTAACACTTTTTATTCGACGTTAAAATATGGAACTACTTTCCAGCCATTGTTAACAACTTTACTGGGCGAATGTCACTCAGTGCGCCCATAAAAATATATGCATGCAGGGGTAATGACTTTTTTTTAAAGGTTCATTTCTAAAGTGCTCACTTTATCGTGAACAACCTTTAGCCTACTTGGTTACTTTCTTACGGTTACCGAAAAAAAAAAAAATTGCCGTTATCTTTCTGCCATAGTTGTTAAATTTGCATGCTTTCTTTCATCGATCATCGATTCTGTGTATTTGTGCATTATAGTCCTTTAGTGTAATTGATCACGCCGATGATAATAGAGACTCATTTGAAGAAAAGTAATCCCTGGCTCCTATCGTGTTAAAATGTTCCTAGCTTGTGAGGAAAACAGCGCGTTTAGCGACTCCAAATAGCGTGCATGCTCCGTGTGTTTCTCGTGCAGGTGGAGATGGTTTACTAACCCTGGCTGCGGGTTTGCGCTATTGATTAGTAGGCTGCAGCCTACCTCGTGATGGTGAAGTCGGTGGGGCGTGGCACGTGATGTGGCAGTGCTCTGCTGTAGAGTAGAGACGAGTTGTTTTTCCATGTACACTGAGAGAAAATCGAACAAACTGTTTGTATAGGGCCAAATATATATTTAGTTGCCCTAACAACATGAATTGTTAAGCAAACAAAATTTGAAAAGTAACAAAATTAATTTTGTTCGTCTAACAAAATATATGTTTGAATAAACAAAATTTCTGTGTTGGGGGGGGGGGGGGAGAGGAGAGAGAGAGAGAGAGAGAGAGAGAGAGAGAGAGAGAGAGAGAGAGAGAGAGAGAGAGAGAAAATTAGACTGTCAACTAAATATTTGGTTGATTCAACTGTATATATTTGTTTGGCCGCTCATTTGACTGCCTCTTTCTAAAATACAGCGCGAGAGTTTGTTTGTATTGTTTGCGACATTTACCGTCTGTGTTAGTGCATCTATTGATGCTTAACAGTCGTACAAAAACATTAATAAAATAATGCAACTAGAAACTGACAACTAAAGCTGTAAAAACTTGAAATATTTGTTTGTGCACGTTGCCCCATATTTGAAGTATATCTATTTAAAAGCTTTCCGGCGTCGTCAGTTGTGCATTAGCTAAGGCGTAGCGCTCGGACGCAGGTGATCTAGGTTCGTAACTCGGTCTACCGTGTAAATTTTTTTTTATATCGGTCCAAACTGTTTAATGTACGTGTAGCCAAACAAATCTTTAGTTGCACCAACCAAATGAGAACAACAAAATTATTTGGTTTCAGCAACAAAATATTTCATTGCCCCTATACAAACAAATAATTTTGTTGCACCAAACAAATCTTGTTTGATTCAACAAAACCTTTTTCTCAGTGTATCACATGCGAACGGAACATTTTTGACTGATTGCAGCAGGGCAGTTTTGGTTGCAAGTGCTGTGTGATATGTCCTTTATATAGCTACAGTAAGTTTTCAGTTGTCACATGGCACCACTCTTGTGAATCAACACGCAGCACGATTACTGCAGCTCGCTCCTTTCAAAATCCGAAAGGGAATGTATGTGATTTCGAATAGTTCCACCACGCTTAATGCTTTGGAAGTTTGTCTCTAGGACGGCTTACACACATGCAGAATCCTGACATAACTGTGGATCAATGAGTTATTTGACATCAGTGTCAGTCACACTCTTGATTTTGAACTTTATTCTACTGTTTAGTTCGTTTTTTTATAACTATAAGTTTTTGAGTTCAATCCAATCGCAGCTAGCATACACAATTGTGGTCATGACGAATACGAAGGCTATTTGCGTCTGGTACTGCACATTGCAAAGCTCAATGGCCAGCACGCACGAACATTTATTTGCAACATATTCTGAAGCCGTCAATTGAAGACGTGAAAGGGTTAGGAAGTCTCGCTCTCTCTCTCTCTCTCTCTCTCTCTCTCTCTCTCTCTCTCTCTCTCTCTCTCTCTCTCTCTCCGCGGTGATAACAATCGTAATTATAAGACGGAGAGTGTTTTGTAATGCTAGCATGCTGCCTCGCACCGGGGAGATCATGTGCTCGCTTCCGGCAACTTGCAAGGGAATTTTTCGTCCAAGTGGTTTACCACTCCGATTCCAAGCGAATGCCGGAGTAAATATTTATTCGGAGCCTTCCCCGTCCTCTATTGTTCGATTAAGATCCTGAGTGACCCCGTAGAATAAAAGGAAATAAATATATATTATTAGACATTTAATTATATGTGCTTTTTGGTATTTCGTGTTTCGCATTTTTTCCGTAAGTAGGCATTAAATAATAAAAAAAAAAACTATTTGAAATGGTTTTCGCAATATCAAACTTTTGCCAAATTGTGTTTATTTTTGTGTTTTTTACTGCACTTTTTAAAGCGCAATACAGCTGATAGCATTTATTTTGTTCAGCTTTCAGTATTACATTAAACAAAAACCTAGCGTCATTAAGATCTGATTTGAGCGTTCGGCCATCGTGACAACTGAAGTCATGGCTCTTAGAGAGACGATGTTTTGGACAAGAACTGTGCTTTGTGTAATTAGAAATTGAAGTGAATTGTTGTTTTAGAGAGCGCAGATGGAATATCGCATGTCGCCGGTGCGAAAAGTAAATTCGCTTCGAACACCTGTCAGGTGATAACAGAATACGCGGCTAATTACTGCTTCGTCTTTAATGTTAGTGTTCTACCCACCGATAACTTATGTGACAGCACTTGGTTCTCTAATTGAATTAGTCTTTATCACAACACGGACATGTCGCCCAGAGTTGTAGAGATAAAACGGTGTGTGTGTGTCATATTTATATATATATATATATATATATATATATATATATATATATATATATATAATAAACTACTTTCCCTCCATCGTTACCAACTTTACTGGACACATGTCACTAAGTGCGCCCGTTGAAATATAAGCAGGGAGCAGTGATGTCTTGCTAAGGACGATTTCAAAAGTGCTCACTTTATCGTGAACAGCCTTTACTGGAATATAAAGCTCTCGAGAGTTATTTTCATTTCGCGATAATTGTATATGTTTCAGTAAAATGATGACGGGTTACAGCATGTTGGAAGATTAGTCACATTATGAAGAAAATATATGATGCGTGTACGTGCAATATATATATATATATATATATATATATTATATACATATATACATATATATGTGTGTGTGTGTGTGTTTACTATGCCCAGTGTATAAACTTAGTATAGGCTATTCACGATAAAGTAAGGACTTTTTAGGGCCCTTCCAAATGTTTCCTTGTAGCCAATTTTTGTCTTTCCGCCACTTTTTAATATCAACATTACTATGTGACTGATAAATAAGGTGTATACTTTCACCCCTCTCAAAAGGTAATGCCTGAGAGTGCAATGAAACATACTTATTAATGGTTAATGGCTGGTGACAGGGCCTTAAAAAGTGTTCACTTTACCGTGAACAGCCTTGATACTGTTATTTGACTTGTCTTATATCTTTGTACAGATATGTATTGAAAAAAGATCTTACGGACGCAATAAAAAAACAAACAGACGCACACTTTTCTTTATGTGGATGATAACAAAGGACCTTGCTTATTTAATTCTCTATATAAGCACACTCCATGACAGAGGTTGTTCCTATGCTTTCGTCTTCATGCCACGTATTTTTTTTGTGTAAATGTTTTTTTTTTAATTAAGTAGCTACAAGTTATATTAGCTCAGAATTTAACTTCGTACGAACCTAGCTCTTATTAGCCTACCAGCATAATGCGCGGGATTTAATATACAATGTGTGTGCTATGTATATTGCTATGTGAGCTCCCGGAAGTGGGGTATGGTACTATACAGTAATTAAGTGTTTCGCTACCAGTATGATCAGATGACAGCGTTAGTCGTAGTCACCTCAGGTTATTATTCATCTCCATTGTGATGTTCAGAATTTCCACCATATAGCTATGACATGCCGGCGATTCGTATAGAATAAAAAGTATTTTATTATTGTTTTCTTATATCTTGCCGTTTCCGAATATAATTCAACGTGAGATTCAAACGGGAGTATCATTAGATACCAGTTACCTTAACACTTTCTCACGTGTTCTTTGACTGTCGCTTTGTTTTCTGAATTGTTTTGCGAGTGCATGTATTCCACGAAGATACTAAACATTTTTCCTCGTAAAGAACATTAATCAGCAGTACGCGAATTCGTACGTCTTTTTTGTTTTCCAGCGTTACAGCACCAAATTAATGTAGAATTTACCAGAGACATATTTAACAGTGAAGAGGGTCAGATGTGAAAACAGTTGCTCTCAAGAATTCAACACAAGCTGTAAACAAAAAATGAGGCTGCCCTTCAAATTAGTGTACTACTTTCATGTGAATGACTTGTATTCTATTAATAAAGTACGCTTTTTAGGTTACATGCAACCTGTTGTATTTCTCGTCGTGTAATAATGCATTCGGCTTGTACTGAACAGGCATACGAACGTCCAATGAAATAAAAGACCATAGCTTTAAGTGTTGTGTTTTCATGTGTCTGTTTAGGATATTCGTGTGTGGTTGTTGGGCTGTAATTATTATACCGATAAAACTAAATACTACAAGAATCTTGAACGTCCGAGGCAAAACATGATTCTAAATGTCAGTAAGGATTGATGGTGATACAAAATGAAGGTGTTTATAAGAACCTGAATGGTCCAATTTTAATATGAGAACTATACTAGTTCACAATACATTTTCCAAAGTTGCGCCGTGTTTAGGCACGTTGCGCGAAAGAGGACTAGGGCAGTCACAGATTCAGAACCAGTCAGAAGGGAACACGTGTGCTTACAGGTTTTTTTACTCGCGTACCTCGTGTACTCGAGTAGTTATTGGGTCACGTATAGACAGCTGTAAGCTTATCTCTACCAACACACACAGCTGTGCGAGGCTACAAGCAACGAAAATTGTCTCCATCAAGGCGCACATCAAAACGAAGGGGCTTTGAGGATTTAAAAGGTCCTCCCTTGTAAATGAAACGAGTTCACAGAACATTAACAGAAGGAGGTGTTTTTAAATTATGATTTATTATCCCCAGTGATTGTAGATGGTTGGTCAGGCCATGTGTACAGCTCGTTGAATCCCTAGCGTATAAACAATTATAGCCTTTGCAGTTTCTTCGCACTTTTTGAATCAAATCTTTGAAAAATGACCTCATGTATGTCGTGTTTGGCTGTTTCCTATTTACGTTATGTATCACAGACTTTTTATATTTCTGCTAACATTAAGTTATCTAATTTTTGGCTTACTTATATATTATTTATAAATTATAATATTTAATTTGTAATTAATACGAGTAAAATTGGGGAGAAAATATGTGTGTGGGTAATTCCTAGTATAGGCTGTTCACAGTAAAATGGGCACTTTTGAAAGCCCTGCTTAAGAGCTACCTGTATGCACGTTGTGTGTTCTTCCGCCTTATGTAAAATTAACATTGTCTTGGGCATCACTTTATTCATGCGGCGGTCAAGTGAAACTGTGAAATTGTTAGAAAATAAAATTTTTTGCTAATCTACTCATTTTTACACTTTGAGGCATTATAAAAACAGAAGTAAAAATAAATAATTTAAGTCATTACAAATGGTTACTTAGCACTTTTTATTCGACGCTAAGATATGGAACTACTTTCCCTCCTTCGCTACCAACTTTACTGGGCGCATGTCACACAGTGAGCACGTTAAAATATATGCCACGCAGGAGTAGTGACATGTTTCTTAAGTTTATTTCAAAAGTGCTCATTTTATCGTGAACAGCCTTTAAGAAAAAGTTCTTATGTAAAATGTTATTACACAAAGGGCGCACGATTGCGGTGCGCTGTCACTTTAGTGTAATTTTCTAGACTCAGTTAAGTTTGTTTGCGTGAGAAATATCCCGGAAGTAGAACTTTAGCAGGGTTTCAGAAAAGTTTGAGGTAACCGTGAATATACTATATAATAGCTCACGTCAAAGGCCCGGCCTACCTGAGGGTATTTCCCACGTGCGAGAGCATTGAACAAAGAAGGGCTAGGCGACACTGGCGAGTGTATCATATGCCTCGTCGCCTTTGTGCGTAAGGTGCTAAACTTATGTGCAGTGTTTTCGTCATGCTGCGTGTAAAACTTGTCACCATCTAAATTTTTAATAACTAAAAATAATATAAAACAAAATATTCGGTTTAACGTTTTTCATCCTAGCAAGAGTACACCACTGAGAACAATCGATTTGTGTAGGAGTTACCTAGGTGTATAACCTCGTTAGTAGGTACTGTACAGAAAAATGTAGGTTAAAGGATTGTTAACATATGAAGTTCAGAGCGTCTGTGCGGGGTTGCCTGTTTGAGGATCTGGTGTAGGGAAATGAATGTTAATTAAATATGTTTTTTTTTTTGGCGTTCCTGTCAAAGGTAGACGTATACGACCTGGACTTTTTGAGCAGAAAAATACGTACTTCTTTGCTATTGAAGCCTTTTGTAACATTAATGTAGGTATAACCGGTTTCCTGGTATAATCAGAAAACTTAATTATTAAATAAAAAATTACTGAAAAACAAATTGTTATATTTGCCTAAATATAGAGCTCGGGAATATCATTTCTCACACTCAGCTTCTGGTTTCAAGTTTATATCTTCAAAATTTGTTTCAAAAAATCGAATTTCACTAACCCGTATTTCTCTGTACGAAATTCTCAACCAGGCAACAGCCTTTAACGTTATTAGGTTAACAGCCTTTAACGTTGTTAGGTTTGTGCCTATACGAGATTGCTCGTACTGTCTACATTTTGTCGGACTTGGTGTGTCCTTTCCAGTCAAAATTTTGAGGACTAATGCCCGGTTGTACCAACATCTTCCCCGATCCGTGATCTAATGGTCCTAGTTCCAAACAAGGATCTAGTTTGATCTTGGTTCCAAAATGAGAGATCGAGATTAAGTATGAGACAATTTTTGCTATTGGTTCGTAAGATATGACGTCATGGAAGTAGGCGTCTTTTTCACAATAGATAGAACAAGACGTACGAATTTTACTGAATAATATTCAAGTGCGTATAATGTTGTTTTAATTTCCCAAGAAAACAGTTGAACGTAATTCTATCTGTTGGCGTATTTTCAAACTACATTTGTCGACGATGGCTGCTGATCTGAGATCGAGATTTCGAACTCACCAATTTCGGCGGTTCGAAATGAATTTCATCTCGATCTCCAGTCCAGCTCTGAACTCGAATGGTGCAACGGTTTTCTGTGTCGATCTTAGATCCGATCTCAGATCGAGTGCAACCGGGCATTATTGCGATTGATCTTCCACGTCAGCCCGTGAAGTAGCGGAATACCGGACGTTTAAAAGTATCTCTGCGTTCCGTCTTCGTCGGTGTAGTGGTCAGATGAGTCTTGGCCCGCCACCGCGAACCAGGTTTAATTCCCGGGGTGAGATCACACCTGAATTTGCCGTATGTGGCGAACATGGCAATATTTGTCATTTGTTTGTATTCCCGTTTCCCTCGCTATTAGTTTCAACCGCTGTGTTAAACTCGCGCATATCTGTATCACTCATTCTTTTCGTTATCAAAGAAGCACTGCATCGTTCATTATAGGTAGGGATAGGAAATTTTCGGGAATTCATTTCGGGACAAGATAGACGTCAAACACATATACGGCGAAGCAGTGGCGGCTGGTGACTTTTGAAACTGGGAGGGCTGTAGCGATCTTAACTCATATCATTACAAATATCATTATTTAAATATCTTGTGTACGACAGGCTTAAGTAAGTGTAGCTTATTTAGCTAAATACAAAAAATAAGTGTGGTTGTTCAAAGAAAAATGTATCATCTCCCGATTTGTAATGGTCAACATACTGTGGTCGCTGGTTCAGATCTAATCAGTACCACAGGTATGTATTTGTTTTAAGTTTGTTTAGGTTATATGCCTTCCAACGATGAGAGATAACATAATAATACCAATTCTACCATACTAATGATGATAATAACATAAATATAATCAAAATAATTTTTTTTTTAACCAATTACCAATTTACATACAGTACATACAAAATTCATGTCAAATTAAAATTAGAGGATGAAAGTGGTATATCTTAATTAATATATTTGTAAAAAAAAATATATCCATTCGTCAACCTGTACGCGCTATCTAACTGGCTATGCATATTCACCTTACCAAGCAATGACAATTTTATGGCATTTATTTATATGTTGCGAACCCGATTTATGTCTTTTAACTTTGTCTCCCAAATGTTTTAAATCTTTTACCCCATTGACAGTCCACGCAAGATCATTAGGTTTCATTAGCAAAAATAAATAAATAAACAAAACAACACATTTCCAACTTCACTCCCGCATAGCCAGTCCGCCAAACTGTACGTACTTAGTCCAATTTTCTCGTATACGAACCATTTACTACCTTGGCTTTGTTACTGAATTATATTTAACTGTGGCCTTGCTGGTCCCAGATTCTGTAGCTCTAGTTTATTCTCGTAATTGAAAATCTTTGTCGTAATAAGGTTTAAAATGTTATTCGCCGAATTAACAACTATTTACAAGTTTACACAACATTACATTAACAACAATTCAGCCATGCTTCTGACTGATGCATATAGCTCATCATTAATTAACAACAAACTTATTCACAGTATTACACACTATATTTGAAGCTCACGCGAGTTTGAACGATATTTATAAATAAAAAATATTCGAAATAAATACAAGCATTGTTAAGAAATGTGTTTAACAACTGCAAAAGGGCGGAGCGCGAAAGTGTGCTTACAAAATGTAGTTTTGGTAGCTTTGTCAAGTTCCAGGAAACCATTTTTTTTTTGTTTGAGCAGGGGCGCGCCCAGCTCTTTCCGATCTACAGCATGCAATTGGCTGAAAAGGGCTGAGCTCCTGAAGTCATCCCTCCCTCCCTTGGCACCCTTAGGCTTATGTTACGGTCTCTCTCTCTACTAGCTCTACCCACTTCGGGGCGAAGAATCTGCCGCCCCACCACTCGACATTTCCAAAAACATTTCTCTCGTGACATGAGTCTCGTCCATCTCAAAAACATTGGCTGCGAAAGAACCTCCGTATTCGTACGCAGTATTATTTACTGAGTAGCAGATAATTAGAGGTATGCGTTCTGAGATTTTATTAGGAGGGCTGCGCCCCGCAGTCCTACCTCAGCAGCCGCCACTGCAGTGAAGTCACTTATGTAATTGGATCACCGTTTATTAGACACGCCCTTGATGCGTCTGGGCCAATAGCAGATTAGCAAGTAAACACTTTGCGAATCCCATAACTGCCAGTTGTGGGGCAACAGCCAATTAACACACAGCTGAGGCTCCAGTATGCAGAGGACTGAGCAGTCTAGCCTACAGGTCATTGAACTCACGAAAATTTCCTATCTCTAACTATAGGCTGTTCACGGTGAAACGAGCACTTTTTAAAGCCCTGCTTGAGATTTACTTGAATGCGCGCTGTGTATTCTTCCGCCTTATGTGAAATTAACATTGCTATGGGTCTCATCACTTTATTCATGCGTCTATCAAGTGAAATTAATATAATTTACAAATCTGCTGATTTTTACACTTCCATACTAACAAAAACACAGGAAGCTAAAGAAATAATGTAAGTTACCACAAATGGTTAGTACCTAGCACTTTTTATTCGACGTTTAGATATGGAAGTACTTTTCATCCAGCGTTACAAACTTTACTGGGCGCATGTCACTCAGTGCGCTCGTTAAAAATATTCAGGTAGAGGCAGTGACATTTTTAAAAGGTTGATTTTAAAAGTGCTCACTTTATCGTGAACAGCCTTTATGCAGGTACAGCAGAGGAAACTGAACTTCACCGTTGTTATTACCACCTGTACCGCTGCGGCTCGAACGGAAAAAAAAATATCGGACCTATATAGCCTACTTTTAAGGCTGTTTTAGACTTCGCCCAGATTACCCATATTTACGACTTCCATGGATGAGGTCGCTAATGCGGTGATCTGCTGACCGTTACTTTCCGTGTTCGAATGCTTGGTAAGCCATGGTCGCTACTGTCCTGTTCAGATATAGATTCATGTAAGTGGTTGTATTGCTCCCCTCCCAGTTAACGTGTCGGAATAAAGTTTGGGAGTGGATAAGCAACGATAAAAAATTACGTTCCACTGATACGTCACACAGAGTGTTCTATAAATGTTTTATATTTTGTCAAATACTGAGAGGTTCTACCCGACACGAAGGATTTATCTTTGTTAGGCAATCATTGTAATTGCCAAGATTGACTTTTCTGTCAAGGCTCATAACTTTCAGGTGGAAATAAAAACATGATACATAAAAACTTTTAAGCTGCTTAAGGTTGAAGTAAAGCAACTGCATGAGGAGCACTGCAGCTGACTACACAGTTTGAAGAACTCATAAAAAAGTAGTACAGACACCATAAAAATCGTCAGAAAAGTGCGACTGAACTGTATGTGAAAGAAGAATGTGTATATTTTGTAACAATATAAAATATTTTACTAAAACATACATTTTTAAATGTAAAAAATTAATCAATTAAAATTGTTTGTATTTTTTTAAAACAAAATGTAAGCGCATTTCCATTCTGGGTGCTTCAGAAAGAAGAATTTGCAAGAAAATCTTCGTAATGGAATATCTTCATAATGTTTACTATGATTGTGTGTAAGAAAATTGTAATAGTAATGTAGGAAATAATTTTTATAATTCATTTTATGTGCGTCCATTTGTCACAGTCATTTATGACTGAAACTGACCAAAATATAGTTAATTATAAAATTGATATGTTGCATTTTTACTATTATTTTTTACATTTGATCACAGTAAATATTATGACGATTTTTCTTGAAGAATATTTTCTTGTAAATTCTTCTTTTTGAAGCATCCAGAATGGAAAGAGCTTTAATTTTGTTTAAAATACAATTATTTTTTACATTTTAAAAGTATATTTTAATAAAATATTTTATAATGTTGCAAAATATATACATTCTTCTTTCACATACAGCATAAATCGCACTTTTCAGACAAATTTTATGGTGTCTGTGCTACTTTTTTTATGAGTTCTTCACGTTGTATATTCGGGTGCAGTGCTCCATAAGCGTTTACTTTACTTCAACCTTAATATGTATGGCTACAAATTATTTTCAATTTTTGTTTTATTTTATTTTGTCCTTTTTAGATTTTCAAGTTTGTCCGTCAGAAAGTGATTTTAAAAAATCACTGTGTTTACTTTGGCAATATACGCAAAAAAAGACAGGTGCTACATTTTTCTGCAATGCTTCGTGTCCTCAGTATGTAATATTCCAAGAGATTTTCTATTTGTCAAGTCATTTCATACATAAAATATCGGATTCAGATGTACCGAAGATCCATATTTTCCTTTCGATATATCGTTTCGTAAAACGATAATTTTATAAATAACAAATGTAAATGTATTAGGTATTTTTCTCCGATATCAACATCCGTACCATGTTCCTTGGCAGACGCTCGCAGCTGGGCGAGTGCAGCTAGTGTGACGAGTGTGGGCGTTGTGCAAGCGGCGTGGGTGCCAGGTGCGGGTGTACTGGTCGTCTACAGCAGAGGGCGGGGGCCTGGGAGGGGGACACGGTGCCCTGGTTAGTTCCAAGGCTGGGCCTGTCCTGGGTCACCTGTAAGCTGCGGCCTGTCGCTTGCTCTGGCTCCCCTCCTTACCACACACACACACACACCGCTCTGTCCCACAAAGCGAGGGCGATGGAGTCTCCTTAACTCGACAACACAAGTTGGTTGGATTTTGTAGGAAGCGCAAGAGCCGATTTGCTTTGAATATTTTTGAACAGTTTTTTACGTTGACGCATCAGAACTAATTTCTTTGTGGTTATGTAACAAGTTAACTACATGTTTCGCCGTTATTTAATTATATATTTACTATAAACACTGCTTGGGATTATCTTTCACTTGTTGAAAAAATGTTGAATGGCGTGTTTTGAGATTTTCTTTTTTCAGAAAAATATGCTTAGCGAACTACAAATTGCTACAGTTGCGGAAATATAGGGCACATGCCCATTAAAAAAAAACCAAGAACGTTTCACATTGTGTGGCCTTCTCACTGCCATCCTGACGCGAGGAAAATACGGAACATCTTCCTGTGTTTGGTTTTCTTTCTTGTGTGGTCCTTTTTTTTTCTCCGGTGCAGTTTTCTTCTCTGCTGCTCAGTAACTAGTTTACGTTAGCCTAATTACTGTTGGTTTTGACCGAGACTTGTGTATGTTTTGTTATGTGATCTGAAGACCCCATCGCGATCTCTGTGTAAATCAAATCCGTTATTTGGTTATTTTTCTACAGACCCCGATAAAGCACGCAAATCGAAAGTTTTGCGTAGCGTAGAATTTAGTTATGGCTCGGTCGACAGTTGATGACGCGGACGCTTAAGGAGTTTTTTTTTTATCTCAGAGAGATTTCGGAAAATGCCCTCTTAATGCAGTTTCTAGTTGTCAAATCATTATAGTTTTCAAAATATAAAACTCAAATTCCGACACAAGAGTGTTATAGGCAAGTTCAAAAAGTTGAATTAGAGTCTAAGCGCGGCATACTGCGTTTTAAATGCAATTTTATTGGGAAAAAATATCTAGGAGCAAAGCCTAGTATGCTGCAGAATTCGGGAAATTGAGACTCTTGAGTGTTATATTTTGAAAACTATAATGATTTGACAACTAATAACTACATTAAGGGATCACTTTTCGAAAGTTCTTCCAGATAACCAAATGAAAAAAGTGAAATATGACCTTAACAAAGACTCGGGGGCGAGGAATGCGATGACATTAGAGGAGGTGCGAAGAAAGTTGAAGGAAGAGCGGAAGGATATTTTCAGAAGTTCCCTTGATCCGGTGTACCTCCGTGGGACTGCAACGATGGCATTTTTTTGACGCTGTGTTTCCGGTGTTGGAAGGTAAGGTCCCAGTTCAGAGGTGGTTGTCAGGTTGCTAACCTCCAGAGTAACCGCTGTTCCGCTACAGAATAGATACATAAGAATATATGCTGTTCACTGTAAAATGAGCATTTTTGAGAGCCCTACTTGTATACGCGTTGTGTGTTCTTCCGCCTTATGTAAAATTAACATTGCCATGGGCTTCATAACTGTATTCATGCGTCGGCCAAGTGAAACTGTGAAATTATTAGAAAAGTTAATATTGTACAAATCTGCTCATGTTTACACTTTGATGCATTAAGAAAGCGATAGAAATAATTTAAGTTATCACAAATGGTTACCTAACACTTTTTGTTCTACTTTAATATATGGAACTACTTTTCCCTCCATCTTTACCAACTTACTGAGTGCACGTCATTCAGCGTGCCCTTAAAAAAAATATATAAACAGGCAGGGGCAGTGACTTTTTTCTAAGGCTGATTTCATAAGTGCTCACTTTATCGTGAACAGCATTTACAGAGGCGAAACAACCGTCTATACCCGCGAACTGTAGCCGCACGCGCCGCCAAAATGGCGCCGCTGACAGGCAACATGTTCGGGACGCTGTTCGCCAATTAGCGCGCGGCGACCCGCTTGCCGGGCCAATAGAGAACTTTCTGCAACACGCAGTAGCCACTCAGACTCGAGGCTCGTTCCCAGAGCTGCGCGCAGCCAATCAGAGATTGGGTACGTTGACGTCAAAGGACCTGTCACTCTCTGCTTCGTCCTTTTGTACTTATTTATAGTCTGTTTGTGGTTTCTGCACATATTTTTGAATACAACTTTTGAAGAAAAAAAAATCACGCGTATGACGGACGTGTTTGGTAATTTCCTAAATATTTCACGTATCTCAAGATAAAGGTATCTTATTTTTGGAATAACTTGAACGTTTACTTATATTTTATATATAAATTATAATATTTAAATTATAATTAATGTGAATTAAAATAGGGATAAAATGGGTGTGTTGTGTTGGTAATGCTTAGTAAGAAATAGTTCGTATGCAAAATAATATTACACTGAGTGCGCAGGAATGCAGTGCGTTGTCGCTTTTGTGAAATTTCCTAGACAAGGTGAAGTTTTATTTGATGGGGCGGAGGAATATCCTGGAAGTATAACTTTAGTAGGGCTTAAGGAACCTTGGAAGTAATCATGAATGGACTATGTTTACGTAGGGGCACCTGTTTTTCGCGAAAAGATTTCAGGACAAGTTGTATCCCAAAACACTTTAGTCCAGAACCACTTTCGCATCTTGATTATTTGAGTTGTTACGCGTATTATCTGTCTACCTGCGAATAACGGTTGGTAAGTATCGGAGAAACTTAATTCTGATTGGTTCACTGATGTAACCGATTGTGTTCACACAAAGACAAACGGCCAGTATCCAAAGGAAGGCTGCAAGTGTGCATAAAGGATACTGAAGTCTAGCAAGAGCGTAAATCTTTTCGCGAGAAACAGGTGGCCCTATGTATACGGCATGGTTGTGTGTGTGGACACAGTAGTGGGTGTGTGAACAGCGGTAGAGAGGATTAATATTCCACCAGCTGGCGACACCATTCTCTCCTCGGGCCGCCGGAACTGTGCGCAGCTCGACGTGTGCTGCATCGCCGTGCTGCTATGCTAGCGACGACGCGTGTTTTGTTTACCTCGCGTCCCACACATCCATCCTCACACTCGCGTGCTGGAAATTCCTCTTCCGTTAACAGTGGGATGGACCGCCGCGTTTTTTTTGTGAAATAGTTGTTTGCGCGAATACACGCATCTCGGTAAATAAATGTTCTGAAAATACGACTCTTGGTCTGAAAAATAAATAAAAACAATTATTTATGCCACTTTTTTTTTTTACTTTCGTCATATTAAGTGTATTCCTGAAGAAAAAAAAATCATGAAAATGGTCAGATATCGCATTTTTTAAAGCTTGCCCATGCAGTTTCCTTAAGCGGCAAGAGAAAAGTACAAAGATACTGGCGTAGTTTAATCTGTGGTCTTTCATCGCGTTTAATAAAACCTCTATGTTACAGATCTAATATGTACAGTACAGCGTCACGACGGTGTTAGTGTTAGTGTTAGGGTTAGTGTCGCCCGTATCGCTCCCTCGTGTCCCTTTCGACGCGGGGGTTTATCCCACTCTTTAACTATAAGATGCTTCATCCCGAAGCAGCAAACTCACGAAGGAGCTCCTACATCAATTCTTCACAGTGAAGAGACAAATAAATAGCTGAATAAGTTAAGTGGTATGTATGCCCTGTGGTCGTGGCTGGGCTTGCGAGACGTAAGTTAATTAGTGCTGCTGACTGGCTGCCCGCACGGAACTGGACGCTGCAGATAAGTGGCGAGGTCACGTGGCTCGTGCGAGGTCGCGGTAGTAGGGAAACCACCTCGCTGTGTGAGCTGCAGCGGAACAAAGAACTGCGACTGTTGCATACCGCAGCTTTGGCGCCCTGCTCTTCCGTCCTCAACTTCTGAAGTCTACAATTGCAAATGAAAATCACTTCCCATGTTTACATGTAACTACAGGTAGTGAAATTTCGCGAAAAGATTTCAAGACAAGTTATATTTCAAAACACTGTAGGGTCGTTTGCCTATCCTAATTGTTTGAATGACTTTTTGGCACGTACTAACTGTGTGCACACGAATCACGTAGGAGCCGTGCCGATGTTGCTGAATTCTTACTGGCCCGGTCAAATATGAAGACGCCTTCTCGAGCAGACAGCAACCAATGTCAAATAGACAAACACTGTTGGGTACTTACAGTATTTACGTCCACCACGTAACCGTATTTATTCGCGAAAAAAATACTAGCTCTACATATAGCTAGAGCCAAAGAATTACGCGAAGGTTAGACTCCAATGTTCTCCTATGCCATATGTGCAGTTTCTCCTTGGTTATTGGCCACAGTGTCTTGCCTCACTGGGCCAATAAGAATTAGGTCACTCCGACACTGAGTATTCGTAATTCGTGGACAGACACCTGCAATGTGTTACAGTTGAAATAATCCAATCACGAAAGGAGATCTGAGCTCTAATGTTTTGGAGTTCACGTAGTCCTGAAATCTTTTCGCGAAAAAAAAAAGTTGACCCTACACATACCGTGTAAAAGAAATAGAGGATTCTAACACCGGGGTTGCGTGGTGAAGTGAAAATTGAGAGAAAACTGTTTGGTTGCGGCGGCCCCATGAACCTGGCGTACGATATACGCAGACAAAAAAAAACTGTTTTGTGGTGACCAACAAAATTTTGTTGGTGGTCATAGAATTCTTTTGTCAGTATAGACATCACAAAATATTTTGTAGTACCAAACAAAAGTTTTTTGTCATTCCAGTATTTAGTGGCAACTACAAAATGACGTTTTTGGTCATGAAAAATTAAAAACTAAAATAAAAATCACCAGGAGCGGGGCTAGAACACTGAACCTCTCACATGTGAGTTCCGTGTGTTACCGTTGCGTCACGTTGCTCGACATTAATGTACTGTTTGGAGCATGTAGATAACTTAAGTATAATATGTGGCACACACGACGAGGCCTGCACACCTGATGCAGAGAAACGAACACGGCAAATATGGCGTCGTGGCCAGATAGAAGGTGACCACTTCGAATATGCCAGTCAGAGCGCACGCGCGAAATATAATGAATGTAGTTTTGCAGTCGCAGTAAAATTGTATTACTGTGTATGACATTAATGCTATTGCTGCCAACTAGATGTTTTGGTGGCAGCCGATAAATTAATTGTTAATAAACAAATATGATAGTGAGCATCCTAAATAGCGTTGGTACTTGTCAATCTACGTGTTATTGGTAGGGATAGGAAAATTTCGTGAATTCATTTCGGGACAAGATAGACGTCAAAAATATTTATAGCGAAGTCACCGTCGCAATTGGATCACAGTTTATTAGACCCGTCCTGCACGCCTCTGAGCAAATAGTAGACTTGCAAGCATATACCTTGCGAATCTCAGAACTTCCAGGTGTGGGGCAACAGCCAATGAACACACAGCTGAGGCCCCAGTAGCCAGAGAATTGAGGAGTCTAACCTACAGGTAGGTCATTGAACTCGCGAAATTTTTCTATCCTTAGTTGTTGTGCACCTCAATAAGTTTTATTTTTACCAGCAACAAATTTCGCCTTAGAAAGGATCAACCGAACAGTTGCTAGACCTCACTGTCATAGCGTTTTGAGAATGTCGATAATTTGAACGCGCCTTAGTGGTTACACCCGGAATTGTTATCTTACTGGTCGGGTAGCTATGTAGTACTCTCTCCAAGGCCACTGTCGGTATGTTGGTTCTGCGATTCAAATTCGTTTAAAACCAGGTTGTGCTGCATTCTAATTTTGCGAATCCCTCCTAAGTATTACTGTCAAATAACAAATAACGAGCGAGTTACTCTGTGGATGTTGGTTATTTGGAAAACGGTATCCCGGCAGGCGAGAAAAATGTGTTTTGTGAAGCCAAATCGTAGATCTTGGTTGTAACTGCTTCAATAATGAGGATGCAGGTATTGGTTCTTTCCACCTGTTACCTAGTCGGGCACATACAGAACAGTTCTGTTCCTATAGGCTGTTATCGACAAAGTGAGCACTTTTGAAAGCCTTCTCATGTGGATTAATAGTCAATTATTATATTTTATTTTTGCCTTAGACGTTAACTTCCGAGTGTGGTGGAATATACACACTGTGTCCATTACTTACATGGCAATATTCATATAAAAAGGTGGTTAAAGGAAAAAAAAATTGCTCAAAGGAAATAGTAACTAGGACCTCAGTAGTGCTCTCTTTATCGTGAACAGTCCATAGCTGTACTTCCGCTATACTGACGGTTTGGCAGCGACGCCATAGTCGTTGTTGAGATGGCGCCCGAAGAGGGGAGGGAGGGAGGAGGGAGAGGAGTGGTTGATCATGTGGCCCTCACAGGACCAGAGCTCGTGATTCGTCGTGTCCCCAGCATTAGTTTATGGCCTCCTTCTGTGGCGACCACCCGCGTTGCCGCGAGGCGTATGTCGGTTGCAGATACACAGCACGCCTACTGCTACTGGGGAGGAGTGTTGAAATACGGAGAGGATGGTGTCTCTACGATAATATGCAGAGTAGTTTCAGTTATTGACCTCACGTCCTAGTTACGGGCAACTCAGCATTGCGATCTCAAACAATAATATCTGACGCGGGAAACACCGCATTATTATTATTATTAGTATTATTATTAATTCTGGTGCGCAAGAGACATTTAGAACGTTCAACTTTGTTACAGTGTCTCGCATAAAAGAGAATGTTTCCTCGGTAATCGGCTGCCCTCTTCAAATCTCTTCGTACGTTTTTTTTTTATGGAACTGGTCTAATTGCGTTTAGTGTCGCCGATGGAGATACATTTTTGTGACTTAAGTAACTTACAATCTTTTCTTTTACTTACTTATAAACATATTGATTAGAATAACTCTCTGTTCGTACATATTCCCGGTGGTACGTTTTTTGCTTTCGCCCACTAAAAATTACGGGTGTGTGGACATCAGGAAGCGCTCAATAATTCGCCGTAATTAGTAAGTAGTTGCTGTATAATATAAAGTCTTTGTTTAGTGTGCATTTGTATATTCCACATTCTTAAACATATTTTACGTGTTTGGGGTACAGAAGAAAAGGATCGTAAAAGGTAACGCTGTCATGCCCATTCATTAAATACCGGGTTTATATATACTTATCTTAATTAACATGCAGTGTTGAATTTCTGCGGAATGCAACTAAACCTGTGCACGATAAAGTGAGCACTTTTGAAGTCAACCTTAGAAAAAAGCCACTTGCCCTGCCTGCATATATTTTAGCGGTCGCACTGAGTCATATGCACCCAGTAAAATTGGTAACGAAGGATGGGAAGTAGTTCCATATATTAACGTCGAATAAAAAGTGGTACGTAACCATTTGTGATAACTTAAATTATTTATTTCCCTTTCTTCTTTTGTAATGCATGCAAGTATAAAAATGAGCAGATTTTAAAAATATTTACTTTCCTAATACTTGCACAGTTTCACTTGACCGAAGCATGAATAAAGTGCTGAGACCCGTCGCAATGTTAATTTTGCATAAGGCGAAAGAAGACACAACGAGCATACAAGTAGTTCTTAATCATGGCTTTCAACAGTGCTCATTTTACCGTGAACAGACTTTAAGCTGTTATCTTTAATAATATTAGGCATGGCGTTATAATATACTAAAGATAAAAGATGGTTTTTACGATCGTAGTTTAGTTGCTTTAGTCAGTTTTGTTCACAAAAGCTCGAAAAAAAAAAAAACATTTGGGATGTTTACTTGTCAAAAAATAATAGCAGCTGTGATAATAGTGATAAAAATATTGAAACTTTGCAGCAGGTGATAAATGTATTTCGAAATACTTTTCGCAGACACGCCACCTTAAAGAATAATGAATAGCTTTAGCGAACACGATTCAGTCACAAATTAAAGTGAACTCATTTACGGCGCGGATAACAAAACCCGAGATCCATTCATTTTTGAGAAAATAATACGACGGCAGTTTATTGAACCATCTGGTTTCCGTTGTCGTTGAGCTCGTGTCATATAGTATTCCTACGGTCTTTATCGAGGTAGATCACGTGACCATTGCAGGAGCACCAATAAATAGGGACATGCAAAATTCGTGTTATTATGTGGCATCAGTCTGAACTTCACAGTACTGTATGCACAAGAGCCGATGTATTTTCTCCATTGGCTGCTGTATAAACCTGAATTCACTCCCTCTCTGACTGAACTGCACGTGATTGGGGCACACAATTGTGAAGTGTTCATTTATTGACGCAGAGTTATCCAGGGCGTTTCACCTAAGTATGGTCCAATGACAAACGTGTTGAAAAGGTACACGTGTTTAAAGTTTAACGTGTTCGCAAATAATAACGCGAATTTTGCAGGTCTGTGTCAATAAAAGTGCCTATCTCTAGCAATTTGCATGGTCTTGCATAAAATAATAGTACGTATTCTGCATCCGAATCTTGGGCCGAGTCTTGCCTTACACGTAAAATTCCAAAAGACTTGCTGACCAAGGTCAGTTTTGGTATGTTGTTCGGTTTTTACATGCATTTTACGTAACGCGAATAGTGCTGTGCTCTAAGGTTGGCCTAGTGAGCTGCATTCGCCTTCCTGGAGCTGTTTTCCGCGTTTGAAAAGCGTGAACGAGGTAAGGGCTGCAGTGACACGTTGGCAGTGTGCCCCGTCGCCACTACGTGCAACTCTTTGAACTGGCATGCATAGTTCTTGTGTTGCGTGTACCTGTGTGGCTTCAGGCGACGAACCTGTTATTTCATTTGTGAAAAGGATATAGCAAATTTCAATGCATGCTTTAATCGTAGTTTCGCGCTTGGGTCGTGGTGACGGTGTGTCCAAAATAATATTTATAGCAAGTGCGGTATCTTGAACTATCATTCCGTCCTCGTTTGGAGTTAGGTTTATTTTTCTCCTTGGTAAACATATTCGGTACGCCTTTATTAGTTTCTCTATAGGCTGTTCACCGTAAAATGAGCGCTTTTGAAATCCCGGATTAAGATCTACTTGTATGCACGTTATGTATTATTCCGCCTTATGTAAAATTTATATTGCCATAGGCCTCATCATTTTATTCATGCGTCAGTAAAGTGAAACGCTGAAATTGTTAAAACAAGTAATTACTTTACTAATCCTCTCTTTTTTACACTTCAACGCATTAAAAAAATTAGAAAGTGAAACAAATAATTTTAAGTTATCACAAATGGTTACCTCACACTTTTTATTAGCCGTTAAAATATGGAACTACTTTACATCCATCGTTACCAACTTTACTGGGTGCATGTCACCCAGTGCACCCGTTAAAATATATGCAGGCAGGGGCAGTTACTTTTTTCTAAGGTTTATTTCAAAAGTGCTCGATTTATCGTGAACAGCCTTTACTGTAGGGAATCACATCTCCCAAGCTTGAGGTTCGTGGCTTCATACGTACCTGGCGAGTACAGCAGGAAAGAGTTGTTGTTGCAGGCCGCGCTTGTGTTTTGTTCTCGCACGAGAGTCGTGGGCGAGTCTCGGCGAACTCCATTCAGAGTATCTACTATAGGCCATTCGCGGTAAAATGAGCACTTTTGAAAGCCCTGCTTAAAATCTACTTGTGTGCACGCTGTGTATTCTTCCGCGTTATGTAATATTAACGTTGCCATGGGTTTCATCACTTTATTTGTGCGCAGGTCAAGTGAAACTTAGAATATATTAGAAAAGTAAATATTTTACTGATCTGCTCATTTTTACACTTCGATGCATTAATAAAACAGAAAGTGAAAGAAGTCATTTAAGTTATCACAAATTGTTACCTACTTTTTATTCGACGTTAGTATATGGAACTACTTTCTCCTTCAGCGTTACCAACTTTACTGGGCGCATCTCATTCATGGCCCCAGTTAAAATATATGCAGGTAGGAGCGGAGACTATTTTCTAAGGTTGATTTCAAAACTGCTCACTTTATCCGGAACTGCTTTGATACGTGCGAAGTGTGCCGGTCAGCTGAGCTCCCCCCACCGCGGTGTTTGTCCGACGCACACAGAGAACGCGCGCTGCCGGTCGTTCCCATAGAAGGTTGGCCAACTGCCAGGAGGCCAGCTAATGCTGGCTGTTCCTGGCCACGTCACTTCTTCGTGTCCACAGCTGCCGCGTCCACTCCACACTGGTTATTGCTTAACTAATGTGCCCTTTTAGCATTATCTCCGCGTGATTTCCTGGCCTGTAGGCTACGAGGGCACTGAGGATTTTCATGTGTTAAGTACGTTTTATAAAACGTCTAACGGCTCGTAATTTAACGACTTTTAAAGCGGCTGCACTGTAAGGCCACTTTAATTTGAACCCTAGAGAATAGACACGGTTGACATCTCCCCTCCCGTAAGTCAAACATTTATTATCAGTCCTTTAAAAAATTATTGTTTGGTGTGAATACGTCTACGTGACGCGCTCGAACGCCTTGATGTTTAATTTTACGTTCCCGGCACCGCTTCACTCTATCATATAGGGTTTGATGGTATCACTGGATTTCTTTTGAGATGCTCTTTCCAACCGTGTACGAGTTCTGAATTTCGATTTGGCTTTTTGACGAGTATAGGCCGAAATTGTGTTAAGTTTTATTAATTTTTTACATTAAACGCATATGATTTCACCATAACCACGCCTCACAAATGTTTTAATACACGCAATCCATTGATCTTGACGAGAGCGGTCGATTGAAACTTAAACGAGCATCGTAGCTTCTCCTAGCCAAAAGTTATACTACGTGGAAGTTATGAGACGCGGCGATGCTTCGCAGTCCTCACTCAACGTAACATATTCTTTGATCCTTTGGCAATCGAGTGGTGCAATTGAATTTTGAATTTAGACGATAGATTCGGAGCTGCAATGCCAAACTGTATCCCCCGATTTGGTTATCATTGGATTTTATTGATTGCCTCCCACTATGGTTGCAAATTTTAGAGACATATTCACGTCAAAAATCACTAGCATAATTTTCCAGGGTAGTCGTTTTATTAAATTCTTAATACAGAATTTACACGCGAAAAACAAACACTGCCCAAAGTCATACTGTCTTCTTGCCCCTGTCGAAGAGACACTCATATCCACGATCCTGAAAACAGACGGTGTCTCACAGACGTTTGTGCAGTGTCACACGATACTGGCGTATTGCTTACGCTCCTTACCACTTGCTTGCTAGTTAATTAGGATAGAATGCAGTGTTGCCAAATCGATTCGCCACTCGCGTTTTATAGTGATCACATTAGGCAGATACCTACTCGCTGCAGGAGAGGTACGGCGAGTAAGAGGGCTCCTAATTATATGTGCGGATAAATAACCATCAGTTAGAGGCGTTGATTCTTATAATGAAGTGCAAATGTCCTGTCGGATTGTTAAACTCACTGAGAAAAGTTAAAATGCTCAAGTGTGTACTTAAAAAAAATGAGCACATATTATCACATAATGCAAGAATTTATATATTATTTCCTCATTTTCGCTTGCCCGCTTGTTTATAATGGATCGACATTTTTTTATAGTTATCTCAACAGTAATTTTACTACCTCATTTTTATGCAATGTCGTCTTCTTCCATATGTAAATGTGCGTCCATTTGCGCGGTGCATATATTATCCCATTTTACGTTGTAGCAACGAACCGATTGACTTAAAATGTATAATTTTGCGAAACACGGGAGATTGAAACTTCTGTTTTTGTTTGTGTATTAATTGTAATATATTGCTGCAATAAAAATTTACTTTAGTGTAACTGCGCAGTATATTATAGTACGCAGATGCCACTTGTTACTGTCGTACCGCCATGATCTCAAGTTTTGTTTGTTGTAGTATGAATAGCGCTGGACCCAGATGAAAGTGAATTAAAACAATTGGCTATTTTTATTCTAATAATTTATAACTTATAGTTGTTTCCATCCATTGTCGACATATGTTAAAATTACAGAACACGTTCATTACAAGTGCGTGTAGAAACAGTGAATGAGATCACCAGCAAAATATCTATAGTGGAATATCCTATTTATTTTAAATGACAATAAAAATAAGACCATTATATATGTATTGTATTGTTCGGAGATGAATACGTACGTATCACAAGTTTCTGTATAAATGTTCAAAACTAGAATATTTATGTTTTCTACAATTAAATGTAGACCTATTGTTTGCGTGTGTCAGTGGTAGGGGCTAAAGGAACAGAAGGTAAAATAAAATAAGTAAAAATATGTTATTTTTGTTTTGCGTACTCCGAATTAATTTTGTGACACGCCATGAATTACTTCATACGGCTTTCTATTGTCGATGAATTTTTTGGCTGTCAAGATACTCTTTTTTTACTACCATGTGTACTGAACATTGATTTCGTCACCAACAAAGGTGATCAATAACTGAAGTGAAACGTGAGCTTTGTTCACTACAGCTACATGCTGAAGGTATTACCAATAAGCTGCTTTTCTCGATCCAGTTAATACTTTTAGTCACGAATCATCCTTGAAGCCCTACGACTATTGCTGGTGTCATCATGACCCAGTTGTTAAGAGTCTTGCAGCCCTGAGGGTAAAGCAAGGTTACAATAGAGCAGCGACGAAATGTCGCAGTTGGGGTGGAAATGGGAGTATTCCGAGAAAACCCATCGGCATACAGCAGCGTCAGCAATGTTTCCCATAATCTGTGGAAATCCGGGAAGTTACGCCGTCGGGAGTAGAGCCCTGTTCGCCATAGCGGGATGCGAGTGGGCAGATTACTTCACAACAGCGGCCTCCGCTCATCGAACGGAACTGTATGTAAATAGCGGGTATCTCTAACTGCATCGATGCAGTTTTCCATTTCAGATATCCGTGCCATCACGTACATATACTACACAAAATCAAAGTGTACTTATAATGTTTGGTACCAAAACAAGAACAATACTTCTGCTCTAATACATTTGGTGAAATATCTGAAACTATGTTATAAAATTAATAATGGATCAATAAAGTGTGATGTTTCATATTATAGCGGTTTTGTTTCCTGCTTTCTCCAAACATTTTTGTTTTCTGCTTCCTGCAGACATTTTCAGCGTGTATCAAGGTGAAAGTTTTAAATGTTATTTTTTATAAGTAGTAGTGGCGCATGAGGATTTACATAAATGACGATGATGAATAATCGAAGTTCTGTCAAATTAAGCATGGAATTATTGCTATTAATGACAATGGCCCTTCCCATGGTAGTAGCGTAATTTGTTAAATCTTAAGTATGTAATTAAGTAGAGAACTACGGATCGTGTGTACCGGCCTTAGTGTACAACCGAGCGTTTTTGGTATTGCGTTATCATGTCTACCTTCATTCGGGAGGTACTAGATTCGATCTCCACCGGTTGCATTGCAAGTCTCCCCCAGAAGGTATTCCTTCCTTGTTACGTGAAAGTGGTGGTTTAGTTCTTTCCGAATCCCTCTCCCATTTGATTACTTCAATGGTTCGCCTCTGCTTTTATAAGGAAGTAAAGGTTATAGTCATCACCGTAGTTACGTACAATGTTCTCAACAGGTATCTCTGCAAAATTACCAAGCTGAGTTTAATGATAAATAAAACGGAAATACCTCATAAACAACTGAAACAGGTTCACAGTTTCAACATTATTTACGTCTAAAAATTTTTTTACAAGTATACAAATATGATGCACAATTTGCTGGTATAAAAAAAATGAAATACGTAACATGTATAATAGTTTTCTCCTGCTCAGCTACACTGACTGTGACTAACTTGGAGTTGTGTGCAGTTGATTATTATGATTAATACGACTATTGAGACTTCAGATAAATGTTATTATAGGCTGTTCACGTTAAAGTGAGCACTTTTGAGGCCATAGTTACTTTTTCTTTTAGCCATTTTTTTTATCCTCTAACCGCCTTTCAAAATAAATATTTCTATGTAAGTAATAAACACAGTGTGTATATTCCACCATACTTTGAAATTAACGTCTAAGGCAAAAATAAAACATATTTATTGACTATTGTTCCAAATGAGAGGGCTTTCAAAAGTGCTCACTTTGCCGTGAATGGCCTATACTCGATTGTTACGACGTCCACTGTAATTGCCTTGATGACCTCCTGTCTGGCATGTTGAGTGTGGAATGTACTCCGACTTCCGCGATGCATCGCCACTAGTAGTATGATTTGGTAGGTCTGGGAACAGGGGGATCAGGGATCGGAGCTGTGTAGCCGGCCACCGCCATCTTGGATTATGTCATGGCCGCCATTTTGGATGACATCACCCTTTTGGATTACGTAATAACTTTGTATTATGTCATCACCGCAATCTTGTTTCCGGTCTCCATATTGGATTACATATCACCACCATCTTGCATTATGTCATCGCTGCCATCTTGTTTCTGCTACCATCTTATTTTCCTGATAACTTTCTTTCTTGTGCTGTCATTCCATGTCAACCATCTTGTTTCCAAATTTACTCACCTTTGTTCGACTGTCATCAATGATTTTTTTATTTTCTCCTGCTCTATAATTCCAGGTTGTTATCTATCGGCATGCTGCCGACTACGAGGGCAGGGGCAGTGGTATAATTGTTACTTATTTTTATACAAAGATAATCAATTACTTTATTATAATAATGTTAGGTATGTATTCCGACAATTGGATAATTACAACATACTTTGATGTTTAAACAATGAACAGTTTAGGGATCTCCCAATATGAGACCCTTCTCATAATAGGCAACCGTGTGGGTCTCATAATTGGAGCTAACATTCAACGACACAAACCACAGTATTGCGGATACATAAAATACGCAGTGCAATAACATTAATATGGTTTGAATGGCCCACCTATATGGCAATCGGTGTGTATGTATTAACTATTAATTATTCCTTACCTTGACTTTGAATTTTGATTCCAGTTAACTCGACACAAAACTCGCGAAGTGATAGAACACAAAATCCGTACTCCCGCGTGACTGAACAGCCGCTGGCTAATGGCGACGGTACACACGCCAGGAAGGTTCCCGCCATAGAGTTGGCATATTCGTCGCTAGAGTTCTGCAGCTACCTGCTAAGATCGCCTGGGGTCTCATATTAGGAGGGGGTCTTATAATTGGTGCTTTTACCTTATTGCCATTTAATACGTTTATAGGCATATAAACTATTCTTAATATATAAAAGAATAATGTCTTTAAAATGTATAAATAATTGTAACTATGTGTATTACCATATATATATATATATATATATATATATATATATATATATATATTATGTCGATATCTGTAGGTTTTATATTTTCCCCTGGTCCCCTGTTTCTGGACCTACCAAATCATACTATGCCGCTTGCCACATATGCCCTTTTAGTCTGCACATAGTTCTGTATTCAGACACTCACTGCTTCCTGTCCCAAAACCGTCATGACTCTCTTTGTTTCTTCTCCTGGCCCACATACGTTACAAGCCGTTCTCACGAATTTCATTCCTGCCACTGCCCCAGTCTTTGCTTGTTTCCCAACTGCACGAGCTACGGTGCCGTTTTCGCTTTGTATTTTATATTTTTCGGTGTCTGGGATATAGCAGTGTCGTTAAGGCTACGTTCACTGTTAAAAAAAGTAAAAAAAAAAAAAGTGTTCATAATGGACGTGCACGTGTCGAGATGAAAGTAGAAATTCTTTATGGCACGGTTTATGGTCATCGTGTACGTAAACAGTCCTGACGTACACATATGATCCTGGACCGTGCCATAAAGAATGCCTTCTTTAATATTGATATGTACCTACACGTTCGTGATACAGGACTACACGTTTTTCATCGTGAACCGTGCTTAAGTCGTGCTGACTCCTATGTTTCGATGAGAACTGCAGTTGTCATCCTTAGAAAGTGTACAGAACGTTCCTTAGTTTACTTCGTAGACTTTGAGGATGATAGTTTAGTAGTAGTATAGGTTATTCACGGTAAAATGAGCACTTTTGAAAGTCCTACTTAATATCTACTTGTATGCACGTTGTGTATTCTGCCGCCTTATGTAAAATTAACACTGCCCCACGGGCCTCGTCACTTAATTCATACATCGGTCAAGTGAAACGGTGAAATTATTAGAAACGTAAATATTTTTCAGACATGCTCATTTTCACACACTGATGCATCAAAGAAACATAAAGCGAAATAAATAATATAAGAAATCACAAATTATTACCTAACACGTTTTATTCGACGTTAAGATGTGGAACTACTTCCCATCCATGGTTGCCAACTTTACTGGGTGCATTTCACTCAGTGCGCCCATTAAAATACAATATGCAGGCAGTGACTTTTTTCTAAGGTTTATTTCAAAAGTGCTCATTTTATCGTTAATAGACTTTAATCGATTTCCGGAAACAGCTAGTCATATTATGCAAACATAGCTTACATCATGAAAAAGTACTGTTTGTAAAAGTGCCAAGAAGATGGTGAAATTTTTGTTTAAACCCGCTTCATCTGCTCTTGTTTATTACTCAATCGAACCATCACTTGTTGTAGAGTACTTTTGTTTACGTCGCCCTGATATGCACAAAAGGGTCAGGACAAAGGACATTCATTTTAGAGGAGCTCCTCCGAACTATTGCAAGGCCTGCCTCCTCGCCACGTGAAATACGCCTTTGTTTCACAACTACCATTACCGTATATTTTCTCAGTTATTGAAATTGTTTCCCGTATGCAATTTTACTAACATTTCTCCCGCATTACAGTATTCGCAGTATTTTAAAATCTTTTTCATTAAAGTGTTAATAACTTACTTATAGCTACCATTAAATATTGGAGATAACTTTTCATTAAATTCCTGTTATTTGACGCAGTCATGAGCCAGCCCTTTGTCGGAAAATGTTGGAAGTGGTTACAAGAAACGCACGCATCAACATGCTTCGATGTTGTATACTGATGTAGGACCTAACATTTTCACAACTTCTGTGCACTGTCATTGTTCACCCATGTCTCCGGATAAATATTCTAATAGGAAACTGAGCTGCGACTGTAGTTGTTCCAAAATCAACTCCTGTTTCAAATTTTCTAGCATTTATTTGTAGCCTTACGATACTTACAGATTTCACTGGTCAGTAATTTCAGTAACGTCAGTTGTAGTTCTGGTACTGCTGATGAGCGCAGATAACCGCTTATATAGGTTGTTCACGGTAAAGTGAGCACTTTTGAAAGTCCTCTAATTTAGAATAATAGTCAATGTATCTTATTGCAGACTTATACCTCATCTTCCGAGTGCGGTGGAATATACACACTGCGTTGATTACTTACATTACAATATTTATATAATAAAGGTTGTATATATTATAATAAATTAAATATGGCTGAAAGGAAAAAGTAACTAGGTCCTAAAAAGTGCTCATTTTACCGTGAACAGCTTATAGTAATTTTCACAAACTACTGGGCAATGCCCTATGCGAGTCTAGAACCGTAACTGAAACATCGGAATTACTGGAGTTTGAAAGCCGTGCAGCACTATTAAAATCAGGCATTGGCGGATTGTTAAAGGTGTGTGTTTTCTAAGATATTAAGAAATGTTCGGATTATAGTAGATCTAAATGTGAGAAATAACACGTGTCACGAAAAATTAGTGTTGTAGTAACTTTAAAATTGAACTTATGTTGTTATGTAAACACATCGCTTGTCTTCATGCAGTACGCAGCTTTTTTTTTTATGAACAAGAGGTATTTTAAAGATTAGTACGAAATATTTCGACCAATTATCACTACTGGTTGTTCCGAAACTATCGTCACACTGACCGGTTGAAATATTTCCTTGTTACTAATGACTGTTCAGGTACTGCTGACGATTATTGACGAACTCTTTGTGATTTCAGTGATAGTCAGCAGTGGTTAAAATGCGGAGATCGTCGGAACGTTAGGAAACCACTGTTAGAATAAATTTCTGAGATATTATGGAAAAGTACTGGTAAAATAATATCCAGGAATCTTCCTACAAATTTTTTATATTTGTAGTTGATGAAAATATATTTTTTCTTTTTCGTTATAGGCTATTCACGGTAAAATGAGCACTTTTGAAAGCCCTGCTTAATATCTACTTGTATACACGTTGTGTATTCTTCCGCCTTATGTAAAATTAACATTGCCATGGACCTCAGCTCTTTATTCATGCGGCGGTCAAATGAAACGGTGACATTATTAAGAAAGAGAAAATACTTTATAAATCTGCCCATTTTTACGCTTCGATACATTCAAAAAACAGAAAGTGAAAGGAATAATTTTAAGTTATCATAAATGGTTACTAACACTTTTTATTCGATGTTAAAATATGGAACTACTATCTAGCCATCGTTACCAACTTTACTGGGCAAATGTCACTCAGTGCGCCCATTAAAATATGTGCATGTAGCGGCAGTGGCTTTTTTTTTCTAAGGTTCATTTCTTAGTTCTCACTTTATCGTGAACACTCTCTATCAGCTTTCGTCTGACCGGCAGAGCAGGAAGTAAGCGGAAGAAGGTTCGACAGGTCGCGCGCCATAATGCACCCAGCATTTTCTCCAGTTACGAAACTCTCGCCGGCTGCTGCCTGCCTACACGCTGCCGTCGTAGCATTCCGTAGCCGGTCTGTCAGCTGACACTTCTTCCTGCTTTTACGCATCTCTGATTTGTTTCCTTCCATCGCGTTCTCCGTGCTAACAGGCCTACATTCCTTCCGGACGTTGGGCGACTCCCAGTTACTCGTTAATATCGCACTTGGAGCTACTTTCAGTTTAGCACTTGAACTCGAAGGCCTTTCAAGAAGTGTCTTGGATGTGCTAGCATAAGCCTGGAAGTGGTCTTGTGGCTTTTTTCTTTTCAACTCGTCCTTTCAGCGATGTTTAATTCTTTCGTAAGAAGCCGATCTCCCGTGGCGCAGTCGGTTTGTGCACCACCGATCTGGAGTGCGGGAAGCTCTGGGTACGAATCCCGGTTAAGGCATGGGTGTTAATTTAAGTTAGGTTATAAGTTAGTCTCTAAGCCGTCCCCTGTTAAGCCTTCAAGCATAAAACCGGGTGATGTTAAAAAGCCCTTTACAATACAATTTTGTAATATACGTGACGTTTATTACTCTTCAACATTATTACGGTATAAATGTTTGCATGCAGTCATTAAATAAGTGGAAAAATATGGGAGGGGGGGGGTTAATAATCTTGGGTTACGTGCTTTCGTGGATGGCTGATTCAGTGGCAAAACGCCACAGCATCCTTGTCATTACTTCCAGAGTTTTCACCACAGGCCAGCCAAGCGTAGTTCGCTGGCCGAGCGACATCTGGTGCTCAAACAGAGAACGTCGGAGGGATCCGTTCCCTGTCTGAATGCGTTTTCCCACTTCCCGCTCCGGGACCAGTCGAGTTGATCTGATCCGCGTCTGCCCGTCCGTCCATCGTCGCTCCGGCAATCACGTGACCGACAGCCAGTCAGGGACCTTAAACATTCTTCTCAGTTCGCCCGTTAAACATTTTGGCAAACTTAATTTAGCTTTTAACGGACAGATGTACTTGCTTGGTTATGTATGTAATATTTACCGTCATAATAAAGCTGTGAATTTTGTTTCAGATTATATATATTTTTTGAAAACTTTTGGTGGAATGGTATTTGTGCTAGAGGCTTATACGGCAAAGATGATTGTACATTTCTGAAATAATTTGTTTATAAACAATGTTGACTGACACTAATTCCTTTTATTCAAGGCCAATTCACAGATACATTTGTGAGAGGAAAACGCAGATGTGTGTTAGTGTGTGTGTATGTATGTATGTATGTGTGTGTGCGCGCGCGCGTGTGTGTGTTATATATTTATGCTTTTAATGTCATTGACGAAAGATTACTTGCAGGTGACGTTCTCCGTGTCAGACCGAGCACCGGCTCTTCGGACCACAAGGTTCTTGGTATACGTTATTCACGGTAAAGTGAGCACTTTTGAAATCAACCTTTGAAAAATGTCACTGCCCCTACCTGCATATATTTTATCGGGCACATAGAGTGGCATGCCTTCATTAAAGTTGGTAAGGAACAAACAAAAGTTAGTGCCGGGCTTTAATGTTGAATTCAAAGTGTCAGGTAAACATTTGTGATTTATGGAATGATTTATTTTACTTTCCGCGTTGTTTTCATTATTATGATTGTAAGAAATAGCAAATTTGTAAAATATTTACTTTTCTTACAACTATACATTTTCACTTCACCGACGCATGAATAAAGTGCTGAGGCCCACTGGCAATGCTCATTTTACATGTGGTGGAGGAATACACAACGTGCATACAAATATATCTTAAGCAGGGCTTTCAAAAGTGCTCAGTTTACCATGAACAGCCTTTAATTCAGGTGGGTTATGCAGCGCACAGCGCCACACATAGCCCGCATGCGGACCTGTTGTGCCCCGATGGGGTTCAATTGAGAAGGGAATGGAACACTTGGGGGGGGGGGGGGTTGTCCCCGGGATAATCCACAGACCAACGGCAACGTTCGTTGCACTGCCCTCATACGAATATCTGAGACGACCCCGCTGGGGAATCGAACCCTGTTTGTTGCGGTGCTGGGCGAGTGGCCTGATCACTGAACTCAGTTTGTTAGAAAATGCATATCCTTCGGAGTTAGATCCTTACTCTACGGTTGTTACTTTAGCCCTTTCAGACCCCTGTTTCGTTTGCGTTTTCAGGTGTTGCAAAAAAAATCGTATGACTTGTGCTGAACATACGTCGACATAATACTTGTTTTGTTGTCACAGACAGTGAGCTGTAGGCTATGTGTTCGGCTTCAGTAATATAAGCCAATTATGACATATACCAGTAAGAGAATACGCGAATAATTTACCCACAGGTAAGATCATTAGTCAGTGTGTTGTACAGACCAAAAATTATCCACACGTGCGTAATGTGCATGACTGTGTACTCTAGTCCTGAATGGACTAAGCTGACAATTAGTATAATACGTCACCCGAGCAGGCAAGAGAGTGATTTGTGGGGTTCAAACACCTTCCTTACTGACAGTTAAATCACGAATATAGTGCAGACATATTAAGGTTTTATGTACATAAACCTAATTCGTTATATATCAGCCGATGTCATATTCCTCCTGGTGATTAATTGATTATTCAAAAATAAATTTTTGATGCTGTTAATAGGCACTAATTACTTTTTACTTTTATTTCGTTTTATCTAACACTGTTAAAGTTTAGTGTATTCTCTTATATCCCAGAATTAAGTCATAATTAGTACGTTATTTGATTAGTTTTTAGAAAAGACAACACTTGTCATTAAATGCCATTAATAAGTGAATGAAATATTTTTGTCTGAATTGAATCGAATTTTGGAAGGAAAGAATAATGCGGTATTTCTTCCCAGTTACAATAAACGTATAGACGAAGAATGTAAACTAGTTTCTAGCGTGGATTTTTGATGCTTACAAAAGTACGTATTTTCTCGTTTTGTTCGACCTCTTCTCTTACTCAGGTAAGGGCCTGCACCCAGGATTTGCACTTGGGTGACATGTGCCGCAACGGGCACGGTCTTTGATGTGCGCGTACACTGAGAAAGTACGTCGGAGCAGAGAGATGTTAATTACTATTCATTAACATCTATCTACCGCGTAACGTTTGAAGGCCACTCAGTAACGGTCTACAGGCTAACAGAACCGAGTCGCACAGTAGCACAAACCCCCAACCCTCGCAACTGAAGGGCTCGATTGGAAGTATGATAAATCACTGTCGAAAGCACTTTACATATAAGATTCGCCAGAAATGAAGGGCGCTGATAACCTTATCAGAAGGCGTAATAACTTAAATCATATCATATTCTACGTTGCATACGAAAAATCATGACTGTTAGGGTATTATAAATTTGGAATCGAGCCTATATATGCATAGAAAGGCGTCTGATGGACCCGTTGTCACGTAGCTAAGAAAGAACATAGGCCTACTATATATATTATTCGAATAGAATCAGCATTTTTCGGAGATTGAATGCTGTATTTACAAGGCTGTAGTTAGGTATACATTTCAAATTATGTAAAAAAAAAATTTTTTGTGGTAGTTTTTGTCCTACTTGCGTTTCCAGTTATTCCGAGCGAGTGGAAAAATTCTAATAAAATCTAAATTTGTAAAGTAATTTTAACACAATTACAGATAGCTACTCTTTAAGGTAGAGGGAGGAAATCAACATTTGAAAAGCAAATCAGTGTTCGTGTTCATAACTAGAGGCTATTCTCGGTAAAGTGAAGACATTTGAGGCCGTGGTTACTTTTTTCTTTCAACAATTTCTAACATCTAACCACCTTTTCATATCAATATTGTCATGCAATTAATAAACACAGTGTATATATTCCACCGCATGTGGAAGTTAAGTCTAAGGTTAAAATAACACATATTTATTGACTGTTATTCCAAATGGTACGGCTTCAAAAGTTCTCACTTTACCGTGAATAGCCTATACATGTGTGTTACAGTACACACTGGCATGCAGGCTGCAAGTTAAGTTGGTAGCTGGCTAACAAAAATAGTTCTGTGGCTTGGTTAGTACTGCCAGTGTAATGTTTAAATGTATGTCCGGTTATAGTAATGTTTGATATATGCGCATTAAAATACGCATTTGCGTGTTAGTAGCACATAGAATTTAGGAAAAGAGTTTCCATTTCCACTTGGATGTCGCATGAATAAAGTGAGGCGTTCCATGGCAATTTTAATGTTACATACGGCAGACATAATGAGAGGAGGAAAATTGATCAATAGCAGGGCTTTTAGTAGCGCCCTATTTACCGTGAGCGACCTATACAAGGGAGTGAGGTCAAAATGTCAACTGTAGTGTCCCAGCCGGGGCCGGTGGACGTGTCAACGCCCTCGTCCTAGGGCTGTGCGACATGTCGATATGTAAGGTATGTCGATGTGACGATATTATCGTGAAAATCTGTTCTACATTTCGAGGTCGACATGTGGATGACGAAGGTGACATGTCGATACCGAGGCCATGTCGATACTGAGGCCGACAGGCCTAAGCTCTCTATTAGCTATTAAAATATTTTTATTAATTACGTTGTGTTAAATCAGTGGAATCTTTTCTCTAATATATAATTTGTATACTAAACAATGACACATGACACGTACTATCGTGTGTTATAGGTTCTTATTAATATATATATATATATATATAATTATATATATATATATATATATATATATATTCGTGAATCAATTATTTACGAAGGAGCATGGCTTCTAGTTTGTAAGCAATGCTATATAACAGCATCGCACAGTGAGGATGTAGACATTAATAAAATGTCAATATCAAAGTTTATAATAACAGCATTGCAGTGAGGCTGTAGACAATAATAAATTGTCAATGTCAAAGTTTACATTTAGAAGTCGAGATCGACAAGTCGAGGTCGATATCGTCGAGACCGTCGTTGTTATCTTCAAGACCGACATGTCGAACACTTGTCGATATGTGACATATGTCGACAGTTGACATCAAATCCTGGATGTCTCACAGCCCTACTCGTCCCCGCCGCCATCTCGTGTCCAGTGGGTCGTAATGTAGGGCGTCAGTCAGTTTCCGTCTTCACGGCTGCTGCGTGACAAGTCAGCTAACAAGACTAATTGCGCTCCTTCCCTTCCTTCATTAAAACTGTTTGATATACGAAACATTAGCTTAAAAAGCTCGCCTCAAAACACCGAAAGTTGACATGTGTTGTGTAAGTATCGTAGGACGCATTTTGATCATGAATGTGGCATGTGAGTATTACGTTTCCTCAGTAATTTACATTTAATATTTATTATCCATTCGCCCGATAAATGTTATTTTCGATTTCATCAAACACAAGTAACTGGAACGTGTTGTATTTCCTACGCGTCTTTCGACGTTCCAAGACATTCATGGCTAGAACAGTTACGACTAGCCTGGCTTTTCGTGTGCTATTTGGGTGTTATAACTCACGCCATGACGCAATATTTATTATTTAGTGCATCACATCTAACGGAAATGTAGCCATGTGAGCAATTCATTCATTGCTATCAGCAACGTACTGTACAAATGCTTGTGATATGTCGGCACTGCAACATGATTGGCTTTTCATTTATAATTTTTTTTTACTAACTGATTTTTTTTATACAAAATGCACGAACTTACAAAGTACAAGAACATACCATTTTCCCTTCCACACTATAAAATTAAATTAATTAAACTATTTGATTACTCAAAGTAGAGTATTCAAGAGTAGAACAAATGCGTTATAAAAAAAAAGAAGGAAGAGGGTGAACCAGGCTCGACACCCCGCCCCCTGAAAGGCTTGAGTCCGTACTACCATAAATATTAAATTTATAATATATGTTGTAACATAGTTATAATTAATGGATATGGGTATATATGAAGGCTTCATCTTTTAATAAAGTACTTGACGATTAAATTAAAAAAAAAAAATATGCACGTGCGTTATTGTTTACGCTGACTCAAGTTGTAAGACCCTCAAAAAATGGGGTGTGGCTGTGTTGGGGACACGGCCGTTTGTTTTGCGTGAATACGTCTACATTGATGCGCTTGGAAGCCTTGATGTTTTTTTTTTTTACTTTCCCAACACCGATTCACTCAATCATATGGGGTTTTATGGGTATCATTGGATTGCTTTTGAGATGCTCTTTCCAACCGTATACGATTTCTGTATTACGACTTGGCTTTTTGACGAGTATAGGCCGACATTGTGTTAAGTTTTCTTAATTTTTTTCATTAAACTCATACAATTTCACCATAACCACGCCACACAAATGTTTTTATACACGCAATCGATTGATCTTGACGAGAGCTGCCAATTGATACTTAAACCAGCGTCGTAGCTTCTCCTAGTCAAAATGCGGAAGTTATGAGACGCAGAGAAACGAACTCAAATTTGCACCCCCCCCCCCCCCCTCTTCGTGATGCTTCACAGTCCTCACTCAACGTAACATATTCTTTGATCCTTTGGCAATCGACTGGCGTAATTGAATGTTGAATGTAGACGATACATTCGGAGCTGCAATGCCAACCTGTGTCCCCCGATTTTATCATTGGAATTTGTGGATTGCCTCCCACTGTGGTTTCAAATTTAAAGACGTATTCACGTCAAAAAATACCTGCACAAGGAGCTACAAATGCGTGGTAATGTGCAAGGCCACAGCCTTCATCACAGAGTAAAGGCTGTTCACGATAAAGTGAGCACTTTTGAAATGAACCTTAGAAAAAGTCACTGCCCCTGCATGCACGTATTTTAATAAGCGCACTCAGTGACATTCGCCCAGTCAAGTTGGTATTGATCGGTGGAAAGTAGTTCCATATCTTAACATCGAATAAAAAGTGTTAGGTAACCATTTGTGATAACTTAAATTATTTATTTTGCCTTCTGTTTTTTTAATGCATCGAAGTGTAAAAATGAGCAGATTTTTTAAATATTATTTACTTTTCTAATAGTTTCACAGTTTCACTTGACCGACGCATGAGTAAAGTGATGAGGATCATGGCAATGTTAACTTAACATAACGTGGAGGAATACACAACGTGTAAACAAGTAGATCTTAAGCAAGGCTTTCAAAAGTGCTCACTTTACCGTGAACAGCTTGTAGTAAGTATACATAGAAACGAAATGGCGTGGTGTGGCGGTAACTTTTGTGTGGCCATACTCAGTCTCTGATCGGCTGGGCGAGGCTCTTTGGGAACGGGCCTTGTGTCTGATTCGCTACTGAGTGCCCCGGAGGCACCCTGTCGGCTGGAGTTCGCGGAATAAGCTGTTGTTTCACATCTACTCTGGAGTGCTCCGCTGGCTTGTCGGGGAAGGTTTTGCGAGAATACTGTAGACGTCAGGTGGGAGCGGATGGCAGGTGGTGGTCCGCCCCGCTACTGTGTTCCGCTCGGCTCGCAATGACTCTCGCCTTCACCGCTAGGACTCGCACGCAAGCAACACAGGCTAGTACGTGGCCTTGGGTCCGCGTTGCACCGGTCTGCACTGCACTCTACTTGCCGTGTCGCCAAGGTCGCCGGCCTAGTGCTGCCCATCTGATTAGCTTTATATTGTTCTCGCTGCGACGAAAGCAGTTCTCTGTAATCAGAGCTAATTCGCTCATTCTATGCATTGAAACAAGAGAGCGATAAATACGATTTCGTAAGTTACGCCTGACGAATGACTCATCACAGTTGCTTGTAATGCGCGGCGGCAGTTGCGCCCACAGGCAGGATTTTTTTTTTTTTTCGGAAGAGCTGAACCTCTATTTCTGACGTGAGCCCTTTTCACAATAAGAAAAACACTTCTTCACAATGTAAAATATATTTTAATTTCAAGTACACACGCAGGAGAAACTTATTGCACTTGGTTAGTTTTCAGTACATAATAATTGTCAGTTAATTTTTACAATTTGTTACGTGTATTTAAATTTTAACTTTTCTGGAAAGGGCTGCAGCCTTTCAGCTCCCCCCCCCCCCCCACCTGCAAAAGTTCCTGAGGGGGGCAGTTATACGCACAGCTTGAAACCGTTTCACTTAGAAAATCGATAACCTAATAATTATATGATTATGTGAATATGTAAATACGTGCAAGACTTTGATTTTTCTACCCGAATTTACATACCTTCAAATCCAAACGAAAATAATATTTCGAGCCATTTTCACATAGGGTAATGCCACTGGGTATCCGTCTTCATGGTACAAGTGAACAGCATAATTTTTTTTCTTCTTCTTGAAATCAACTGTTTTTAAACATATTTGCCGTGGTACAAACGCAACACTCAGAGAGAGGGAATTAAAATATATCAACAGCGTGTTATGCTTCCTGTGTCTCATACGAAGTGCGGCTTTAGCACCGTCTCATCGGGTCGCATTGCGCCTACAATGTAAAAAAAAAAATATCTGCTAAACTTCCTAAACTGTAATGGAAGTTTTTTTAACTTATATTGTTTATGGCAATACTACGTATCGTGTTGAAAATATAGGGATGTTTATCATCGCTACTATAGCCTACAAAGTTGGAAACTTCCCTACTCATTTGGCTCTTTCCTGAGCAACTGTAGGAACGTCACCATGCATGTATGGGAAAATGTTTTACCATTCGCGCTTTGTCACTCTACGTATTATACACTGGTATAGTAAATTTACAAACAATTTTTTAGAGTGAAGATATATGCGTCGATACCGTCGAGCATGTATTCGAACGCGATATGTTATCCTAGGACATATTTGCTCTAAGTTGCTACATGTTCTGCTCCAGGTCACGAACATTTCGACACGGAGAAATCTCATGTGAAATCTGACTCAACGTCTGGTCCCACAAACGATCTATGAGCAACAGACCAGCAGGTGAGAGGGCAGGCCACGGACGTGTTGAAAACGTGACGTACACACTCATAGGAAACTAGAGCTATGTGCGGGCGAGCATTAAATCTTTCAGTCAGATATCGGGTAGAATTAAAAACGTTTGACGTTACTGTTAGGAACTCTTCATAAGGCTACGGGATCCTAGTCTCAACAATCAATATGGTCTTCACACGTGACTGCAGGGGTCGAAAATAGTCACTTACCTCATTTATTGTCATTTATTTCGTACAAGTAACGTACTTGTAACTTTTATTCAAAAAGGTTACTTATTTCTTTTTTTTTTTTTTTTAGACCTTTGGTAAGCTTAAAATGATGCACCGTCGGCCGGCAGGTGTTATCGGCAGTTTCGTAAGACCAAGGAGTTATTTGTTACCAAAGTGTATCGACCATACTTCGGCTATCATGTTCAACAATAAGTGGACCAGAAAATGTCTAAAATCATCTCAGATTATTTTTAAAAATTTTCAAAATAAGGTGTTTGTGGGAAGAGTTCAGGGTGAACTCCTGGCAGAATCAATTCAATCTCGCGAAATTACAAAAGTGTTTTGTATAATTTGTATTGTACTTTTTAATTATTTTAGCTTTACTGTGTGATTGTCAGAAATAAATAAATAAAAAAAAAAGTTCGAAACTCCGCCAGACTCGAACTTTTATATCATTAAATTTTACATGCGGATAATATCCCGGTACATATAAAAAAACTATATTTTGCAACCGGTCAGTAATTTTCGTCAAAATTAAAAGTGACACACTCGTACTCTAGTGACTGCATGTCATTTTCAAGAAAATTAGTGAAACTATACTAGTAAGCAAATCATTTATGTAAAACCCGAACAGTAATATAGTAATATTAAGATTAGCTAGTTTTTTTTCATAGTCTTACTCTAGTTACTAACTGGTAGCAGTTCTACGAATGGGGTTCATATTCTAACCACACACTGTGCACCCTCCGAGGGTGCCAAATGCTAGTACGTAAACTGCTGTCGTGTCATATAAATCTTCCTTGCCAACTCATATAGCGGCTGGTATACCGGCTCATGCACCAGGCCTTATACAAGCTCGTACAAGAACCAAGTACGGCTTCAGGTACCGTGAAATATTGGCATAAGTGTAAACTCCTTCCATCCCCTTCCCCTTTGAGAAATTTTCTGGATACGCTGTTGCTTGCTTAAAATAATACTTTGCCTGACCGTAATATTCCATATTCCTCTCTGCTGACATCACTGCAAGCGAAGGCGACGATGGCGAGGCGTCGATAGCAGAAATGTTCTTCGTAGGTGTCTGGAAGTGCTTCTGGTATGAATATGCTGGTGCATTGTAGCTGCCATATGTTGCTCAATGATAGACGAGGAAGCTACTGGTGGCTGTCTGACAATAAAACGGTCCTACCTCGTGGTGGCCTGTGTCCACCGCGTGTGCGTGTCTTCACGTGTCCATTGTTCACGTCAAAGGCTGAACGTGAAGTCCTGAAGGCCCAAATATCTGGCGAGTCAACGCGCCGTCCGTCCTGCCATTTGAACTACTATTACCCGGCCTCTGTCAAACTCCGTCAGTTATTTCTCGGCATGCATATCGCTTAATGAGAAAACTGCTTAGAACATACGCCATTGCAGAGCTATGTCGCCAAGGAAAACACAAATGATGACTTTAAGAACAGATCGGCTCTCAAGACCTCGATTTTAAGAGCTGTGGAAATTCTTCACTCACTTTAAGAACAGACACGAAAACAAGCCAAAGAGATTTATATAAGGACCACATAAATGTAAATATTAGTAGTCAATTTATTAAAGTTTTAAAAAAATACCACCGAAAAGTCGAAAATTTCGGAATATGGAAGTACAAGTTTCCATGCTCCGCTAACTAAATCATGCCATGTGATCTATATAATATACATAACATGTTTAAATATTTAGGGTTTCTAGCAATCGTTACTCGGGTACTGGCATCCTGAATTTATTTTAAATTAGGTATTGACGTTTTTGCCAACACATTTTTATTCGTCCGAGAGAAAATAATATTAATATTTATTAGTTTCTCTTGGGCGAATAAAAATGTGTTGGGCAATGCATCAGTACATCAGAGATTCGGAATAAACTCGAGTACCCATTGTTAAATATCCTGGATATTTAATTAACATATTGTGTAGGGCCTATGTGACATACAGGTGTAACAAAATTGCATGTCAGTACTTCAGGGGAACATTCCTTGCATCTGGAGGATGAAAAAAATGTTTCATGGACATAGGTTCGCAAACGCGTCGTTTCTTTACTACATCTCGTAATACATAAGTACAGTGAATGGCCCGCAGAGTTTGCATTAAACTCTTCTTCAAGAAATATCGTCATAATATTTACTATGATTGTATACAAGACAATTGTAATAATAACATAGGAACTAATTTTTGTAATTGATTTTATGTGCGTCCATTTGTCGCAAACATTTAGGCTATGGCTGAAACTGATGTAAATAAAGTTAATTATTAAATTGATATGATACACTGTTATTACAATTTTCTTACGCAATTATAGTAAATATGACGATCTTTCATGAAGAAGAGTTTACTGCAAATTCTGTTTTCTGAAGTATTCAGAATGGAAATATTCTTAAATTTAGTTAAAAATGCAGACTCTTATCGATCGATTAAGTTTTTATATTTAAAAAGTATATTTTAGTAAAATATTTTATAATGTTGCAAAATATATTCACTCTTCTTTCATATACAGCATAAATCGCACTTTTCTGGACAATTTTCGTGGTGTCTCTACTGCTTTTTTATGAGCTCTTTACTTTGTATAGTCGGGCGCAATGCTCCATAGGCAGTTGCTTTGCTTCAACCTTAAATCGTTTGCATATCGTCCATCGATGTGCCCATTTGCCAACTTTTGCCGTTACCAAGCAATTTATATGGGATACGCAAATATGTATGGCAGTGGTGTATTTTTGACGCCACATTATTTTGAATTATTAATGCAGTGAAGGAAAAAATTCGATAGAAGTGTCCAGAGCATAAAGTTATTCTCAGATAAATGTGTATGTGTTACTGGTCAGTGTATTACGCAATATTACCTGTTTCTAGAATTCCCAACGTATAGGTACACATGTTAATTGGCAACAGTCCCCATTAAACGTGATAGCTGTATCATAAACATGTTCTTGCAACCTCGTCAAATCTTGTTTTGTTGCAATTGTTTTTTGTTTACGTTATTTGATCAATTTTTGTCGTGTTCTACACTCCTGGCCTGTCAGTTATGATACTATTATAATTACCTCATTATGGGTTTTTAAAGGAATCATTAAGTACTGTTAGTTTAAGTACCTTTGTTACCACAACTACTTCCGTTGAATGGAAATCTCTTTACTATAACGCTGTAAACATTTAAGAATAATTATTGTGTTATAGTTATTTTCAAGTCAAGTGTACGAAATACTTTCAAAATAAATATAAAAAAGTATTTTAAAACACTGAAAACTCCTACCCTAGAATTTGTTTCCAGTTGTTTGTTTTCTGAATAAGTATAGCGTAACGCAAATACTGCCTCTCGTAAAGGCGACCACAAATGCACAAACTGCAGCTTCTTCAGAGTGTACATGGGACTGCGGAACAGCTAGCTAACTGTGAAATTGACTTGCTTAGTTTACGAGTCTTCACTCGTAATGTTTTACGTGACCGTGTTCGCCATTTATTTGTAATTACTTTCTTAATGGAGGCCGTACACTCGGCTGCAGTGTTCTCCATGCACCATAGCGTGCATTCCCATTTGCGAGGCAAGTACCGAGCTGGGACAGTGCCGGGTTTGGAATGTGGAAAGAGAAACTACAAGTGTAGCCGGGCAGCCTTCCAACAAGGAACAGGTGCAATGTGCTTGCCAATATCACTTTCTACCACAGCTCGAGGTCCGCCCGTGCTTTTCATATTCGCAGTGCTATGATTAGCGGCGTCGCCAGTGTGGCTCGTGCCCTGCATTTTCTTCAGCACCCGCAACGTACCGAGCCTCGTCACTGTGACGGCATTGCATCAACATAACAGTTTTATATCTACATCTACAGGATGAGTCCTTTAAAAGAAGCCGCATGGTCTGTATGTCCTCGTTCCCTCGCTCTGTTACACACATGTCCCGCGGGGCCTCTTTTAAAGGACTCGCCCTGTACTTGTGCTCTGACGTACGGATTGATTGCGGTTTAAGGAAGGCGTCTCAGAGGGTGTTACGATCCGACTTAGATTATTTATTGCGTGTTAATTCCCACTGCGCAATGACTCGAGGGACCACTGAAGATCAGCGTATGTTGTAAGTATAAACTATGAAACTCGTGCTGAAATTCTTGGTTTCCCTAACATCTTGCGTAGTCAGTGAGTTACTGAACATTCACATATCCTCAGATTTGATTGATAATGCGAGTAGGCTTAGCTATAAAAATTTAAGTTCCTTTCATAGAAAGGTATATATTTATAACAACCCCCATACAATGTTATGCAATTATCAGAGTCTGTCAAATCCAGCTTTGCCGGCTGTGAAAAAAATAACAATTTACATTCTAAATACGAATCAGACAATTTACACTCTAAATTCGAATCAGTGAAAATCAAGTGATTCGCAGTGAAAATGGCTCCACTTAGAATCAGTGAAATTTTTCACATCACTAATTCAATAAGCGTAATTTTTCCACTGAAACAAATAATATATATATATATATTATTATATATATATATATATATATATATATATATATAATATATATATATTTATATTTCTAAGTGGAGCCATTTTCACTTTGAATATGTGGTTTTCCACTGATTCGAATTTAGAGCGTAAATGTAATGTAAACTGAGCTGAATTGAGTTATTAATTGAGAGTGTGTTATTTGTTGAGGTGCGCACTGTTTTTTGTATTTGTACAAGGAATTATTTGGGAATAGTTGCCAAATATATGTTGGAACACTACAGATAAATTTGAGTAATTTTCACAAAACCATAGTGTTGAGTGTGTATAATTACTGTTGGATTTTAACAATTGTTGTAGACTTCAAGTTTGTTATAAACAGTCATCTACATAAACTATTTTGTATGTTTTATAAAATAGTGTATTGCAAATATATAATATTTCAGCCGTAGAGTTACAACTAGCTACCAAAGAGTTTTTTTTTTTAACAAGCACATATATTTTCTTACTGCGCGACGTAGCACATGATAGACGCCTCTTCGGAAGCGGCCTTGGCGTCGTGTTGCTAGATAAGAAGATAAATTTTGACCCTATAAAATTTAGACACGTCCCTTTGTAACTGGAAATTGTAGATACAGAAAAATGAGAAATATCCCGCGGGCTTCCGAGAGCTAATAATGAAGCCTACTAAGCTCTCGCTCACTTCTGGCGAATCATGTGGTACGTTGGTTTAGGCTGTTCACGGTAAAGTGAGTACTTTTGAGGCCCTAGTTATTTCTTCCCATTAGCCATTTTTATCCTTCCCCAATTTTAAAAATAAATATAACCATGTAAGTAATAAACACAGTGTATATATCTTTCACCGGACTCGACAGTTAATGTCTAAAGCTAAATAAAATATATTTATTGACCATTATTCCAAATGATAAGGCTTTGAAAAGTGCTCACTTTACCGTGCATAGCCTATACATGTTAACAAACCGAGTCCCTAATCGGTACAGGCACAGAATATTTGAAAATACAGACGTGAAACAGTCGCTTGTGCCGCCAACTCGAGCGGCGCACGCCACCAAAATGGCGTGACTGGCTAGCAACATGTCGGAGATACGTTCGCCAGTCAGCGCCTGATCATAGAGTAGATGAGTACACAGAGTCATGGGGGTCGTGGTAGCTGGAACGGTTAGCGCGCTCGCCTCCCACCAAGGCGAACCTGGTTCAATCCCCGGCCGCGTGACTCCCGGATTTTCGCAAGTGGGAATCGTGCTGGACGATGACGTTAGTCGGTGGGTTTTCTCGGGGATCTCCCGTTTCCTTCCGCCCTTTCTTTCCGGTTCTCAAGACCTCGCTGTGACGAGCCGCCCACATATCTTCACTCACTCACTACACAGAGTCGAAATGGCGTTGCGGTTTCTTCGATGTGGGCGTACCCAGTCTCTTCATTGGCTTCGCAAGATTCTGGGAAAGGTCCTCGCGTATGATTGGCTATTGCATGCAGCGAAATATTCCCCACTGTCTGGGCTGCCGGCAGGCGAGTAGGCTCTGATTGGTGAATAGCATTCCAACATTTTGCAGGCCAGTGACGCCATTTTCCTGGGGCTTGCAAGCTGATGTTTCACCTCTGTATCCTAGTGTACTCTGTGACCTGGTAGCTGAGTTGCCAGCCCGCGGTTCAGCCAGTCGGGAATCTACCGTAATACGCGGTAACCAGTGAGACATAAGTACCGTTCGAGAGCCTCTATCAGCCAATCGACGCCAACCGTGCACATCAGAGCAACTGACACGCCATTTCACTTCTGTATACTTGTCTATTCTGCGGTTTGCGATGATCGCATGCGGACATCTGAGACTACCATTAGCTAGAAGGACAGTCCGAAGATGTGAAAACAGATTGAGTTATTTGATATCCCAGATTAGTGGCAGTATAGCAAATAGCGCTGTAGCAAATTGTTTGTTGGTGCGTTGAGATCAAATGGCTTACCACACAAGTAGGACAAACTGAAAACAGCGGTACTTTAATGTTAATTGACAAAAATAAATAATTAAATGACTACATATATCTTAATTTGACATTATTTCAAATTTGTACTGTTCAAATTTTATACATTATGATTACGACCACCTGTTTTTCGCGAAAATATCTACGCGAATTCTACACTCCAATGTCCTATGGCATACCTGCAGTTTTCCTTTGGTTATTGGCCACGTGTATATGTCGGGAGACAGTTCCTTTACTGACTGGACCAATCAGAATTAGGTTACTCCGACACTGAGTATTCGTGATTAGCATGCAGACACCTACAGTGCGTGGCAGTTAAAACCATCCACTCACGAAAGGCGGTCTGAACTCTAGTGGTGTGGAGTACAAAAGGTCCTGAAATATTTTCGCGAAAAACAGGTGGCCCTAATTATGATCTGTTATCTGTGTTGTGTTAAATGCATTCCCGTAAGTATACCTGTTGAAATATATGCATTTATGCAGAGTGACATTTTTCTAAGGTTAGCTTCACAGCGTTAGCTTTTCAAAGCTGGCTGGTGGTGGCGGCTAGTCGTGACGTCACAGTCTACGTGGGTAGACGAACTTGCAATCGGCGCGTCTTCTCTTGGGCGGCGCTGTACACAACCTTGAATATCCTTCACCGCATCACGGGACTCTGCGGTGAACGTAGCGGCGTTTTCCTTCCGCAAACCAGCTGCAACACAAGTTTTCCCGATGAAACGTGCTAGTGTGGCCGCTGCCGTCTTCCTGATGTGCCGATCCCAGCAAGGGGTTTTTAACCTTCGCTCCAACAACCAAGCAAATAAAGTGCCATTTATTCATTTTTAATTTAGGGCGTGTTAATAATATTCTATGTTGACATAATGTTTCTATAGGCTGTTCACGGTAAAATGAGCACCTTTTGGAAAAACTGCTTAAGATCTTCTTGTATACACGTTGTGTATTCTTCAACCTTACGTAAAATTAACATTGTCTTGGGCTTCATCACTTTATTCATGCGTCGGTCAAACGAAAAAGTGAATTTTTTAAGAAAGTAAATACCTTACAAATCTGCTAATTTTTACACTTCGATGCATTAAAAAAACAGAAAGCGAAATAAATAATTTTAAGTTATCACAAATGGTTACCTAACATTTTTTATTCGACTTTAAGATGGAAATATATTCACCATCTATCGTTACTGGTTACCAACTTTACTAGGTGAATGTCACTCAGTGCGCCCATTAAAATATATGCATGCAGGGGCGGTGAATTGTTCCTAATGTTCATTTCCAAAGTGCTCACTTTATTGTGAACAGCCTTTATCTAATGTTAACCCGACATAACAAAAAGTACAGGTCACCAGCTGTTATATTAACAACATAGTCTGAACACTTAAACATAAAAAAAAAAAAAAAAGATGGGCTATTACTTTTGAAAATACTGTATTTTATATCAGTGACATAATGGTTCTGTAGTGTTGGTCTAACGAAAGTAAGTATACATACAACTGCAGATAGTAGGTTTTCAAATTAGTAACAAACATATGACCAACAAAGCAAAATGAGATTTGTTGTCAATCAGAATGTTTTTTTCTCTATAATTCGACATAAATGTTAGTTGCCCAACATCCGAATAGAAAAATACATACCAATTACCAACGGTATGTTTACCATATTTTTACCAACCATCAACCAACTAGTTTAATGTAGAAAAAAAATTCACTTACAATATATTTTGGCATTTTCTGATTTAGTGGCATCACTGTCTGAAGAACGGTAAGTTATCTCATAACATTTTCGTGGTAGGAACTTTTCGTCGGCATATTCCGTTGGGCCAACTTTGTGTTAACGCGTGTGTTCCAGCCAGACATGTGACCAACCTTTCCAACCAAATGCCAACCGTAGGGCTAACGTAGTTTGCTACTGGGGAAGGTACACTGTGAGTGAACATGTAGGCGTAATAATGCGCTGTACTACTACCATATTATTATTGTTGCTATTACACGTTTTCCTTCCAAATGATTGATAACAGTAACTAGGGACGGCCTATTAACGAACCTAACACAAAACAGTGCGACAGTTAAAAGGACAAATTACCCACTATTGTGGATTGATAAAAATGTTGTCATAACCTGGCAGTACAAAGTTTATAATATTTATGTTTTACAGATTGACAGGGCAAATAATATTGCTTAGTTACTTTTTCTGAATATTGTACGCGCTGTAATTCTGTCAGGAAAGACCCTGTGTTTTTCTTGGCAGTTACCTCTTATAAATTAAATGAAAGTATCGAAGGTGTAACGATTTCATAAAATTTGGGAAACTATTATGTATGCTCTTTCTTGCGAAAAAAAATTCCCATACCCCGTCTGAAACAGAACGTGTGGCAAAACATTTGGTAAATTCAAAATGTAAAGTATCAGCCCATTGCTATACAGATGTGTGTTCATACGGGACCTCTCCTGTAATACACTACCATTGTAAGTGCCGTTACATTACGTTACTAGTCTAGCTGGAAGAGGGCGCATCTCTCTCACACTCGCGATAAGGTGCTTGATTCTCGTAATGCTGTCGCTTAAAGGCTGTTTAAGATAAGTGAGCACTTTTGAAATGAACCTTAGAAAAAAGTCATTTTCCCATGCCTGCATATATTTTAATGGGCGCACCGAGTGACATTCGCCCAGCAAAGTTGGTAAGGATGGCTGGAAAGTAGTTCCATATCTTAACGTTGAATAAACAGTGTTAGGTAACCATTTGTGATTATTTAAATTATTAATTTCGCTATCTGTTGTTTTTTAATGCAACAATGTTTAAAAATGAAAAGTTTTGTAAAATATTCACTTTCCTAATAATTTCACAGTTTCACTTGACCGAAGCATGAATAAAGTGATGAGGCCCATGCCAACGATAATTTTACGTAAGGTGGACTAATTCACAGCATGCGTACTAGAAATTAAGCAGGGCTTTCAAAAGTGCTCATTTGACCTTGAGCAGCCTATACCACTCCATACTCCGCTAGTTTTCCCTCTCATCTTATTCGGTCACTCAGTTTTTTGCACTGACTAGCAAAGCCTGTGGGTAGGGCAGTCGACTTAAGTTAATTCGGAATCGTCAATGTAAACACGATTTCGAAATTTATTTTAATTTTTACGTGTGCACGGCCTTTCGGCTTTTGAACTCTTACTTTTGTAACGTAATGAGTTGAACCAAAACATATGTGCCAGCTTTCGTATCCAGAAGAAGTTTTGATATATTTTTAATTTCGTCTTATTTACGACGTAAACATTGCCCTGAAAGTGTCTTTGTAAAGAAAGAGGATGGGGAAGAGGCATAAAGATTTTGGACTGGGGAACCACGGCTGTTGAGCGGTTAGTCTGCTCGCCTCCCACCATGGCGAACCGGGTTCAATCCCCGGCCGGGTCACTCCCGGATTTTCGCATGTTAGAATCGTGCCGGACGATGCCGCTGGTCGGCCGGTTTTCTCGGGGATCTCCCGTTTCCCTTGTCCTTTCATTCCGGCGCTGCTCCATATTCACTTCAATCACCCGCATTGGTCCTCAAGACCTCGCTGTTAAGGTATGGCGGAGAAGAGGAGAGGATTCTGACCCGAAAACTTAAGTCAAGAATAGAACTCTTTATTTAAGGAAAAAACCCGTAGCATTATCTTTGGCGTGGGGATGGGAAACTACGATCAGAAAGGAAATATCTATTTGGTTTCACCCAGTTTTACAACAGCACTGTTTGGTCGGTAACGTAATTTTCAAAATTCCTTGTCTTAGACCGAATGGAAAAGTCGTCACCACGTTGTCGTTTTTTAAATTATGTTCTTAAGACGTTTAACGCTATATATTTTGCAAGAACAATTTTATTGTTAAGTAAAGTAATTTATTTGCAGTTACCACACATAAAGAAATAGTATGAGTGTACTTACTATACCAAAATATGGATTCAATCTCGGTTACTTGTGCCTTGACGTATACTAAGAAGCGTACAGACAGGTGTTCGTGGAGAGTTGAATGCGCATCAAGAAAGTAACCTTATCATCTTGTTATTGTTGAAGAGTAGAATTTTTCGAATAATGTAAATTGATTCTAATGTATATATTTAATATTTAGGCCAGTGTTCTACGGTTTGTATTGAGTTTATTTTAATTATACATGTTGGTTTACTTACACAGGATCATTCCAAATTTCAGTTAAATCCTGCTGTTGAAAACGCAAAACTGTTTATCACACAGTGACTTAAGGGAGAACGCGTAGGTAGTAATCAGGATTTTGCTTAAAAATAGTTTATGAACCGTGATGAAATCACAAATTTTTTGCTAAAAATCGCGATTTCTTTATTGGAATCTGACATCTGGGAAAAATTTGTGGGCATTAGCATCCCCTTCCATTAAGAAAATGAAACGCTAACCGAACAGGTTGTATAACTAACAGGCAATCAATCACATAATTTCGAACTGTGTGATTGTTTTGTGTAGAACTGTCCATAGGCCAGAGTCTGACAACATGGCAACCGTTTTTGCTTGATGTATTTGAATATGATAATCCATATCTATAATAACAATTTCGATATCTCCCTAAGATTTAAAATTTTGGAAAAAAATAAGTAGGCGTATTATTTTTTGTTCCCTCCAAAATTTTACAGATTTAATATCTCGAGTCAAGGAAAAAAAACTATACACATAGTGCGTTAACAAATTGTAACAGACATACTTTAAAAAATGTCCAGTTCGTAAAATCATACAAAAAAAATGAGGGAATAATAATGGCTCTACAGGATACCTGGCGATTACTTTGACTTTTAGCACGAAGAGAAAATAGAAACGTGATTTATTGTTTATTAATGGACAGTGTCATTTTGGTATGCTTATCTACGAAAACTGCAATCGAAAAGAGCCTGAAAATAATTTTGGCCGTGCTGTTTCATCATGCAAGAGTACTATCATTTACTTCCTTAACTTAATCATTAACTATCATATGAGCGTGGAATTTTATTATATGCGAACATTTGTTAAGGCATGCATGAGTGTATAGGCTGTTCACGGTAAAATGAGCAGTTTTGAAAGCCCTGCTTAAGATCTACTTTACGCACGTTGTGTATTCTTCCGCCTTATATAAAATTTACGTTGCCAAGGGTTTAATTACTTTATTCATGCGTCGGCCAAGTGAAACTGAAAATTATAAGAAAAGTAAATAATTTACAAATCTGTTTATTTTTACACTTTGATGCATCAAAAAACATAAAGCGAAATAAATAATTTAAGTTATCAAAATTTTTACTCAAAACTTCTTACTCGACGTTAAGATATGGAACTACTTTCCACCTATCGTTACCAACTTAACTGGACGCATGTCCCTCAGGGCGCCTGTTAAAATATATGCAGGCAGGAGCAGTGATTTTTTTCTAAGGTTATTTTCAAAAGTGCTTACTTTATCGTGAACAGCTTTTACCACTATAGTGTGTAGTGCAGTAACCCGGTAACCAATAAGGGCATATCGGTGGCATACACTGCCCGTATCTTTCCCAATCTATACAGTCCGTATATTTCCCGGTTGCCAGGAAGTTCCAGTCTCTGTTCTTACGCAACAAGCATGCAAGGTTTCCTGAATCAGCTGAGGATGTGATGTGTGACGCTCAGTGTTTCAGGTACTTAGTTCGTAATGTTGTCAAGGCTCCGTATGAGGAGGCCACATATGTCCACATATAACCTTGCATTGCGTCTTTTTTAAAACATGTGTTGTGTTGATGTAAACGCTCGACATTTACTCACGAGGCAAGCCAGTACATTCATGTACGAGTGTTAACACTTTTTTTAATATGCTTTTCGTTCTAGCACCCTCTATTGGCAGTTTCCCGAGTATTTCGTGAATTCCTTCTATTACGAGGTAGACTTCAAACACTTGTTATTTTTCTCCGGCTACTGTGATTGGACAGCAGTTGTTTGTACGCGCCCCGTACAACTGTGAGCCAGTAATAAGTAGGTATGAGTAGTGTAAGTGAGCTATGAACAGTCCTGTACGAAGGCCTCACTTGATCGCAGCAACCAATAAGCAGACGATATAGTCTCGAGAGTATAGAGGACTGCAAAGCTTAGCCTGTTGTCTCATCAATCCGCGAAATACTCGGGGCTCTATCTATTGGTTAAGTAGTATATATACAATTCTGACAATTGTGTAGTTCGTGTTACTGAAAACCTAGTAAAATAATGTATATTCTGCTCTTGCTGATTGTCACATAATCTATAAATCAATTGTCTTTCCGCACGTAACTTTGCTTATTATTCTCATATTCCACCACCTGGTTCTCAAATTAGTTGTGATTCCTGTGATGCTGTGTTGTAATGTTTGACCAATCAATCCAGGCTCTATAAGAGATAACTACTTGAAGTGGTGTAGAAATATCAACAGAGGCAATGTTCCATCCAGGCTTTTGTCATAACACGCAAATTACTTAACTACTGTATACGTCTGAGTGAAAAGGTGCAGGAAGTGAAACTTGATATTACGACTGCCGTGAATGACACAGAACATATTGTGTTGTGTGTGCAATTAAAGAAAATTGTGGGAACTTTTCCGTCACACGTCTGAAACACGGAAAAGAGATTTCTTTGCCTCACCTTGCTGCAAAACATTGATACACAGACTCCTAAAGAGTCCGGCCGACTTTTTTTCTACATAATTATTTCCTACAAAGTTTTGAATCACTCTTCTCTAATGAAAGGCAGCCATTACAGGAAGGTCATGAAATGAATTGACCTGTGAGAGAAAACTATTTATATAATAGAATCCAAATAATGTTATGCACTAAAATTAAGATCGCTGAACTGAACATAAGTGCTAAGAGCTCAATTGAACTACTTAATTTCTTGACAGAATATTTCCCCAAATGCGTTTCAATTTCTAAAAGTGCGTGCAGCCTTCTCAGAATGTCAACAAGTACTGCTGAGAGTTCACATACTCCACAACGAAGAGGCTGGAAACATATTTTCTGGAGCAGCATATATTAAACCAGACGTAATGGACTTGTAACACTAACATTCACTCTTGATTGTTATTGAGAGCAGTGGATGTAACCAACGTAGGTCTACAAAATGATGTTACCAACATACATATACTTACTTCCCAACTTGTTTTCTACTCTATGGTGGTATTTTAAAAGTAAATAACATAAATTTTAACATTTTTTTAGCCATTGTTTGCTTATATCGCACGATTATACAATAATACGTCCAAGGGAATAGTTAATTAAATTTCCAGAATTTTGAAACTAAGAATTTTATTCATCCACACTCTGGAATTATGCAATTAACAGGACTTAGAATTTTATTTTTGTAGGCTTTTGAACGTCCCGGCCTTTATGCTGCGAGGCTTACTGAGAGTTGACTTAAACAGGATGTTTCAGTAAAAGAGTACAAAATGAAACTGGGATAAGAACCGCTACACGGAACGGTTTGATATAGGGAACGTTGTGGTCTTCGAAGCCAGCGAAAGGAGTATGTAGGTGGCCCATGATGTGTTTGTGGTTCATCGTCCAGAAGGCAGCTCTGTCGTCCCTACATTGCCACAGTACGAGCGTGTAAAGGCTGTTCGCGATAAAGTGAGCACTTCTGAAATCAAACTGAGAAAAAAGTCGCTGCTCTTACCTGTATATATTTTAACGGGTGCACTGAGTGACATGCGCCCAGTAAAGTTGGTAACAATGGATGGAAAGTAGTTCCACATCTTAACTTCGAACAAAAATTGTTGGGTAATTATTGGCGATAACTTAAATGATTTCTTTCGCTTCCTGTTTTTTTTTTTAATGCATCGATGTGTAAAAATGAGCATATTTTTAACATATTTAGTTTTCTAATAATTTCACAGTTTCACTTGACCGACGCGTGAATAAAGTGACGAGGTTCATGTCAATGTAAATTTTACATAAGGCGGAAGAATATACACCGTGTTTACAATTATATCTTAAGCAAGGCTTTCAAAAGTGCTCAGTTTACCGTGAACAGCCTATATCAATGACAGACGCAACGCGCCTGGGATATTTAACGGGTGCAGCAGAATCTCGTACGCCATTATCATGCTTGCATTGGATTTGGAGGCCGCCATTTTGAGTAACTCTTGTGAGGTACAAACTGATATTTTAACACCGATCCGTTAACGGAATGGTCCTGTGCAACACTACCTGTCAATAATGTACACACGCAATGCCAGTATAGGCTGTTCGCGTTAAAATGAGCACTTTTGAGAACCCTGCTTAAGATCTACTTGTATGTAAGTTGTGTGTTCTTCCGCCTTATGTAAAATTAACATTGCCACGGGCCTCATCACTTTATTCATGCGTTGGTCTAGTGAAACCGTAAAATTATTAGAACAGTAAATATTTTACAAATATGTTCATTTCTACACTTCGATGCAATAAATGAAAACAGAAAGCGAAAAAAATAATGTCACAAATCGTTACCTAACACTTTTTATTCGATGTTAAGATATGGAACTACTTTTCATCCATCGTTACCAACTTTACTGGGCGGATGTCACTCGGTGCTCCCGTTAATATATACGCAGGCAGAGGCAGTGACTTTTTATAAGGTTGATTTCAAAAGTGTTCACTTTATCGTGAACAGCCTTTAATAGACGTAACCAACACTGACATCTGTATTCGTATTACAATCTGTTCACTGTAAAGTGAGCACTTTTGAGGCCACAGTTAGTTTTCATTTCAGCAATTTTTTATCCTATGATCATCTTTTTAAATAAATATTGTCATGTAAGTAATAAACACAATGTGTGCATTCCACCGCATTCGGAAATTAACATCTTAGGCTGAAATAAAATGTAATAATTGACTACTATTCCGAATGAGAGGGCTTTCAAGGGTGCTCACTTTACCGTGAATAGCATATAGACATTTGTATACTCACATCTCCTTTCGCTGGCTTCGCGGATCACACGTTCCCTATCTCAAAAATGTTCCGTGACGCGGCCCTTTCTCCCGGTTTCATTTTTGCACGCTTTTACTCTAACATCCTGCATGCTGCCTGGCACTAAAAATAATGAATTCCAAGGTTATATTACATCCCACGACCTCTGGGTTCAGACCCAGATACGATACTGCTCGCCACAGAGGCCGATAGGTGACTCAGAATAATCGAAAATTGGCTAATAAATACACAGCTATCAATCATGTCTATAAATTAAGATTTTTCTTTTTCCATTTTAATGTACTGGGAAATGGATGGTTCGGGTTCGATGCACCTTCGTGGTACTAAGGAACTCACATTTCTCATGCGCTCATCGCACAAAGCATTTCAATGTCAGGGATTCGTCCCCGACATTTGTATGTAGTTAAGTACTATTCACATTAAGGCCAATTCTTAATTTAAAAAAACCTTACTTAAATATACGCATTAGAATATATACGTATTAAAGGCATTTTATGTGATCGTATTATTCATCCGCTCGAATTCCAACATCCTAGCAGTGCTTAATCATATGACACTAATTGCGAAAACTGCAGGAGGAATTTACATACGAGAACAGTCCCTGCTACTTTATTCCAAAAATTAACGTATTCAAAAAGCTGATAAAAACATACAGTTGCCAGTTATAAGGACGCAGGCGTTTTTCGTTATCGGTTTCCATTTGGTGCCGCAACAAGATATGCATCACCCGACTGTTACTATTTGTATCATAATAGTTATATGTACTAATTAACTTATTCATTTATTAATTTAAATTCTAACGTGTGTTTCATTCATGTTCTAACGTAACTTTCTGCCCGTTATGCCTTGCATCGGGGACTGGAACATGTTTCTAAAAAGCAAAGGATACACAGTAACGAGACTGTGGGCTAAATCGAGCCTAAATGTGTTGGTAATTAACTTTTATGAATGTATTATTATTAATCGGGTCACTACTTTCTCTCTGTAAGCAACGTGTACTGGTTTTGCCAATATTTGGCTATGCCAAGTTACTGTCGGTACAAGAAAGCCGTTGTCCGTAAGCCAATTAGTGTGACATATGTCGGTGTCATTCATATTGTCATATATTCGGCCTTAGTGTCGCTGTGTAATGCTGAGTTATGTGCCCACTTCAGGCCATATAAAGTTGGACATTATTTTCCACAACGATTAATACCCTCGATCAGCGGTCATATTTCGGTCGTAAGTTGACCCATTCAGACCCAGTGTACACAATTGTGTACATTACGCACGTGTAGGTGATCTTTGGTCTGTACTGCACACTGCGGAGCTCAAAGACCAAAGATCTTACCTGTGCTAATTGTCTTACTGGTTTAAGTTATAATTGGTCCATATAACTGTAGCTGAACATATAGCCTACAACTCATTGGCTGTGGCGACGAAAGGAGCGTTGTGTCGACTTAAGTACATCACGTATCATAAAAGTTTTTATTTGCTACACCTGAAACCTTAAACTAAAGTAGGTCTGAAAGGGCTAAAAACTTAAGAAACCGAAATGCGGAGCGCCCTTGTCACGCACGAAACGTTTAATTAATTGATAGAAAATGTTTGGGTTTTAGTGCTGGAATAGGTTAAATACATTTATTACGTAGTCACTTCGATTAAAATGTTTCATACAATATGAAACTTTGTTTAACATCCAATTTTTTCTTCTTATTTATCGACAACTAAAAGACATTTTGAAAGTTCTAGCAACATGCGTTACTGAGCAATACTGTTTCACATACCTCTGTTGGAACTGTCCTTTGCCCACATCTCTTTTCACGCCCCACTTAAACCGATACTTCATGAGTTTCAGAAATAATTGAATCACGTCACTTTAGTAAAATTTCTGCTGACCAACGTCTTTAAAAAATAGTTATGATTACTTTTTTTTGTTTGTTCCGTATTGAATTATAAGTAAAGTCTATTTGTGGTTTCTTCATATTTCTTAAGTCAAACCTTTGAAGAATCACCCAATGAATGACGAGCTTGGTTTTTTCCTAAACATGTCATGTATCACAAGTGTTTTATATTTGTGTTAACATAAAAATATCTTATTTTTGGTTAAATTGAACTAATACTTATATTTTATCTATAAATTGAAATAGTAATTTTATAATTATTATGTATAACAACAGGGAGAAATTAGGTGTGCTGATAATACCTAGTAAGAAATATTTCTCATGCAAAATTTTACTACACTGTATGCGCAAGAATGCGGCGTGCTGTCACTTTCGTGTAGTTTTATAGGCTGTGTCAAGCTTCCTTTGCATGAGGCGTAGGAATTTCCTGGAAGTAAAACTTCAGCAGGGCTCCAGAAAAGTGCAAAGTTAACCATGAATGAACTATATCTGTGGCATTCAATGATCTTCTTCAATGTGCATTTACGTCGCACTTACTCGTAGGCGATGTAGTAACTTATCATTAATTTTAACAGACATATGTTCAAGCCTCTGTTGAATATTTCTGTACGCTATATGACAGTTTACGTCGAGTGGCACTTTATTCCGGATTACTTGTCAGCGAACCACTTCCTGTTTGATACACTGCTGCTTGTTAGCACCACGATTTTTTTTCTCATGGATAAAACATAATGCAGGAAGTCTTATGGTAACGAAATGTCCGTAATGCACGCACCCAGAAATTCAGCTGCAGCGTGAATGGCGTATTTTTTTTTGTATATTGTATTTTAACCAACGCCTTTTCCGTGAACTATCTTACACTATTTCCGCTGCCTCAATTTCAGTTATTTTTTGCACACGTCGTAATTTTCAACATTCAAAAGACTGCGCTTCAATGCAGTTCGGGTAACACTTGTGTGAATTCTCCTATGTCCATAAAAAACAAAACTGGCTCATGTGAAGGTACGTTGTTTCACTATTTTTGTCAGGATTTCGCTAGAAAGCAACATAATCTTGACGACAATTTTCAGCAGGTGTAGGGCTCGCGGTGGCTGAGTGGTTAGACTGCTCGCCTCGCACCAAGGTGAACCTCGGCCGCTGGTTGGCAGGTTTTCTTGGAATCTTCCGTTTCCCCCGCCATTGCATTCCGGCGATGCTCCATTCTCACCTCATTTCACCCTCATCAGCTCTCAAGGCTCCGTTATAAATACTGAAATTAATATGATGTAGGCCTACTGCAAATCCTAGTACACACGATAAAGCGTTTGATTGGAACATGGCCAACTCGGCACTCCATTGGTTGACAGTAGGCCAATAATTAAAGTCTGGCGTGGCATTGGCCAACATGACGGCGGTAATTGAGAACAGAGACAGATATAAAGGTTTTATTGCAGCGGACCAAATTAAGGAAACCCCCCCCCCCCCTCCTTTTTTCAATCTTTCTCTTATAGTGTTTCAAACACTATTTAATAAATATTATCCTACCATACCCTCTATTCTGGAAGATATCTCTTTCTATTTCATAAATTACACGCAATCTCGCCATTAATTACTGTTTTTTGTGAGGGGTTTTTGGGGTGTATGCTGGTTTCCCCCTCCCCTCCCGTTGTATATCAGTTAGGTTAGTATGGAAGATAAACATGCCCCCAATCGCGGCCATGTTCTGCCCAATCCTAGTAAAGCCGCGAGCATGTGTTAGAATGTGTTAGTAGTTAGAATCTTCCCTGCATGCCTAGGCGTATGTGGCTCATCGCTGAGAGGCATTTAGGTCCTATCTCTACCCTGGACCTCCGACTGTGCTCTTAGACTTAAGGTAGGTTTAAAAAAATCGGATACAGGCGACTCACTTCTATCTTGTCTTTAAAGCTAGTAAAAGTATGCTGGTTAATACATAAATTCTAGAGGTACTTACATTTCGTAAATTCTTTTAGTGCCGGGGCCAAGGTGTCTGAGCGGATAGCCTACTCGCCTCCCACCAAGGCGATCCGGGTTCAATCCCCGGCCTGGTCACTCCGGATTTTCGCATGTGGAATCGTGCCGGACGATGCCGTTGGTCGTCTGGTTTCTCGGGGATCTCCCGTTTCCCCCGCCCTTTAATTCTGGCGCTGCTCCATACTCACCTCAATTAACCTCATCGGTTCTCAAGACCTCGATGTTAAGAGCCCTCCAAATCTCTTCACTTCACTTCAAGCTAGACTTCAAGCACATATACTCTAGTGTTTCCATCATCGTTGAATGACAGTTATACTAACAATGCCCCGGAAAAATTTCCAGACAGGACAGTAATGCAGAGTGACTGCATCATGTCCAACCACGTTGAGTGATAAAAAAAAAAAGCATCGCTTCACGGCAGTAGTCAGTGAATAAACAATTGCTGCCCGAGTATGTACAGGACTTAGGTCTAGCCTGTTGCTGAATGGATTCACGACATTTACGTACATACCTCTAATAATGTTTGTAGACCCTACCATTTCGCGTCATAATCTTGTGGCAGACTATGTGTCATACATATATATTAGATTGAGGAGTGTATTTGGACCTCCGCTCATCCAGGGCGTTCAGGCACCAAAAACGACTTTCTATATTTTATGCGTATTTTATAATTGTGTGATATTATTTCAAATCGTAGTCTGAGGAAAGTATAATAGTTCATGGAGAATTAGTTTGCAAAAATTAATTATTGAAGTTATTGGAATTTCTAATTTTTATGTTTGCCATGCAAATTTCAAAATTTTGCATAATTGACATATTTGGTTAAAGTTCAAATTAGGCCTAATTGTGGATGTCATTATAATAAGATGAAGACATTTCGTGTTCTCTCAGTGGGTCGACGATAGTGAAATTCTAAGTTTTACAGTAAAGTTTATATTCAAAGTAGCTAGACGTTAACACGTAATCGCGAGTGAACAAAATGCAAGACTTTCAAGAAATTTCTTCGTTTCACTCCCAACACTTTAAGAAATACTTCAGCTGAAATCAGACATTGTGCTCTGTATAATTTTTTGAAATTTTTTTGGCACAAAATTGGCGGTTAACGCTTATAATATTATTTAAAAAGCAAGTTAAAAGTTATTTAACTGATTTGGCATTTTTAACTAATTGTTGTTGATGTTTTATCACAAAACCATGAAATAGCTTAAAAACACAGAAAAAATCTGAGGTACTTGAACAGCCTTTTAAGGACTCCGAAGCAATAGTAAACAAGAAGCATTCTGGTCGTTTCATTCCGCTGGGGCGAGTCGAACAGGCTGCCATGACAGCGGCCGATAGAGAATGAGATCGTCTCACGAAATTGTATATTCTCTAATAATTTTTCAATTGTGAACCCACCCTAAGGCCGTGCATAGTTCCAAAGAACGGCACGCGATGGTCGACCCGGGAATTTGGTCTGGGGAGAAGATAAGCCGGATTTACAATTTAAAAAAATGCTTTAAAGGTTAAGCCGTAACCGTGGTTCTAAGACACGCGATTACGTCTGATGAATTTATGATCCACAGTTTCGCTTGATAATTCTTGAGTCTAGTCAGTGAAAACCAGCAACAGTCCTATCCTGTTTACTTTCGTTCCTAACCTAACCTCGTATAAGGCAGCCATATTTAAGCAGATCATACTTAAAAACAGACATATTCTAGCAGAGAAGCTTATTTTTTAACACAAATCTTAATAATATTATAAATATGAATGTTTGTATGTTTGTTTTTTACTCAATGACGTTGTAACGATTTGACGGATTTGGATGAAATTTGGCACAGGAGTAGATTAGATTGTGGATTAACACATGTGACACTTTTCATCCCGGGAAAATGAACAGCTTCTTAGGGAATATGTAAAATATGCTACCAACCATTAAGATAGAGTACTTGGTCATTATAATTAAGGTCCGATTTTTTCACGCGGGTGAAGGCGCGGGTAACATCTAGTATAATAATGAACACTTACATACACGTGATTTTTTAAAATCTTATATATTCTTACATTAGGCCGACTGTAAGTAACAGTTTCCCACCAACCTCACCGACTGCTCTGTTCTGATTGGTTGCCGCAACACAAGTTTTACTTAACATATAAAGTATAACTATTTCTTTAAATGATTAAGGAGATCCTAGCACCGCACCCGACCTGCTAAGTTCAATTGGGAACCAGTGCATGAGATAACACATCTTCAGTTCTTCTGTAAACGTCATAACTAGAGACCTGCAAAATTCGTGTTATTATTTGGCGGCGGACCAAACTCCAAGATACTGTATGTCCTGTTGAGTATTGCCATTGGCAGAAAAATTGTGTGGCTCGTCACGAGGACACTTTGAGGCCAATAGGAAAGGCAAAAGTTCAGAAACCAATTTCCAGTAGGGCGATCACACAGGTAAATGATGTATGATCGCCAGTATCCAGTGACACCACGAATTGCCTTCAAGCCGACACTTGGACGTGAAGTCTAGCTTGTTATAGGCGGTTCACGGTAAAATGAGCACTTTTGAAATCTCTGCTTTAGATCTACTTGTGTGCACGTTGTGTATTCTTCCGCCTTATGTAAAATTAACATTGCCATAGGCCTCATCACTTTCTTGAGTCGTTCATGCGAAACTGTGAAATTATTATAAAAGGATATATTTTACAAATCTTCTCATTTATATACGTCATGCATTAAAAAAAAACGAAAAACGAAAGAAATAATTTAAGCTATCACAAATGGTTTCCTAACACTTTTTAATCCACTTTGAGATATGGAACTATTTTCCACCCATCGTTACTATCTTTACTGGGCGTATGTCTCTCAGTGTGCCCGTTTAAATGTACGCAGGCAGGGGCAGTGACTTTCTTCTAAGGTTGATTTCAAAAGTGCTCACTTTATCGTGAACAGCCTTTACCAAATAATAACGCGAATTTTGCATGTCTCTAGTCATAACACGTAATTTAACGCTTGATTGTTGTATTGTAAAGCGAGCTATAGACTCGCGAGTGCCGGACGTAGAGTAGAGTGGTGGTGGGGGGGGGGGGGGGCGCAATGGCCCCTGGACTTGCGGCCGGGGTAACCCTAGACCAGTCGGGACCCGGTGTCCTTGAGAGCCTGCTGGTACCGACACAGGCAGAGCGGCCCCGCGGGACCCGGCGGGCAACTGCCGTCAGACCGCCCCGGCCAACTGGTCACTCGGGCTGGACTTACGATAGTCCGTCGCATCCGTCAGTTCGGAGGTCGTGTGATCTTCAACCAATTGCAGGGCTGCTTTTTTCTTTCTATCTGTCCATCCGTTAAATATTGATCGAACTTTAACTTTCGACGGACGGGCGGATGAACGACCGCTTTTTGACAACATTCCTTAGTCGGGAATACGCACTTTGAAATAAATTGCAAGGCGGCGGATCTGTGTTTATTTTTCTTTGGTGGCAAATTCATAAATTTAAAATGGAAACAAAAATGTTAGTCCTTTTTCTTATCACATAAGAAAACAATATTTTCACAAAGTGTTTTTCCCTTGAAAATGTATTTCCAACCAAAATATACCTCCAAATAAAGAAAGATCGCGATGTTAAGTTTCCACACTGAAATTTTGCCTTACAGAAGGATTGACGGATGACGGATTATTGTGAATCGCTTTCAACTGACGGATGGAAATAGCATACGGATGACTGCCGGATGGACGGACGACTGTTGGATGTGACGGACTGTTGTAAGTCCAGTCTTACTCGCCTCGCGTAGTCAAACCACACGATACATAAGTACACATTGACTGCATGGGGGACTCTGGGAACAGGCCTTTTGTCTGATTGGCTACTATACTACGTGCTCTGAGAGGGATACCCGGCGCTCATTGGCGTACGGCGTTCCAACATTTTGCTGGAGTGTGCGGCTAGAGTTGTCGGTATAAGCAGTTGTTTCACCTTTGCATTGCTAAAAGTCGCCAAGATTTGTTATATCATAGATTACTTCCTATTTCAGAAAAAAAAGAAGGAAACTGATCATTCTTACTGAACACAAAAAGGTATTTAACGACATGTAAAATTCGTGTTACTATCCGGCATCTGACTGAACTTCACACTACTGTCTGTACTAGACTTGGCGTCGTATATCATAGATTACTTCCTATTTCAGAAAAAAAAGAAGGAAACTGATTATTCTTACTGAACACAAAAAGGTATTTAACGACATGTAAAATTCGTGTTACTATCCGGCATCTGACTGAACTTCACACTACTGTCTGTACTAGACTTGGCGTCGTTTCTTCATTGGCTGCTCCGTAGATGCGATCCACCCTTTTTATGACTGAACTTTACGTGATTGGGGCTTACAACTGTGGAGCGTTCATTTATTGGCGCAGATTTACCTAGTGCAGCGTGTCAAATAATGCGTGGTCCTATTACTCACGTATTACAAAGATACACGTAATTAAAGTGTAACTCGTCCTCTTTCAGTCGTTAATTTTGTTGATGTTCGTTGTACTTGTGTGGAGCGTGCTTCTCGCAACCAGTAAACATAGCATTGTCGATGTCAGCATTAGCCATTCACAATTGAGAGGTTCAGAAACTTCAGCAAATCAGATTGTTCACAGGGAAGACACTGAAAACACAGGGCACTGATTCCTTGTGTACAGTTCTGACCATCCTTCAAGTGCGACATGCCCTCGATCATGGGCACGGGGACGTAAACGGGTTAAAACGGCGCCCCTCCCCCCCTTCACCCTTTTATGTTGTTTGGAAATTTCGTGTCTTTTCTTGACTCCTCGCAGATCTCAGTTCTTCCCTTCCCAACCGCTCCAGTTTTTTCATACCCCGGCAGAAGCAATATATTCCCTGTTGGACGGTCGCCCTCTTATTTTTCAAGACCGTGCATCACCCGACGTACATGATGCTGGAAATAGTGGAAAACAAAACATTCTTTGGTTTTTTTTTTCTCCCGCCCTAATTGATTGCCACCCGACGTATTTCAGGACGCCGCGCCGTATTAAAAAAATAGCCCATATGGCGGGATGTCGCCCATTCCAGCTACCCTGGAGACAAAATGGCGTCGCGGTTCTTTTGATGCAGGTGTTTCCATTCTCTGATTGGTTGCGTAGGGGGGGGGGGGGTGTTGTGCCTAATTGGCTGACGGATGCTGGTTCCCTGTTGGCTGTACTGCCGGCTGGCGCTGATTGGCTAACTGCGTTCAGACACGTTGCAGGCCAGCGACGCCATTTTGTTGGCGCGTGCGGCCGGAGTTCGCTGTGCAAGCGGTTGTTTCACCTCTGTAAAGGCTGTTCACGGTAAAGTGAGCACTTTTGAAATCAACCTTAGAGAAATGTCACTGTCCCTACCTGCATATATTAACTGACAAATTGAGTGACATGCGCCTAGTAAAGTTGGCAACACAGTAGGAAAAGTAGTTCCACGTCTTAAATTACAAGTGTTTCGTAAACATTTATGTATATAAAAAATTGTACATTTTACTTATTGTTTATTTTTAATGTACGTAAGTGAAAAAACAACAGTAATAAACTTGTGAAAGATTTACTGTTCTAATAATTACGCAGTTTAACTTGCCGAAGCATGAATAAAGTGAGCAGGCCCACGGCATAGCTAATTTTATGTATGGTAGAAGAATACACAATGCGCATACAAATAGATCTTAAGCAGGGCTTTCAAATTGCTCACTTTATCGAGAACAGCGTATAAAGGCTGTTGACGATAAAGTGAGCACTTTTGAAATGAACTTTAGAAAAAAGTTACTGCCCCCACCTACATATATTTTAACGGGCACAGTGAGTGACATGTGCCAAGTAAAGTTGATAACGATGGATTGCAAAGTAGTTCCATAGCTTAGCGTCGAATAAAATGTGTTAGGTAACCAATTGTGATAACTTAGAATTATTTATTCCGCTTTCTATTTTTATTAATGCATCGAAGTATAAAAATTGCCGGATTTGTAAAGTATTTGTTTTTCTAATATTTTAACAGTTTCAATTGACCGATGCATGAGTAAAGTGACGAAGCCCATAGCAATGTTAATTTTACATATGCGGAAGACTACACAACGTGTATACAAGTAGATCTTAAGCAGGGCTTCCAAAAGTGCTCATTTTACCGTGAACAGCCTATATCAGTGAGTACTCTGTGCAAAACTGAATGATTTGTAGTTACTTCGAGAACTTTGTCGTGACACGTTGTCTCGATGCCCTGCGATCAAGAAGACTACGCGTCGTCTTTAGCTCTCGTGTGCCTTAGCGTGCCACGTGAAACCCTAAATTTAACTTTTATTAACTCATCAGCACTGCTACGCAAGAACGACATAAGCACCAGCTCTTCTACTCTGAAACGTATTAAGTGATTTGATTAAATAACGAAACCAACCAAAAAATAGCGTTTTTTGAGATGTAAGTCCGACAAGTGCTACGTTGCAGATTTGCACGGATGCAAATACTTGCAGAGATGACATGAAATTTTTGATTTATAAAAGATACTTGAAACGGAATATAAGGCAACATTAACTTATGAATTAAGTTGTAAGTTTCCTTCTCAGTGGCAGGAGTGTTCTGTTAAACTAAAAATGCCATGTCTAGCGCTAGTGATTTTTCGCGAATAAATACGGGTACATGGTAGACGTAAATACTATAATAAGCACCCAACAGGGTTTGTCTATTGACATTGGTTGCAGTCTGCTTGAGATGGCGTCTTCATATTTGACCGGGCCCCATCAGAATTCTGCAACATCGGCACGACTCCTACGTGATTCGTGTGCAGACAGTTAACACGTGCCAAAAAGCCATTCAGCCAATCAGGATAGGAAAACGACCCTACAGTGTTTTGAAATATAACTTATCTTGAAATCTTTTCGCGAAATTTCACTACCTCTAGTCATGTCCCATGATAATCCGCTTATCGGCTGATAAAGGATGAGGCAACGCGTAATAAATAGCAGTGTCGTGGTTTTTGCGCTTCCGTAATGTCGCATGTATTATCTGTATAGGTTATGTTAATACGTGTTGCTATACAAATAAATGCTTTGGCCTTTACAACTCGTTAACTCGGGCATCCGCCGCGGAATGTTTCTCATTTGCAGAACGAGTTTCTCCTCTCGTCTCTCTTGTGACTATAATGTTGGTCTGAGTCTCGGAATAGCTCATTTATTTGTGTCGACAGCTTTCTTTGCAGACCAAGCCTGAATATTGATCCAGAATTGAGAACATGAAAATTGTCAACAGATCAATAATCACCGGGTGCGGATGCCACCACTTCTTCGATCGCGAGAATATTCCCTGTTCTGAAATCTCAATTGGGGTGTTTGGCAGAATCGTACCTTCCTGCCCGCCGAGTTATTTTACGGACATACGACCACGATGAAAAAAAAAAAAAAAATACCGGGCTAGTCTTCCTTCCTGTACCTACCGGATCCTCATGAATTACTACAAACAATTAGTGATTTATTTAATGTATTTTAACGAAGTAGTTTATTCATTGGATGTGCTGTCGTGTCTTCACGTACGTTTAACTATTTTTTTTTATCTGTGTGTGTTTATGCTACAAGGAACATTCTCCGTAAGCTCTAATTTTCCCTACTCGAACTATTCAGTCAACGAGTCCGACAGTAAAACGCTCCTCCTTCCAGTATCCAGCATTCATTGCCGTGATCGCTTTTAAGTTATAAATGTGACAGTGACATTATTGTAACTTACAAGTGTGGGTTTCACAATTTACGTTCGTGTATAACGTTTTACGTTGGTGAAAACCCTACTAAGTAATACCAAGCACCCTCATGCGATGGTTTGAAAGCTTCCGACATATTTGCTGTGACACGCTGAATCGTGGCAAGTGGTAATTTCTTTTTGGTTAGGAGGGGGAAAAAAAAGGGGGAGGGGGCATTCTGTGATATGATATTCAAGAAAAAGCGTTATTTCGTATGTGCTCAAAATGCATGTAACTAGGCTATTATTTATGGGCGAATTTCATATCACACAATGTCATTTAAGATGCAAAAACGTATGACCTTACCTCAGACAAATATAAATGCTTGCAGCAAGTAATGAATAATTAAAAAATTCTCAGCCTTTGCAATGATATCGTCCTTCCATTTTGTCGTATTTTTTCCTTCGGGGTTGACAGGACAATGAGATACGCCCATGTACGTTTCCGACAACGTAGCAACTTTTATTTTATAAATTAGTTGCACGGATGTTCCGAAAACCGGTTTACCGAATCACGAATATGTGGGAGTATTAACCTCGTGAGAATGCGCATATAAAGGAACAGCGCCAACAACATATGCCAGGAATGAGGTTGGAAAACCACTTCGAACACATGAAAGAACGTTTGTTACAGCATCGAAGGACAAAAACATCGGTAGCTGGATAACGTGTTTGTACAACGATCCGCAACACCGTATAATTTTTCATACCTCACCTAATATTTGATCTAGCCATATCAGTAAAAGGAAAGCGGTTGCTTAAATGAGAAAAATTAATTTTTGTAGTTAATTGTGACATAGGGAACACCAGAAAAGATTACATGACTGGAAAGAAATAGAACTAATCGCACAGATTAAGATTTATTTTCGCAAAGGTCATTACTAGGGCTAGAAACATTTCGCGAGTTCGTTTCACCAGATAGACGTCCAACACATGTACACTGATGTTGAGTGTGCAACTGGATAGTAGTTTATTAGACACGCCCTGGACTGCTCTGATCCAATAGCAGATTTGTAACGAAACAAGTAGCGAGTGCCATACTCCCAGGAGTGGAGTGACACTGGCTGCTGACTGGGGAAGAAGCCAATGAACAAACAACTAAGGCTCGAGTGTGCACATCACTGTGGAGTCTAGCCTACAGGGCATCGAACTCGCGAAATTTTCTTATCCCTAGTCATTACTAGTGTTATAGCTAGGGATAGTGAATTTTCGCGAAAATAATTCAAGACAATTGATATTTCAAAACACTGTATGGTAGATTTCCTGTCTTGATTGGCTAAACTACTTTTTGACAGGTGTTAACTGTCTGCACACGAATCACGTAGGAGCCGTGCCGATGTTTTCCGAATTCTGTGTGGTCCGGTCAAATATGAAAACACCTCAAGCAGACAGCAACCAATGGCAATAGACAAACTGCTGTTGGGTACTTATAGTATTGAAGTCTACCGTGTACTCATTTTTTTTTTTTTTTTTTTTTTTTTTCCCCGCGAAATACCACTAGTTCTAGTTGTAGCCATTAGAAAATATGAGAAATTGGGAATTGGAAGGAAAAAGCCTTAAAAGAGGAAAATGGAAAATTACTGCATATCACGACAAAGCTTTTATGCTAATTTCTAGTAATTTGTGATTGTATTATCAAAATAATCGAAACGGGTAAGTGTATCAACTTTAACCTGCACAGCTGTGCTGACGTATTTTTTAAAATAACGGAAAGCTACTCAAATAATACAATATTTAGAAGATAGCAAACATAAATGTATAAGGGGAACGAATGTTTGGCTTTCATGTTATGCAAACTACTACAACACCGAAATTTGCTCATTGGAACATTTACAGATGTGTGTAAGATCTACACATTCACAAGCTGAGAAACAGCAAAAATAATGTGAGGAGACTGCCGCGATACAAATGAAATGATACTTGTTCTTTCGCTAATAGTGATTTGAACACTTATTTCGTGGTCTGCAGTCGATGTTTCACTTGCAAAACGAGAGTATACGCATTATCTGTCAAATATCTCTTCGTCGCTGTGCGCGGTAGCTGCTGCGGACAGCTCGTTAAAGTACCAGTTAGTTATTCTTGGCTGCAAGCTGCACTTGTGTGTCAGTAGGTGAGCGGGAGAGAGTGCACTTTCATCTCGCCCCCCGTTGAGCTGCTAAAGCGATCCGGCCGTACGTGTTTCTGTACATCGTCAAGAGATGGCGCAGCATGTTCCTCGTTCGTCCGCTGGCTAGGCGCTTCTCGTCTCGTCTGTTACTGTGCTATTTTAAGTGCGAAGGAACTCTGCATGGATGGTTGTACTGCTGGTTGTTCTATGGACTCGGTTGCGTCACTTTCATAACGTGCTAAAAATGCCCGTTTGGCAGGCACTATGACAACAGTGCAAAGTTGCTCGTGAAATACGTCCATTTCACACGATCAAGTATTTATTGAATTCAGTCATTTTAATTCAAGTTGATTATGTTCCGTAAACAATTTGGTACCCGTAATTATCCAAACGGTGACTGAAAAAAATACTTTTTACAAATCCGTAAATATTCCCAATTAGTAAATTATAGTAGAAACCTAAAAAATTCGGGAGTTCAGTGACCTGCAGACTAGACTCCACAGTCATATGTACAAATATGTCAATATCAACAGTGCATTAGTTGTCTGCTGTCACAGTGGAAGGCGACGATTGGGTCAGCCTTCTCCAGGAGGTGTCAAACACCGCATGGACCAATGGTGTTTTGAATTCTAGCTTGTCCCGAAATGAATCTGCGAATTTTCCGGTCTCTAATTATAAGCAGTTATACAACGCTCATACCACTAGAAAATTATCCGTCAACCCTTTCAGACCCACATTAATTTACTAGCTCAAGTGTTGCATAAATTTAATGTTTTGGTATGTGCTGTACTTGCGTCAGTGTGTTTCTCGCAGCTTGCTCGTTGTTACCAGCATTAATCAGCCATAGACAAGAGGAGATGCTCAAAAACACAGGGCACTGATTCCGTGTTGTGTACAGTACCGACCATAAATAAATACCCTTCATGTGAAACAATTCTTTGATCGTGGACACGGGACTAAACGAGTCAAACGTGGGTTGCGGCGGAACTGATAGTGCTGGTGGTAATGCAGGTGGTTATTATTTCCTAAGTGGCAACAGATTAGCCCAATGGCGCAGTACAGGTAGCGGTTCCCAGGAAAAAAAAAGTCAGAAAGGTGTGTGTGATTGCAGGTCGACAACTAGGAAACTTGCCCCTTTTGGCAGCAAACTTCCGGGCGCCGTGCGAACTGCGTACATCAGCAGCTCTGTCTTGTTATGTGTAGTGTTGGAGGCCGTTTATGCAGGTTCGAAGACTCACCTGAAATATTTTGGGAGATGATTCCTTGTTGAAAATGAGCTAGGCATATCCAATGCAACTTACAACCTATCCCAGCTCCTGGAAAACTGAGTTTACAAATAGAATTTTCTAAAACTATCAGAAATGACGTGGAATTAAACTACGATTTTCTGGATAATGTTTGGTGTTATTGAGATATTCAACCTTTAAAAAAACTGTGTTAAGAACTCCCGCCATTATTAAGAATGATGGGGGCCACCCTCATTGTTTTGCCTTCGAGATTTATGGGATTTTGATGCTGTGTTATTAATAGGGATAGGAAAATTTCGCGAGTTCAATGACATGTATGCTAGACTCCACAATCCTTTGTATAGTCGAACCTCAGATGTTTGTTCATTGGCTGTTCCCCACGTTTGACAGTACGTGATTCGCTTCGTGTTCCTTTGCAAGTTGGCTATTGGCGTGGAGTCGTCCAGGGCGTGTCTAATAAACTCTGATCCAATTGCAACGATGACTTCAGTATTCACGCGTTTGCAATTTATCTTGTCCTGAAATGAAGTCGCGAATTTTTCCTATCCCTAGTTATTAATCAGTACATCCTACTTAACAAAAAAAGGTGTTTTGTTTAAAGTGCCTAGGACCCACCGTTTCCTTTCGAAACCTGTTCAACGTGTTTAGCAGCGACAATACAATGCATCCGAACGAAAACAGTGCAGCCGAGTGAGGCAGAGTTTTAGGCGGCTCATAACAGCTTGGTCTTGAGAGCCGATGAGGGTGATTGAGGTGAGTATGGAGCGGCGCAGGAATTAAATGGCGGGGGAAGCGGGAAATCCCCACATGTGAAAGTCCGGTGACTCGGCCGGGGATTGAACCCGGATCGCCTTGGTGAGAGGCGAGCAGGCTAACCGCTCAGCCATCGCGGCCCTTCCAGTGCAGCCGAGATTTGTACCAAACTTATCTGCGTGGGTAGAGAAGCTGTAGAAAGTCCTTTCATTATGTTTGCATAAGATTTAAAAAGTCAGAAAGCATGGTTTTGACGTATGTCTTTCATACACTTGGAAAACACCAACACGGGGTACGTACGTAGGTGAAGCTCGCATTGTCTAAAAGCAGGGGGACGTACGTGATCAGTTTTCCTTCATCGTGCACAATTATGTTGGTTGTTTGTGGAAACTAGAAACAGGCGTCGTTGAATACAACAGTCGGCTCTCTAGTCGCAGTAGGAAAACACTTCTGACCTTGAGTTTTATTCAGCTGTCTGTCCCACTGCCTTATAACACTTCCCTCTAGAGCGCGGTACATATTGCTTCTGTCTACACGTAATTGTTTCCGGGTCGTGTAATCGTGAAACACTGCTTGCTGGCTGGCCAAAATTTTGGGAGGGGAAAAAAAAAAAAACACACTTCACCAGCACTCACGCCCCCTGTATTATCAGCTCTTAACCTTAACCACAAGACCAACTGGACTTGCATACGTCAACATTATTTTTATGTAAATAACTGAAACTATTTACAAAATGTTAAGGTAGTTATTTGATTTGAAACCATACGTTTATATAATTTTAAAGATTTCTGTGTAATTAGGAAACTTTAACAGGTAATGAATAGTAAGATCACGTTTATTGAAATTGTCGATATAATTATTGTTATTTGAGTTGTTTTTAATGTTTTACGTTATTCAAACTTGCAGTATATTTCTAAATTCTAATATATACATAAGCCTACATTTGTTTTCCAAGCAACTATATGTACATCACCCATAGCTTTTCCACAAACAGCTATACACTGTTTTACGTTGTTGAGTGTCCGCAATTTTGCTGAATCTCGTGGACACGGGTCAGTACTTATACATATTACAAACACTTCTTGAGGTCTATTATAAACATAGCTCTTGTAGTTTTACAAACTAATAGTTATACAAGAGAAATATTTGTACTGTTACAAGCATTTGTAAAATGAAAAACAATATCTCAGTAACTATTACCATTTTTTGTACAGTATAGGTCTACTGTAGAAATTGCACAATATTTTTGAGTTGAAAAGTTTCTTTAGTTTTAAAAATACACGAATAATGTGCACTATGCAGAACTATGGTATGTTTAGAATAATATTGTACAGAAAGAAAAGTGTATTCCAGCTAATACAATTTATTTTTAAAATAATAGTAAACAGATTTGGTTACCGCTACTAAGTACATCGTTGTTGATCAAACAAAATGTAATGGATAACGAAATAAACAACTGAATATTCATGCCCTGTTGCTGATTCAAAACAAATTATTTTACTGGAACTGTATGCACTGTACATACGTGCTTGCAATTATTCAGACAAATGTTTTGCTTTGTCAAACCCATCTATCTTCTAAAATTACTGGGGAGAATAAACGTTCTTATTCATAGGAAATTAAATCAAATCGCGACAATGTACAGAATTCGATTGATTTGAAATTGCAGAAAATGTTGCCATAAAGTGAAATCTGTAAAGCCCAAATAACCATTCATACCTGCATAACTGAGAAATTTACAAATATTTGTCCAGGATGCAGAAGTACCATTTCGCAAGTGAAAACAAACTTGTGAAGAAATATCAAGCTCACGTTCAACAAATAAAAAGTGCTCAGATAGTTTACGGAAAGAATGAAAAACCTTTAGTCACAGGATTTGTGGCGATGCAAAGGAAAAAACCTAGTTATAATCAAAGTCCTTTGTCTGAAATAAATCTCATTTAATACGTTGCACGTTGCAAACGCGAGAAAAAAAAGCGTAATTCGTTATATTTTGAAGAGCTTACGCGAGTCAGCCTACAGCTGTAAAAGCCATTACAGAACTTCATGATGCGCTACAGAAATCAGAATAGAGGCACAAGCAAACCATCAAACCAGACGAAAACCAGGGCACATAGACTTAAAAAAATCAAGTCATACTTTTTTTTTTTTTGGGTGCGAAGGAGCAATTGGGGGGGGGGGGGGCGTGGTCAAGTTTACACGCCCTCTAAAAGGGTGACTTAAATGAGCCACAAAATTAGTTGAAACTCAAACTGAATTGATACTTTCACTATACGATGGGATAATTTTTATTGCTTTAGCATTTAGTATGACAGGTTTACGACTAGTTAACCAATTTTCAATTAAATTGAACACTCCCAAGTCGCTGAATTGTTAATGCAGCCGATTAGCTCGCTAGTCAGTAATTGCACACCACATTATTATGATGGTATTTGAAGTAACGGGAGAATTTTTCGAGTTCAGTAACATACTCTACAATCCCCTAAAACGGCGCCGTGTATCAAAATTCTACACCATTTGATGGATCTGGACCAAACTTCGCAGGGATGGCCTCCAGTACACAACTTAAAAACCGAGTGGATCAAAATGGGCTTCGGTTCCCTATTGGGCCCAAAACCCCTCAAATATGCTGGTGTTCGTATCTCTCTCAGGGCCCTAGTTCTTACACCTGGGCAACGCAGGGCAGTTCTGCCAGAATTACTATAAAATATGCTGGTGTTTGTATCTCTCTCATTGCCCTAGTTCTTACACCCGGGTAACGCAGGGCAGTTCTGCCAGAATTACTATAAAATATGCTGGTGTTTGTATCTCTCTCATTGCCCTAGTTCTTACACCCGGGTAACGCAGGGCAGTTCTGCCAGAATTACTATAAAATATGCTGGTGTTTGTATCTCTCTCATTGCCCTAGTTCTTACACCCGGGTAACGCAGGGCAGTTCTGCCAGAATTACTATAAAATATGCTGGTGTTTGTATCTCTCTCATTGCCCTAGTTCTTACACCTGGGCAACGCAGGGCAGTTCTGCTAGAATTACTATAAAATAAAGTATATTACCGTATTTATATTGTACATTGCAGACGCAGTATTCGACATTATAAGAAGCTTACGTTAACTGACTTGTTCAGTTTCGTATCTTTTGTTAATCTTAATGATTATTCATCCAATTAATAAAGAATTGCCATTTGAAAATGAAACTGAGAATTCTGTCTGCGGCTAATTTTGAAGGAGAAAAAGCACTTCTCTATCTACAAGTCTATTGGAAAAATACGCTATCAATATGATGCGACATAGTTTGTGACATTCTATTTTCTTGTAAACCCACCTAACAAAGAAGAATGAGAATTATTAGTGGGCCGTCAACTATGGGGAATGGTGCTAAATAGCAATTTTACAGTTCACAACACTTAACATTTTTGAGTTCTCAATTCCTCACAAGATTTTTACAGTGGAGCATTTGATAATTTGGCATAATATATTTATGCATTTAAATTTTTGCGGCCGAAGAACTGAACATTTGCGGAAAAAGAGGGGGGGGGGGGGGGGTTCGCCTCTATCGCTTCCCCCTCCACCTTCACCCTTTCACACGTAGATCCGTTCATAGCTCTCTCTCTCTCTCTCTCTCTCTCTTCTCTCTCTCTCTCTCTCTCTCTCTCTCTGTGTGTGTGTGGCGCTCGCGCGCGCGTGTGTGTGTGTGTGGGTTCACAGCGATTTTCGGTGGCTGTTTTACGATGGTGGTACCACAGGGGCTACATGTGTAGGATTAATTGATTTAATTTAAACTTAAGGCGATTTCTATACCCTTCCTACCCTGCCGTACTGAGCCCTTGTATTTGTGTGAGAGGTTTCTTATCATCCAAAGCCATGTAGTGGTAGTCTTTTCAAGGCAGTGGTGAACAACTAAGGCAAATAGCTACTGTTCCTTCAGACGTGCTGACCTTGCACTCTCGCATTCTTGTAAACCACTTTCTGTTAGTCACAACATGAGCGCCACTCAATCTTGTGTTGCATGTCCTTCAGTGAACGTAGAGAACATTCCACGTGCGCGCACTCTGCATTAAAGTCCTGGGAAAGTAATTTGAGAAGAGAGCAGGGTGCTTAATTATTGTCCAGTTCATATCAGTATTTAATTTTACGCTTTTTAAAAATGAACTCACAAGTAGTAAATTCAAAGTTGGCATTGTAACTGAGGATATACAGTACAAAATTTCAGATGACGAAAATATATACCAGCGATGATAAACTGCTCTTCAGGATGTCTATTCCAAGTTACTCGAAATTTAATTCCCGATCGTGAAATCATCATACTTTTTGTTGAAGTGTAATTCTGAATCTCGAGTTCTGTCATTTCGGTTGGTATGATGTCCGGAAGTACTTGAGTGCTAATACATTGTTGAAAGTGAAAATATGACGTCACGATCGCAAATAAATTTCATACATCGTAGATTATGAATGTGCTGGTGGTTTATATTGCAGCCAGCCAGCATTTTCACATATCTATCCTCCATAAACGCTGTCTGTTTACCGCATATTGGTGTATCAAAACAAACGCCAAATTGTTTTGATGCAGCTTCAATAGAGCATGTATTCTTTATATCACAGTATCATTGAAATGGGAAATTTAAAGTTTTTTTTTACGACTTTTGACATGCTTGTGAATAGCCGTGTGGTGCGACTATTGAATTTGAATTAGTGACTAGAAAAATATGTCAGAAATTATTATTATTAAAGGCTGTTATAGGCTGTTCACAGTAAAGTGAGCACTTTTGAGGCCCTAGTTACTTTTTCCTTTCAGTAATTTTTTGTCTATTAAGAACCTTTTTTTAAATAAATATTGCAGTGTAAGTAACAGACACAGTGCGTATATTCCACTGCACTTGGAAGTTAACGTCTAAGACTAAAATAAAATATATTTACTGACTATTATTACAAGTGAGAGGGCTTTCAAAAGTGCTCACTTTACCGTGAATAGCCTATTACGATAAAGTGATCACATTTGAAATCAAGCTTAGAAAAAAGTCACTGCTCTTACCTGCATATATTTCAACGGTTGCAATGAGCGACATGTGTCCAATAGAGTTGGTAACGATGGAGGGGAAAGTAGTTCCTTATGTTAACGACAAACAAAAAGTGTTAGGTAACCATTTGGGTTAACTTAAATTATTTCTTTTGCTTTCTGTATTTTTTAACGCATCGTAGTGTAAAAATGAGTACATTTGTAAAATGTTTACTTTTCTAATAATTTTACAGTTTCACTTGACCGACGCATGAATAAAGTGACGAGGCTCACGCAGATGTTAACTTTACATAAGGCGGAAGAACACACAACGTGTATACAAGTAGATCTTAAGCAGGGATTTCAAAAGTGCTAATTTTACTGTGAACAGCATATACCTTGAAAGGACTTGCGTTGTAGGTCATATTGTCTGTCTAACTCTTGTCAAGTGAAATCCTGTCAGAACGATACGTACCAAGGGCCGTCTTGTTGAGCGGAAGACCATTGGAGTAACCGTGTTATTCTATCCATAGACGTAAACACTTGACACGCCTGGTGCTCGAAATGGATTGCGCTCATTTCATTGGTTCAGGACGCTGCCCACAGCTGCGTATAATGATTGCGGGACCAGACGTATGCTCATTTGCGACATACCTCCGTTAATCGTCGCCACAAGGGTTGGCGCCGCTTCGTCGACAAAACGTGAGGGCGAAACGAGGCGAGTGTGGAGCAGCGCCGGAATGCAAGGACGGGAGAAGCGGGAGATCCCCAAGAAAACCCACCCTGCGCGATTCCCGCATGCAAACATCATTGAGCGACCCCACCGGGAATCGATTCAAGTTCGCTGTTCATGTTAAAGCGAGCACTTTTGAAGCCCTAGTTAATTTTTACTTTCAGCAGTATTTAATCCTTTAACCACCTTTCTAAATAAATACTGTCATCTAAGTAATAAACACAGTGCGTATATTCCACAGCACTTGGAAGTTAACGTCTAAAGCTAAAATAAAATGTATTATTGACAATTATTCCAAATGAAAGAGCTTTATAAGTGCTCGCTTTACCGTGAATAGCCTATATGTGGGACCACCACATCGCCACATCTGACTACCAAATCACCGCGGTCGCTACTCGACAATACGCGCGAGGTTTCAAAATGAAGCATGCGTGCTGTGTTTAGAAAAACCACTAATACGTGTACACTGTCTAGCATGCGACCGAGCCTTTTTTTTTTTTTATGGAGTTTTGAAATACGCGCACGAAGAACTCCGGTAGCCCAGCTGTCACCTCTCCCGCCTGCCGCACGACGCGATGTCGCGTCGGCCCGAGCTCAATTCCGAATGCCGCCACTTCTGGATATCAGCATGCGGGAAACGTTGCGGACATTGTCGGTTGTTTCCTCGTGATGACCCCCATCCCCCTCCCACATCCATGAATCGCGTCGTCACTCCATTCCCATCTCGTCCCACACGTCCCCTGTCTGGACATCACGTGTGCTCCGCACATGGGGCAGCCGGTTGCCTTGTCAGTCACACGCCTCTACTTGTCATTCGCAACACTGTGCCTCCGACAGAGCGCAGCGTGTGTCTGGTTACTTCTTAGCACGTGTCCCCTAAGAGTGGGATGGACCCCCGCATTTTTTTGTGAAATACTGTAGTTGTTTGCGCGAATACGCGTATCTCGGTAAATAAATGTTCTGCAAATGCGACTTTTTGTCAGAAAATATAAAAAGATATAATATATGCCCCAATTCTTTTTTTACTTTTGTCATATTAAGTGTATTCTTGGAGAAAAAAATCCGTAGAAATTGTCAAATATCGCATTTTTAAAGCTTGCCTATGCAGTTTCCTTAAGCGGCAAGAGAAAAGTGCAAATATACGGGCGTAGTTTAATCTGCGGTCTTTCATCGTATGTAATAAAACTCCGCTGTTACAGATCTAATGTGCACAGTACAGCGTTATGACGGAAGCATTGCACGCCTTGCGCGCAAGAGCGATGGGGCGCTAGGTGTGCGTGTTAGTGTTTGATCTTGGCCGGGGGGGGGGGGGGGGGAGGAGGGGGAGGCAAGCTCTTCGGTGTAATGTATAGAATAAAAAATATTTCTGTCAGATGACACGAGTAAGCATGTTGTAACATAGATACTTATGTATTTTCACAAACCAAAAAAGCAGTTCTTCAAGAAATGGTAAAAAAAAAAAAATAAAATTTTTTTCACTTCAGGGTAGTTTAGATGTCTATAAACATTTGGCGTTGCTTCGGAAGATGCCATTACCGAGTCTGTGGTTAACTTCACTGCAAAATGTGGTTGTGGCACGTACTTTTGAATTTACGTTCGTTCCGTTACGAGATCTACTCGGCGAATCATTTCTTGAATCATAATTTGGTTTTTAGTTCATTAATACTTCTTTTGAGTCGCATTCTAGCGTGGCTCAAAATAAGGAGCTTTGATTGACTGACGAAGTTGTGCTTTTAACTAATGTTTTAATTGCGTCTTATCGTAGTTAAAATTTGTCTAGTTGAATTATAATCACTTTCATACTTGAGATGTTTTTTCACATTTAGGAGTAATAAAATGTATCTGTCGACAATAACACTGGATTTCGCACATCACAGAACATTCGTCGTTTCACATAACTAAACACACATACCCTAACATTCGGATTCGCGTTCGGGAGGACCCGGGTTCGAATCCTGGTTCGGCCTTCCTCAGTTCGGTTTTCCGTGGTTTCCCGAAATCACTCCAGGCGAATGCTGGGCTGGCTCTGGGCTGTGGCGGACTCTACCTGCCTTGTTTTCTCTGAGCCGGAGGACAACTTAACAGAGTTTTTAAAGTTTGTACAGTTTCACTTATATGCATATTTTCCCACGTGGGACATAAATTATTTAATAATGAGGCTGTCTTCGATTATGGTTACAGATGTGAAACGAATCACGTAAGAAAAATAAGCCGGGTTTCTTAATAACAGTCAAGATGTTCCCTGTGACTTGACAGCCTCGTGGTTGATAACTATTGAGGCCGGAAATGAAGTTAAGGAGAAATATACAAAGACCCAAGATGCCGAGGGTACCTCCCCTACAGCACTACCTGCCTAATTGGATTTTTTATAACGGTGGTTTGGAGAGATATGGGCGGTTCTTAACATCGAGGTGTTGTGAGCCAGCCGATGAGGGCGAAGTGAGGTGAGTAGGGTGCAGTGCCGCAATGCAAGGGCGGGTGAAACGGGAGATCCCCGAGAAAACCAACCGACCAGAGGTGCCGTCCGACACGATTCCCCTGTGTAAAAATCTGGGGGCGACCTCACCGGGAATCGAACCCGTTGAAGGCGAGTGGTTTGACCACTAGGCCCTACACCACCGCGACCCCTTTTATAACGGCGCGCGCACCGTTAGTCGACGCCGGACCCCGCCGTCCACCCGGCTCCGGCCCGGACCTAGGTCAACGAGCATATATGTACCAGAGACGTCTCTCAAGGCAAAGCAGTGGAACGCTTATTTATTTGCCTAGTGCAAATGTGCCAATGTCAAAATAAAAAATAATATGTTCGTGGGTTGGCATTATTACATGTGGCCATTTTTCTGTATAACATTTCAATCGTCTAATTCCACCCATTTGAATAAAAACGTGTTCAATATTCACATTTACAATATGTAGAATTACATCCAAAAATAAATGGCCACTGTGAACTGTCAAGTGTCGGTACACAACGCCAAAATGTTGAAACACTTAACTAGCTCACATCACCGACAGTGTACGGCCGTACACATGTAACGCTCACATAACCATCAGCATTGTAAAAAGAAATGCGGATTTATATAAATCATTGTACTTCAGTCTCTACAATTGAATCAATATAACTATATTTTTATTTTCAATTCCGTTGGAAAATATTCATAAAACAATAACCACTTTATTTGCACTATATCAATACATTCAAATAATTTTCCGCTTTTATATTGCCGATATTGCACTGGGCACCTAAACAAAATCGAATCGAGAAGAAATTAAGGGTTCTGTTTACTCCTATCCAGTGTCTAGGGGTTGACCTAGGCAGGAGAGATTCGGGTGGTGCAGGTGAACGGCGGGTGACGCTGTATTGTGGACGTCCCCGCACCAGCTGCAGTAGCGCGACGTGGCGGCCGCTGATAGGCCCGCGCCGCGCCGCCAAGTGTGACCAGCCGCACTGCCGGGGGCGTTTACCGGCCCGCGCGCTTCCGACTGGAAACGAAACCAATCGATCATACGCTTCCTGCGGCGGCTCCGAGGAACTAGGGGAAGAGGTTAACTGGTGCACGCGACTCCTCAGGAACAATGGACCCTGCGTTCACAGTCCGCGTCCCTCGCTGGTCCACTGCCCGCTGCCGTCCGTGTAATCAGACGCCCCAGTTTCTCACTGCCCCCTTCTTGCTCTTCGCCTGGGACCACCCTTACTTTTACAGTTCTGACTACTGCTCCTGTTGCAGCCGACCCATATTTCCAAGGAAGTATACTTTCTCCATAGAATTAAATGCTGTGTTCGATTTCGGTGCAATGTGCCCTTGATCCTTTCCCGTTTCACGAGCCCTTGTTCCCTTCCATAGAAATATTTGTTAGAGAATTCGGACACTTGTGTTCGTTTCAACCTCGAGTTATATTCTGTAGAATTTCGCTCTATGTGAGTTTAATTTATCTTTGCTACGCTTGCAAGTGTTTTCTGCGGCCGTGCAGAGTTTTAAACACAAAACAAACACAAACAAATGAAATATTTCAAACAATTGTGAATCGAAAACTATCTAGGGCTCGAGAAGGGCAATTTGCTCGTGCCCTTGGCTGAAGGGGACATTCTAGGGTGCATAATATACCCTTACTGTGAATTCGGACAGCGGCAATGTGACGTCACATCTGGGATGCACTTTTCAAGCGCACAAAGCCAGATAAGGACCCATAGTTTGCGAATTAAAGCACAGCCAAAGTTTCTGTATCTGTGTTTTCACCTATGGTGTAATTACGTTACGGAACACTGATATCATGTAATCTACAAGAACCCAACGATAAATTGTTTGAATTTAGATTTTTTAATTGTCAATTCTCAACATGCAAAATTTCAATAATATATCGTTTGTGTTCAGTTTCCTCAAACTTTTTTTAATCTGCCCAAGGGGCCGCGGTGTTGTAGTGCTTAGACTACTCGCCTCCCGCCTAGGCCAACTGGGTTCAACTCCCGGCGGAGTCGCTCCAGGATTCTCGCGCGTGTGAATCGTACCGGACGGTGTCACTGATCGGCGGGTTTTATCGTGGGTATCCCCTTTCCCCCGCCCTTGTATTCTGGCGCTGCTCATGCTCATCTCACATAACACTCACCAGCTCTCGAGACCTCGATGTTCACAAGCGCCCAGATCTCTCCACTCCGACTCATCGTGATCGTGTTCTCTTCTTCCCCTCCAGGGAAAATATTATCCACGCCGCCGGCATGCAAGCATTTGTCGCGTGTTTTATTTCCGCATTATCCCCCTTCTCCATCATCAATTACTGTTTTGCTACGCGTCCATGTTATATACACAGCTGTGGCCGCAGAAACAGTGTAAGTGGCGGAAGATTTTTGTAATATAAGCCCATCTACTCGCTTCGGAAAAGCCGGCCTGCCTATCACCGAGTATACTTGTTTGTAGATACTATTCTTAGAGACAATGTTGTTTTGCGGTATATAACGGCATTATGCTAGACTTCGCAGACACACACATACTCAAGCATACTTCATTTTCTTAATGACTGCCGCCACATTATCCTGCTCGACTCAGTCAAACGGAATGAAACGACTAGGGTAGTACATATTTGCTATAGGCTATTAACAGTAAAGTGAGCACTTTTGAGGCCCTAGTTACTTTTCCCTTTCCGCCATTTTTTTTTATCCTTTAAACATCTTTTAAAATAAATATTGCCATGTAGGTAAGAAACAGTGTGTATATTCCACCGCACAAGGAAGTTAAAGTCCAACATTAAAATAAATGATATTTACTGATTGTTATTCAAATTAAAGAGGGCTTTCAAAAGTGCTGACTTTACCGTGAATAGCCTACATAGGCGCAGAGTCCTTAAATGGATTGTCGGATGAACGGAGGCTCAGTGGCAGAGGTCACAAGCTATGGCGCCTCTAGTCTGCCTGCCACAAAATTACAACGCGAAATGATAGGGTCTCTTAACTCCTAACAGTAGTGATCCAATGTAGTCCTGAGTCCTCTGTGGCGTGTTGCTCAACTTGATATTTTATGACCAGTGGCTCTAACACTCGCAACAAGGTATACTCGTCTGCCATACGATACGAGCATTCATTTATTTACACTGCTTGGCTTTTAACATCTCATACTTCCATATAACCAATTTTATTCTGAACTCTGGTCAGCAAGGAGCATACGATGAAAAACCTGTCCCTTCAAAATTATTGTGCACGATGAAATTCACCACTAGACCATAAATAACTAAATGAGCTTGATAAACTGATAGAGGCTGTGTCACGGCTAACTAGGCGCTTTTGAAATAACATTTGAATATTGTCGCCGGCCCTAACGATATACAGAATGTATCAAAATACGACCGACAAACTTCGGCTGTATGTTAATCACGGAAAAAATATGTTGAAAACTTATAGTTACAGACCCGAGAAATTCGCGAGTTCAATGACCTGTAGGCTAGACTTCACAGTCTTATATACTCTCATACAGATATCAACGGTTTATTGGTTGATTGTTGTGGTAGTAAAAGGCGGTGGTTGGACGCAAAATTTATTGCATGTTTGTTATTGGTTCATTTATCTCCAGGAGTTGTCAAACAACACGTCGACCAATTACAAACGTAATATGAACGTACACGTATGTGAATTACAACTTGTGTAGAAATGGACTCGCGAAATTCTGGGGTCTCTACCCATAGGTCATTGATATGGCGAATTTTTCAGGTTTCTACCGATTGTGCATCTAATGTCGATAATGGTGCAACACCAATAGGTGATTTCCAAAAGTTATGCCGGCTGAGTGTTGTTTTTAATATAGCTAATACTCGATATACACTGGGAGAAAATCGAACAAAATATTTGTTTGTATAGGGCCAAATATATATTTAGCTACCTAACAAAATATATTGTTGAGCAAACAAAATTTGAAAAGCAACAAAATTAATTTTTTTTGTCTAACAAAATATAGGTTTGAATAAACAAAATCCATGTGTTGGGCCAAAAAAAATTGGACTGTAAACTAAATATTTTGTTGAGTAAACTGTATATATTTGTTTGACCACTCATTTGACTGCCTTCGTTCGAAAATACAGCTCGAGAGTTTGTATTTTTCGTGACAATTAGGATAATAACCGTGTTTGTTAGTGCATCTATGGAAGCTTAACAATCGTATAAATACATTAATAAAACAATGCAACAAGAAACTGACAAGTAAAGCTCTAAAACTTTAAAAAATTTTTGCACGATTTTCTCAATATTTGCAGTACATCTATTTAAAAGCTTTCCGCTGACATCAGTTGTCACATTAGCTGAGCTCCCTAAGGCGTAGCGCTCGGACGGAGGTGATCTATGTTCGAAACTCCGTCGAATTTGTGAAGTTTTTTAAATATCGGTTCAAACTTTTTAATGTACGTGTAGCCAAACAAATTTTTAGTTGCACCAACCAAATCGTACAGTTTGGGGCCACCAAATGAGAAAAAAAAAACAAAATAATTTAGTTTCAGCATCAAAATATTTCATTGCCCCTGTACAAACAAATAATTTGGTTGCGCGAAACAAATATTGTTTGATTCAACAAAACCTTGTTCTCAGTTTATCTATTCAAACCATTCGCTGTGGCACTTGGAAGGGCGACTTCTCGGCACGGGACAGCCACAGTCGGACACGGTGCTGTGTGTGTGTGTGTGTGTGTGTGTGTGCTGCTGCTGGCCGGCGGCTGACGTTGAGTCATCTTTATATCGGGCAGCCGGTCTTATATTTAGCGGCCTCCCTGCGCGATTGTTAGGGGTCGAACCTTCCATCGAAGTGTGCCCACTGTTCCGTGTGTGTGAGTGGCTTGTTGCCTCTAACCGTACCTGCCATGAACCACTGGCATTCCTGACAAGTCGCGTCGCTGCGCTCACTTGGTCGCCTCGGCTGGCACCCGTTGGTCTGAGAGAGGGTTGGCTGCAATAGTGATAACGTCCTCAATAACAGTGTCATGTTTTTTTGTGGCAACACTGCTCCAACTTTTATGAAGCCCTGCTAAAGTTATACTTCCAGGATATTCCTCCGTCTCTTGCAAACAAAGGTTAAACCAAGTCTAGAAAATTACACCAAATTGGCAATGCACCGCATTCGTGCGTACTCGTGTAATACTATTTTGCATAAGAACTATTTCTTACTATAGCCTATTCACAATAAAGTGAGCACTTTTGAAAGCTCTCTTCTTTGGAATAATAGTCGATGAATGTACTTTATTTTAGCCTTAGACGTTAACTTCCGAGTGCGGTAGAATACACACACTGTGTTTATTACTTACATGGCAATATTTACTTAAAAAGTGGGTTAAAGGATAAAATATGGCTTAAAAGAAAAAATTAATTAGAGCCTTAAAAGGGCTGACTTACTACCGTGAACAGCCTATAGGCGTTACCAACATACGTATTTTCTCCCTGTTTTATTTGCATTAATTATGAATGAAAAAATCAAATGTATAGAATAAATACAAGTTAAAGTTAGATTTAACAAAAAATAATGTAATTTCATGGTAATACAGGTATAACACGCTGTGGTACGTGTCATATTTAGGAAAGTACCGAACACGTTATACATAGGGTGATTTTTCAAAGGTTTGTTTCAAACAGTGCGAAGAAACTGCGAGTAAACCATATCCGATGAAAGCAGATAAGAACTCACGGATGTGATGGCGGTTCCTTTTGTGGGCGTGTCCGTTCTCTGACTGACTGCGCGAGGCTCTGAGAACGGACTTCGTGTTTGATTGGTTACTGCAAGCTGCGAGAGGTTCCCTATTGGCTGGGCTGCCGGTCGACGCGTATGTTACAAGACGCTGATTGGTGACTGTCGTTCACGCACGTTGCTTTGCTGGCCAGTAGCGCTAATTTACTGGCGCATGCGGCTTTTGTTTTTACGATAGACTAAGATGAGGTAGATCGATCTCGCTGGCTGCGCATAATCATTACCCGTGTCCCAACATTGAACTGTATTACTGCCTACACGTCTAGCAAAAACGGCATGGATTTGGATTTGAGCTAAGAACACTGTTCAGTAAACAAGAGCTTTTGAGGTGTATATATACTTCCTCGAACCAGTTTTCAATGCTTTTTGATTAAATTCAAAGTGGTAAAAGTATTTTATTAATATAACAATGCTTGCCATTTAAAAAGTGAGATATAAACAAACACGTTTATCACTGTTGATAATGTAACTTGACAGTTGTGTTCCTTTGGGGTAGGTCAATGTTGAGTACATGCGCAGACAACGGATAAGCGGTCTACCTCATCTTTAGTTCACGGTTCTTTTTGCAAGCTTTTATTTAACTTCACTTGTTTGTATGTTCTGTAGGTGTCTGTCCGGCGCGCACCGAATCACTAGCAATCACCATGTATTTTGTGGACAAGTTGTCGATCGCTAGTAGCGTGTAGAGTTTCAGTGCTGGGGAAGTACTCATTTACACATGATTGTGTGGGTAAACGACCATACAAACTTTGAAACACAGGAAGGAATTCAGATGATCGACCGCGTGTGTGTATGTGAAATACCATATGAAGATTCCGATCTGCGTTTGCTCGTATTGAAATGTCAAATACATCGACGTACACACAAATGTAAGATGAGTAATGAATATTCAGCATGTCGGTTCAACTTCCCGCGAAAAGAGTGCACTGAAACTCGCCTGATCGCAAGCGATACCGATGACGGACGAGCCTGTGAACGTATAAATAGTCTACTTATACAATAAAAAAATGAGGCGAGACTAAAAATTGAAAAATAATTTAACTGCAAATAAAACCTTTTAAAACCAAGCTTTTATTTATAAATTAATTAAAGAGATAAAAATAATTATAGGAGTAGTTACAGAATTTGTAGAACTTGAAACACGTGGTCGAACAGTCGTAATAAACTTTACTACGAATTAATATTTTTGTATCACTTTATATTTAGTATATAAAAGCTTGGCGCGACGTGATTTCTAGGCTTGCCAAATGGGGTATAGCCTACGTTTTATATTGCAAATAGTTAAGAGCCTTACGCAAGATATGTGTTTACTACCTTACGCAAATGGGGTATACGTTCTATATTGCGCCAAGCTTGTATGTACGAAATGTGAATTGATACAAAAATATTAATTTCTATGAACTGTTCACAGTAAAGTGAGCACTTTTGAGGCCCTGGTTACTTTTTTTATTTGAGCCTCTTTTATCCTTTAACGAACTTTTTTTAAAGGTATATTACCGTGCAAATAATAAACACAGTGTGTAGATTTCACCGCACTCAAAAGTCAACGTCTAAGGCTAAAATAAAATATATTTATTGACTATTATCTTAAATGAGAAGGCTTGCAAAAGTGCTCACTTTACTGTGAACAGCCTCTATTAAAGTTTATTACGTCTGTTCGACCACGTCTTACAAGTTCTACAAATTCTGTACTTACTCCTATAATTATTTTTATCTTTTAGTTCATTTATAAATAAAAGCTTGCTTTTAAAAGATTTTTTACAGTTAATTTTTTCACCTCTGTATTTCTGAGTATTACGTGATTCACAGAGCGCGGAGTATTTCATGAATTCATTCGGTGGCGAGGTAGACTTCAAACACTTGTTCTTTTCTCCTACTATTGTGATTGGATGGCGTAGACACGCCCCGTTTAACTGTGAGCCAGTAACGAGCAGGAAGCAGCAGTGTGAGTGAGTGTTCAGCAGTCCTGTACAAAGTTCTCACCTAATCGCTGCAACCAATAAGCAAACGATAATATACCAAGATTATAAATGAGCATGCTGCTACATCAATCTGCGCGAAATACTCAGGGCTCTGGTGATTCAGCATAAACATTTCCATTATCATTGTCAACTGAATCTTGAATATTTAGTATAAATATATTTAGCCCCACCTTCCCTCCTGCTTCAAATTATTTTATATTGTATACTGTTCACGGTAAAGTGAGCACTTTTGAGGCCCTAGATACTTTTTTATTTCAGTCATTTTTTAGCTTTTCACCACCTATGTCGCTGGGGCGACATGATTGTAAATAGGCCTATATGCTGTTCACGATAAAATGAGCACTTTTGAAAGCCCTCTCGTTTGGAATAATAGTAAATAAATATATTTTATTTTAGCCTTAAATGTTAACATTCCAACTGCGATTGAACGTACGCAGTGTGTGTATTACTTACATGTCAGTATTTATTTAAAAAGGTTGTTAAAGGATAATAAATGGTTGAAATAAAAACAAATTAACTAGGGCCTCAAAAGTGCTCACTTTACCGTGAAAGCCTATAACCAACCATTTTTAACTGAATTCTTCCTTTCTTGCGGGAGTGTCACTTGTGTTAATAAGAAAAAGTAAACAAATTTTTACGTCTGCGTGTAATTACTGCCGTGTTTCCGCAGTGGAGTATCAGTGGGCTTGGAAAGAACTGTTGATTAAACATAAAATATAAGAAAATTTTGTAAACGTCAATAGCTTGCGTACTCGAGGCTTGTGTGCAGTTGTAGGGAAATATGAACATACATTTTTTTAGTGCGGGTCGAGTGTCGGTAAAACTAGTGTTCACAATAAAACGTATTTTTGCTGTCGCGTCGCGTCCATTGCGTCGCGTTTGTAGCGCTACTGTGATCCCAACCTCACTATACGAGACGGTAAAAAAAAGAAAGGAATATTGCGTTTGCAATGTGTACAGTTAAGTTACACATGGTGTAAAGCATATGGCGTGTGGGATGCAATATTACCATGACTGAAAGAAGGGGAGATAACAGAAGCGTAACTAATGACACCAGTATTATCGTGGCCTATAGCTATCGGTTGCGTTATCTGAAGAATAATCCGTCATGTGTAACCACCATGTGTGAGTGGATCTTCTCTGAGCCTTTCCTCTCATGGGTCGGGAAAAATGAGTTGGAGAAGTGAGTGACGGAACCGGGGAGAACCGGGGGGGGGGGGGGATAATTCTGTGGAGGTTACAGTGCTCTGCTTATCATCCACATCTGCTGGCATGGAAGGAGGACCCTGCTATAGTTCTGCTTCCAGGATATTCTTTCGCAGTGAAGTGAAGTTAGCTTCGAACCTATATTGCCAACCTCTGTCGAACAAAGTAACTATAACGCACACCACAGCAATGAGAATGCCCAGACCCGCTCCGCGGAAGAATTGCACAAGTGTAAAAAAGGTTGCGTTGGCAATTTGAGATACGCCCTTCGGAAGTGCACTCTTTGTGCACCATCCTGTTACAACATATCAAGTTTTATGATTAAAAAATTAAAACTAAGCAAAGTACAAACACCACGCCATATGAGCTATGCTAACACGTAACTGTAGTATACAAGTATGCTTCAAAGTCCGGGGTATGCGTCCCCAGTTCAGAGTTACGCCCTTCAAAAATGCACTCTTTGTGCACTTAAACAAAGCTTAAGTAAATGTTTATTCTACTCAGGTCGGGAAGTTCAATGCTTTTAGTTTGGCAACTAAAATTTTTCGCCACTAAGTAAGCGCTAGTGTCACATGCGCACCGGATTTTCTCTATTTTATACGTTAAAAAACCAAATAATTGCAATAATAATAAGTAGAAAATAAAATAACTACGTAACTAAGTAAAGTAATTTTTTTGTTTTCTATTCTCGTAACTTAAAATTTTAGTTAAAAGTTACTTCTTTGGAACACTGTTCTCCTAGAGGTGGAAGTTTTCTTATGCCACTCTCTCTTAAAAGAAACGCTGTTTTGTACCTAACCTGAGTTGAAGTAACCTTAAAGTTTAGAAAATAACACCAGAGGGACAGCGCACTGCATTCGTGCGCACTCTGTGTAGCTAATACTATTTTGCATAAGTAATAGACCTGAAAAATTCGCGATTTCGATTACCCTTAAGTTAGGCTTCACGGTATTATATAAACTCATGCAGATATCAAGTGTTTATTGGTTGCTTGTTATGGCAGTACAAGGCTATGATTAGGCCTACAATTTATTGCATGTTGGTTATTGGCTAATTCATCTCCAGGAGGTGTCACCAACGTGTTGACCAACATAAACGAACACGTTTGTGAATTCCAACTTGTCTCGTATTGAATCAGCGAAATTTTTAGGTCTCCAGGTATTACTTACATACTTATTTCTACCTGCTCTTATCCATATTAATTAATTAAATATTATAATTTATATACAAAATATAAGTAAAATTTAGATTTATTTAACCGAAAGTAAGACGCTTTTGTGTTAACAGAAAAACAGATCTGTTATACACAACATATTTAGGAAACAAACACGTGGGGTGGTTCACAAAAAGTTTGTTCGGGTGACCTGAGCTTTCTACTACTTCTGCTCTTTTCTTGTTCCTTTTCACGCTGAGCGTTTGTTTGACCGGAAGTGTTTTTTTTTTTATGGCTGTTCGGGCGTCAGGAGCACTGCTCCTTTTCTCACAAAGAGCAGGAACTTTCTGCTCTTGCTGTCGAGGAAGAGCAGAGGAGCAGTGAGATCGAGAGCACGGAAAAAAGGCGCCAAATTTGGGTGTTGATAGTATAGACAACGAGATAGTGCTAGTCTTGTTTCGAAAGCTTTTCTGTCGCGTTTATTTATTTGCGAATATGTTCGTCCATAATCTGAGAACTGCTGTAGGGCATGTAAATGTAATTGTAGATAATGATGAAAATATTACGTTCATCCTTGAAGACAAGTAATAGAATTACAGTCGCAATGATTATTAAATGCTTGTCATATCCAATCATAGGCCACCTTAATGTTCCAAGTAATAAAAGACCCTGAATTGCCCCTAATAACCAATAATATTGGCAACTTAGTTTTTGTTTTACCAGGCGTCGCAAGGTTAGGGTTATATCGAAATTACAACTGTCGTTGCATAACCCATTTTACAGTATTTGATGCTAGTAGGGTTACCAATCATCCTCTTTTAACCGGATATACCCTTTTCTTGCGCCTCGAAACTGTCCATCGCTCTACAATGCCATACTCAATCAAGTTAAAAATTACAGATTGACGATGTTGTAATCAGCTAATTAGTAGTAAACAGTTCCGTGGCTTTAGGCGTTCGGTTGGCAGCAGAAAAGAGCAGTGCGCTTTTTGCTCTTTCCTGCTTTCAGAAATTCTCAACTTGCTCTCGAGAGTAAAAAGCTCAGGTCGCCCGAACAAACCTAGTGTGCAGATACATACCGCGAACAGACAATAGATAAGTACACCCACAGAGGCGAGATGACTCGGCAGTTTCTTTGATGCGGGGTGGTGACGTGTGGACCATTTATTCGTCATTTGTAAAATATGTATTATTTAAAAATCAGAAGCACGTTTTTAGACTTCTTAAAAAAACACTTAAGAAAAATAGAAACGTACGTGTGATTCAGAACCCACAAACAAGTGTTGCGCTCGCACTATGAAGGTAGGAATGACAGAAAATGGCATTCTATGACGCCATTGAAGCTGCATTTTCGTCCTTCGCCATACTGTGACACACAGAACATCGAAAATGTCGAGGCAGGTTTGTGTATTTAATGCATATTAAATGTGGAAGTTTTTAAACAAATAACTAATGAAGCTAAACTTTCAGGCTATATATCAACATGTTCTGATACAGTAGTATGAATGTAACTGCGACAGGTTAGGTTTGCAATGCTGTGGGCGTCTCGATGTGGTAGACAGGTGTCGTCATGCACATCCACGGACAAGGTCGCCTTGTGGTTCGCTGCATTGAAATAGCATTTGTGGTTAGCGTTGCCAGGTTTTTGAAGTAAACATTCTGTGAAGCTACTTAAAGAATCCTTTAATTCGAAAAAAAAATTTCAAACATAGATCATTTGGCTGTTTTTAGAAAGAATGAAATTACGCAAAATAGTAAAATAAGGGTAGGTACAGGCTGTTCACGGTAAACTGAGCACTTTTGAAAGCCGTCTCATTTGAAAGAATAGACTATAAATATATTTTATTGTAGCCTAAGACGTAAACTTCCGTGTGCGATGAAATATATACACAATGTTTATTACTTACATTGCAATCTTTATATATATATATATATATATATATATATATATATATATATATAATTCTTCTGTTCGTGTGTATATCACTGAACTCCTCCTAAACGGCTTGACCGATTTTGATGAAAATTTTTGTGTGTGTTCAAGTGGATTCGAGAATGGTTTAGATTCACAATTCGGTAAAGAGAGGGGGAGAGAGAGGGGGAGAGATTTAAGACATATGTACAGGACAACGTCTGTCGGGTCCGCTAGTATTTATATAAAAAGGTGGTTAAAGGATGAGAAATGGCTGAAAGGAAAATGTAAATAGGGCCTCAATAGTGATCACTTTACCGTGAACAGCCTATACCTACTTAAAGCCATCAAGCCATTAAAATCCAAGCCACTTTAGAAGAAAAGTAATTAGGCATAATAAGTGATTTAATGACTTAGTTGGATCCAGGAAAGTAATACGTGAGAGATTCCATATTTCACTTTAACATTTGAGACCTGTCACTGCCCCTGTACACCACAAGCAGAGAAAACGGCCATTGCAAAAAAAAAATCTTGCTTGTCTTGGGAGTAGTATATCTTCCATCTTGAATATATTTTTGTTTCATCGGAGCTTTTCAGAAGAAATATTTGAAAACGAGGGTTGTCAGTGCCTCGGGTATATAGTAACACATATTTTCAATTCCACAATATTTTGCCTATAATGTTTTTGCTGCATGTGTAACCGTAAGATTAACTCATTATTTATTATGTATAGTCTCAAATGGGAAAATGCAGACTTAGCATCGTTTTTCAGGAACCCTGTAAAGTAATAATAAGGTTTACATTTAAATATCAAATCTTCACAGCTAGTTAAAAAGAGATTTAAATAAACACAAGAATGCAAGGATCCCAACACCTTGATTTAAAAAGACCTCACAATCTGTTTTGGTTAAAAAATAAATTAATAAGTTTGCCCGGAGTTTGTTCCTCGACTTGGTAGCATTTATTAATGGTACAGTGGCGCGCGCGCAAGCGTGTGTGTGTGCAGGGAGGAAGGAAATAAGGGGAGGGGGAGAGAAGTTGCCACAGGGTACATAATAACTAGAGATGATGGTTTATCGCGGGAAAAGTTGACTGTTTTCTAGGATCCAACGTACTGTTAACATGTTAAGACAGTTTTCACCTCTTATTGGCTGAAACGCATGTTTGAAGCCTCTACCCCATTTCACTGGGCCAATGAGGATTCTGGTACTATAACGCAGAACGTTCGTGATTGGTCTGGAAACAACTTAGCCGAGTCAAAACCTTGTTCATCCAGTCACGAAAGAATAAATTAGTTAGAGTATTACAGAAGATATTTGACTCGAAAAATTTCCGTGATTTTCCATCATCTCTAATAATAACCCTTCCTAACATTGACTTTACACTATGCTGTTAAATGTTTTAAAAGTAAAATTAAATGATTAAAAAATTGTTTAAAATACTGATTAAATTCTATATATTGTTTCTTGTAAATATTACGATACAGTGCTCTACAGACTAGCACCCGTACAATGGGGGAAGTGACATCCCTTTGTCCCCGCCCGTGCTGAACGTCTGCATCGGCTGCAGTGCGTGTGTATGTGGGTGAGCGATGGCCGGTGCGGGGGAGGCAGCAGCGCGCAGGCGCAGGAGAGACGTGCGGCGCCGTCATGCCGGCGCGGGGCGCAGTGCGGAGAGTGACGGCCACGATGTGCTGGTGTTGCAGGAGCACCTCGAAGGCGTCGTCGTACCTGGCGCACCGGCGGGATCGCGAGCGCGGCCTGGGGCTGCCCAACTGCGAGGGCAGCTACAAGAGGACCATGTCTCCCTCGCCGGCCGACCGGGAGGCGCCCGACAACGGCACCGCCCCCCTCGCAGGTCAGCACCGCCACACAGGTTGTTCAAAGGACTTTTCATTTACCTTCCACTGCGTGCACAGTGTGTGTATCTTTCCCCCCATATGTCACATTAATATTGCCATCAGTAGCCTAAACTGTACAAATTGTTAGGAATAAAATATTTGAAAGGCTGTTGGCGATAAAGTGAGCACTTTTGAAATCAACTTGAGAAAATAGTTACTGCCCCTGCCTGCATATGTTTTAATGAGTGCACTGAGTGGCATTCGCCCAATCAAGTTGGTAATGATGGATGGGAAGTAGTCCCGTATCTTAACATAGAATAAAAAGTGTTAGACAACCATTTTTAATAGCTTAATTGTTTCTTTCGTTTTCTGTGTTTTTTAATACATCAAAGTGTAAAAATGAGCAGTTTTATTAAATATGTACTTTGCAAATAATTTCATAGTTTCACTATACCTATGCTTGAATAATGTGATGAGGCCCATGACAATGTTAATCTTACATAAGGTGGAAGAATACACAACATGCTTACAAGTAGATCTTAAGCAGGGCTTTCAAAAGTACTCATTTTACTATGAACAGCGTATACAAATTATCTACAATTCTTACAATAACATGAAACTAAGCAAAAGGAATTATTTCAGTATTCACAAATGTTTACGTAAAGATTTTAATTCACTTTTAAGATACTGAATTTTTTTTCACTCCATCATTACCAACTTTACTGGGCACATGCCATTTGGTATACTTGTTAAACAAAGTATATGCAGGCAGGGGGAGTGAAAATTTTCAAAGGTTTATTCCAGAAGTGTTCAGTTAATTACGTACAGCCTATGCAAGTGTGTTAGTTCAAACTGAAAACTTGTTGTTGTTTCATTGCATGTTGATACTGAATCCACAGTTGGTTCAGTGGCAAATCACCATTCCTCCACCACTGGAGTTCACAGGTTGACTGGTCCCAGTGGATCGAGAATTTTCCCTTTCATTCCACCGCTGTTTCAGTAGCGTAGCAAGAAATTTCTCAAGGGTGATGGGAGAGATTTATGTTGAAGGGAAGGGAGTTAAGTAACATCATCATTAGTGGTGCTGTCACACATGTTAATTAAGAGAAATACTTAAACAAAATTACTTCACAATATAATAAAATTCACCATAGTTTCAACAATTACATACACAATTTTTATCACAGTTAAAGGTTATTAATAATTTTAATGCTAATTCATGACAACCTCTGAGGGAAAGGGGCAAGGGGGGGGGGGTCACTACAAACCCCAATTCCCTCCTTGCTATGCCCCTGGTTCCAAACTGTTTCATATCACCCATTCTCCAGGCTGGCAGAGAAAGAGAGGTGTGTCCTTCGGGTAGAGCTTCCCTGTGCACGAACGAGCCTGGTCACTTTATATTTATATGTTAAATTCTCTTCTCCACATGTTGTGGAGGCAGCATGAGGATAATAAACTTACATATTAACTACATTCCAGCACATTATTGAACCTCTTATATCAATACTTTATGCCTACCTGGGCCATATCATCTCTAGCCACTGTCTTTAAAGGGACCACGGTGGCTGAGCAGTTAGCCTGCTCGTCTCCCGCCAAGACAATCTGGGTTCAATCCCAGACCGGGTCACTCTGGATTTTCGCATGTGGGAATTGTACTGGACGATGCAGTTGGTTGTTGGTTGGCAGGTTTTCTCGGGGATCTCCCATTTCCCCCGCCCCAATCCATACTTACCCCAATCATCCTCATCGGCACTAAAGTCCTCGCTGTTAAGAGCCGTCCAAATTTCTTCACTCACTCACCGTCTTTAAATGTTCACATTGTTTATATAGTTTATACTAAATTATATCAATCATGACACCACTTATCTATTATATCCTTTTTTCTGTGTATCAAGGTGGGGATGAGTAACTGCACTTGTTGGAATTTTGTACCAAAACATTTTAATAACTGCTTCTTCTTTTCAATATAAAACTTGTAGGTTTTTTTTTTTTTTTGTTCATAAACTCAGATATAAAAAGTTTATCTAAGTCAGTTGTGTTGTATTGGGGGAAGAAACTATCCAGCTAGAAATGGAAAATGTGTTGCTGATTTAAATATTTTGGTGAATTAATTAATTATTTATTACCAGCTTAATAAATGCATGTTTCTTTTGGCATGAAGTATAGTGGCTTGAGAAGCCATAATTGACAGTGTTGTGATTAAAATATAATCTATTTATTTCTTATGAAATTAATTTTTCTTTTTTATTTTCTCTTACCAACGTCGATGCTGCAGAGTGCGACAGAGTGGCTAGCTGCATCACGTTGGGCGAAGACAGTGAAGAGGTGAAGGTCCCTCCATCACCACCACCTGCCTCTAGTCAGGAGACACAGTGTGCAGTAGTTGCAGAAGAGAAGACTGTGAGCGAGAGTGAGTGTGTGGAGGAGGAGAGGACTAACGACAGTGTGGACCCAGTGCCAGTGCTGGAAGAAACTGGGGCGGGTGAGGTGGCTCGGCGGGAGCCATCCCCAGCGCCCACACCCCAAGTGACTGAGTGCTTACAGCTGGTGCAGCGGTCAGAAGTCGTCCTCAGGGTGAATGCTGCCACCAGTGATGCTGCGTCGCAGACAGAGCTCGACAAGGACGTGGAGAGGGAGGCGGAAGTGGTCACACCACCCTGCCTGGCGCGCCACAAGCTGCAGGAAGAGATTGACTGTGAGAGGTTATCGATAGACCTGGCGAGTCACCTGTCTCCATCCGATAGACTGCAAGGTATCCTAGGTGAGGACTCGGCACTGCTTTAATTTAAGCTTTTGTTGAATAGAGTTTTGGTTCATCTATATCTATGTATTCATATTGTTTGTCATGAACATTTGTGTCTGAGCTTAAGAGACTGACGGGTGCAATCATTTTCAAATCATTCATTCTGCAGGTTTATGAACCACTTAACAGTATGTTTGAAACACATGTTTTCAAACCACTATTCTGAATGTATGTCCAATGTGTTTATGAAAAGCATGCATTGGTACCTTGGTTGATTTTGGAAAGGAACTTTTAAGTCATAATGCATATTAGAAACACCATCTTCTGTCTCTCCAAAATAACTAAAGCAGTCTTTTCAAACTGTTATTTTTTAAAACATGCTTATCAGGAACATGCAAAACTAAAATGAATTCCTACTGTTCTTTTAACTTTGCAACATAATTTACCACCCGAGATTAGGGTTCTTTTAAGTCCAGTGTGATGTTCATTCATGATATGTTCTGATCTCATGCTAGTTGATTAGAATTCCCAATAATTCCTTTATATTTCATTGGAAGCCTTATGAGTATATTTACTTATACCTGTCTTCCAGCATTCCTTTTCATTTAAACTTTTATAGGTTAGTTCAAGTGGGCTCTTTGACTTTAGGCTATGTAGTTAGGTTATAATAATGGTGAAGTAAGTGTGGAAGAATTTACAATGGTGTCTGCTGCTTTTAGTTCTCATTAGTTGGTTTTGTCTGGGTCAAGGCACTCCATTTATAATGACTTAATTTAATTTGTGTTGGTTCTATTTTTATACTCTGCTTTCTTAGAAAGTGTGAGATAACTCTAGTAGCTTGTTCTCCTTTCCTGTGATAGCATATAACTAGGCACAGGTATTTTTCGCGAAAAAAAGTTCAGACCATTACCTACTCCAATACACCTTAGTTCATATGCCCTTTCGTGGTTGGATGATTTTAGATGCCACGTGCCTCAAGTGTCTGTCCACAAATTATTGATGTTCAATATCATAGTACTTTATTTTGATTGGCCCGGTCAAATAAGAACGTGTCTTCTCACATAGACACTCGGCCAATAACCAAATGAAGTTATGGTTGTGGACATAGACTATTGAAATCTAGCATGGCCATAAATTTTTTTGCGAAAAACCCCTGTCCCTTCACGTAACATGTTATTAAGTTGGATACCTTAATAGAAAATGGCACTGATAATGAAATCACTGGCAATCTGTTAGTTGGTCTGTTGAACCAGAGATATCTGTAGGTAGGGGCAAAAAAAATTTTTGTATATTTATTTTGGAACAAGCTTGAAGATAAACATATGTGTATTTCTGCTATTTTTGCAACTGGATCACAGTTTATTAGACATACCGAGGTGAACTCTGAGCCTATGAGAGCCCTGTAAGAAAACAAGCACCGGAGCCCGTGCCACCTAATCTGAGGTAAAACTGGTTACACACTAGGGCAGCAGTCAACGAACAGGAAGCTGACACAAGAAAATAGTAGGACAGTGGAGTCTAGTTTAAAGCCTAGTACACACAGGCATCTTTTTTGTACAAAAAAGTGAAAATAAAGGTGAACAATAAATTGAACACTAAAGTGCCTACTAGCTAGTATACACAGAATTGTGTGATCCATACACATGACACTAGCCGGTGAGCAAGAAAAGTGGATCGTTGGAAGCAGTTTTTGGGGTTGTGGGGATAATTTGTGCATATCAATAGCATCTGCCAAAATAAAAGATTAAAATATTTAGTCCAATCAGACATATTTCACCCACTAAATATAAACATATGTAGGAAATGTAAAATTATTCACAGAAAAAAAAGACAAACCTATCTATTTTTAAAATCCATTCACAGAATTATTTATGATAATGGGACTGTTAAACATTTTATCGTATCAAAAACATTATCATATCTGCATATAGCCAGCATCAAGAAAATATATGTTTTGTTTACATTCGACTTGTACAAGAAAGATGGTAAAAAATAGGATCATCCCTATATGGCACTAGCTAGTATACAAGTTCTTGTGTTCTTCAGGGTGTACAAGAATGTGCTCACTTTCTTGTACAAGAAAGATGCCCGTGTGTACTAGGCTTAAAGATAGTTCAATACATGAACTTTTCCTGTTCCTTCAATATTAGCTTACATGAAAGGTTCTCATTTCAAAAATTTACCCTCAGCTCATTGAAGGTCTGGCCGTGTTTTGATGTCCATTTCCATTGAGGTTCAGGTGAAACTGCTGCGAATCCAGGTTGCCTCGTGATGTACAGTATCTTGTTATAATCATTTTCTGCCTGGTGTAATGGCTTGTTCCAGGTTATTGATTTGGTACGCTTGAAGTGACAGTTTACAGGTTGCACATCAAGCTGTGAGCTCCTGTTAATTCTTTGCATTTTTGTGAGAGTGATATATAATAGTTCAGAAATACAAAAAAAAAATTTTTTTTAATTATGAGACTTTCATCTTGAAACCTACATGTAACAATTTTAGTTATTGGTTGATGCAGATCTAAACAACAATAATGATAAGAAACCCATGATATTATTTGTTGCAGTATGGTACATATTAAAATACTGTATTTTGTATCTAAATTAATCTGTTACAAGGTAAAAGAATATGGAAATTTGAAATGAGAAGTACTAGATCCACCATTCTTGAAATGTGACTCTCTGCTCAGTGGTAGACAGTGACTTTGAGTAGTGCGGCAAGAATTACGTTGAGTAACCCACCCACCTCTACTCCAGAACTGCAGTAGTGTGTATGGAACTGAAATACATAAACATACACCAAAGTATTGTTGCATCACATAGAGCGCTGCAATAAATTATGGTGTGATGTGATTGTAAAACATAACTTTGTCACCTATGGTGTGTCATTTGTGGTACCCATCCAGTCCCTTCACATAGCTTATGGCAAGACACTGTGATGCAAACCCCCCTCCTTTTCTCTTTCTGAATACACACGCGGGAAACTACCCACCTCCTCTTCCCGAGACATATGCACAAAATCATATACACGAGAAACTGAAGATGAAATGTTGACAACAATTATTTGGAATAAAAATGCTTATGGCAAATATTAAAATAAAAAACAAAAGAGGAATGTTTTGATAGTCAAATAATAAAAACAAAATTTTTCTTATTTATAAAAAAAATAATTGTGCTTTTTAGGTTTGAAATTTTTTTAAAATTCAACTAACAGAATACTTTTTAACAATTCCAAAAATAAACATAGCCGAGCAATAATTTAAAAACAGTTAAGTATTTAAATAAAATCATTTTTAAATTACCAAAGCACTGCATTTCCTTAAGCAAGATATTGGTATGAAGAAATGTGGGGTAGTCATTTTGCATTTGTGTACTGATAGCTGAACATATCAATAAACTTACCACCATGATTGTCCATCCATTTGATCTACATCCTTCTGCAAATTCCTAATTACCTATGTGACTTAATACTTCCAGTTGTCAGTGGATTTAAATTTTTAAATTTTGAACCTTACATTAATTATTTTTGATTTAGTAGGTAGGTGCATATTTTCACAATACCCTGGCTATTTGTAATGCCCAATTACTCTATCGTAGATATGAATTTTTGTTTCTTAGTCATGTCTGAATCAGTTACATTCCAACATGTTCTGGTAAGCATTAGCATAAATTTAGTATGTTTATTGTTAACTTAGTTTTTTTTCTAGTTCATTTGTCTGTTTGTTCCCAATACAAAACAAACTTTTTGAAAATTATTGTTAGCGTTCCTCCTCCCCTCTTTTCAATAATGTGTAAATATCAGTGCGAGTTAGCATCAAGGACTACCCTTTATACGCACCCCTATTTATCAATGTCTGCCCCTGTTGCTGCTAGTGTTACATAGTCAGCACTCTTGGTCAGATCATACTAAACCAATTTTTGCAAGGAAACACACATTTCATGATAGGATATGGTTGTTTCAAAGTAAACTTATTCTTGTACTTATGCGCAGTTCCCGGTCCCGACTACAAGAAGGTGACCGATTATGTGAGTGGCCTGTTCCGGCTAGATATTCCTGCTCGGTCCAGATCTTCACAGCGTTCTGCTGCCCCCAGCGCCACTTCGCTAGAGAATGGGGCGGGCTCACCACCAAAGGACAGGTAAGCTCAGTCCTGTTTGCTTGCTGCATCTAGTAGACGTACGTTCAACCTCACTTTGTGCACTGAATAAAGAAGAAGTCTGCAGATGACTGTTACACCAGCTACCGTAGTTACATTGACATTATCAAGTCAGTTTAAGTGTTGACTTTTGATTTATTAACATGGTAAAAAGTATGGAAACTGCAGCACCTATGTTGTTAGTATTGAAAAAATAACATTATGATTGTGAAAAAATAAGTGACTATAGATATAATTGAAAAGCTGAGTAGCATGTCTTTGAAATCCATCAAACTCAATAGGAACCATTAAACTTGCCATCCTGTAGCTGTATTTTATTGTAAACTACTCCACAAGAGATATCAAATTCTAATTTCTCCCATGGTATGTTCTTCAGAGAACACATGAAAAATAAAAATCTCAAAGAAATTCCTTTTTACAATTTGCTTTGTATTCACTTTACAACATTTCCCAAAATACACTTCTAATCCTTGTCTACGTAGGGAATCAGCTGCAGACACCTCCTTTAAAATCACAGATATCTTGTCAGAAATTAAAAAGTCATATGAAAATGATGAAATGATTAAAGATTGTTTAGATGCAGGAGGAGATACCTTGTTTCAATCAATTCTAAAGCAAAACTGAAATGTAAAATGAAGTGTAAGAAGTACAGTTACATATTTCAAAATACAGACACTAGGAGATTGGACTCTGATTCTACTGTATAACAACTAAGGTAAGATTTTAAAGTGTATGAAATTTTTGTTTTTAGATTTTAACTAGATTAGTCAACAGATGTTGGTGATGTCCAGTTTGCAAGGATGGTCCTCAAAGATTGTAAAACAAAGGAAGAGCTGTTAATAACATCACACCTCCATGAGAAGACCAAAGTAAAAGACATATTTAAAGGTTTTTTATACTATTCTGCTGGAGATGAATATTTCCATCCACATACTTGTTTAAATCATCACAGATAATGCTCCTGCAGTGACCACTTAGAATATTATCTTATTTGACCTTAGCAAGAAATATCCTTACTTTCTGAACTTCTCTGCTTATAAGTTTGTCATTCACTAGCAAGCTCTGTGTATTAGAGTTATTGATTTTTAACATATAAAGAAATCGTGAACTTGTTTGGCTGGGGCCCATCAACACAGGCTATTAGAATAATACATATAGATAGAATTTGACGTGATGTGTTAATAGGGGCAGGAGAGGTGGATAAGATCTAGCAGGTGTACAGTGCCTCATGCGTGCTTCTGGCGAGAAAACTTACCAGTACAGAGATGTCGTGAAGTAATTTCTTATCAGGCTACTCAGAAGGTGTTGAGGTTCGTGATGGTCGACCGCCCAGATGGCTACTACTCCTTGTGTCCTGTATGTCTAAATGACTGAGAATTGCTGGTGGTTTTTTGGTGGTTTTTAACCATAGACGACTTGTGGCATGCCAAATGCTATTGCGGCCATAACATAGGGGACTTTTGTGATCCTGAATACTTACGTACACTTAGTGTCGTGCTGTAAGGCCTCTCAATACTCCAGTTAACACTGAATATAAATGCACATGTTACACCAAAAAAAGAAAAAAATTAACTGGTTGGTGGGACTAGCTCCCTTAATACCGTTAAGGGGCAAGATCTCAGTAACGAAAACGCTCATGAGGTTGCACTGTTTTTGTTTCTGTTAGTGACCTTACACAACACACAGACCTTACAAATCCACATTGAAATGGGCCTGTCTCATCAAGCTTGTCTGCGGCTTATGATAAACGGTGGCAAGTACTCTTGCACAAATTCAATGGTAATGAAAACTCCTGGGGTCTCATTGAGCCTGCAGGAGCGAGAGAGATACTCCTCCTGGGCATAAAGTTAAGTATGAAGTTACATATGTAAAATGTTCCATTATAAAACAAAAGTCAATTGCAGCTATATGAATGAACAAAGGTCTTTGTTAGTACCAGGAGGTACAGAGCCTGTGGCCTCGTCACATGTATGCCCACTTCCCCATGTATGCCCACTCTCACCAGAGCTGTCGTGGAACATTTATGTCATGGAACATTTATATAACAAAGTGTTCTAACCCTGTTATTATACCCACAAATGATGGGAAAGTTCCCGGAATTACTACATGTGATACCATAAACCCTCATAATGTGTTCATAAACAAGAATTATACTTATTGCATAAAATTAAACAGATGTGATTTCATGTTAAGTACCTTTCACCAATTCAAGACTTTCTGACCCAGTTAATAATGGCAAAACGGCTGAAAATAAGATGTACTGTGGCAAAGAAAACACTTAAAATACATGAAATTGATTTCTTATAAAAATGCTTCTAGTCACGTGATATCGTTGGAGTCGTCAGGTTGGCACAGATGGGGCTGTGGCCAACTCTGAATTTGTCGAACTTGTGTGCTTTAATTACATTGATAACACATGTGGCACTTGTTATATCCACTGGGATTAATGATTTTTTATTTATTCTTTGATTTTGGGCACCACACACAATCACAATTTCATCAAAAATGGCATAAGTGCAGAATCCATAGCTGAAACCATATTTTCAGTATGGATAGCCCATTTTGGTGTCTCCAATTTCATTACAACCTACTGAGGTGACCAGTTTGATTGTGACTTTTGCCCATCTCAGTAAAATCCTGGCTGTTCAACACATCAAGATCACTGCATATCACATTGCGGCAAATGGAAATGTGGAATGATGTTATTGCCAGTTGAAGTCAGCTTTCAAGGCCCACCTCACTGAAGACTGGGTACCCAAACTGCCATTAATCCTCATGGGTCACAGGTTTTAAATCATTTTGCAGAACAACACTACGCCTGCAGAGATGATGTATGGTGAATTAATTCACGTCCCTGCTGAAATTTTTGTCAAACCTCAGAGAACACATAAGACAACTGAGGCCATTTCCGCCAGAGCAGCACACGCACCCTGCACTTATGACTCGCACCCTGAACTTATGATATCACCACTAGTGTTTGTGTGTCATAATTATGTCCATAAGCCACTACAGCCAGTGTATAATGGCCCATTTAGCATATTATTGTGGATAGACAAATATTTTGTTATTGACACTCCGTAAGGAGAACACACAATCTCAATTGATAGGTTGAAGCCTGCATTTACCCTAAAGGACTCTATGCCAGTGCCCGTGGTAGTCTCAGTTCCTGCTCTTCAACCTCTGCCTGCAGTTCCAGTGACTGATGAAACACAATCCCCTACACAAAAGGTTCCAGCTGCTCCAGCCCAGCAGTGCACCCAATCTGATAGAGCGACTTTTTGATACTGTCGCGGGGGAGGAGTATGTGGCATCACATGACATTAGACTGATCTACGTATCAATTAATAAAAGCCTACAAGAGGGACTTCCTCACTAAGTTGTCTTTGGTGTAGGAGTTGTAATGTTATTTATTGTTGTTTATGTGTAAGGTATTTGGCACAATGGGAATTAAACTTTTTTTTTTTGTGTGTGTTGGTGTCATTTGTTTTAAAGCCAATCAAATCAGAAATTCGTATCACACTGAATTATGACTAAAGTTGCAACTAATATTTTGTTATTGTATATGTTCAAAGAAAATGTTGACTGATGCATAATACTGAATTTTGCACATTTCAGATATTATTTAAAACTGTTTTTTTCATAATAATTTTCCTTGGTCATTTCATTGGAGTTAGATGTTGTGTGTTAAGTTGTCAAAATTGTCCTAAAATTGCATATCTGAAAAAGTTGGCAACACTATTGCCATGGGATGGTCAATTGCCAAGTTGTGTTTGTTATCTACTTGCTGTTTGATAATGTCAGCTGAAGTGACAGTGATTACACTGGCAGATGAGACATCTCATGTGACGTGTTTGTCACCTTGTTGCGGGTTATTCTATCAAGGACAACTCATCGGATTACCTTGATTAGCCTGGTTGCACTGTGTATGAGATGCATTTTTTTAAACCCCAAATCAGTTGATATTGTCATACCACAGTGATGGAAATTTCAATAACACATGGGTTGTCGGAGCTGCCTCACCTGCTGTTTTCCACCTTTCATACAATGTGAGTGTACCCTTCACCCACAACACTGTCCGACAGATAAAGTAGTTAACGTACCTGGAGAGGGCCATTAGTTATTCACTCTCCTGGCACTGCCTACCCCATACAACCATCAGGCTATAATGACTACTCAACCATACTTACATTTTGTTGCCTTTATTCTGACAAAAACACTGTGAACTGTAGAAAGTCCAAGTCGTATCATTTTCTAAAAAATGTGGATGTCCTATCCTAAGTGCTGTTACAATGGGAGAAAGACTCTACCAAAAATTTTACAACTCTGCAGTGTTACAGCAGAACAAACAGGCATTAAAGGCAGGTCATAAAGTGTCCTAGCTAGCTTCAGCATGTGGATTGACATAGGAAGGTGGTGGGAAGAAGACCTGACCAGCAAACAATAAAGCGTCCTTTTGCAGCAATTTTATGCTACAATGCCACATGCATCTTCTCCTCCATATCAGAGTCAGTCATGTCTTGAAGCATTCTGATAGTTCCCGATCATAAACCAGTGGATGATGGGGGTGTATTGACAAGTACCTCACAAAATGGTGCAAGTTCATCTCATAAGTCTTAATTTTATATTAAATATGTGCATAGGCTATATCATATCTGGTTTTTTGTTAGTTTATGCTGTCTTTCTTGAACTGTGCTACCTGTGCCACAGACAAGCCTCTTGTGGGTGTTGCTGTACATTGGCATTTTGAGCCTAAAAATAACCTGTAATAATATTTTTGTAGTTGTTGTGTATTATGTAACTTAGTGCTTTTTAATTTGATTTTGTACATCAGTCAAGGAGTAGTGAGTAATTATTTTTTATAATAATTCAGTGTAATGTTACATACTGTCTAGTTATTCCAGCAAACAGACCACCATTTATTAACTATCAAGAACCATAGCATACATCTGCAGTGCTACCACACTTACAACCAAAAAAACACAATTCCCCACAAGACAACATATTTCCCCACCAAATATGAGTCCCCATTATACCAACAATCAACATATAATACATAACACCATATGTTACAAGTCCAGCCTCTGGGGTTTGTGAATCGTCCACCTTGCAGAAGATTCCTTGGCAATGCATCTCCACTGCTTCCCTCCTTTGATAAAGTTGATTGGGCCTGGAAAGCCCCGCAACCCTTCTGCAATAGTGAGCCTTCACCTGTGATGTCCAGTCCCCTGTCTGGAACCCCTTGAAAGCCTTTGTGCACTGCAGAGTTGTCCAATAGGGCAAAGCGCTCTGCTTTCTTCCTTCCTCAGGCCCAGCTGTGGCTCCTGTGGTCCGTATGCTGCCATCCCGTTTACCCATTAATGATTAGATTGCTGTGGCTTGCTGTGACACACCATCCTCATGTGAAAGCAGGGTGTGCTGTTTCCTGAGGTGGTCGGCATGACAGAAATGCCTCCAACCTTGCAGATAACTTGGTACATAACTCAACTCATTCTGCATTGAATTTGTCCCAGTACCCAATTAAATTTCTCTGCTCTTACACTATGCACCCAAACATTTTCCCCCTCCACAAGTGCTGAGATTGTGTTCTGAGTGACCGTTCCCCGAACTGCTTGGCACTCTGCTTCGTTTGAATTGCATAGTTGAGCGACGACTTTAAAATACTTAACAGTGTACGAGGGTGCTGCATTAAGAAGAGTTCTGCTGGTGTTGATCATGTTGTGGAGGAGGAAATATTCCTGTATGAGAACAGATAATTATCCAACTAATGGTGGAGTGACAGGGTGACTTTCCCTGTTTCTTAAGAACAGATGTATTTCAACAGTCCATTTTTTAAATCCTGCACTAACATTTCAGCTATCTCATTAGACTGAGGGTGAACAACTTGAATTCATCAGAAGAGAATTGGGGGCTGTTGCCAGAAACTATCAACTCAGGAAGTTCGTAGGAGCTAAATAATGTTCAGAGTTTTGCTGCAGTAACCTCTGCCGTAACTGAATGTATGAGAAAAACGGCATCCACGACAGTGAGCAAATTTCGACCTCCCACTGAAGCAAAGTCCACATGTATGCGTTGCCACTTCTATGTCGGCCATGGTTACTGTTGTAACGGAACCTTTATGGCAGAGGACTGAACATTCTGGCAGCAATGACACGACGCACCACATCTTCAATTCGGCTATTGAATGTGGGCCACTGCACATGACTTTGTGCTAACATCTTCATTTGTGTAGCACCGGGATGTTATTCATGTAAGAGAGTCAGGATAACATTCTGTAAAGGTGCTGGAATGATAACCCGGCATCCCCAATAAGACACAATCTTCCTCAACTGTGAGCTCTGTTTTTATAGTAAAGTAAGTGGACAGTGATTCGTCGGGGTTATGCTCTGGCCAGCCATATGTGGTAAAATCCTCACTCTGGCAAGAATAGGATCCCAATTTGTTGCTCGCCAAATATGTGCCAAAAATGGCGGTGAGTTGTTTGTGGTCAGTCTCGAGAATAAACTTGTGACCATAAATGTAGTTGTGAAATTTTTTACTCCATGGATAATGGCCAAGATCTCGTGATCTAGTTGCGATAGTTGCAATTAGTTATTTTTTGCTGTTTTTAGTGTTTCAAAAACAAACCCAATAAGACAGTCACCATTTTCTCCAAGATGCGACAGAACTACTCCAATGTCTGTTGAGGATGCATCACAAGTCAATACGAGTGGCTTGGCAGGGTCAAAATGGAAGAGCAAACTAGACTGACAAAACCAGCCTTTACTCTCATGAAAAAGGCTATTCATATCAACATTCCACTCTCAAGACACATTCAGTTTCAACACTGAGTTTGCTGAATAACTGGGGAATAAACCACCCGTAGTAATTTAACAAGTCACAATAATTTGTCCAATGGTCTCACTCCTGTGCAATCAATTACACGTCCCAAATAAGTCACCTGAGGCTCCAAAAATCTGAACTTTGACAGGTTGACTCTAATGCTACGTCTTTTGAACCGAGCCAATACCTTATCTAACCCTTCCCATGCCAGTTCAAACGTAGTACCCGGCACGTTGTCCAAATAGGTCACCACTCCGGGAATACCACTGACAATTTGCTCTAACATGGACTGAAAGATGACTGAGGCTGATGACAATCGAAACTGCTGCCTTGTGAACCTGTGTAGCACTTTTGCGTTTTTATGGTTAACAGGGGTTGGACTCCTCTGATACTTTCAACTGTTGGTATGCTGATGATAAATCCAGGATCGAGAAATATACACAACCAGCTAGTGAGGCAAAGCTATATTCTGGCTTCGGAATAGATAGTGATGTTTGTCTAGTACAGAGTTCAAGGTTACATTGTAGTCAGCACATACCCTCAACCCCCTCATTAGCTTTCTCCATGCACACCAATGATGTTGCCCAATAATTTTGCGTTACTGGATAAATTATCCCTTGCCTTTCCCACCAATCCAACTCCTTTTCTACTACTTGTGCTCGCAATACACACGGTACTGTTCGTACTTTACAAAACTTGGGTGTCACGTTATGCTTCAAGTGTAATACTGCAGTGTGACTTCAAATTGTATCTACTCCCTTAAAAACATCTGCATACTTTTGTCTCCACTGGCTCACTACCTCTGCTGCCTTGTTAGGCAAGCTTGAATTGACCTGAAATATGGAGCCAATCCAATTTCAATTGTTATAGCCAATTGCATCTTTTCAATGCTGGCATATCTTTGCTGAGCTGTTTAACCACTAATATGGGTAACATCACAGATTGGTTATTGTGATTCACATTAACCAACACTGGTAGACCCTGACCCCCATAGGTATTCAATTGGATTGACACTGGCTTGCAGTCGTAAGTGTTGCAACTGTTGTTGGTTAAATGAGTTCTGGTAACACACTAACTGACTGCCGCCCCGTGTCTAGTTCTTTTTCCAACGGCTGACCTTCAACGTTCAGCTGCACTTTATAACATGAAGGCATAATGTCAGCCCTCACTGTGTACATTGAATATGCAGGGTACTCACCGTGCAGTACCTCCATTACCTCAATATCATCATTAGGATGCACAGTTTCTTTGGATGTTACCTGATGTACCTTCCTGGGTATAGATGAAGTTTGCTCCTTCTGTTTACCCCTAGTTGAACACTGTCTTGCCAAGTGCCCTTTGCAGGAACAAGCGTAGCACATAACCTCCTTGAAAAGACAGGCATCAGCTAAATGTGAACCCTGGCCACAACGGAAACACTTAGACTATTTGCGGACATTGGCTTGTTCCAGCCAAATAGCTAGTTCGTATGCATCTTCACACAACAATTTCTGACGCACGAGCTTGTAGGCAATTCCCACAACTAGCTTGTCCTGTAATGCTTCACTCAGGAAAGCACCAAATACACGATGTTACAAGATGTTTAATAGCCACTACAAACTACAAATTTGGCTATATTTTTCGCAGATTTCTGTACTCTACTTTAAAAAATGTAACTTTCAGCCATGGTGTATATTGTTCTACTAACACTTTAATCAACTTGTCATATGACTGCATCCACACTGTCCGATGACACTAAATCACTGAGCACCACAAGAACCTTTTGTCCAATAACGGTAATTAACACAGACACACTATTCTCATCCTTATTTGGATGTCCTTGAAATAATGCTTTAGCCAAAGCACATACGATGCCACCTCTTCTTCATGTGGGCGAAATTCTCCCATTTTTCGATTGCCACCATAACTCACCAACAACCATTCTCCCACGGTTTTGATCGCCACCATAACTCGCTAACAACCATTCTCCCACTCTTTTGATCACCGCCATAACTCGCAAACAACCATATACTAATTTATACTACAATTTCATCACATCCTATGCTTGTTGCCAATGTAATAACGTCACATATTTCCTAGTTATTCCGGCAAACAGACCACCATTTATTAACTATCAAGAACCAGAACATACATTTGCAGTGCTATCACACTTACAACTAAGACAACATAATCCTCCACAAGACAACGTATTTCCCTACCGCTACCACAATTATGTGTTTGTGGTCTTAAGTAAATATTTTGAGTAAATCTTGTACATAGTAAAAAGCATTACGTATCTTTAGGCTAGATGTTTAAATTATCTCAACTCTTAACATACATCAACATTTGTTCACAGAGAGTCAAGTTGTTAGGGGAGAAATACAGATAACATCACATATACAGACAGGCGGGAAATCTCATAAGCCTTTCATTGGAAAGGAAAGTCTGCAATCATATTTACTAGTAGTTTAATTGTACCTAATTACTAATTCAGCTCCATCTCTGGCCTGTGTGTCGAGTGGTTGACAGAAACACCTGTGTACTGCTGTTTCATTTGTGATATGATTTTGGGATTTGTGAGCTTCAGATTATTAAATTTTTGTGTGGAATTAGAATACAGTAAGCATATTTTAAATATTATTGATGATTGTTTATGTGCCTAAAGGACACAATTAAGGTATATTTACTTTCTTACTGAAGGATGCAGTCAAATTTAAAGATATTTCTGTCAATAACCTTTATCACTGCAGATCTTTCAGAAATTTGTAGTATTTGCCGCAGTTTTTGAAGTCCAGCCAGAAACGTAGATGATAGTTGTCTGATGTTGTGTTTCCTGGTGTCTGGTGTTGTGACGTGCATGGGTGTGTGTTATCAGTGACGTGAGGTTCTGGTTATCAGAACTGTGAAGTGGCTGAATGTTGTGACTTGGTGAGTTGTAGTGTAGAAGCTGGTATTGACTCACTAGCGAGGACAGTAATTCAAAATGCTGCTGAGTCACGTAGCTACCTGTCACTGCTTAGTTTTTAGTTCCTTTGTGCACAATTCTGTTATGAAGGTTGTTTCCCTTGGCATAGTGAAATGAGTTCCAGGTAGGTCTTGTTTGTTTGATATTGTAAATTTTTGTAAAATAGAGTTCTGATGATACATTTATTTATTTATTTGATAGTGAGAACTCAAGTGTTTTGAACTTTTCAACAAGCTAGATAAAACCTTAAACCAATTTAAAAAGTGCAAAAATATTTTAGTGGGAAATATGCATTTGTTTATCTTTATCCACCATTTAGGAGCTAGTTTTGTCAGTAAAATCTTTGTTTCCGAAAATGTTGCCTGCTAAATCATCTTGAAAACATGAGTATGTGTTTAGAATGTTTGTTGTTGAGAAGTAGTTGAAGTTCATATTTTTATGCTTGTAAGAGGAATATCAAAGAGTTCTGAGGTGCAGTGATCTGTATTTCATGCGAACATTTTTATTTTCATACTACCCAATTTTTTACATTGTATATGTGCACTGCAGTACATAATTTATGAAAGTAGAATATCACACTGTGGACAAGCAAAATGTATTTATCATACCTACCATAACAGCTGTTACATTTGATGGGGCAGTACAGTCTTACAGTAAATACATACTCCTCAGAGTTCACATATCTCTTTAAAACTAATGAAAACATATATACATATATATATATATATATAAAAGAAAAAAGATGAAAATTAGAGAACGAGTAAGTGTCGCAAAGTAATTGATTAACTTTTCGTTTAAGTTTAACGAATTTCACATTTTTTCCATAGCTAATACGTGAACATTCCAAGGATCCTCGAAACCTAATTCGTGGTTTTTTACTATGTACCAATTCAAATCTACTGGTGAATAAACAGCCTCCCACGAGGATTCAAACACTCTCTCTTGACTATTTTGCTCGTAGTTATTTGGTTCGAATTAAAATACAAAATTGGCTCTACTTATATCCAAGTGCAAAATTTTTTGCATTAATTAAAATTATTTTGGAAAAGCCAATTACAAATGTATCAGTGGAATGAGCAGAGGAGGAAGAGGACGAGGAAGACGAACGAATATATATATATATATTCGTTATATATATATATATATATATATATATATATATATATATATATATATATATATATATATATATATATATATATATATATATATAAAATCATACCTGATGATAAATCCAGGATCGAGAAATATACACAACCAGCTAGTGAGGCAAAGCTATATTCTGGCTTCGGAATAGATAGTGATGTTTGTCTAGTACAGAGTTCAAGGAATTAATATAAAATATAATATATAATATATAATAAATATAATTATATATATTATATATATATATATATTATATATATATATTATATTATAATAAATTAATATAACTATATAATAAACTAGGCTGCCTTCAATCTGTACACTTACTTTTTGAACTCAGTTTTGTCCAGTGCACATATTTTATTTCTGAATAATGTGAGTTTCATTAATAATATTTTGCAATTGGGTACAGAAATAAATAGCAAACCAAATTAGTCTCATTGTGACTTGTTTCACTACCACATTTCATCCATTTCAAAGTTGCTTTGCCACAAGGCTTTGAACAACCCTCTATACACACTGTCTGTCTTTTGTTATTCTCCCATTTAATTATTATACTATCAGTTGATTGACATAATAATGTCATCAGTACACATCATTGAGTAATCATGCTCCAGTAACTTAATTTTGAAAGACATTCAGGGGTGTTTCTAGTTACAAAGTTTTCTTACCTCAAAAGAAGCCATTGTAATTGTCTTCAAGAGGTTTAAACGCCTTGACATTGAGACCACTCAAACAGTGTAAACAACTATGGTTGCGGAGCAGTGCTGGTCATAGGAGAAATACACTCGCAATTTGCCTCGGGCACAATTAAGTCTATCCCTTTTTGTTATAGTAAGCCAGAACAAATTACAAACAAGGAAAAAAAGTTTTTTCATATTACTAACTCAAAATGTACTTGTAATAAAAAAGTAAAATCTATATTTACATATGCCTCAGATTAAGATAACAGGTGGTGTAAACACAAGCAATAAAGATAAGACAGATTTTAGTTTTCATAATAGTACGGTAGTGATATTAGCAGTGCCATTACAGTATCATTACTGCTAGTACTGTTATCATTTATTATTTTTGACCCTACAAAGCATAAATAAAACTTTCCAAAACTTCATTAAATCATTAGAGCTGTGCGACTGTTATTATTTTATAACTGGTAACAGATGAGAAGAAAGAAGTGATTATTTTGTGAGAGCATGGCATAGAGATGCTCAAGTAACATGAAATAGTACTTTTTGGTAACTGAAGTATGGTTCATTAACATTTTTTCACTAATAAATCACATTTACATATAAAGTAAATAATGTTAGTAGGGATATAAGGAAAGAAAAAATTCTACCTTTATACACTTGGATGCAATTTTATTGCATAGAGGGTTTTTGTACCCAATTTGGAGTTGTCTCTTTTCCATACCATTTGACACTGGATAATCGGGACTAGACGTAATGTGTTATAAATTACATTCATTCACAAAGTGCCTAACTGCCCACCGCTGGACTGTGGACGATTGTCTGAAAATTGTCTGAAAATATTCTGAAAATATTATCTTCAGTATCCTGTGCCTGGCTAGTTAGCTCTTCTGTGTCTATGAATTTAATTAAATAATCTACTACAATTAGATAATTTTTGTTTCTGTAGAAGAAAATACCTGCACCTAACATCAGCCAAGGAACTGCTGACAACCTCTGAATCAAAGGCGCTTTCCTGTGTCTTTTTTGAAACAGTAAACAAGAAGTACAAGGTGTATCTAAAAAGTTTGGTGAATGGTTCAATATCCAGAATTAAAGCGACTATCGATGGAATGTTGTTCACTGGTTTCCCCACAACCCAAAAAGAACCACCTGCGAAAGTTCAGGTCAAGACAATGTTGATCACCTTCTTCGACAACAATGCCATGATGTATAAGAAATTTGTTCCTGCAGGTCAACATTTAGTGTTATGGTAACTTCCACCCTGATTATTATTTTCAAAGTTGAAATCAGCTTCTGATAAGTGGGAAAGTGAATGGAAATTGTACCCTAGGCCACAAATGAAATGCATAGGAATGTAATGAACTGTATGTTGATGTACAAGAATGTATATATGTATTGAGGGGTAAACAGGAAAATTATCATATACTGTGATGGTTGTCCCTGCACATTGAAACTACGCCTAAGTTCACTGTGCCTAGAAAAGCTCTTTCTACTTGTGGGCTGTGGACATGGCTTACCTTTTCTGCATCGGGTCCTACTCGACTGAACAACATACATCAGCTGTTATTGGCTTGACTGCTGCTCAACATGTGCAGCGTGCATGGGGCTGCTGCCGGCCAGCCAATGACGCAATGCAGGAACATTTCCAGACGAAGAATACTTGAAAATGATCTGGGAGCTTTGACATTTTACATTTTGTATATAAGCCTGTGTTCTTCCCTTGTGCGGGAGAGACAGGTGAGGGACATTCACAGAGGAGGAACCTTTGTTCCTAAATCTAATAAGGGGCGGGTCTTGCGGCCAATTTATCAAAGTTATGTTAAAACTGTTGTATTTTATATATATTCAAATTTGTGGGGGGAATATAAGATTGTAAAGAGAAAACTTTGAGTTTTAAATATTTTTATACTTTATGCTTGTTATCAATGTGAGCTATGTTAAGAAAATTTGTTCTATGAAATCTTTCACTGAAGTAAACCCAACCCCTTTTAGACATATTGAGGCGGGTCGCTTCTTCTTCAATTTTTACCATCTATGTTGAGGAAACATAAAGACACAAGACCTCTCTGCTTGCGTTGGCTGAAACCGTCGCATATAACTTGCACGTCAAGAAGTAGTGGTGTCACGGTGGCTGAGCAGTTAAACTGCTCGCCTCTCACCAAGGTGAACCGGGTGACTCCGGATTTTCACAAATGGGAATTGTGCAGGATGATGCCACTAGTTGACAGGTTTTTTTTTTCTGGGATCTCTCTTTTCCCCTACCCTTGCATTCCCGGCGCTGCTCCATTCTCACCTCATTTCACCCTCATTGGCTCTCAAGACCTCGTTGTTAAGAGCCACCCAAATCTCTCAACTCAAGAAAGTCTGCTCGCTGTAGTTGGTTCATTTTTAATGAGCACATTTAAAATCAACATTAACTTAAGCTAACTACGTACATGTATTTCAACAGGCACACTGACCAGCATGTTTCCAGTAAAGGTAGCAGCATTGTGGACTACTGACTGCTACACCACTGTGCTCCCCAAATTGTTAGGAATGCAAACTTTTTACTGAAATATGAATGCTTACTCTTGACATGCATAAAACAAGATAAAACTAATGAGATCACCTGGATTTTTGTATGTGGGGAAAAAACATGGTGGCTGTTACCTTGACTGGCAGGTTTTCTCGTGGCACTCCCATTTCCCTCACCCTTGCATTCCATCGCTGCCCCATCTTCACCTCGTTTCACTCTTGCACACATAGTTGTTAAGCACCAACTGAAACCTCTCTCAACCTAACAATTTCACTGTTACACTTCAGCAATGTACAGCATAGTGATCTGGTCCATGTCAGTGTTAAGAAGTATACAAAACTGGTGTGATAAGAATTCCTAAGCAGTGCTTCAAAAGTGCTCAATCAACTATAAAAAGCCCTTTATAGAACTGGCATACTCATCATGTGAGGTAGTGTATATAAGCTGCACAACACTTTTAGGACCACTTAATTTCATTTGTCCTCACAGAATTACAATAATTTCATTTCATTTTTCTGTAGGTTATTAATAAATAAGTAATTCCAGTTGATCTAAGTTTCCTAAGGACTTTCAATTATTTATTGTTTTGATATTTTCCGAAAGACTTTTGTGGGTTTTAAAAGAATAATCTTGAGATTTTGAAAGTATTTTGTATTGGTATGTATAGTACTTAGGTTTTGAATGTGTTTGGTGGAAGATGTGATGTTTATACGGCTGATGTGTGTTTGTGTGTTTGCAGCGATAAAGGAGACAGTAGTGGGCCAGAGAGCCCTCTCCCTGCCAATTCTGCGTACTTCACCACATCGGAGTCGAAAGCAAAATTTCTCACTCGCTATGGCCGTGACATGAGTCAGTCGGAGCAAGTTGGTGCAATAGACCTGCATCGGAAAAAGGTGACACACATACCAGAATTTTATATAATATTTAATTTAAAATGTTAATACAAGTTAAATTATCCCAAAAAATGTTGTCTCATAATATCACTAAAAATTTGTTGGTTGTTTCAAAAATTAAATATTTCCCTTTGTCATGTTTTTGGTCAGTAACTTGGAAACTTCATATTTCTGTCCTTAACATTGGTAACTATGTGGGTGGAAAATGTATCAACGTTATATAGGAAACATTTTAATAATATTGTTGTGAGAGTAACACATCCTTGTGATACTTGAATGAAGTTCTTGATGTGGGCATTGTTCAAATTGCCTCTGATGGCATAGTGTATCATGCTTAGTTCAAGCTTTCATAAAAATATGTGAGTACATGGCCCTTTTGTGCAAAATACACAGTTTCATGATGTGCAAAACAGACAGTTTCACTATGGCGAACCCAGAAAATTTCTGCTCCATTAGTTCAGCTCCATGTGCCATTCCAAAAGACACTATATGTTAGTGTTACATAATTTTACACTGTTACATTGAAATTTCTCTACCGTACAAGAATTACAATTATTATTTTTTTGTAAATCTATTATAATTTTAGCAATATACCCTTCATAATTTCTCATGTATACACAGTATGTGATGTGGTTGTTTGAATAGCATGTCATACTCATAGTCACTTTAAGAGTTATAGTTGCACACTTACCACTGGAATCTCACATGATATTTAAAAACTTTTCTAAAAATGGATTTACTTTTACTGCTACTTTAACAGACAAATTTCCAAATTTTTACATCGCGAATTGCTAGCCTATCATCTGGGACCAGAGACTTGTTTTTTATGACGCTGCTAAACTTATTTTTAGGTTGCATTAAAAAAATGTTGCTACGTGCAATAAAGTATGACAGCGTCAATGTCAAACACATTGTTTAAAAATATCAGATATTTGGTGGTATTTACCGTAGCCTTTAGTATGTTGAAATATAAGCTGTTTCTTAACTTTAGGTGCTGATATTTGCCAGTTGTACACTTAGCCCAAAGTTTGCCTCTGTCTTTCTCGCCAGTGAAATTGCTCTGCATCCCTCTAAAGTTAAATAAGTTTACTCATTATTATTTTTCGCACGGTTTGGCTCATGTGGGAAAGTACATGTGACTGGATTTGCACCAGTTGTATCGCATGCTGTCCTTGTTAGGTAGTGTTAACGTCATAGTGGCAGCACAGTGCAAATTTCATTATTTGGGAATGTTGTGGCACAATGCGATAAGACCACTGGGAGTGGCCTTTGGAAGTGAAGGACGGGGGTGGGGTGCCGTGATGACAGCTGTGGGCACCCACCACAACCTCGTAGAACAGAACCAGTTGTCACAGAATAAAAACGGGAGTAACCAGTGGAATCCACGCCGGGAAGCAACAGTCTTCATTTTTTTTCTTGTTTAGGCTGAACCTTATCTAACAAAATTCCTTCTGACTTTGTGGGAGGTTTTTAAGAGTGCCAGGAGGTTACTGGTCCTCCTGCCTTCATAAAGTTCTTGCGATGCAGGTTTTTTGATAGCGTGAATTTGTAATTGATTTGTTGATTCTATTCTCGTAGTCCATCTGGCTCATTTTTAAACTGTATGAAGTGCTTGAACTGCATAAATATTGATACATATCAGACGAAAATTTCAGATGTTTAATTTGTTTTTAGTAATGGTGCCTTTATTTATAGGCTTTTCTCATGCTTCTATACCAACTAAGTGAGTCGAGTTGATGTTTCGGTTGTTGTTTGGTTAAATAAATGCTGCAGTGTTGCAGGATTCTGTATGAAGTGTAATACTGAGAATTGTACTGGCAGAGTTATAAACTTCTAAGGTTGTACAAGAATGTAAAATTGTAATAAATAGGGCTAACATTTTATGAAATTATTTTAATGCAAATGCATTTATTAATAACTTTGGATTTCAATTTTACCATCACAAAAGGTATATTACGTGTACATTAATGTGTACTTAACAAAATTAATTATGTCAGTCAAAGGAGAAGTATTTAGGTACTTCAGATAATAAGCAAATTGAACTAAAAGAACAGAAGTCATTGCGACAGGTAAATAACATTTTAGGGTTTGATATTTGTACTGAGGTGGATGTTAGTTTTAAGGTAATGTAGATTTTCTGTGAATGCTACCTATCAAAAATATTTTGAAAATGGTTTTGTGTAAAAAACTTATCGCAATTGATATCAAGTTACTTTCATATTTGCGTTTGTAGTTTTACTATTCTTATTTGTCACTTTAGTCACATTTACACAGTATCCGATACTATTTACTGAATGTTCTGTTGTACCATCTTAAAAAATATTACAGAAACCACTGTGTTAAAATTTGCAGTTTTGTATCTGTTTCCCAGATAAAATACAGTGAAACCCTGTTAAGAAGTTCCCACTTAAGAAGTTTTCCTGCATAATAAGTTGAATAATTTTGCACCTTGCCTATATACACATGTGTAATTTGAATCTTGTAAGAAGTTTTTCTGGTTAATATGCTTTATTTTTTTTAGTCCCTTAAAAACATCTTAACAGAGTTTTACTGTAGTATATTTTATTTTTTTTAGTCCCTTAAAAACATCTTAACAGAGTTTTACTGTAGTATATTTTATTTTGCTAAGTCAGCTTCATCCGGTGGCAAGTTGTAGGACACTGCAGTATGGTGGAAGAACGCTGTTGGTGGTGATAGCGGTCGGGTGGGAAACTAGTATGGGGCGGAAAAATTGAAAAATTGCAGGTATAGAGTATAGAGGGTAGGTTGAGTCACCTGGCAACTAGTTATGAAATCGAGAATTGGCTGGGCTACACACCAGGCATTGTGGCACTAGGCCGCAGTGTGACCTGCGCTGGTGCTCGATTGGTTGGGCTGTGAAGTCAGTCTTATAGGCAGGTAACGGCTACTGGAGGCGCCGATGGAGCTGGCTGATCCAAAGATGCTGCGGTGGCTGGAACTGCCAGAGAACGTTCGAACCGGGCTGAAGGTACAGTTCCCACGGAACCGGGGGCAGGCTACATCCAGCAGAACCTATTTCCCGCGGAAAATGGCAGCAACCACAGGATGCGGCATCTCCGGTGTCTTCTTGAGGCTGAAAAGAGAGAAGGGGGGAAGCTGGGTGGTGATACCTCTCCAGCTGTTGGGCAGCGTGAGCTCGGTGCCAGAGGTTATTGTGGCAGCATGCCTTATCGGATGGGGTGCAGCCCCAGGTAGCTTTGTAAGTGGCAGTGGTCTTTCTCACCTGCAGATCCTTACCACCCCTTTTGGTGTAAGGCATTGAGTGATGCTACGACCGACATCACAAGAGTGGAGTAGGTGACAATTGGTCCCTAGCTAAGAGTGTTCTGCCGCACCTGCGGCCAAGCCAATGCAGAGATGTACATTTACCCCAACTGGCAACACAAGCGTGTTGTGGTTGGAGGGTGGCTTTTCTCTGAGTCGTCCGACAACAACTGCATGTGTGGGTCCAAAGGCGATCAGGCCTTCAGAGCCAGTGTAACACCCTCTCCAACTGCACAACGGAGCTTTGGATGGCATCCAAACTGGCCTGGCTGTCTAGCCTCCTTATGGGTTGTATGACTAGTGGTTGTGGCTCTGCCTTTTGATACACCTAGGTGCACAGAACGGGTGGCCGTCGAGCGTGTGTGTTTGCACTGACGTACGAGTCCCTGAAGGTGAGCTCGCAGTCCTACACTAGACTGTAAAATCAGGTGGTAAAACCAAGTCTCTCCTGCTCCACTCTGGTGGGCATGTTATTTATGTGGGATCATGCAGTCACCTAACGAAAGTCAAAGTAGGTGAGAACTCATATTTTATTCCGAAGAGGAATAGACACGGCCCGTACTACCTCCTAACTAACTTGAACTGATCGGAAGTAAACTATGCAGCTTCCAGGTGAAGGGTACGTAGTTCTAAACTGGGTATGGCAGGTTCGCTTTCACTACTAAAAAGCTACATTCTTCCAGATGGACATAGACTTTGTTTAAGTCTATTAAAAAATACTTCAGAAATTAAATAATTTATAAACTAAGTGTGAGAAAAATGAGCTACTTGGATGCTTGCTAAGTGTGCACTAACAAAACCATTATTAAAGATAAAGTGAAACAATGTTAGAAGAAATTGTAGAGGGGCTTTACTCTGCACATCCTTGGACCTTTGGTTATCGAACTCTCTCCCCCCCCAATTACCCCCTTCTCACCCTCCCTTGGGAGGAGCTGCAGAGACCGGAGCAGTGTGTTTTTCGTTTGGCCTGGAAGGTACATTTTGCGACCAATTCTCTTGGAATTTGGGGGAAGAGGGTTGTCTTTTTATATCCCACACTCCCCCAATAGGAAGTTAGGCCCTTCGGGCCAAGTTTTAAGTCTTATGCCTTAAGTGTTTAGTCTTACATCTTAGTGTTAAGTCTTACATCTTAAGTGTTAAGTCTTACATCTTAAATCTTGACGCGTGTCCTATTTGGTCTGCCTTAGGGCTGTTGGCGTAGACTGGCGGGAGGTGCTAGTGGTAGCAGGCTTTCTAACGTTGTGAGTATGAGGGACTAGCGGGGTATAGTTGAGCCGATAGTCTCTGCCCAGGCTGTAGCGAGGGCCCGAGGCGTAGCAACGCAAAAACTACCGTTCCACCTGGTAGCTGCTGAGCTCCACAAGTTGGTGTTCGAAATGCCAAGGCGGTTCTCGTTCCATTTGATTAACCCACACACAACTGGGTAGCAGGCAGGATGCGTGCGAGGAGGTGATGACGAGAAAGTAGTCGGATCTCCTATTGTAGACGTAGGTCGTTCTAATGATCTGAGCAAGGCAGCACAATCTCATTCGGTTCGTCAACTAGTTGTAAGGGGGGTGGAACCAGCCGGCTGCTTGGCAGCAAGGCACACAACTCTTTGCTCCTCCCTCCTTGCTCTGTGTCTCACCTTAAATAGTATAGAGCAGGTTTAGCTGCTGAGAACTATGAATCGAGCAACACGGACACGAGTAGCCCTAGATTAGTGCTGCCTGGCAGTAGTTTTGGTAACACAAGCTCGGTGCCTCAGAAGGCCCCCCACCTTAGCGGACAAACCAGAAGCGTTGAAGCTGTGTGGGCTACCAACACTATTACTGGGTGTGTGATCCCAACCAAGGCCAGGCCGTAGCACCTAAGCAGATACCCCCGCCAGCACCCAGGTGCTCTGGTAGGGATATAACTCAGGTGTACTGTCTCTCCCCAGGTGGAAAGTGTTGCTAGTGGTCGGGGCTCCTCTATTCTACTCCTCCAGTACCAGTATACTTGGCAGGGGTAAAATAGATGGCCGTCTAATATGTGTGTATTGCAACTGGAGCTGCCTGAGGGGGAGTCTTCAGTTGTAGCTAGTTCGTAGTAATAATTTCCCGTTCCCGGTTGGCGATACTCAACTCGAGGTCCTCCCAGCAGTTGGTTATAAAGTACTATATGAATTAGTCTTGAAGTCAAAAGAAACAAAGCCGTATTTATTAAGAGCTTAGTAAACACAGCCACCAGTCTTCTACCAAGAAGACTGGTGGCTGGTAGTAAACCTATGGTAGCCAGGTGTAGGTGACCTGGTCCTGAACTAATTGGGGAAGTGAAATTAAACTGTCGAAAATGCTTACTACAAATCTGACTCTAATCACGGTGTCTGTAGGAGACACAGAAGTTAAGTGTGGTATGTCTGGTAGCTACAGAAAGCTTCTGGTAGCTATTGGTGATTGGTGTCGCTGGAGCGTCTGGTCGCAGGTGCTGCAGAGCTCTGATGGCGATGTCAATGTAGGCAGATGTCAGTGTAGGCAGTCTCTGGTGGCTGCTGAAGAGTGTTGAGCAGTTAGTGGCAGCCTCTGGAAGAGCTGCTGAAGATCTAACAGTAGTCGGAGGGCCCCAGCACTAGAAGTGGTGGAGCGAGCTCGAAGACTGAAGAAGAGCAACTGGTGAGGTCCGCCGCGCACTGACTTATATAGTCAGTGTAGCGCGTGTCATGGCGACTGTGGGGGGGGGGGGAGAGGTGACGTCCCTCTGCTGCGAGGCCGGAGTGGGGGTGGCACCCTCTGGTTATTTCTCAACCTTCGCGTATTCTCTGTGGCGCTTGGTCATGCCCCAAGGTGGCTAATGGCTTGTTGGCTTTCAGCGCAGGGGGGGGGGGGGGGGATGCGCCGCTGTCTTGCACAACCCCTCGTATCCACGTATCCGGATGCCCTCCAGGATTGTGGCAGGCCACGACTTCCGTATACGGGTTAGAGCGGGATTCAAATCTCACGTGTGTAGAAGTAGTATACTAAGTTGCAGTGAGATGAGTCGTAATCATTGTTTGTAGTTGGAATAAGTGACACGTGTCAATCTTATGTGTTACATCTTAAGTCTTATGATTTAAATCTTACATCTTATGCATTACATATTAATTTTTAAATCTTTATTTTCCGAATGCAACTGCGAGACAGGATGTGCGTGCGAGCACCGATAGGTGCGAGCAAGCATGTGCTGAAGTTTCCGTAGTTGCGTGCAGTTGCAGGTAGTTGCAGGTTGTCAAGGGCGGTCGCAAATTGTTGAAATGACATACATAAAGGTACATTACTGTTTGGAAAAAAAATTGTAAATAAACATCTTACCAAAACTCCATAACATCTGAGCGAAGCAATGCTGGGCCGCACGTGCCGAAGTTCTCGTAGTCGCAGGCAGTCGCGGATAGTCGCATGTAGTTGCAAGTTGTCGCATGTAGTCACAAGTTGTCGCGGGTAATCGCAAGTTGCCGCAAGTTGTTGCAGGTACTCACATAGTCGCAAGTAGTCATGGATAGTCGCAGTTAGTCACGGGTACTTGCAGGTAGTCACGGGTAGTTGCAAGTAGCCATGAGTAGTTGCATATATAAGTATGTATTTCAATAACTCCATAAAGCATGATCAAAGCGATAGTGGGCTGCTAGTCAGTTTATAAACAAAAGGATTGAAGATATAGACAAAATTATTTAATTATTTAACTAATAATTTGTGTTATGTATTACTGTGGTTGCATTTTCTGGTTTCAAATACACTAATATATATCAAAATTAAATAGTGACTGCTTCGTATAGGATTGGGAGATAACTACAATCCCTCTGAATAATTGTACATTTCATGTGTTTGCAATTGAACCACTTTTTACTGCAGTTTCATCTTCACTCTCTTGCTGCAATAGTTGTGGGTTAGTGATAATTTTGTTGGCATCACTAATTAAAATGAAGTTATATGAAATGGTTTGATGACAAATAATTTATATTTTTAATAGGAACCATTTTACATTATTCAGGGGAAAGTAAAAACATTATTTCAGAAATGTTTAACATTGTGCTTATAGAGAAACTGTCAGAACCAGAAAAATCCTTTATTATATATGGTAAAACGTAAGTGAGAACATTATAGGAGGGTTCTACTCCATAGCCCTCTAACACAGTAGAAGACTTTAATTTAACTGTATGCTCGTATGGAAAGGAGGCCAGTTAGTGATGGTTGGTGCCAAGCTCCGGCATGACTGTTTGCAAACTTGGAGGCTTCAAGTGATTCAGAGCAGTCCAAAATGAGGAGGCCCTTTAATTTTAAGTTATAATCCTTTCTGTGTATAACTGTGCAGTAAAAGCCAAACTTTGAGTTCAGTTTTGAGAGGAGATGAGCAACGTAACTGGAATTTTGCAGGAGGAGCTGATGTCGCGTCTGGACCAGAAGCTGGAGGTGTTGCGAGAGGAACACCTGCTGGTTGCAGAAGAGTCTCGCATCAATGACGAACTAGGGGAGACTGTTGCGGGGCAGGTGTCTCGTTTGGCGAGGCCCCACGAGACCTCTAAGTACCGCCTGCATGTCGAGGAGGTGGGCAAGATAACCAGTCTGCTGTTAGGACTGTCTGGTAGGCTTGCGCGTGCTGAGAACGCTCTCATGGGTCTCCCGGACAACCATGCAGAGAAGGTATTGTCATTTCACTCTACTACGCTTCAGGCATTTGCTTATTATGTAATGGAGAGTTGCAGTGATGTATTCATAGAGAAAGAGGTGAAAAGTTTCATAAAAAGAAATCACCATAACTGCCCCTTTATCAAAAGATAAACATGACAGAAAAATACTATCGTTACATTTTACAATGATGATTTAACATAGCTTGTGGAACATTGCAGGTTTAGAGCAGACTTTCTATAAGTCCATCATTCCATCCATAACATGTTTCAGCCCTCCACCATAGCGTATGTTTGTGGGAAGATATGCAGTATATCCTAGTTGTGGTTCAGGAGGGCTGAAGTGTGCTATGAATGAAGTGATGGACTCTTCCAACATTCCTGTGAATTTGAAGTGTTCCTCTTCCCCCAAGTTAACAAACACTTGTAACCATAGCAGTAGTCTTTTACTTTACAAATCGCTGTTGAACTTTCAAAAGCAAAGTACATAGGTTTGTTTATAGCTGAAGAAACTTTCAGTATTTTTTCCCATGTAAATTTTAGTGCATTGTTTAATCACATTTAATCAAAAAGCATTCATTGTACACATTTACACTACTATTTGTGTTGAATAATTTCATTGAGAAATTATTGTTTTCAGAAAATTTTGGAGAGCAAGAGGGATAAGCTGAAAGAGCAGCTCGATGAAGCAAAGAAACTGAAAGAGAACATTGATAGGAGAAGCGTGCACGTATCCAAAATACTTTACAAGTACTTCAACGAAGAGGAGTATGCAGACTATGATCACTTCATAAACATGAAGGCTAAACTAATAATGGACTCACGTGAGATTGCAGACAAAATCAAACTCGGTGAAGAACAGTTGGCAGCGCTAAAAGAAACTTTAACTACCCCTGACTGATAAATGCAAATATTTGCATGTAATGTGTATATACGTTTGTGTGTACATGCTTGTATGCCAAATACAAGTGTTGTGTGCTTGATAGTCAGGTACCAGTACCTCCTCTCCTAATGCTCGTTCTGTGAACTTGTGGCGTATGATTAACAGTTTTGCTTCACCTCATCTTTACATTTCTTGGCATGCAAGAAATTGTAATCTTATCAGTGTTGTTCAGTTGCTCAGACCCATGAACAAAGAAGGGTTTCTGCAGGGTGCTTAATTTGTAGTCGACTGATGGCAGCTAGCACAGTTCCCTGCAGGTCAAGTTGTGGCGCGACCTGTCGTGGGAGCTATGCATTTGTGGGCTCATACCCCGACACCTCTAGCCACTTGGTCACCTGCTACAAGCAGGCTCAACTGGCCTAGATGGTGGGTATCAGCTAACTTAGCGGCCAATTACTGTTCATTTACTCTTTGCTCTGTAGATCTTGTACATAACGTAAATATATATTCTTGCTAAACTCCAGTCGAGTTACTGTGGTGTCAGCGAGGCTTTAGTCTCATCTTGCAATGCTTATTAAGTGAAAGAAAGCTGATTTTATGCACATTTGGATCATCAGCTATGTTCCAACTTATTTTTGTTGTTTTTTTTTATAATGAAGCTAAATAAAGTTATATTTGTTCAAGAGGAAATATTGTGTAAAATTATTTCATTTATTCAATTTTTATAGTGTTACAATTTTACTATGTAAATATTGTCACTTTCTAGGTACACTCAAGAGCAGTTTGTGTACAAAAAAAACTATTTAAAGAATACAGAGTAGTAAAGCTTCTGAAAACTTCTGTCAGCTTGATGCAATAAACTATGTATTAAAATTAAAGATGTAGAACACGTGTGTTAGTAAATATAAAGGAGTGATTCTCGCACCATAGTGTTGTACTGTTCCCAAACAATACAGTTATATTTATCAGAAGGTTAACTATCACTTTTGGATGACCCAGTGTTTTATTGTTAACTACAAAAAATGTGGAAACAGCAGATTTTAACCAGTAAGCTTATTGCATTATCAGTAAAATCCTTTTACCAAGTTCCCACTTCCAACAAATTTTCTGCCTAATAAGTTAACATAATTTTGCACTTGGTCTATAAAAACCAAAGTAATTTGACCCTCTTAAGAAGCATTTCTGGTTAATATACTTAAAAGGGCGTGGGGCGTAAATTAGCACCAAATACTTGAATTGGAAATCGGAAGCCAGCATTGATAAACTAAGAAAGGGTAATCTTAGATAATGGCTTTCACCAACTTTGTAAGCAACTATTTTACCATGCTGGTGCATTAATTTTCCACACTATCTTGTGCCATAACAACATATAAATATTTACGTGCATCAGAAATATCTTGGCAGAAATACATTACCTCGGTAAAATATTTTCTCATAAAGATAGTTAAAACAGTGCTGTAGAATTGCTATTTTTTTATTTTTCTCTACGAGCTTTCATAAACTTGTTAAATACGATTAACATTTGTAATGGTAATTTATGTCCCACACACTGTTAAGAGAGTTGTACTGTAGTATGTTGAATGTAATGTTAACATAGGTTCACTGCTTAAGGTAGGCACCTATTTATCAAGACATGCATACACACACAAATAGAGAAGAAGCTGCAGATCTGAGGTGCAACATCTACTACATAACATGGCTGAGAAGAGCTATGTTGGAGAATCCAGAGACAACCACTTAAAGGCTGTTCACGATAAAGTGAGCAATTTGGAAGTCAACCTTTCAAAAAAGTACCTATCCCAACCTGCATATATTTTAACGGGCAATCTGAGTGACATGCTCTCAGTAAAGTTGGTAATGATGAATGAAAAGTAGTTCCATACCTTAACGTTGAATAAAATGTGTCTGGTAACCATTTGTGATATCTTAAATTATTTCTTTGACTTTCTGTTTTTTTTTTTTGTGGCAAAGTGTAAAAATGAGCAGATTTGCAATATATTTCCATTTGTAATAATTTCACAGTTGCACTGCATGAATAAAGTGATGAGCTGCATAGCAATGTTAATTTTGCATAGAGCGGAAAAGACACAATGTGCATACAAGTAGACCTTAAGCAAGGCTTTCAAAAATTCTCATTTTACCATGAACAACCTGTACTTGAACTTCCCCAGTTGTTTTTCACACACCTACGTGTTATGTAATACTTGTAATAAGTTCTGTGATCAGGGATTATACATCATGGTGAAACTGAGCAGGTAAGTTACGACAGTAAATAAATCGGGTGGGAAATAGCATTTACGTATTAGCAGTTATAAGTTTTAAAGAGCAGTGACATTGAACAAATGCTTTTCTTAAGAGAAAATCACACTTTGTTTATGGAACTGAGCACCTTCACCACAGGCGAAACTGTGCTAGAATGTTAACAAAACTTAACTGATGACAAGAGTTTATCAAGTAAATGCTGTTCACGATAAAGTGAGCACTTTAGAAATGAATGTTAGAAAAATATCACTGCTCCTGCATGCATATATTTTAATGGGCGCACTGAGTCACATTCGCCCAGTAAAGTTGGTAACAATGGATAGAAAGTAGTTCCATTTCTTAACGTCAAATAAAACATGTTAGGTGACCATTTGTGACAACTTAAAATTAATTCTATCACTTTGTGATTTTTAATGCACCAAAGTGTAAAAATGAGTAGGTTTGTAAAGTATTTACTTTCTTAATAATTTCAGTCTCATTTGACTGATGCATGAATAAAGTGACGAGGCCTATAGCAATGTTAATTTTACATAAGGTGGATGAATAAACACTATGTATACAAGTAGATCTTAAGCAGGGTTTTCAAAAATGCTCATTTTACCATGAACAGCCTATAGCAGTATTATATTTAATTCAGAAAGAACATTTTATTCTTCTAGATTTAGTACACACAGCATCATCGCTGTTCCCTACATAAACCCAAAGGTATGGTATATGGTTTGCTAACTGCTATATAGGTTCATAGTGAGACCACAGGACTGGCAAAGAAATTTACAAAATATGCACACACCTTTTCAAGATTGCAGCATAATACTGCAAGCATTTCAAAATGAGACACTTTAAATAAAGTTCTCAGAAGTATCCATCTAATTCTTTTGCATGAATGGCAATAGAGTTTGTTCAGTGCATATTGGGTTTCAGGAGATTGAAACACCGAGAACAGAACACAGATAACCTCAGATATAGGATGTCTAATATTCAGATTTACTGAACTTAATCAAAATAAACCATTAAACAATTATAAAAACTATTTTTTCCGTGTAATTTCACAGACTGATTTGTAGCGATAAATTATGCTTGTAGCATTTATTAGCATATGTATAGCTAAAACTATTGTTACATGCTTGCTGCTCTGCATTGCTACCCGTGTCCTGTCCCTCTCAAGTGAGTGAATCAGTGTGACAAGGGCAAGCAGTAACCTGAAGAAAGCACAGAGATTTACAAATGCGTGCCACTGCGGTGAACCTTCTAGATTGAACCAGCGAGACTGTGTATACCACGATGGACCTCTGAATGGAGAGTTTTAGAGTATGGAGGATCGTACAACCTTAAGCACCAAGTGTATGAAGACAGCAAAATGACGAGCCAGCAAAGTGACGACAGTGACCACAGAGAGTGAAGTCTGCGGACTGCAATCATCAGTGCAGTGGAGAGTGAGACTGACAGGTGGGACTATTGAAGTGGGTGCGTGAGTGACACACTTTTATAATGATAGGATAGACAGGTTGAATATGTGTAAACAATGAGAGAGGATTAAGTGACTAACCAATACAGTAGAGACAGTGATAAAAGGGCTTTAATTAGAATTGGGACACACAATAAATATTTTGCTCACTGTGAGTAACAAAAGTAACTGTTGAGATAGATAGTTTAACATCGTGAACATTAACGGGCCTGTGTACCAAGCCGGCAGTCACAAATTTCAAATAGGGAATCAATGTCAAAATTCCTTCTCATTGCACCAATTTTAAAGATAAATATTTCAAACAAAAAACATGTTGACGTGATTTTCTCAGAGAATACTGGTATTGCTACATAAAATTGTTTTTGAAAAAAAATATTTTATTCATTTTTTTTTTGTTATATGTAAATTTCAATATTTACATTTTATAAAAAACATATTAAACAAAAAAAATTGGCAAAATATTTTAATGTAGCATCATTCCTTAATAAATTTCATCTAGAATACTTTTTGTTTGACATAGTTATCTTTAAAATTGGCGCAATGAGAAGGAATTTTGTTTAACATTGATTCTCCATTTGAAGTTCGCGGCTGCCGGCTTGGTAGGTAGGCCCGTTAATAGCTGATGTATGTCACTTGGACTAGTCAACATAATGTAGGCATGTGCTTGGTCAGACGTGCTCTGGTAAACAATTATTGGTTCTGATTGATTGGATTTTCTGCCAGAGACTGACATTGGTCGGGCTGATGTACGACTCGGTACAAAATCAGCTTTGGGTGATACCGCAATATGTCGGACTACAACTTTTGCCCGTTGTGGTGCGGCTGACTTACCAGGGTACTCACTCACCAGGCTCCTGGGATCTGGTGCAGGGGCAGGTCGACTATAACCAGCAGTCACCTGGGTGGTGCTGGCTGACGAGTTTCCATACAGAGAGGTATGGTATGTCTCGCTTCACTCTGTCGCTGCACTGCTTCCGAAGTAAGTGTTGGAGATGTCCAACCTGGTGTCACTCCCAGTGACTAGGGCACCAACTGTTGGATGACACTTGATGCCTAGCCTAGTGTGCATAGGGAAGTAAACCGGGATGCTGACTGAAGAGGGAGGCCTCTCCGAATGATGGGCAGCTTGAGCTCGTTCCAGTGTGGTGTGTCTACCAAGTGCAGCGGGGCTAGTAGTGCACACCTGCTTAGCAGCAAAGAACTTCTCCTTTTTACCCTCCCTTCGAGCACTGTGCGTTTCTCTGAATGGCATAGAGGTAGCAGTGACACTTAACTTACTCCTAGTCTGGCACAAGCAGTAGACAGTACCCTGACTAAGTGTAGAGCCAACAGCAGTTGACGGCACAAACTCTATGCTCCTACAGTTATACACCTTGGCGCACAACCTAGAGTGGTAGGTCGTGTGAGGTCCAGCAACAGTGGGGCCTCCAGTCCCAGGCAAAATACCCCTGCCAGCACCGGCGGTGCTCCGGCAGTGATACAACCTGAGGTGGCTGTTCTGCTTTTGTTGGATGAGTACCTAGTGGTTGGGGCTCTACCTTTCTGTACACCGGGGTGCACAGAACGGGTGGCCATAGAAAGTGGTGTGTGTTTCCGACTTACAGATTCCTGAAGGGGATCTGCAGTCCTACACTATGGATCGTACAGTTATAAACACCTGGTCTCTTGCTCCGAGAAGTGCCCGAGAAGTGTTGCATTTATTTAATGATTCAGCTAATTATTTTGTATCAATGGCAGAGAAACGTGTAGTAAGGATTGCAATATAACATGTAAATAGGAATTAGGAACAGTATGTCGGTGAATATTGTAAATAACGTGTTTTGAAAGTGTATATAGTAAATAACGTATTTTAAAATGGTTATTAGAATGTTTTAAATGTACATGGCCTAAAAATCCAGCATTTCAACTCATTTTGTAGTGTGAAAATAACACGTGTATTGTATGGAAAACAAACTTCTCCAAAAATATTTACGTCCTGAATGTGTTTAATATTCTAATTACCATACAAACTACATATTTATCACGTTTTCTTCCGGTGAAGTTAAAACTTGACAGGTTATACAATAATTTGAATTTTTCTTTCATATGAGCAAATTTTCGACTTGTCATTAAAACAATATGTAATTGAAGATGATACAGAATGTGTCTGAATTGAGAAATTTCGTTAATTAGTTACTGTATTTTGTAAATTTGTGATATTTGGTAGGTATCAATTTGGACATTGTCGACAGTCATGTGTTTAGTAGTCGAGGCAACACGTTACTACATTAATAGTGCAAAATATTTTTATCTAAATTTAATGCTTACAACAGACATAATATTTCTGCAATCATCACTGGAATACTACGAATACATTAATAAATAAGAAAATAATAAATTATGCAATGACTTTTAAAAACTTTTATTTGATGTGTGTGTGTGTGTGTATAAGCACATGACTTACTTGCTTTTTTAAAACATTGCTAGTGTATTTTATATAGCCTATGTTTATTTGTTTAAAAAGTCATTTTATTTACCCATTTGCATACGTGTTTAAAAAAAACATGTTGCTGATGTTGTCATTTTGTATTTTTGCTAACATCCGCTAGACACAAAATAACCAAATACGTCATTTTTGTATACAAAATCTGGTCACGGATCATTTTGTCAACAAAAACTGCCAATTCGGACACGGCCACAGTCTCGCAACAAGAGGCGCAGAGAAATGCAGTCTCATGAAAGATGTTAAACTAAAGTCTCTCTCAACCCCATCCAATCCACTGGCAATAAAATTAATGGAGGTCTAGCAGTATGACTTAGCCATAACAAAAACAAGGTAGGTTAGAATTGTTACCTACATTGATCATAGCATTGTTTACACTAATAGTTTTATACATAGACAGAGCAGCTGTGGTACAAGGATACATTGTAGCCATGCAACATTTCTAGAACTCAAAATTTATGTTCAATATTCTGAATGCCAGTACTACATTTTTTTTTCTACGTGCCATTTGTGTTTTCAACCGGTATTCCATATTTATTGTACGTGTTTTGTGTGTACACAATCTGCAAAAACGACCAATGCAAAACAACAGATTAATAAATTTATCTTGCTTCTGGTAGCGGAAGAATTGCTATTGTTTTTTATCTGGTTATAAATAATTTCCACATTTCCTCTATCTGACTTAATCCAGAAAAATACTTAATGCTTGTTTTTCTAAATAAAAATTACTACGCTTACTTAGTTCGAAAATTGACATGCATGATGTGCATTTTTTAGTATCATATAAATATTTATAATTTTTTAACACTTGACAGACCTACTGCTAAGTTATATAAATTTCAAATTTGTTTCCATCATCTGTAGTATTATCTTGGGAGATTTTTCTTCGATTTTAAACTTTATCATAAATTTAGTAGAGAACAATGAAACCGTAGTTTACAAAAATTTTATTGCATTATTGAATTTTTTTTACTCAGAGTATCGAAAGTATCGAGCTAAAAACTGTATTGAGTATAGAGTATCGAAAACATGGTATCGTCCCACCCCTAGTTTTAAGAGAAACAAGATAGTATGTTTTATTTGTAACACCAGAACAAGTTTTCGCTCTGCCTGTTGTCCTAATAACCTTCACATACAAAAATATCTGTATCTGAACATGAACTTGTACTATACATAATTAATCTGTTTTTTCAGTCTCCTTCAGCAGTTCAGTCCAGTGTTTTAATTACTTGGTCTCATAAAGGTCGGTCTCTCGGCTAGGCAACTCTGGCATGTATATTGAGTAACGGCAGGCATACATGCACATGAGTAAACACTGGTAACCTTGATGGAAGGGACAGACAGTAATGTGTAAATGAGTGGTGTCTATTTTTAGATCCTTCCCTCTTCTCAGTTGCACAACAGTGGTGAAGAGATTCACAATGGTAGCAACTAAAATAAATGCAACAAACTTATCTTATGACCTAGTACCTTCAAATTATTATTATTTTTTTATAAAATTGTTTATGGTTCTCTAAAAACAGTTTTTAATTAGAGGGAGTTATCATTACTGGGGTCATTTTGACAGGAGATGATGTTACACTGTTGCTGGTTTCTAGTGTAGAGGCAAATGGAATAGAGCACTCATGCAAGCTGTGAAGTAGCCACATTCCATGTTCCAACATTGAACTGCTTTCTTCCAACAGCACTATCAAAAAAACAGTGGATTAGATGTGAGGTCAGAATATTGTTTATGTAAGGGAAGTGCTTTGAAATGTCTGTCCTCTTTTTGGTTTTTATACTACTTAAAATCAATGTGATAGCACCACTACTACTTGTTTCAAAACTACTTATCATCCTTAAGTGGTTTAACAAATAACCAATCACTTTTTTAGCTCTTTAATTTAACTAAATTTTTACTTACTTCCTTTACACCATTGGGTCACTTTTTAAATCAAGTAACTAACTGATAAATATACGCAGCACACATGGTACACATCAGCATAGTCCCATCAGTCAGCATGTTAACTACTATTATAAGATGACTAGAGAGCAGAATACAATTATAGCGAGCATGTTTCTGACCCAGAACATGTGCTCAAGTTTTAGTGGAATAATATTGCTTCCATTTTTACAAGTTTTAGTGTGTGTTATTAATTAATGCTGTTACGGTAATAATGATACAATAAACTGATTTTACTGTGTAGGTAGGTTTGGAAGCAGTTTTTATTAGTATGTAAATTAAATTTTTATAGTTAAATAAATACTAAATGCAATAAATTCCTACATTTATGTATAAATGCTAAAAATTGCCATCTCTAGTGATGGTTGAGTCAATGTTGAGGACATGCACAGAAGATTGAAATCAGTCTACCCCATATTTAGTTAATGGTTTTTGGCCACCAGCACACCAGGCGTTCTTCAGCTATTACACCAAGAATTTATGGCAAGCTCATTTAGGTATGCCACTGTTGACACACATTACATTACCAACACAAACCTCTATAAAAATCTCAGATGGCAACATGTTGGTTTAAGACGATGTGCCATCACACCATGTGCACAAGATGTTAATGAGTTTAAAGAGCTGGGCATTTAAAATTGTGTAAGTCACAATGATTTTTAGTGAAAGCTTGGCTGCAAGGAATGACTGGGTGAGGGAGGCTGTGGGACAAAAAAGTGAGCAATTTGGTCACTTAATACGTATACAGGTCTTCAGTATGATATGAAAAGGTGTTGAGGCTCCTGAAGTGTGCGACACATACTTCATCGAAGACTGGCTGACAGGCCCGATTTTATAAACGGGCGTACTGGGCATGTACCCAGGGGCACAAGAGGTTTGGGGTGCGTCTGAGCAAGGAAAAATGACAAAAAAAATAAAAGTTTAACATAGTATCCAAAATAATTATTGTAATAAAATCAAGCCCCTGATTTGTATTTGCACATAATATTTATAATAGCAGTGAGAGCAAAGGCTGGTAGATCTAAATTCTGTATGTTGGAGAGGGGGCGCTTGCTCATGGTGTGCCCAAGGCGCTGTTAATTTCAAAATTGGGTGTATACATCCATGAACGTTTAAAACTAGTTACCTAGTCTTTTGGAGAGAACAGTACCCATCACTTTATACAAGTATCTGCAGAACATGGAGTAAGCTAGTGAATTAACTGGAATAAGGCTCATTCTGAATCCCAGTATTCAATTAAATATTTTTGTATGCATATCTTGATATTACAGTGTTTCTGTATGAAATGAATACCGATTTTGTTGTCACTCTAACTTAGGATCTTCTCAATTTAGTTTTGACATGATTCCACTACTTTGCATACTAATGTGCACTTATGAACTATTGTGAAGTATTTTTATTTTATTTTTTTAGCCTTATGGCCTCCCACCAAGTCGAACCGGGTTCAATCCCCAGCTGGGTCGCTCCCCACTTTTTGCATGTGGAAATCGTACCAGACGATACTGCTAGTCAGTGGGTTTTCTCAGGGATCTCCCATTTCCCCCGTCCCTTCATTCTGATGCTGCTCAATACTCACCTCAATAACCCTCATCGGCTCTCAAGACCTCTCTGATAAGAGATGCATAAATCTCTTTACTCACTCATTCACTCATTTACCAGACAACTTAATTTTTTTCATGTTGGAGTTTCTGGTTGGGCCCCAAACTGATTTGCTGTCAATGAGTTATGTAGCCAATCGCAGAATGTGTACGTCACACCATTGTGCCTCTGTCTATTTCTCTACCCTGTGGCGAGACCACACATGGCAATAAATATGTCAGCAGTGTCGAGAAAATGGTGTGATGTAAAGCATAATTCATATTTACGCCCATCTCACAGAACATACAGAGCAGATGGAACACTATGGTTGTTGACATGCTTGGTTTTACTCACAGGTTGATTTTACTCCCTTGGTAGAGACATAACATTAAAAAAAAAATTTGCCATATTAAAAGAAAATAAAAGAATTCAGGTGTTGGACAGTTTCCTCCGTATTTTATTTCAAGAAAAAAACAGTTCACATTCTTCAGTTAATGCAGAATCACGAACAGTCAGCTTAACAAGCAAATCAAAGCACAGAATTCATTAAATATCCACATCACTAAAAACTTGCATTGCGAGAAAATTATGAAGACAGGAGGAACGTCATTTCCCTCCTGGCATCCTGGTGACCTTCCAACACTGCCAAAATAATTTAGTAGATAGAAGTTGGCAGAAAGAAAAAAACAGTTATGGGTGCTTGCCAGTGTGGGCAAAATTTGTCACGCTCGAGCCAAAGTGTCTTCCTAGCAAGCTGGTCGTATTCTGTTAGTGGGCGGCAGGTGCTCCCGGCTTAAGTCTCCACGCCCTCTACTCCCACTCCTTACATCAGGTTGCCAAAAACCTAACCAAATAAGGGCATGACATAGTACAGAATCCCTTCGGATACCATGCGAACGCCATCACAACCACTTTCCCACGCCAGCCGAACTGCATAGAAGTGAAACAATCAAATTTTTAGAAAATTCTAAAAAGAAAAAAATGTCTACGAATGTGGTAATAGCTCTTACCTCCAATGGCTGACGCAACCTCAACTGTGACTTCAGAAAAACCAAACGCACAACAGATAAACGTTCTAACATGGGCAAAACATCAGATACTGATAATGAATTAAAATTCTTCGCAAAACAAAAGAAAATTAACCAAATTACAATTAAATTAGTATTAACTATATCATTACAATATTACTGAGAGTTATTTATACTAAAAAATATTTCTCAATACAACAATGTTAAAACTAAAAATTCAAATTATTTGTCAAAATTTGTGTGTAAATATTAATTTTTAACAAAAAATGGTTTAAAAAAAATGTTAGATTTATTAATTATATTTTATACTTAGATAAATATTTTAATAAAACTAAATTGTTTAACCTAGACTACCAATACATTTTTCAGAGAAATAACTAAAATACTTTTTATTAAATTTTTAATTAATTGTGAAATTGAATTTCTCAATGCACAATCTCAAAATGTAGTTTAAGAAATAATTTTAAATATTCATTATCAAATTAATTACAATAAAATTTGATAAAAAGTAAAGTCACAATTAACATTAACACAACTTTCAACGAATAATTTTAAATCTTAGATTCAACATCATTGGACTAAAAATAATAATAGTAATTTAAATAGGAACTAAAAATATTCAAATTTAAATTACTAAGATAAAAGTTTTAATTATGTAAAACCTGGTTCAAGCTGCACTTTTTACTTAACTACTACAAAGTTTTCATGCAAAAAATTACATTATTTTTATTCTCCGGCAAATTTTTTTATAATATGAAGAAGTTCAATAACAAGGTTTAAATTTTTATACTCTGAAAGCTGTAAAAAATTCAGTGATTCGTAAAACTAAAATAACTCAAACAACTAGTTGAGAAGGTAGAAAGAAAAGTATAAGGTAAAACCCCAGAGACAAATTTTAGACTTTCAATAAACTATTTCAATATAATCAATTTGATTCTTATCACGAATTTCAACATATTCTTGTTTCAAAAAATTTATTTAATTGAATATCTTTCCAATCAACTTTCTTTTTATCTTTTTACCTTTTCTACTGGTTATTTTAGTTAATTAAGAAACTTACCAAAACAAATATATGGACACTTTCTCATTTTATAAATTTTAATTGAATCTCTTTTGTAATAACATTATTTCTACCTTTTATACTAGTTGTTTTATTTAATTCTCAGTTATTCCAAATAAAAACATGTATAAACATGTTGGAAATTAAATTTACAAATTTTTATTTTACCATTACATTCCATATATAATCCAATTATTCAGAATTAATTTGATTATACCTTCTAGTTAAAACAACTTTAAATTTATCATCTATTTCAACAAAAATTGTAACACTCAAGCGTACATAAAAAAAATCCATTTTCATAATTAAATAATGTTCTATTTACAATTAACACTATTAAAAATAATATTTTATGAGTGCCGTTAAGTTTGTTTTATATGAGTTTAATTCATTTAATATGAAAAATTCAAATGAACAATTTAGGAATAAGCATTTATATGAAACAATCAACATATTTTGCTGATTCACTAAAATCATTAACTTAGTCCATTTAATATAAAAAATTATACTAACGTGGCTTGTCTGCTAGTGAGGGGCGGAGTATGCTGGATTTGAGAGAAATTCATGGCTAGGAATCTAGAAAAGATGTAGATAATTCCCATGGCGAAGGCCGCGGAGGAGAGGCCAGCGAACATCAAGTCGACAAGCTGGAAGAGCGGCCAAAACTAGTGCTAGTGCAGAAAAACTACTGTTTGGCTCGATTTATTGTAAATTCCCCGGATCACCTGCGAACCTATTATGTGAGGGTAACTACGGACATGTGCTACGTCTACAGGGAAAAGTACTCAAATTAAAGCTTGTCCACATTTTAAACCGGTAAAGGAATTAAACACGTGATGAATACATCCTAGCTCCTGGTCAACTGCGTGGATATCAGCCGGAAAGCTAGAATACCAGATAGGATGGCCAGTAGAGGCGACTGGCATACAACCAAGGTAATGCAGGTTAAGATGCTGAATGTCTAAGCAACTAATTCTTGCATTGTTGTACGTGTTTGACTTGTAGAATGGCGTAATGTAAATCTCCGACATGTAGCTGGGTGAACTAAGCAAGGACGTGATAGGATTAGTCTTAAGAAAGACTGTAAGGATGGGTCCACAACATATACGTCCATAACTGTAGGAGGACAAGGGGTTTGCAGGGCAGGAAGGGGATGCAAAACAAAAGACCAGCCATGATTACTACTGGCGCTGTCTAGCAGGAAGTAAAAGAACTCGCCTTTAAGTATTGTTATGGTGGGCCAGTGACAAACAGTCTGCACAACAACCTCACATTTTAATGGGACAAATTATCTTCCAACTCTGCAAAAAACTGACCTATGAGGTTACTGAAAAAGACGTCACGCCTCAACACACTTAACAAAATCTCAGAAAAAGAAATATACCCTTTTAAAACAAAACAAATATGACACAAACATTGTAAAAATATGTTATTATTTATGAGCGTCTGAAATCATTGGTTAGTACATAAACGTAACCCACGTATAGATCCCTGTGCCGGGAAAAGTGGGGTTATGGCAACGAACAACAATGGCATCGGCCATATTTATTTATACTTGTTTGGTTACATTCCCTTCTGTGTCCAACATTGTGGGCGAGTTTCTTGAGCGCCACAGGGTGTTTCAAGACTCCCTGAAGTCTGGTTTATAGGCGATTCACTCCTGGTTACGTCACTCAGTCTCGGGGTTGTGCTGGCCTAGTTCTGCCAATTACCCTTAGTTGATTAAGCACAAAGACTACACACTGGGTGCCAGAAAAACTTGACACGTGATGTCCTTTGATTAACAGTGGATCATCACGGTCAGGCTGTTTTTATTTCTTTTGAGGCTAGACACACCCAAGGTCTGAAAAGGGGAGATTGGCTCAATTGTCTGCTGCATGCTGAGTGGCTGCCTGCTTGTGACATAACACGCAGCCCTGAACCAAACACATGGTGTGCGAGCTAAATATAAAGGAGAAACAAACTCATCATTACAACTAAACCATTAATGATAATGACACAAAACTTTTAGTGTTTGGGAAGAAACATTACCTGACACCTATTGAAGGCCTTGTTTCATTTTATCTGATGCATTCCTCTCGCAATAAAATTAATTATTGTGCTGTTTTATGCACTCCTGTTATTGTAGTTAAAATGTTTTTCAGTTATAAGGTAAAGGTTTGTAAGCATATGAAATGCAGCTAAATATTAAAATTGGAGATATTTGCTTAGTTAACAGTCGTAGACTTACCAGATTTGTAAAAACTAGCGAGCTTCATTGTTTCAAAATAATGCAAGAATTCCGAGACGTATTATGAGCTAACGTAAAAACTGCGGAAACCGAAACGACTATGGCCACACATTTACAAGGGTGCTATTTTTAATATGTGCATATACAGTAACAGAATGCGAAGAGGTAATTTCAGTTGTAATGAAATATCCTTCCAGGGAAATATTAACATGTTTTAAGAATATAGTGTATTTAAAATGTAGCTTTTTCAAGCAGAGAGATAGACACACTCAAGGAATATATGTCATAATTAAATAACCTAATAAAACACAATCGAGTTAACTCGTAACATTTATTTAAAGTTACTTTTGAAATGGACTAAGAATAGTGTAACAGCAGCTTCATGAAATATTCTTGTGGTCTGCATTTATAATTCAAGAGCTGTTACTATATACAGCAACTTTGCTGAAAATCTATCTCTACTGAACGGCACTGTTAAAAATTTCCGTCGTTTAACTGGGATTTTTAAAGAAATTTACAGTTTATGTACGCAAATCAGATCCGTTGCAACGGAAAATGGAACCCATTTCTGCACTTAATAAAATACAAAGCTATCCATAATTGTCATAGCTTCGTGTGTCGGGAACAAACAATGCCAAGGATACACAAAGCCTTATTAACTGCCGTAAAATGAAAAACGTTTATTCCTGTGCCTTTTAAAAAATTTGTGTCTCAAACGCTGTAATTTAAAACATCACAAGATAGCACAAACACTTTGTAATAGACAGCATTTTCAAATACTTCACCCATACGGCAGATTGAAAATGTCTATTATTGTAAATATTAACACCACTCCTCAAGTATCTGCATAGGAGTATGGTGGATGAAAAGGGTGCTAGGTTATGAATGTTTTTATTTGTGTTAAAATCCTGCTTCAGGACCAAATTTACGTAAAATATCTAATTTATTTCTTACACAATGCAACATCCTCGTTTAGGCTGTTCACTGTAAACTGAGCACTATTGAAAGCACTCTCGTTTGGAATAAGAGTAAATAAATGTGTGCTATTTTAGCCCTAGACGTTAACTTCCGAGTATGGTGGAATACACTGTATTTATTACTTACATGGCAACATTTATTTGAAAAGTTAAAGGATAAAAAATGGCTGAAAGGAAAAAGTAACTAAGGCCTCAAAAGTGCTCACTTTACAGTCACAACGACAATAATGCAATTTTTGGAAAACCACATCGTATGTCACTGTAAAATAATTAAAAAGATACACGGAAAGGTCCGAAAAATCAAGGAAGGTCCGTTACAGAGAAAAAAATGTGTATCCATAATATTACGGAGTTTTCTGGACACATTTTGTAATTCTATGGAAAACTTTTCACCATGGTAGTATTACATCAGTATTCAATTCAAAAGAAAACATTTCCCTCTCAGTTCGGAATCAAAAACCAGAAGCAGAAAACAATAGCACAAACATGATTATGAGCCGGGAGTTCATTATAACAATTATAATGCTGCTGAAAGTTATTTTACTTTCTATTGTAGCTGTCCAAATGATTAGGGAATTATATTTGTTCTTCAAAACTTGTTTCAAAACACATTTCCTTTGAAGTGTTGAGATCAGGTGCAAGATGTATCTCGGTTGAATTTGTTTTCTCTTCTACATTTAAAGGTCCATTCCATTTTCTGCACATCCTTCGCAAATCTATGATAATACTAAAATAAATTATTGTGGAATTTCGTTTTATCTAAACTATTGTTGCAAACTACAACAGCACACTTGTACCTGGGATCATACAGTCTACTCAGATAACAGAAAACATGTGGCCATTGTCAAAACAACAAATAGCTAGCTCGTATCGGAACTAATGCCGCTAGGAATGCAGGCAGGGCTGCATGGGAGGGCTGCAGGCTACGTCACACCTCTGCCCCTCGCCTACCAGACCCCTTGTCTATATGGCCCTTCTTGGGCCAACATCCTCTTTTACAGAACTTGAGACACACTTGCTTACTTTCCCTTGGCCTTAATTAATGACATACTGGTTCCTTACCGTTATATAGAACTGGTCTAGTTGGTTTCCGGCTTAGAACGAAATCGGGGACAGCAAATATGACATTTTGTCTGATTAGACTTACTTTCACCTTTATACCTGGGTGACTGGTGGCATGTGGAGGCTGTTGATCCTGCTGTGACACTGATGGTGGGATTTGGAGATAAGAACGCTCGCACCCGGCTAGCGCTTAGAGTTATGGGGCGCTGCAGGGGAGTTTGTATTCCCATGTTATAAGCGATCCGAGTAGGTTTTAAGTGTTGAGTATGCTGAGTAGTATGAGAGTGAGGTTTTCGGGAATTATTTTATTTTCAAATTTTTGGTGAAATGTTATGTATTATTTACAATTATATTTTTACTTGAATTCAAATTTTTATTGTGTTTATTAGCTTAACTTTATTCACAGGTAATGTACAGCTCTCATTATACTCAATGTCAACTTTTATAAGGTAGAAATTGTATTTTATTGTAGGCCATATCAGAAATTGCATAATTCTCTATCTATTCTTGCACATGCCTACTTTATACATACAGGATCTGAATGGAATGTGTGATAAGTTACTGAATCTGCTGTACTTCTATTTTTTTTTTCAAACTGTTGTTGTATGTAGCAACAGTGCAACGTGTTCCAGGCATCTGAAATGATTAACAAGCGCAAATATTTTATAATCCCTTGTTAAAATATTAAAACATGATTTAATATTATATTTAAATAATTTGTTTACCTTCATTATTTACTAGAAAACTGTAGTTACCTTACCAATCAAAGCCTTACCTTTCCGAGCCTTAAAATAACAGCAGATTTAGGAGCACACTGCCAAGACATAATTTCACTTGTAACTAAAAATCACAAAAAATATAATTCATGAGTCTCGTTGTTGCTTCTGGACGCAAAGTCTCCTTTTACTTGCCTAGTGCACCTCTTTCCAGCGAGAGCTGAGCCGAGGGGTCTAGCTGTGACGTACTTCCCCCATCCTTACTGCAAACCCCCTCACGTTGTTAGGGGCAACGGCCAACCTTCCTTATCCTCGCCTTGGTGTCGACCTAGATTAATGGCACTGGCAAGCAGCACCATCTTTAATTCTTGTATGCGCGAAGACATCAAAATGAAAACGTACAGACGGGTAGCCATACAAATGCTTTGGTACTACGTCACACAACACACAGTAAACCCCGTAACCATAATGACATTGTAATTGCTACCCTTGTAAAAATTGAAACTGAATAATTTTAACCCCTAACATATAAAAAAGTTTCATCAAAGTTCATTTCCCTGCTGTGGAGACCATGTTTAAACATTGTCCATGTAACAGCACAACAATGATTTTTGCATAAAACATTCTTCAGAATCAAATGGTGTCACAGATGAATGAATTTTTGTCCCCTAATAACCTAAAAGGTTTATTAGATTTGAACTGCACATTTTACTTAACACAAAGTCCAGTGTTTCTTGTAGGAAATATAAAGAGGATCTCCAATAGAAATATTAATTAATTTCATAAGACAAAACCATCTTCTTCATAAACTCCATTCACTGTTATTTGCTAAGGGTAATTGGTGTAATTATTTCCTAAAGAAAACTTCAATAAGTGAGCAGTACGTATTTGCAAACCATGCATTATTTTATGTCTGCATAATGTAATTTGTAAATCTCTAAATTTGAGAAAACTGTTTTATTCTTGCTTTTTAAAAATATTTCTCAGCAATTATATATTAATTTTCTTCACTTATGTGATGAATTGTGCCATCATTTCAAGGAGCCCTTGTTGTAAATGTTTAAGCCTTAAGGCAGTATAAAAGTACTTTCGTTATGAAGTATAACAGTTAAGGCTTTATTGATGAACTTTAAAATGAGATTTTATTGAATATTTATCATCAAACACTGCATTCTTTAATGTGCTGCCCGAATCATTGTAACATCGTAACTTGACATAACCTAATATTTCATATGTGATTTCAAAATCTGAAAAATTCCAAAACTCAAAACACCAATGGTCCCAAAGATTTCGGAAGGATTGTACACCTGTATGTTAAAAAAAATTAACATTCTGCTAACATAAACCATAAATTATCCTTGACAGTATAATTATCTTTTTTTTTTAACATGCCAATGTTTGCTTTTGTTTGCTGCCACCTCCATTTACATGAAATGCAAGTTTTCATAAGAACATGCAAGTCATTTTCAGGATCACTACCTCTAAAATTACTATAAAGTCTGGTAAAGTGAGCACTTTTGAGGCCCTAGTTACTTTTTCCTTCAGCCATTTTTTATCCTTTAACCACCTTTTTAAAGAAATATTGCCTTGTAAGTAGTAAACGCAGTGTGTATATTCCACTGCACTTGGAAGTTAAAATATAATGTTAAACTCAAATATATTTATTGACCATTATTCCAAATGAGTGGGCTTTCAAAAAGTGCTCACTGTACTGTGAATGGCCTATAATTCCAAATATTAACTTTTTTTCTGTAGACTGTTATTTTGTTAGTACAGTACGTCCAAAATTTTACCCAAGACAAAAATTACATTTGATTTGCTGCCAGGGACTGAACAAATATTAAATATAATATGGACAGTGTTACATGAAAGGATGTTATAACAGGGTTCTTCTTTATTAATTTCAGTTTACATTATTACTGCATTCATTCAATAATTTCTATACAGAATAAACATTCTATAATAATACTTTTAATAAAAGAAGTTACTCATATATTAATCTTTAACTTTAACTTTAACTTAGCCTAGCACTGCATTCATTTAATAATTTTTGAGAATAAACATTTTATGATAATACCTTCATTAAAATGATGTAATTTACATATTTTACTTCATCTTTATTATTGGCTATTTTATTACACTATGACATCAATTACAAGAATATAAAATAATAATCATTCAGATACAGTTACAACATATATATTTAACAACTTATATCCAATTCTGGCCGATTCTTTAGAAAAGAGCAGCACACGAATCTCCTCTTTCATATTTACTTCATCACCACAACTCACGTCACTGCGAGTGTCACCTGGTCACCGAACAGTTTGTGAACTTACTTTTCTGGATAAGCGTGTGCTCCTCGGCCAACTCGCTCTCTCTCCCCTGCTCTCCTTTTGTGCCTCCCTTCCTTTCCCTGCCCATTTAGGTTTGCCCCTGCCCCCTCCGTCACTCTCGTTCCAGCCTCTGTTCAGCCAGCACTTCAACTTCTGCTTGTTCCTCATTGTGTGAGCCTCGCCAGATACATGCCGAGGCGGCATACTAGAACTTCACTTTGGCGGACTGCTTCTGGTTTGCGATACCAGCTTTGCTTGAAATTGTCATGGACGACGATTGTGTTAGATGGGGAGGCGAATATGATAGGCTCGCACATAATTTTTCTGTATCATTTTTACCGGTGAGTTCAAACTGACGAACATCATGTCTATTTTCTGTATGCACCCTTTTTGACGAGCAAGGTCGTGGCATAGTTATGAATGCAATTAGTTTAAAGCTAGTAGTTTGCTTGTTGCTCACAGTTAATATTTTGGACAGTTTACAGTTTTCAGTATTGAGATATGTCCCCTTGGAATCTGGTGCGAGTTCATCTAGCTTATTAAATTTTTTACAAGCCAAGAGTTTAGTCTGCTGTAATGATAGTAACGACTTCAGCGAGGGTAGAATTGGGCCAGGAAAACTCCAACTCTGTTAATAGCGGCTATGAAAAGGCACTTTGATGTTGCCCGCTGTGGCTGAACTGGGCTTTTGGCCTATTGCCCTAGGAAGGGTTACCGCTGGAGATCTATGTGAGTCATTGGACTTTTCTAGTTTAGATATTTTGGCATGTATGTACTGACGCGGCTTTGTCTGCTATGTTTAGCGATGTTTTTTCCTGTTTAAATGGTATTTGTCTCTTGTACGAGATTCCCTAGTGGTTTTCAGCTGATATTTTTCTTAAGCCTATACATTGACAAAGGTGATTTGTTGCATTTGACTTTGCTCGTTGGGTGTTCACCGTTTTGCCTGTCCCGATTTGCTGCTGGGCAGTTAAATGGTTGGTTCAGTGGGAACCAGTAAGTGGACAACCTCTGTTTATGTAACTAATTTTAAGACTAGTGTAGAATTTCTGATAGAGATGGGTACAAACACAACCTGTGTACCGCCAGAGGTTGTTCCTGCAGCAGTTCCCAACCCATGCTCTGCGGAGCCCTTAGGGCTCAGTGAGCACTTCCCAAAAGCTCCCCAGTCTCTCCAAAGGAAAAAATAAAAAATTACATAACCATAGAATGAAACAAAATATTAAGAAACATATAGTAGAATGAAAAATAAGAAAAATAGAAATTACATTATGAATCAAATTTTCTTAATTTGAATTTCGCTCCATTTAGCTGACGGCGATGCTTGGTCAGTCTACTGCCACAATCTCCAACATTACTGTAGCAGTGTAGCAATGTAATGTGAGAGCAAGACGAAAAGAAAACAATGCTGCTAGTGGTGCTGGCCCTGCCGTTTTCCTGAAACTGATGTCCGGGTGATTTCTGGGAACTGTGCATTGCAGTTGTCAGTCGGTGTGGAGTTGTTTGACATCTTGGGACTATTTAATTGTGTTACATGTTGTGGATTGACTCATGTATGTGTTTTATTGGTTTTCTACTAGGCAAGTGTTATTAATTATTGACGTCATTAATTATTTTCTGATGGTGTAAAGCTGTAAACTGTAACAAGCTGGTAAGTTAATTATAGTCAACATTTTTTAATGTTTAACAGAACGAGGTGGCGCAATGGTCAATTTCAAACAAAATAAGTTATTTTTGAATGAAAAAGGCTAACTTTGAAGGTGGCCATCTGCGTGGGAGTATCACAAAAAAAAAGTTTTAGCTGTTGAAACCATGACAAAAATACATTTCCGAGAGCAGACGTTTCTTAAATGCTATTCGTAAACAGACAGCATCCAAAAACATTGATTGGTTTTTGAAAAGAAAAAAAAATTTACCAACTGAAGCTCTGCGTATAGTTTGGAGGCCTGGGCAGACAGCCACCTTAATCTAATTATGGGATATGAAAGATAGTCCATTATTCTCATGTTACTGTGTAATTTTCTTTAGGCATGGATCACTGGCTTCAAACACACACTTTGAAGAAAAAGTAGGTTGCATTTGAAAACGAGGGCAAATCAGAACCTCTGTCCATTACTTCGCCAGATGAGCCGACAACAAAAAACCGATAATAACCAAGTAATGCAATTTGTTTATCAGAAGAACTTTCTGAAACCATTTCTGAATCTGCTGTGCCACTTCAATCATTGTATGCAAACCATGACAGAAGCGGGACAGCAGAGGAAAAGACGTTCCAATAAAAAACGAAGATACTAAGAAAGTTATTTGAACATGGGATTCACAGAAACAAATTGTAGTTGGCCTCTCTATGTGATTTGCAGAAATGTGTTGAAAACAGTTCCATGTTTCCTGCTAAACTGGGGTGTCATTTCAAGGGATACCATCCCGAGTTGAAAGATAAACCGTCTGACTTTTTCAAGAGGAAGTGCAACAAATTTTTCTCTGTACAGAAAACAATGACAACACATACATTCCTTTGTCCAATAACATTGTAGCTAGACGAATCGGTGATATGGTTGGTGAAGTGAGAGAGACACTTATAAGTCGCATAAAGTGTACCAAATTCGCACTTCAAATGGATGAATCAACTGGCGTCACAGAGTTGGCAGTTTTAATGGTATTTGTTCATTATGTTTACTTACAAAGCTGTCAGAAGGACCCTCTTCTTTGCAGACCACTGCCAACCAACACACAGGAAGTGAAATATTTAATATTTTGAATGAATTCTTCTCGTCAAATGAAATACCATGGGAAAACTGTGCAGATATATGTACTGATGGGGCAAAGGCAATGACAGGTCACAATGCTGGAGCCATTGCCAAAATTAAAAAGCTAAGGCAAAGAACTGTAGTAGCAATCATTGCGTTCTTCACAGACACACACAACCGTCAAGAAAAATGCCTTCTGGGCTTATGGTAGTCTTAAATGATGCCATAAAAAATAATAAACTATAAAAATCACAACCACTTAAAAGCAGGCTCTTCAAAGTAATATGTGAAAATATGGTAAGCCACCATCACAATGTGTTCTTATGTTACCACAGACTTAAGTTAGGTGGTTATCCCGAGGAAAAGGGCTGACACGTTTGATGGAACTATGTGCAGAGGTAGCAGCATTTTTTATGGAACATAACGCTCTACTGGCGGCGGTTTTAAATTATGAAGACTAGGTGTGCAAACTGGTGTATTTGGCCGACATTTTTAACAAAATGAATTTAATGAGTATATAATTGCAAGGGAAATCTGCCACAGATTTTTGATACAAAGGCCACAGTGTCTTCTTTCCAAGAGGAAAATTACGTATTGGTTGGAGTGCATGGTAAACGAAGATATTGATTGCTTTCCTCTTATAAAAAGATTCTTTGATGAAAATAACATTAAGATTTAAAAAAAACGCACAATAATATTCAGACACATCTAAAGGCACTGAATGATTCGTTTGAATATTATTTTCTAACAGCTCAAGAGAAAGTGTTTGATAACTTCGGATGGGTACAGAATGTGTTCAGCGTGAACAAAAGACCACCAGTGGAATACGCGGTACTCATAGATTTGACATCTTGCAGTGAACTAAATATTGCTTTTCAAAATCAGTCTACCAGACTTTTGGCTGCATTTACAAGATGAATTCAAAATCTTACCTGAGAAAATAAAATTGGTTTTACTGCCTTTCTCGACTACATACTTGTGTGAGGCAGGATTCTCCGCCTATACAGCAACCAAAACTAAATACGGAAACCACTTGAATGAAACCACAGTTGTCTCATTAAATGTTTACACACATTTAGTTTTTTCATCTTTATTGTCCTCACCAACAATGTAAAATGTGAGCTAAAAAAGGTTGGGAACTGCTGAGTTAAGGGAACACTTGAAATAGTGGACAAAAATAATTTCAGGGCCAATTAGGAATAAATTGTGGGTTAAGGGTTGTTTGGAAATTGAACTTCAGGCCCGAGGTAAGTGGTGCACAACAGAGGTATATGTGATAACAGGGCTGAAAACACCCATATTAGGGAGATACTGCATGAAATCCTTAGATATTGTCAGTTTTGGGGGGGGGGGGGGGTGAGCACTGTACCCTATCACAAGTTTCTACTCCTGATACAGGAGCACACATGAGAGTTAAGGTGCCCTTAAGAGTTCCCTAAGTTAACCAACGGCTTGGGGAGGATGAAAGGACAGGTGAAGTTAGTGTTGAAAGAGAATGCAAAACCATTTGTGCAGTCAGTTCCGAGAATGGTGGCTTTAGATCTATTCTGCATGCTCAAAGCTGAACTTGACCGGTTAATTAAGTTAGGCATTATAGAACAAGTGACCAAGCCAACTGATTGGGTGGCCCCCATTGTATCGGTTCCCAAGGGTGATGCCGTGCACATTTGTGGTGACTACACAGAGTTAAATCACTACATCAACCATTCCCATTTCCCAATTACAGGTGTGGAAATCAAATTTGCACAGCTTAAGGGTGCTCAATATTTTTCTAAACTGGATTGCATCTCTGGGTTTTATCAAATGACACCGGATACAGACAGTCAGCTACTGACCGCCTTTATTGCTTGCGCTCCTGAATATTTCTCTGTAAAAATTGCTTGAGTTTTAGAGGGTATTTCAAGTGTAGTTTTCTATGTCGATGATATATTAATTTTTGCAGAAACCATTGCAGAACACAATGAAATACTGAGAGCAGTTTTGTGCAGGTTGGAGACGGGCATCACACTCAATGCTAGCAAAAGCCTTTTTGGGGTCGCTAAGGTGAAATATCTAGGATTCATGCTGTCAGCTGAGGGTATTCAGATTGACCCAGAGAAAGTTGATGGTATTAGGAACTTTCCACAACCCATCACAAAAAGTGAACTCCAGCAGTTTCTAGGTTTGGTAAATTTCTCAGCACACTATTTTCCTAGGAATTCTTTGACCCCAGTCTGCAAATTATCTTAAATGCTGATGTCAGCTCATTTGGTTTGGGATGGTGTATCCTCCAACAGTCTGGGAGTTCACTACACGTCATAGTGCATATGGCTCCCATACTCTTTCCACAATGGAAAAATGTTAATTTCAGATTGAGAAGGAAACATTAGCAATAGTGTGAGATGGGGGGGGGGGGGGGGGGGCAGAGAAGTTCTAATAATACTTGGTTGGTATACCCATCATTTTGGAAACAGACCACAAACCTCTATACACCAAACCTATAGATGAGTTATCACCCTGGTTACAAACATAATGAGATATGATTACACGATTCACTGTGTACCAGGGAAATAGTAGTAGCACTCTCCCTTTTTCGTAATCTTGCGAATTCATCCTCAAAGGACGGGAGGAGAAATTAACTCAAGCAGTGGAAGCCTTTGTATGACACGTCCTGTCAACTTATCCAGTCAAAGATAAGTTTTTACTGGTTGTTCAGCAGGAACAGGAGCGAATTCCAGTTTGTAGGAAACTAAAGTTATATACCCAGACAGGGTGGCCACAGAAGGGGGAACTTCCAGAGGAATTGTGATTGTTATTACCCCAGTGCCGACATGAGATCACTGTAGAGAAGGAGCTCTTATTGGAAAGTCCTCGTCTGGTAATACCCCCCCCCCCCCCATAAGCTTCAATGTCTGCAATTCATCCTACCCCCCCCCCCCCAATAAGCTTCAATGTCTGCAGTTCATCCTACCCCCCCCCCCCCCCAATAAGCTTCAATGTCTGCAGTTCATCCACTCAAGGCATCATGAAATTCCAAAATGCCAAGAAAGAACCAAAATTTAGGTGTTGAGGAAAGGATAAACCCATGTGAGCCATTATTACATGAGTAATTTCCATCCTGGGCATGGCAGAAAGTAGAGGTCAATTTTTTTTAAACATCAGCAGTGGTACATGATTGTTAATGACTAATATTCACAACATTTTAAAGTTATACTGATTTCTCTTTGGATGATGACCCCATCAACAAACATCTCAAAGAAGTGTGTACAAGGTTTGGCATTCCGGAAGTTGTGAGAGCTGACAGTGGGTTGCAGTTTCTTTCGGAGAGGTTCAAAAAATTCAGTTCATCACACAACTTTGTTGTTCTTAGATCCTCTCCATTTCACCACCAGTCTAACAGCGAAGTAGAGTCTGCGGTTTGAAACTGAGGTCATATATAGTGAAAACAGGTCAAGGCAAATATTGGCATAATAGATGGTTTTTAGTGCCAGCTCCATACAAAGTAGGTAGGACGGCAATTAATGTGGGCGGAGCAGTAGGGCCGAACATAGAATTTAGAGAGGATCTTGGGGAGGTAGATAGAGAAGCGGCAGATTTCAGAGGATTTGAGGATGATGATGTCAGAGGATTTGAGGGGGACAAAAACACTCAATAGTGCTCACTCAATGAGTGAGGCAGCAAAAGAGCCAGAGATAAGAAAGTCTAAGAGGCAGGTAAAACCACTCACTTGGATGAGTGAGTTTGAGTTGAAATATGACCCGGAGTCAGGTCTGTAATGTAGATTAAAACCAGTACTCCTATTGTAAAATGCAAAGTAGTTGGTATTGGGTTGCACAAAAGGGTAAATCTGTGAAAAGGGATATCATGTGGTATTAGATGGGGTTAATGTTTGTAATGGTTTATATTGTAATGGTGTTATGTGAAATTGTAATATTGTAATATTTGTAATGGTGTTACTTGAAAGAAAGGCTGTACTAGCGAGAACGAGGGAAAATATATATAACAAACAAAATGGCAGATGAGCCTGGTCGGTAACCTAAGGACTATGTTTATTCTGACTTTTCAGTGCCCTAAGGATGACACTACAGTAAAACTCCCTCTATTAAGACCCCATTTATTACGACCACCTCTCTATTATGACCCAATCCTGAGGAACCATGAAAAGTTTGGGTCAAAAAAAGTCGAAAATTTGAGGCACGTCTAAAAATAGATACAGTAATCCCTCGCCAACCGCAGTATCTTGAACAGCAGTTTCAGTTATGCATGGATTTGTTTTTGTAGACCTTTTCTCCAACCGCGGTACTAGTTTCTATTATCCACGGTTTTCAGCCTATGGAAAATTAACCCTTACTGACGTCAGTGGTCGCGCATTTCTCAAGCTACCATCATAGACTTTGACAATTGTTGTCCCAAGCAGTGTGAAGCAATAAATTACTTAATGCCAGAAGGGGATACTGGGGTATTGTCAGTGGGAGTGGGAGCACAGAGTAGAAGGTGGGGGGGGGGGGGGATAGTTGCAGGCTGGGTCAGTAAGGATTGTTTGTCCTAGTCACATGTCGCCGCCTCTACCTTGCTCTCCGTCTTTTTTCGCTTCCAATATCCCTCCTCTTTTGCTGTAAAAACAGTGGCACATTACACAGACTAGTTTCTTAATCAGTGCATGTATGACAACTTCAAATTTAATTCAATGCACTTTTTTAAATTATTATTTTTAAGTTTATGTGCGCCCACATCTACATAATATGCTAATTTTTTATGGTGGGCAATTGTTTTCTTTCGTGTGAAGTCAATTTTATGTGTAAAGTGAATAAAGATAAGTGTGTGCAAATAAAATGTGTTCTTATGTTACTGGTACCATATTATGGTGAGTGAGGCCGTGTGCGTGTATAGGCAACGTCAAAAGTTTTTGATGAAAAATTCGGGATAGTTAATATTTAAAGTAGACAGCACTAAATATTTATATTCCCGTAAACATTGCCGGGCCTCATCATGCTAGTGCAGAGGCCAACACGCAGCCTACATTTTGTATAAATTCAACACATTGATGTGAATCGCATCTATCAGCATGTTTTCCCAACGCGGGCTGCTGTTACGAAGTGAAACAGCCCTGTAACGACGGCAGTGGCAGCGGGCAGGCAGCCGCTGTCCGCCAGAGACATCTTGTAGCGACTGACCGACATCTGCCCAGCCTGAGGATCTAGAGCTGAGCTTCAGCAGTAAACTGCCACGCCCATGCCCGGCCGCGCTGCAGAAGATCTAGGCGCTCGCCCAGCTACGTACACGCAACTGGCAATGTATTCGCTGCCACCCCAACAAGAGGTGGTCCAATATGCCTTCCTTGGGTATCAAATTAATCAGGAGACGTCCAGCTATTAAAATATACGTATTTATATTTAATTTAAAAAGTTGTTTTTTATGTGCTAGAGATAGTTGAACATGAACTTCAAGCAAGAAACGACAAGTTTGAGGGCATAGGGGTTAGGGGTGGGTCAAAATCGGCCCAAAATTTTCCAAATTTTTTATTACCGACCCCCCCCCCCCCCCCCCCACACCATATTTCAACCCTATTCTTGGGAACCATGAAGGGTCGTAATAGAGAGGTTCTACTGTACAACCAAAAAATTAATGCTACTTAAAAATAAGACAACCTCAAATACAAGACTCAAAAATAAGCCATCCATAATTTTTCAAAAAAATTTATTCTACATGTGTTTTTGCAGGCTATTTACTTAGGCACCAAATATAAATTTGTCTGTTCATTGACACCAAAGACAAAATATAATAATACATATCTCAATATGTAACATTTTGTCATTGTATTCTCAGTTAGATATGCCAGATTGTGCTTTGCGGTGTAAGGAAAGCTACAGACAGGTGTTAGAACATCCTCAGCTACATTAGGTGAACTGGAAAAGTAAAAATATTTTTAAAAAAACCTGCATTTTTCTCAGAGGTGAACACACTTCTTTAAGGTAAAGATTTGGCTAAGAAATACTTGACAACTTTTTATATTATTTGGGAAGGCAAATAACTGTATCATGCTTTGAAAAACATTTTTACTACGATGTCCACCCTTTGTAAACTTTCAAAAATGTTCCATATTTTCATCACTAAAAGGTTGTATTAATTATTATCTTTTTGTCTGTTAAAACTGTTGCTTAATGGCATTCCTTAATTAATTAATTTGAAGGAATGCATACAAATATTATAAAATTATATAAAGATGAAAACATTAGTTTAATGAAAACACCATTTTTCAGGTATCAAAATTCAGTGCAATATCAGAACATTTTCAAGTCCCTAATTATTGAATTCACAAATTACGTCAAAAGCACTTCAATTATAAGATGCAATAATAAAAAGTTTTAGTAATCACTAGGAAGGTATTTTGCATGTGTTTCAACCAAACTGACCAAGAAACAACAACATTAATATCTAAAATCCAAACATGGTATTACTCTAATGTAAGTAATTGATCACAAACAAAAGTTGTTTTAATACTCTGAAATCATGAAAACGTAATGTCAAACTGTGATACCAAGAATGAACTTAAACCATTAAAATTCTTGATAAAAACAAAATGGCCAATATTACATGCACATGCATGGCAGTTAGTCACTGTCACTCGAGACTAAGTAAATATGGATGATGATAGTACATGTTGTACCCCTACACTGGAGACTGAGCAGTAAGTTGATGTGTATGATAAAAATATTAATGTGCATTACGTGTAATGTGCTATGTCGTGGAAAACAAATATGTTAGTGTAACGTAACCGTAAGAACTATAATTAATTCAGGCATTTTTAAAAGTCATAAAGCTGACCTAAATAATTTTATACGCCTAAACTGTGAATATTTGTACAAAATGGTTTTGAAATAGACCTAAGACAAAATGCTTTGAAAAGCTGTAAATAGTAAACACATTTGACAGGTATAATAGTAGAAGTCGCAGTTCAATGTTTATTTTTAGGTGTAGCAAAAGCATATGAACACATGTACACACACAATGGCACGTAAACATTGATTTTGACAGATGCTACATGCAGTCACATGGCAATGTTTGTTTACATTTGGCCAAAGGATACGAAACTGACGAGCAAGTAGATATTTAGCAGGGCTCCGAGAAAGTAGCTTCCAATGGGGAATGGATTATATACTAGCAGGTCAGTCAGTTATGTGAGCTTGGCGATACTGTACGGGACACAACTATTGGTGACTACATATATGTTTGGTCATTCTATCAACCAGATTTCAGGCAAGTTCCAGACAACCTTATTCAACAATAGGTTATTTAGTGGTGAAATGGAAACATGATAGCATTACAGTATGAAGAAATCAATACAGATCTGCAGGTTTAACACTGATCAAAGGGTCTTCAACATTCTCTACTGCCATAATGAGCTTTGAATTTAAGTTCCTGGCCCAAAGTCTTTCCTTATTATCAAGAGGAATGAGTTTTTTTTTGTTAAAACATTTTAGACTGTTTAACAAATTTTTAAAAAATAATAATTACAAGATATTAAGCACAAACAATTAGAAACCACCATTCCCTATTTGTAGCGTAAAATTTCTGCAACAGACTTAAAATTCTTTTGATTTTCCAAAAATCTTTGTACTAGATATGTTGCTGGCCTAATAAAATGTGTGATAGGTAAGTTGTTAGTTGCCTATATTTTAACTACATAGTTTGCAGATAGTTAGGCTACTTACTACACACATACACATATGGCATTTAGAGCCCAATAACAAGAATAAATATTGGAAATAGCTATAGAGGATGTGAATGAATGAGGTTTCATTATAGACGTGTCGAAGTTCAGAAACTTGAGCCAACTTAAAAGTGTCTCATTGAACCTCAGCTTGATATCAAATCTATTTATTTGCCTTCTTCACTTTAGTTGCCACTATAACATAATATGATTTAATGGAAACACCCTTTGAATTTGCTTTTGTTTACCTCTCAAAGCAGTGACTTTAGAACACAGACTACACATAAAATTGTTATTTTTATGGGCGCCCACAATGGTATAACCAAGAAAGTTTTAAATAAAAATCTTGGTGTAATTGTATCGCAAGCACTCATTTTTGTAATCACGACCACACACTCAAGATAAAATTGAATTGTCACTTTGATGATCACAATTCTGCTTTAGTTAATTACATAAATTACCAAAATATTTATGGTGTTAAACTTTTTATGCACATATCTATGGCATTCAATTTCGAGTTGTGATGTGGAAGCATACTTCAATTTCAAATCTATGATTGGTAGCAAGTGTGTAGAAGCATGTCATTTTCAAGTAGTAAATGTGATATATGTCTGTAATAATATTGTACTGACTCGAATTTGTGTGTCTACGCATTGTTGTTTGTAGACAATCAATGTTTTAAGATAAGTCAAATACTTTTTATTACTGAAATAAGCATTTATTACATCTTACATATAAAGTCACTGTGCTTGGCTCAACTTGATATTTTTTTAACCTTGGCTCTACTTGGCTTCAGAACCTAAAATCGAGGCTTTTGCATCTCTCAGTTTTGTAAATTTAAAGGGTTGTGGATAACATGGTAAACAATTTTTTTTAGCAAGGAAGCAATAATCTGAAATATGAAATGTAAAACCCAAAGTGCTATTTGCAGTAAATGTTATTGCTGCAGATTGCAGATTTTAAATAAACTGCTAGTGTACCTTGTTCAGTAGTCCACTTATCAGTCACAAACTGGTTATGCTCCATTCTTCAGAGAGAACTCACCCAGCAGAACTGCTGGTATGTATTTGTGTTATGGGACAGCTTGCAGGACTGCTGCTGCATGAGGAAGATACCTACCCAGCGCTCAGCTAAGTTGGTAATGACGGAAAAGAAAGTCATTACATGCCTTTAACGTAGAAATCAAAGTGTTGTGTAAACATTTCTGAATAGTAAAATTATTTCTTTGCTTTCTATTTTTTTAATGCAAGTAAGTGTAGGAATTAGGAAATTCATTAAAAATTTACTTTTCTAATAACTTTACAGTTTCACTTAACCAATGCATGTATAAAGTGCTCGGGCACTTGGCAATGATAATTTTACATATGGCGAAAGAACACACAATCTGGAAATAAGGTGGTTCCATTTTAAGTACCCAGGCACCAAAACACAGCTTTGGGAATTGCAACGTGGCCAAGGCCAACATGTACATCTGCAATGTTTCCTTCAAGGACACTGGAGCACAACTGCTTCTAATACCTCCAATAAAACTAACTAAAAAATTAAAAATACTGTGTCTCAGCCAATGCTTTGGGGTTGTAAGTTACAGAGAACAACATAAGTGTGTTTCTAATAGGTGGTGCAGTGCATACCTGGATCACCACGTGGTCATGCCTATGTTTACTGGTCCACATATCTTACTATACTGTCTGACTGGTGCATTTTATTCAAACTTTCTGGAGAATGTCTTGCCACAACTTCTGAAAGACGTTCCTCTGAAACTGTGCACTAGTATGTGATGCAAGAGTGATGATGATCCAACACTCTTCAAATATCTGGCCTACAAGAACATACCTCCAAGATATGTTAAGGGACGAGTAATAAAATACAGATTCCCCATTCCTATGCCTCCATGCTTCCCTGACTTGACACCATCAACTTTATCTTATGGGGGTACACATATGGAGTATTGTGTACACAACACCAACTGCAACTATAAACAACCTTACTTAGTGCATCACAGTATTTCATACCATCAAAGGTGAATGTGTAATATTTTACAGAGCAAGACTTTTATGGTTCTATATTGCACACTTAATTAAGAAGTTAGGAAGGTAGCAGTCAACTCTTACAACATTAATTATTTTTAATAACTAGTAGTGACATGACTGCCATCTTGTATTTTATACCATGGGTTCTATAATGAAAAATGTTCATCATAACACTCTCTACAACCTCTTAAATCTATGAAACATCACTCATTTACATCCTGTAATTTGGGTGAAATGGAATAAAAGTCACAAAAGGCATTATGACTGCAGTGAATCTAACTGTAGAGATTCTGCTCATAGTTTATAATAATGGCTAATGGATATAACCATTTTAAAAAAAGAATACCTTTGTTATAAAGAGTTTCACAACTTCCACAACTTGTGGCACACAGATCTTAATGCCATCAACTCACATTTCTAAGTTCCCTGTAATAGCAACCCTCCAAATTAAAGACCCTTTTTGGGTAAACCATGAAACCAATGTAAATGAAAAGGTTTTTCCAATAACAACCCCTTTAAAATAACAACCTTTTTCCTGGGAGCCATGGAAGGGGTTTTAATCGAGAGTGTACTGTATAAAGGTTTTAGCTACCATACACGCATACATCAAAACCTCAAGAAGTATCTTGCTACAAATTAACACCAACTTTTTCAATTCTGCCTGATTTGTATTCCAAGTATGCAAAAATGAAAAGTGGTAGTTAATCTTTGCACATATTTTTTTTACACATTTCATGAAATCAACATGCAGTTTGTGCACATCACACTTCCAGCACAGAAATTCACATTTGGCTAACACTTAACAAAAATAGTTAACACATTAACTAACACCTGCACAGCATGATCAGAAAGACTTTTTTATATAAATTAACCTAAAAGAGACTAGAACAGGTATGCTACTAACTACATATATTATGTCCCCAATCACTTTACTAGACACACTCCATCGTTTATGAACACGGAAATAATCTTTAAACTATAAGTACGGTTTAAACAAGTATATCTTGAAACTCTTTCTATCCCATGTAAATTGCAAATGAGTGGGAGTCCTACTACAATTCAATGTATTTTATATTAGCACCTATCACAGAAGACAAAATTACCAAACAATCTCATTTACTAATATAATGAAGGCACTCTTGGCAATTTCATTTTGTATAAACGAAACCATTTATATTACAAAACAAATTACATGCAAGATGACTGCTGTGATTAAATAAATATATTTCATCTGCACACTCACCATATTGGACAACACAATACTGCAGCACAGATTGTTATTCAGTCAACTTACTACAAAATATGAGCTGGTGACAACAAATACAAACTTTTGCATATATTTACATACACATTTACACAAAACATAAAATTATATAAATCATCATAACAAAAAATTCATTATTTAATCTCACTAAAATCATCTAAAAATATTCATCTCCCTTAATTAACATGACTTAAATATGCTTTATACACAACAGATATCATCAATAGGAGTAACACTACCCTACACAGTTTGACTGTCTTCTTTCCAGAATGTACTCGTTTGTAGGCTGAATGCTTGATTGGGTGACTGAATTCAGAATCCACTTTTCTGATAGGCATTTGATTCTTTGGTTGCGCACCGTTGCGCCAATTGCAATGTCTGCATCCGTAACAGACTTTGCAATCTGGCCACCACACAACTGAACAAGCTCCTTCAAATCTTCAGCAGGGGGCTTAGAGTGTTTTGCAATTAGCATGGGCCCACATGACTTAAATAGATCTAGACGGTATCCCGGGCCAAGGCATTCTCTCTCCACACGGCACTGCTGCAACAAGATTGTGAATACAGTTTCAACAAGTTGGTCAATGTGTCCAAAACTGATACTCACACTACCCCATTTGGTATTAACGTTTTCACATGGTTTAAAATCACTAAAATGGACAAAATATCTACAAATAAGCTTTCCTAATTTTTATCAACTTCTATAATAATATAAACAAAAGTCTATTGCATAACACAGTTTTGAACAAGTGCTGAACTTCAGTTCACAAAGCAGAAATACAGAGAAAGTTTGAACTTCAAATAACTTTGCCTTTTTAAAATGAAGAAATAGGTTTCTGGGGAAAAAAATTAAGTAGGGGTTGAACTCGTGTTTGATGAAAATGAAAGTCAATAGTTAAAGGTCATCTTAAATCTTAGTTATAAAAATCAACGACAATATAAGTACAAGCTCGATGACTTCAACTCACTGTGACAGCTGGAGAGAAATCTTTCATTTCAAATGCCTCTTCAGGAAGCCACTTGCCAGCCTCAAGTGAATTGAGAACCCAATCCTGAGTAAGGATCCAGCATCCTCTTGCAATTCCTTTCAACATGTTTAAAGTACGCCTCGGCCCATTTGATACAATGTGTGTGGTCCGAGCAGACACTTTAGCCTCCAGCTGGAAACCACTCAGCTTTACCACGCATGCTGCTATCATCTCCCCATCTCTGCAAAGTTACACACACATCAGTCACACTACACACACAATATTACAGTTGAAAAACCTTAACTGCCATAAGTTTCTGTACTCACCCAGTCATCAAAACAACTGCACATCAAAGAACTTTTTACATTAAAAACCCACATCATTCACATGGCACATAAAATTATACACTACAAACATTATCATCATAACAAGAAAATGGAAATAGGAATGAATCTGAGGAGTAATGATGACCTGATATTGATAACATGCCAAATTTGCTCATAACAGCAAAGAACAAAATACAAAAATAGGTACGCAAGAGTTACATGCTAAACAGTTTGATATGCCCCACTTCGAGAATCAAACATTATTTAAAAAATCAGATCCTGTCTGTACAGTTCTATTCATGACACATGAAAACTATACTCAATTTAGCTATTAGAGCTTAGTTAAGAAGCTTGTGTCTTGGTATGCAAAGTGAAATTCACCATATCAATAAAAGAAAATGTTCACAATATTCTACCAAGTACACACATCCACCATTTTGTAATAATATGCAAATCTTCTAACTCATATTTTCTACCACCATTTTGTAATAGTAAGCAAAACTTCTAATTCATGCATTTCTACCAAAGGGGTTCAGGTGCCTGTTTCTAATGTGTACTACCTTCTACTCAAAACACCGTAGTTAGTTCTGAAAGAAAGATTATGAACATGTTCTACCCTGCTCCTCCCCACATCAAATTGAAGGAAGCCTTCTACCTTCTATTTAAAAATACGTAACACTTATACTTACACTTCTTAGTCATTAAGATAAAGATATGACAGAAAATATAAAGTTAAAAATGCTTTGATTTTAATGCAAGCAAAATGACAGAATGTGAAATAGCTCCGTAGAAAAATGGAATGGAAGGGAACAATTAAAGTGATAGCGACAATAATAAAGAAAATTTTAAATCAACTAAAATCTAAATCATAACTAGAACATTACATGAAGTCTGTGGCTATCATGAGGAATGTCCAAGACAACACACAGAAAAGGTCTTCGCCCACTGCAGTAAATATAATGGGTTTGCGTGTCCCTAAACATCATACGAAGTGCAGAAAAGCACCAGTTACTAACATCACCCATGAAGAAACACGCAAGAGTTCCCCACCCAGCCCTTGTAGCAACATTCTCAACAAATCACTTGGTACAAACCTCCTGGGACAGACCTCCCAGATCCTCTGGAGACTAGCCAAAAAAAACCATCCATCAGGAAGTCCATGCCCATTAAAGTCTACATATAGTTACATCTGTGGGCAGATTGTTCACATACCCCTTGCCTAAACTCTAGAAAGAGTTTGCTGCAGTCTAGGGTACCACGACTGGTCTGGCCACATGTCCACCTCACTTCTAGGATGTGAATTACATAATATGCTTGGGCACTAGTTAGATCCTGCAACTAACACAAAGGAGAAAGTGAGATCTCAGGGGTTTGTTGATAGTTCGGCCAGTGTGGCTGGCAGACACAGGCAACAAGCATACAGTGCACACTGTCATACCTTAGCATACACAGTGTTGTTGGGGTAATGCTGCATGCCCATAATTAACGGTACTCTACTCATTAAGAGCAAAAGAACATTAACACAGCTTTCCTTCACCATATTTATTGGGCTGTCACCACCATAGTCCACTAGAAAAATAGTTACGTAATACAATATACTGTAATCAAACCACAAAAAACCACTGGAACTGCCAATCAAGAAACGTATTCCTAAAAAATAATAAGTTTTTTGTCCCACACAAGAGTTCCTAACTGGGATGTACCTGGATACAGATTCCCGGAGTCGTTCTGTCCAATATATCTATGCACATGGCCGCCTGGGAACACACATGTACTGTGAAAGAGGGCACGTGCGAGGGCTAAAAAAACGCAGTTCCAAGCCTTTAAACTATGAAACAGAAACTAACATGGTCAGATAACGCACAAAGTGGAAGGTCCCAATATGGAACGCATGTCTTGTCTCTAACCCAGCTACTTCAAGACTGGCATCGTGGCAGCCAGAAGGGACCTCTATCAGTTTCCCTCTGACCATGACACAGTAAAAAAAAATAAAAAATAAAAAAAAAATATAAAAAAAAACACACAACACAAAAAAATTTTACACCTCCGTAAATCATCCCCCCCCCCCCCCCCCCAAAAAAAAAAAACAGGAACTCACTTCATTTAACATTATCGAAAACAAATTTATGTTTAAATACCACTGAGCTTTGGGCGAGTCAGAGCGTTTGATACATTGGAGCTTTAAGAGGTTCAAAATTATGTTATGCCACATGCCACTTGAGCACCTTGCCACCGCTAGTCTTTGTAACATCATGTTAACTAAGTACGTTTTGTTATTAACTACTATCCAATTTACTACTGGCATCTTCAACTGCCCACTCATCCCCATTCACACTTGCTACACTCATCTTCAGGGTGTCCTGATGCTGTTGGGTGGTCATGTCAGAACCAGGAGGTATAACTAGGGGCAAGATTTTGTAGTGTTATTTTAAGGCAAATTTAGTTTTTAAAAATATCAGATTGATGTGTTATCAGTTTTATTATTGCAGGCCATAAACTGAAACTTCATTGCTATAATTATTTGTTATTAGAGCCAAATATTTTACTCTGTTATTTTAATGCAATGTAACTGCAGATTTTTAATACATCACTTCCTAGACACAGACATGGATAAATGAACTCATTCTGTGGAATGTGACAGGATTCGGCAAAAATAATGAACAAAACTAAATACTAAATTGAATCAAATGTCATCCACTCACGTCTTCCCTCTCTAAAATTTTTTTTTAAAGAAACTACAACAGCAGACAGTGATATTATTCTTTGTCTTCAAATGCTAGCTCCAGTTTACAGGCTAATACCACAATACTGTAATACTATATACCTGTGGCTGCCGACATGCATACGGATGAAGCATAGAAAAAGGATAATAATTGTTTGTTACCTTCTATAATTCAGGTGGCCTGACAGCTGCCAAACTGAATTTCTTAGCATCACAGTCACAGAAAAAGTAGAAGAGAAAGCATATAACTGCCCAAGCTGCGAAGCCTACAGGAGTGTCAACTTGATGGTGGGGGAAATTCCTAAAATCATAAACTGGCTATTCTTAGACTGCTTCAAAGCAGGGTGTGGGAGTGTAGTGTCAAGGTCCGTGAGTCTGATAGAGAGAGTAAAGGAAGGGAGAAAAGTGGTGTTTCAGTAACATATATTTTGATACTTTTGGTGCTTAGAAAAAGCAAACTCCAAATGATCGACTTCGTCCCATCTGAATAATGGCAAATTTTTATGGGCAAGTCAACTCCAATTACGCACTGTAATGGAGGCGGGACACATGGGACTTCCGGACGTTGACAGAGCAACACACTGCAAACCCTGTGCTCCTAGCTTTCACTGTCAACCTGAATCTCCAAGAAGTCGTCACGTCATCGGCCCTACCCAAAAAGAAACACAGCTCTACTTTGCTGTGCACGCTAGTGAAACAGCACACAGTTCAAACTTTGCCCTGCTGTAGGAAGCAGGCCAATCTGCAGAGTGTCACTGCCTGCCCGAGCGCCTTTGGACCTGAGATTTCAACACCACATGCCGAGCAGCAGGCAAGATAAGGATCCATTGTTCATGCAAGTGACATCACAAGCTCCACCCCTAAGAAGTGGGGTTAAACTCCCTGGCACCCCTCTGAGCGTTTATAGTCACTAGGAATTAGTATAAAAGGACATTGCCAACCTTGCAACGCCACTTAGCTGTGAAGGCCACGGTATCCTGACAAGTGCTGGATGCCCACAGTCACGCCAGTAGCCAGCCAGTGGTTAACGACACAGCCACCAAACGGAACCCACCTCCGCAGCGCCTCCAGCATCATGGGTAATCACCACTATCCACGGCTACAGCAAGTCGTCTTAACCCTCCTAACCCCCTACCTTCCCATGTAAACCAGGGTCACAGCGACGTCGTCTCTTAAAGACACCCCTGTAAGGCCTTATCCCGGCCACACCTTTACCAGTTGGGTAAAGAACCAAGAGTGAATTACTTTCTGGTATTTCAGTAACTGCAATATTATTAATTTCCTCTTCTAGGAGTTTAAGAGCTCTTTTCAATTTATTCTTTTAACTGCTCTTATGAGATCACGGCATGAGGCCATTTTGAAAAGATTCAGAGAAAATGCAATCAAAAATGTAGTTAAAATGAAGCCGGTTAATATAGTGGTCATACAGTGTTCATCCAGATAACTGGCTATAACCAACGTGTCTCACCATATAACTCCTTCTAGCTGTTCACTAACCGAAAGGGTTATACAGCAGGGATCATGTAGGCAAACGTAATACATGGCTGTATTGAGTTCTTAGTCAAGGGTCCCCCCGAAGATTAGCCAATGCAATACCCTGAGCATTACCATGTCCAAACTCGGAATACTGCTTGGTGTTATTTGTATTTGTCATGTGGCTGGTTTGTGAAGCCGGCATTGTCTTACGTACTAAAAAATAATTAAATTCAATTTACTCTCTGAACACTTAGTCGGTATCCCACCAACTCTTAGGATACAAGGAGAAGCCTCTCCTTGTATCAGGTGGCTTAAAACACTTCAACTTGAAGTAGATAGTTGGTTTTTGGTGCCGAGAGTTCACTTACATTTCATATCAGTTGTTTTATCTTTCCATAGTGATTTGAGTAAAAATGAATTTGTACATTTATGTGACATTGAAGTGCAGTGTAAAATGATAATCGTATCTGTGTGTCTGATGTTGATGCTAGTATGACAGCAGCTTCTTGCCTCATGAAGTCGTTTGCAGGCGATAGATTTTATTTATGATTATGTGAATGCTCCTCATAATTAGACATGTCTTCTAAACCCTCTGGCAAAGAGTATAGAAAAAGAGTGAAAGTTTTAAGTGAAGATAAAGCCAATGCAAAATGAACGTTTAGTTTCGTATCAAGAGGGGAAATACATTAAAGTAAAAATTCTAATAGAACTTTAAAAAATTTGCAGCCTGAGCCTGGTGCATCAAGTGACCAAGAAACAGTAGTATCAGAGAAGAAACTTTGCAACGAAGGCAATAAAACGACTGTCACTGCAATGCAAAAAGAAAAAGATGAAAATGTCGAGGTAGTTGTGAACGTAATTGTGCCAACAGATTTAAGTGACAGGAAAATGGCCTGATCTTACTCCTCAAATCAGAGACCAGATAATCAAGCTGGATCAGTGTAAGATAACAGGTCCAGATTCAAGATTTCCATTTGATTGTAAAGACACCAACAGTAACTCTGAAAGAAATTGTAAATTTTCTTTATATTATTGTACAAGAAAATTGGCTAAAAATGAAACTTTGTACTGCACCTGGCAGCAGTATTCAGACACATCAAATTGTGTTTTCTGATTCTGCTGCAAGTTATTTGGGAATTTTCATTCGCAGTTAGGTCAACACGGGATCAACAAGTTGAAGCACATGGGAGAATTTTTGAAGCAGCATGAAATGTCAAGTAACCACTTTATTTGCTACAGTAAATGGCAGGATGCAAAAATAAATCTTCATAACACTGAAATTGATAGCAAACTTTAAGCAGAAATTCAAAAGGAATCTGAACACTGAAAATGGTTTGAAAACATTTGGTTTCAGGGACAATATTTTTGTCAGAATATAATTAGGCATTTAGGTGATCTGATGATAAACCGTACATGAAAAATAATGGGGGGAACTTTTTAGGTCTTGTAAAACTGCTTGGAAAATATGACACAGTGATGGCCAAGCACTTACGTAGTATCCAGTCGAAGAAAATTCATGACCATTATCTGAGAAAAACAATTCAAAATGTGCTCATTTAGATACTTGGCAACAAAACAGAGAATGCAGTTATTAACAGGATGAAAATTGCAAAGTTATTTTCTGTTATACTTGGTTGTACAACAAACGTCATTTACCTTGTGTTTCATTGGCATTACAGATCAAAATATTGTGGTTCAAAAGCATTACATTAAATTTTGCCCAGTTCTTGATTCAATGGGTGAGAAGATCTAGCAAATTTACTCCTACACAAACTACAGAATAAGTGTGGTCTCTATATGAAAAATTGCAGAGGCCAAGAGTTTGATAATAGCGCCAACATGGTGGGAAATGAAAATGATGTGCAAAAAAAAGATACTCGACATCTTTCCTAGAGCATTTATCAACTTGTGTGGGTGTCATTCACTGAACCTGGTTGTTGGTAATGCCGCAAAAACTTGAGTAAGTAGTATATCTCTTCAGAGTTTTGCAACTCCTATTTTTCCTATTCTCTTGTTCAACAAAGATATGGAAAAATACATCAGGAGAGTGATGTTAACGAATAGTTAAAAAAATGAAGTGAGGCAAGGTGGGAGTGTAGGGTAAACATTCTAAAAGCAGTCAGTTACCAGTTTATCAAAACCTGTGAGGCATTAAAATAAATCCAAGAAGAAATAAGTGATCCTAAATCAACTCTGAAGCCAAATCTCTGGAGACATGTCTCACATCCTTTAATTTATCACCACCCTGATAGTTTGGTATGATTGTTTCAGATAAACATTGTTGAGTTGAAATATTTGGGCACCTCTTAACGAGATCTTGAGAGCAGATTTAGATAAACGTGGTTAGCAAGAATAGGTAGGGTTAACATGAACTTGTCAACAGTTATTCCTCTTATGAAAGCTTGCAAAATGTATTTCAAATATTACAGTGACTCTGGCTACAAAACCACTGTTACCTCAGCTAAATAAATCACAGACACACTTGGCATTGAAGCAGTATTTAAAAAACGCACAGCAGGAAAAATAGAAGACAATTTTACTACGAGTGAAAGATGAAGTTGTCACTGATCTAGAGGCACTTTACAAAACAAGTGTATTTCATCCTTTACTTGATAATGCCATATTCACTATTCAACAGAGATTCACTCAGCTCAATGAACACAGTAACATATAGGAGCTTTTAAAGCAAAAGGTCTTGTTCTTGAAAAGTTACTTTTTGATGGTTAAGAGAGTAATGTAGACAGTCAAAGTTGTGTGGCGAACTTGTCAATTTAGAGGCATTGGTGAAAATAAATGAAATAGCAACTCTGGTACAAGTTTTAAACTATATTATCAAGCACGACATGACGGACTGTTTCCCAAATGTTTGGACTGGCTTGGATATGGTTTTACAGAGAAAAAACATTAGTTCTTGGAAATGAAACTATTTTTATATTTGCTTTTACAATTTTCTTCTATCATAAAATTATTATTTGAATCTTATCTAGCCTGTATATGATACTTACTGCTGTCATTCACTCAGCATGAATGATAACAACCTAAAACTTAATTTAGTCCCTCCATTATCTTAAAACTTAAATTATTCTTACTATCCCTTGGTTTTGGATATAAATAGTTGGTCACAGTTTTGCTGATAACATAGTTTATTTTGACTAAAATTAAATTTATTTAATGTTTTAAACAAAAATGTTGGTACTAAGCAACACATTAACTTCCACATTTCGGTGTTATTTTGGTTTTATCGCTATTCACCATATAATCTTGGCTCTAGGGGTGACATCCACCCCTCCGAAGAGACTAGCCCTGGTCTGCTGATGCTTGGGTCTCCACCGGGATCATGTCTGCTCAGGTGAGCTGAGGAAAATGAGAAGATGGCGCTTTACCTCCAGAAGGTTTATCACTCGGGGCTGCATGTCTTCCCTCCGGTCTCATGCTCTTCCAGTCAGGGTTGCCTGCCTTTGGCATAATAGCAACACCTAGTGTCCTCACACTGCTCAGTTGACTAGTGGATGGGTGGGGTGGTTCACAGCCTTTCAGGCAGCATTGGCACCAACTACATAGCTGCCACTGCAGCAGCTGCATTGGGGACTCTGGCTCTTGCACCACTGCAATAAAGATGGTGTCTACCAAAGACGCATTGCGTCACCAGTTTCCCCCAGTTCTGGGTCAAGGTTTCCAACACTCCTTCCCAGGTTCCTAGATCAGTGAAGCCGGTCTAGGTCATCGGCTACCAGTACCTCAATACCGACCTTTCTTGGAACTGCCTCCTAGAAATGATGCCTGCATGCACATTGTTGTCTGTCGTCATCTGGGAACCTTCAGAATCAGTGACCAGTTGTAATTCCTCCTCACCTGTCATGTGCTCTCCACCAAGGGGGTTCAGGGTCACCTCAGTCAACCCTCTAAAAAAAGGCTCATTGTCAGAGTACCCACCCCTCACTGCATTATGCTAATTTTATGATGTTAACCTCTTTTCCATCCTCACATGTTTGTATTTTTAATTTGATATTTTATTGAACTATGATATTATATAAGCCTAATAAGGTTCCGCAATAGTATATAATATTGTAATATATTAATTAATTTAGGTGGCACATATACTTATATTATTAGCCTAGATCTCTTTTCAGGGTTTTACAGCATCTGTTAGGCAACAAGACCGCCATAAGCTGGTCTTTACAATTGATGAGGTGGGTTTATTCCAATATAAAAGAATGCCAATGGGCCTTTCAACCTCCCCTCAATACTTCCAGATGTTTATAAACACCCTTTTCGGCCCCCTCCGATGGACATCAGCAATTGCTTATACTGACAATATTTTTGTACTGGGCAATACTTTTGAGGAGCATTTGGAAAACATTAATAAAGTATTTGAGAGGTTAAGAATGTTTAACATTAAAGTCAATACCAAGAAATGTACCTTTGCAGAGCAGACCATCAAAGTTTTAGGCCATATCATTACTTCCAATGGCATTTCCACTGACCCGATAAGGTTTCCTCCATAAAACACATGTTGCCCCCTACCAACTTAAAACAATTTCGTACATTCCTTGGTATAACCTCCTACCTTTGTCGTTACATTCAAAACTATGCCATCATAACGCACCCCCCTATAGAAATGACCAAGCAGTTGGTTCCCTTCGGCAAGACGACCAAGCTAAAGCATTCCTTAACTTGAAACAGGCTATTTTACAAGCGCCGGCACAAAGGAAATTTCACGAGGACAAACCCATTATACTGGCTTGCGACGCGAGCAATGACGCGATCGGTGGAGGCCTCCTACACGAGCACATTCCAAACAGCACGTAATCATCGACTTTGCCTCCAAGAAGCTATCTATTTAGGAATCTAATTGGAATACAACAGAACGAAAATTAGGCACGATTCGGTTACTTATATAGTAGGAAATTCAAGATTGAAACTGACCATGCTAGCTTGTGCTAGCTAGGCTTTATGGCGGAGCACAATATCCGTATTCAAAAGATGGTGATCGTGCTCAGCGAATATGATTTTGAACCCATCATTGTGCGTGGTAAATTAAACACACTCCCCTACACCCTCAGCAGAATTGTCACCACCCCTCCTGCGCCTACACGTACCGTAACTGTCAACAACACACCCTTCCAAGTCAAAGAAAACATGCTAACTTGCATGTCCCTCTACACAGCCTTCATGGAAGCCATCTTGCAGGATACATGTAAAGCCAATGAGATTCGGAACACAGCAGCCAAATATACAGAACATCACTGGGACGACGTCAAACATTATTTCATTTCTCAATGCGAAGAACAAGATTGCAATCGTATAGCCAAAGCACTTGCCAATGAAGACATTTTTCCAATGCACTGTATCTGCTAAATCCTTACTGGCTTATATCAGATAAATATTGAAATCATTAAGCAAGATAGCACCCAACGTTTAGCAATCACTTGCATTGATCCTCTATTAAAATATAAAATTCTTATTGTTTTCAAGTCAGGCATACGTCACTTTTTCCCAGTATATACACATGCCCAAGAATACATCAAAATCGACGATGACTCTATTTTTCAGCTGTGTCCACTTGTGAATACCTCCCCTTTTACTAGGGAATATGATAATGATCCGCATATCAAACAGTTAAAATTAACCGTACTTCACCTTGAGCAGACTGATAGCAAGTTTCACAAGTTGAGTTACCGGTATGACGTAACAGCGAATGGTGAAATATTATTGAAATTAGATACACCCCAGGGCATATCTACACTCACTCTCATACCCAAGTTATATGTCCCAGAAATTATTGCAGCTCACCACAATGCGATATTTGGAGGTGGCCATTTTGGCGTGTTTAAGACGTTACAGAAAATCAAACAGACATATTATTGGGATAAAATACATGAAAACGTCAAACAGTATGTAAAATCTTATCCCATTTGCCAGAAAACTAAAACTACTAATAATAAGCCTATGGGTACATTAATTTCTATAATGCCAAAGCCTCTCTTATCTACGTGGGCTCTAGATGTTAAAGGGGCTCGGTCTGTTACTGTACGAAAGAACAGATGCATTCTAGTTATGACGGAGTATACGACCTGTTACATAGTAGCAAAAGCTGTCCCTTCTATTGATGCCACCACATGCATGGAATTTATTAAACATGTAGTATTCCAGTTCGGTTGCCCAAAACAAATTTTGGCTGATAGGGAAACTAGTTTTCAGAATGAGCTCATTAGTAATTTTTGAAATCTCTTGGTGTCAATAAATTAACTACTACGGCCCACAAACCTCGATGTAACGGTCTCGTTGAAGCCTCGGACCAGGTCATTGGTGACCAACTTACAGCTTGTACTAATGAAGATCAGGCCAACTGGGATTTGTACCTAGAGTTCATACAATTTAATTATAACACAAGCATTCATTCCACAACAAAGTTTACTCCTTTTTATTTGTTAGATGGTGTTGAAGCTGCCCTTCTGGCACATGTGGTCACTGCCCAATATTCGCCACGTGCCCATAATTGGCGTGAGAAACTTTTGCAAGACCGCGAAACAGCCAAAATTAATTTACTGCAGGCCCAAGTTAGTCAGAAAACCCAGTTTGACCGTACCCATAAATATGACACATCACGAGTAAATGATTACGTCTGGGTCCGTAATAGAGGCCGCCAGAAGGCCTTAATGCACCGATATTGCGGCCCCTTCAGGGTGACCAATTTACTAGGCAATTCTACTATACATATCAAGACTAATAAATCTGGTCCGCCCACGTTTGACACGGTCTGCACATGGCCCATGAAACATACCTTCGTGCATTAGGTTAGTGTATATTCCAATGTATTGTCAGTCTTTTATTGTACTGTGTTTAATATGTGCCTTAAATATTTTCCAATATATGTCATTCTACCCTGGTGAGTACATAGTATTTGTATGAGGAGTCCATTGCGTGAGCCGCCACCGATGCAGTCAGCTCATGTCTCCCCTTGCAGTACGCTGACAACAGACACAACTCAGCACAGCGTATCACAGCCTAGAGCCGACCAGCGTAGCGCACTCGCCGGCTTTCCTGCCTGCTGCTCCACAGCCGGTCACTGCACCTCTGTCACTGGCGGAATGAGGACTCCACGTGCACCAACCTTCACACTCCTGGCGGCCTCCCAAAAGATCACAGCCCTAGTGTGCTTTACTCTGGTCGCACACACACACTTGCTGTTCCACCCCTTACATGAGCGTTGCCAGCCTATTAACCTTAACGACCACACCTATTTTCAATACGAAACACGTAAATGTTGACAGTAACGACCCACACTTAAGGACGCTACATGAATGGAAGAATATTAAGTACATGTAGGTGAGCACCAGTGGTGTACCTTAAGACTGCCTTGTCACACAATTAATACACCTATGCACATGTTACTGGCTGGCATTTGAATTTAACTGACTTACCAGTGTTACAAAATGTTGATACCAACCACCACAAGGTATTCTTACATAACGATAAACTTCAACACACACACTTTGATTATGCCTGTATGGCCATTCTCTTAAAAATTGTTTTTGCTTTCATCTCATTGTATGTTAAACTCGTCAAAATATCTGTACTCCTAGCTCGTCTCAACACACATCCTAGAGAAAAAATAAAAAAACCTATTGCCATGCTTATGTTGCTCACACGATAGGGCTACACAATTTTTTTTCCATACATTCTCTGCTGTCTACGACTGCATCTGAGTATATTAATTACACTGGGTGTTCCTCGCATTGGTAACTTATTTCTGGTTACCCGGTTCTCATATGTGTGTAAGTATGACACACACACCACCACAGGTGTTACAAATGTTATTACTATCTGTTTAGTTTTACAAGAGCCATTCCAATGCTATTACATTTACTTCCGGCCTACAGACCTGTATGTACATAATTTATTGAGTGTTTACGTATTTTGCTAACAGACAATGCTTCATGGTTTAGTATACCTTTTATTTGCATTTTATTACCTTTACCTTTATGGTATGTTATATTATTCCATTCTCATGGAACTTGTACATAAGCAGCACTCCCGTGCTTGCACTCAAAGCTGAAAGTTATGGATTCAGACCAACAATAGTAATCTTTACTAAGTTAATTTTAATTTAATATTCAAGGTATTCTCCTTAACCCCTTCCCTGTTTCGCCCGAGTTATCTCGGGCTAAGCCTTGTGTACAAAAGATATATACCCGAGTATACTCGGGCAGCAACCTTACTTTACTGCATCTTGTTGTTTTAACCGAGTTTAGTTTCCTTTGACATGTTTAGTGTGAAAAATTGTAGATGGCATCACAAGTCACTCAGAAATAATATTTGAAGTCTAGGTTGTGCTTCTTACGTTTACTACTACAGTGCAGCAGTAGTTGCTTTCTATACGGAAAAAAAGTGTGATTATTTGCTTGTCTTTCAACATTAGATAGCCTGCAAATCCATGTTGGTGGAAACAAACATATCACATAACACAAAATAGCAGCACTTCTTTTTTTTTTTTTTTACACATTATCGTACACTCACATTTGAAGTTACTGTTCAGTTGGTCGGTACTCTGAGCAGTGGAAAGTTATACATGTAACGAAATGGACTCTGATAGCGAAGTTTTTGACAGTGGCTTGGAAAGTGGTGATGAAATTTCATCTGAAAGCAGCAGTTCAAGTTCCGACGACGACGCGGATCAGCAGATCACATCGGCCCGGCAGTGGTGAAATGTGTTACGTCTCCACCACCAGCACCTCCATGATATGACTTTACTGGTACAAGTGGCATGCATTTTCAAAACAAATCACAAGCACATCATTTAAGATTTTTTCTGTATGTTTTTTGACCTCCCTCTCATGCAGCTAATCACTAACGAGACCAACAGGTACAGTCAAAAATGCAAATACGAAGAGTGGAAAAACACCATGACACCGGCTAACAGCTAGCGGCGCTAGAGCCCATGAAGGTGCTCACGTGTCATGTGTTCCGCACGTGCGCAAAGAGGCTGATAATTTGAACTTTACTATAAATGTTAATTTCAGTGTAAAATGTGTTATATTGTTTTTACAGTGTTTAATATGTCTTATAATGTTTTAAAGTGTTTGTACTAATGTTAATTGTTTGGTTATGAATATTCAAAGTGCCTGCGGCTCCGAGATTAAGAACACTTAATATTCTGGCATGAAGGCCATCACAAAGAGACATTAAAATAATATTGAAATTCGTAACAAAATTACAGAAATGTAAAACAATATCTAATTTAATTTGTGCCATTTTATTTTCAATATAAAATATTTCACTCTGTGTGCATAGCACTTCCGCTTATGTGAACCCCGTAGGCGGCCATGATAGGTCCGTGCGACGCTTGTATCTGGACAGTCTGTCAAGGACAGCTGGCGAGGTAAGACACTGTCACGTACGCACTACAACTTTTGTTCACTGATTTAGGTTTCCATAGTCAATGTAGTTTACCGGTTAATCTTTGACTGCGTACGTTTTTGCCAGACATTTTCCCCAGCATTATGCTACCGCTTTACTAATTCTTACACCCTTGTGGCATTTTTAACTTAATCGAGAAGGAGGAGAAAGATGTCGGAGTGGTCACGCGACCCGCACATTTGAATCAGATGCCATCTGCCTATGTTTATGACATTTCAGTGGAACTTCTGCATAATTGTTACATGCAATTTTAAGAGCTTTACTTTAATGTATGTATTTAAAGGTAATTTTCGTGATTGAATATTTTACGGCAACATCACGTATAATCACGTGGCCGATTGAAGCCAAGTCTTTGTATACGCCATCATTGCCTTTTAAGAGCTTATTTGTATAACATCGTATGTGCTATAATTTATTTCAGGGTTCTATGTCAGTTTCATTCAGGGTTTAATGTATTTTTCACGTAAATTGATGCTTTTTGTACTTGACCACGCGGTCATGTTAATGTTTGATTTCACAGCCATCAGGCATGTTACAAGCCTGTAACAACACTAATTGTAAAGAGAATCACTTGCTCAACACAAATAATATTTGCTGAATTTAGTTTACAGTTTCCACGCAGAAATATTGCACTTTCACCTGCACCACATGGTCCGCTACGAACTTCATCCAGCGGCATCCGCGCCACTTAAGCTTGTTTTCACACATGTGTGTGTTTATTGTGAATATTCATCTCGTGTCCTATCTTATTTCATGTATCATTCAAGTGTCTATGTAATTGTGTAATTAGTGTATGGTGCAATTATTCCCATCCTAGCCAGCTCTGTGTACAGGCTGTCACCACACCAACCACGTGCTGGAGGGCGAGCCCCGACGAGTTTGCGTTAGTGATGCCGAGTAATCATGCATGTTAATGTGTATTAAGGGTTTTCATTTGTAATTCACAGTGTCCTGTCTTCAGGGAAAAACCGTCAGTCCACCCTAGCGGCTGTCAGCCCTCTTCCCTTGTGAAGGCTGAACTTTCACGCACCTCGGTGAGATCATCCATTTAGGCGTGCGCTAGGTTAATAATGGGGGAGCACCCAAATGGAATTGGCAAGTCATGACCGAGATAACCATTTCTTTGGCATGTTGATGTGTATGAACGCTATCAATAAAAACAAGTCTACAGTGAACTCAATTTTTTATTCAGTAGTGACCGTGTCCTAGCCACATATGTTTTATCTATTGTTTATTTCAGTGATTTTTATTAAAAGTTTAGTATTGCCAACATGTCTGTAAGCACGCACGGGTGAGATGGACACACAGAACCCACAACATCCCTGAGAACCCTGAGTCCCAATAGTGCGGTGATTGGGAAGCACCGCTGGCGCCCAAATTACCAGTAAGTATTTGTGTCATAGTTCGTCTCGTGTCTCACCCGACTGCGTCAACCAGCATAAATGAACTTTACTCTTCTTTGCTGTCGCAATTCTGTAGAGCATTGTATGGAAGCCTGATGTAGAGCTATATTGGTCCTCCAATGCCCTTCTGGCAACACAAATTTTCTCCAAAATCATGATCTACAAATGTTTTTTGCACTTTTTTGACAATGCAAGTTTTGACAACACACATCCATGTCCAAATCTGTTGGCCTGTGTTTTTGGATTTGAATGAAAAATTCAAAAAGTTGTACACACTTGAGAGAGACATTGTTATTGACGAGTCTCTGTTACTGTTCAAAGGGAAGCTACAATGGAAGCAGAACATTCCTTCAAAAAGATCACGTTTTGGCATAACACATTTTTGTTATGCAAGTCCAGCAGTGATTATGTCTGGAACATGGTAATCTACACAGGGAAAGGCACACAACTTGATGCAGCATATCAGTATCTCCCGAAATCCTCCCAAGTTGTTATGGCATTGATAATGTTATTACTAAATAAAGTTTATTGTGTAACACTGGATAAAGAATCAATATTACACCTACAAGTACGTGTCAGGCAAAACCAAAATTTCAATGTAGTAATTTTTCTGCATAAATAGCCAATCAAACCATTTTTTTTTTAATAGTTTACACTCATTTACCAAATTCTGTTTTATAAAGTTGAGAAAAATTGAAATGACTACAAGCATAACACACAAAAGCAGGCTCCCTAAAATATAACTATAATTTTGCAAAAAAGATCAGTCGTTTTACTGTCTTGTTTCTCATCGCCACAACTAAATCATTCTCAATTTGCACAAAACTCCTAATTTTCTTTGGTGTGCCAGTTTGGGTTTTCAACCAAGTTGCATACAGGTGACAGGGTTTGGGTTTGACAGGCCTGAAGGTGAGGTGGAAACCCTGATTTATTTCCTTCAAGTTCTGCATTTTCATCTAAATCATGTGATGCAAAAATGTTATTAATTATAAAAATTCTGGAGGCTTTCCTACTCATCTGCAAGGATCAACACTAAAATCACTATAAAAATGACATTCAAAATATAAACATTTGTTTGCTGCATTATTTTATATGCTACTTCTTATACTACATCCAAAATTTTAGTTAAGAGAAGAGCTGCAACTGAGTTGTGGCCATAAACTGAAAAAATAATGACATAAGCAGGAAAGGAAAAATATGAACACTGTTACTGGCACGGAATTAAACCCTTAAACCTTATGGAAAAATGGCAGGACCATAAAATAATAGTATCATATTTAGGAAAATGTTCATATGCTGGAATGATAAAACAGGGTTACTTGTCGAGATCCTGTGGGGCCTATCCACCTTTATATACCCCAAGTAGAAAAATTACCTAGAGTGTACCAAATTGATAGGACAACAATCACCAGGATTACAGAATATATTGATGTAAAATGTAAAAATTAAAATTTATGTTCAACAATAGTAAAATTATACATGGAAACTACTTGCTGCATTCCATTTGACAAATTTAATACCATAGCAAACATTTCCTATTACAAGAAAAGATATACCAAGTAGCAATGTTAATATACTCTTCCAATTTCACTGTCTGTTTCAGCTACAATGGCAAGATTTTGACAGTTTGGCAAAATGAGCACCAATGTTCACTTTTCACTTAAGTAAATCCTTCTGCCATTAGCTTGTCGCTAAATAGCAATAGTAATTTTTATTAAGGGACACACCTGTCTGCATCATCTTTCTCCTTTTTTTGATGGAAAAGCACACCAGCCATAAGTGTTACACGGGCACGCCCTACAAGAGTGCCATTGCCACTATTTATTGGGCTCTGAACTGGCGTACAGTGTTCTTGTAGTGGTGTGTGTCACCTATGGGTCTTTCAACTGTGACTATCATTTTTTAGCCTACTTTCCAAAGGAAAAGAAGGCTTATGAGATCACTTTACCGGCAGTATGTGCATGTGTGTCCCACCTTTAAATTTTTGAACCAGTGAACCAAATTTCACCAAACTCAGTACACATATAGCACTCAGTAAGGATACCTGACTTTTATAGTTTTCGACCATGCTGGGCACTTGCTTGATAAATGGTGGTCATTTTTATAGGTTGATATGTCATATTTCCTAAAACATTCAACCAATTAATACCAAATTTTGTGTGCTGACAGCGCAAGGTGTGAGCATTCATTTAATTCAGAGGTGAGTATTGTTGTTGGCCAGCCTTTTTGAAAGATAGCACCACATGAAAAAAGTTTTCTTTTTTGTCTATGGATATGTATCAAATGGGGCTGCAGTAGCTTAGTAATTAGAGCACCCAATAGTGAGGCGCAGTAGCTCAGTGGGCAGAGAACCAAATAATGAGGTTTCAGTAGCTCAGTGGGTAGAGAACCAAATAGCGGGGCCACAGTAGATCAATGGGTAGATAACACAATAGTGGAGTCTCAGTAACTCAGTGGATAGAGAACCAAATAGTGGGGCTGCAGTAGCCCTGTGGCTAGTGAACCAAATAGTAGTGCCGCAGTAGCTCATTGGGTAGAGACCCCAATAGTGGGGCCGCAGTAGCTCAGTGGGTAGAGAACCCAATAGTGGGGCCGCAGTAGCCCAGTGGTTAGAGCACACAATAGTGGGGCCGCAGTAGCCCAGTGGATAAAGCAACCAATACGGAGGCCACAATAGCTCAGTGGGTAGAGAACCAAATAGTGGGGCCATAGTAGCTCATTGGGTAGAGAACCCAATAGTCGGGCCGCAGTAGCCCAGTGGTTAGAGCACACCATAGTGGGGCCGCAGTAGCCCAGCGGATATAGCAACCAGTACGGAGGCCGAACTAGCTCAGTGGGTAGAGAACAAAATAGTGGGACTGCAGTAGCTCAGTGGGGTAGTTACTTCAAGCCCTAAATGTCACGCGAGCAAAGCTGTGGGTAAAAGCTAGTGTGTGTGTGTAAGCTAGTGTGTGTGTGTGTGTATAATCTTTTGTCCACCATTTTGTAAGACAGCGCTACATGAATTAGGCAAACAAGTAGTACTGCAGCTGTTGAAATGTAGAAGCATGTTTCAAGTATGTCAGACCCTTACTTTCAAAATGGCGGCCATCTAGCAATTTTAGCATAGTATGCTATAACTTTGAAACCATGTAATCAATTCCACTTAACTTTGTATGCTGGGGGATGGATGGATGGAATATATAATATATATATATATAATATATATATATATATATATATATATATATATATATATATATATATATATATATATATATATATATAGACATAAATGTGTCTACATGGAGTCCCTTTCTTCCTCAATTTTGAAATTAAAGCCACAAGGATAAATAAAAATTTATATTAGAGTTGTTCCGATACCGATACTAAGTATCAGTATCGGCAGATAGTTCACCTTTTCCCGATGTATATGTATCAGGTATGGTATCGGGCCGATACTTTAGTATCGGGCCGATACTCTAGTATCGGTTGTAGACAATGAAGTCAGGTTATTACTTTCTTTAGGCACGAAGTGGGAGTGTTAGCCATAAATTGTCTGGGGATGTTGAGGGATGTGGCGGAACTGTCTGTTGCCTCATCTCTCCCTCTTAAATCACTCCTCTCCCTTCTCTCTCTTTTTAATTCAGCAACCCTTCAGTTATGCATAAGTCACAACCCCGCTCCCTCCCCCCTCTCCTAACGACATCCTGTTGCTGCAAACCAGAGCTGTGACATGTTTACAGTCCCCCTCCCCTTCAAATAACACCCAGATGTTACTGGTCGATAATTCTGCCAAGCCCTCTTTGTTTCCCTGGGAGAGACTAGAGAACTAGGGTGGGGGGCAAAGAAGGGACAGAGGCGAGAAGAAGGAACGAGGCGACACATTTCTTTTTGAAAGAAGGGTAGTGTGACAAAAAAAAAAAAACCTGTCACTACTAAAAGGAGAAAATAGAAAAACGAAGCCGGATGTGTTGAGTAGTGGAGAGTGAAGATTTCCAAATTATTTTCATTTTGGCTTTTTGCACCCAAGTTATTTAATTAAAGTGTTTTCCAAACATATCAGAATCATCAATCACAAATAAAAAAGAACAATTTGTTCCATACTTACTAACAGGGCGACACAAATTTTTTGTACAATTTTTCAAAAAAAAAAATTTTCCCGGGAACCTGTTACGAAAATGTTGCGCTAATCTAAGTATATTTTGGTTCCCGTCACCTAACATTTCCCGCAACTATTATTTTCAAGCTGGTTGTTTATGCAAACAGCTAGTAACTGGATGTGTAATACGTCATGCGTGCCACCGTTTATAACTGCTCTGTGGTGTGCTGTCTAACGTATTGTCTTCTCAACACATCTGTCGACACTGTGGCCGAGCAGCATCATTGTGGGAGACTGGCTTTCTACTTCCCCTCTCTCCAACCCTTCCTTTTGTCTCTCTCAGCCGCACACCTTCCTTCCTCTCCTCACATGCTAGCACACCGCACAGAGGGGAAGTTGTTGTCAAACAAAAGATAAAGCAAGTAGTCTCTCTCTTTCTGCCATGCCAGCTTGGCTTGCAGACGCCGCCCACCTGCAGCAGAGCAAATAAAGTGCGCCTGGTGAATGTAATTTTATCAAGATTATGCATCACTCAAAATAGTTGCAACTAACATCACTTGTATTTCAAAGCAAATGGTTTCACCTGAAAATGTTATGCAAAACATTTTAACGAGGAATTATTTGAAAATATGTTTTCTTTTGTGTTTAAAGGTTGTTTTATCCGGTAAGGTTATTGTTTCATTGTATCTGGCGTAAAATGAATATGACTTAAAAACTTAATATTGATTTAACTCAAAGGGTAGTATCTTCGTGAATAAAATTATATGCCCAAAAGCATATACTCTACCACTTGTCAGCAAAAAATTGTTTGAACATAGATCAACTTTTATTAAAAGTGTTCATTTACAGTAACTTCTTGCGGGAAAATCAAAGGATTTATATTAATTTATTTCAATACAAACTGATAATTAATATGCAAGTGCCTATTTGACACTTTTTGCAGTCTAATAATGGGTAGGTAAGCACTGAGCCGAGTGCAGTGTATGACAGGGAAAATCAGAGGACGTGGTTTTGAATGATTAATTATTAAAGACAGTTAAGAAATCAATTATAATTGCCTCATTTGGGTCTCAAAATTACAAGTTTTCTTTGCAGTAAAATATGATCAATTACTTTAAAAGACAGACATTTGCCATGCGTGCATGGTGTCGCCAACAGGTAGCGGCCTGAAGAGGTCACTCCCCTCCCCACCCCCCTCTTTTCCCCTCGTAAACCAACAGGCAAGAGACTGCCTGATCAATAACTTCTCCGTGCGCTCTTAGCTGATAGTGCGCGAGGGACATTTAAAATTTGACTTGCATTTGGTGTCATATTATTTGCACTTGCAGAGGGTTTGAAAGTAGCTTGCATTTTGTGATGGTTTACAATAAATTATACACAGCATTTTAAGACATTATTTTCTTTATTTAAAAGCATCTAGGAGAAATGTGGCATCGGAACAACTCTAGTTTTTATGTAATATCTCGGGAAACAATTGACAGATTTATACGCAGTAGGACAAACAGGTAGTACTGCAGTAGGTGATGTTAACTGATATGTTTTAGGTATATCAGGCACTTATTTCCAAAATGGCAGCCAATAAGCTATTCTAGTTTTGTGTGTTATATCATCGAAACCATGTAATTAGTTCCAAAAAACTTTGTATGCTGGCTGAATATATTACAACCATCAAATGTGTCTACACAAAATCTCTTTTGTCTGCCATATTGTAATATATGAGCTCAAAAAAAAAAAAAATAGATTTCTACCAAATTTTGCAAACAAGTAGCACTATGGCAGGCCATGTAAACTGATAAACTTTCAGATACACACATATTTTCAAAATGGCGGCCATATAATAATTTTAGTTCATTTTTTTATCTACAAAACTACAAAACAAATTTCAACTTAACTTTGTATGGCGACAGTGAAAATTATATCCACCAAAATTTTCTATGCAAAGCTTCATTTCTCTGTCATTTTGTAAGATAGCCCCACATTAAATAATACAATTTTTATGTCGTATCTCAGGAAACAATCAACCAATTTCTTTCAAATTTGGCGAAGAAGTTGTACTGTGGTAGGCGATATTAATTTATACGTTTTAAATATGTAAGTCTCTTATTTTCCAAGTGGCGCCTATACAATCATTTTGGCTTAGTGTGCTATATCTACAAACCTAACACATTTAAATTTAACTTTGTATATTGTACCTACGACAATCATTGAATGTTCTAATACATAAACTTTTTATGCCACATTTATTAAGATAATCACATGAACAATGGAGGTTTTATGCCATATCTCGAGAACCAATCAACCAATTCATACCAAAATTTCATGAAAATATTGCTACAGTAGGGTATGTAAATTAACACACGTTACGTGCAGCATATATGTTTTCATGGGGTTTATATAAATAATTTAGATTAATTTATTATATCTATAAAACCTTTAAACGAAATTCAACCAAATGTTGTACACAAACAGTATTAATTAGAAGCATCGTTTATGGATACACTGATCCTCTTTTTAGAGATTTTTTGCATAATATTGTCAGGTGAGTTAATTAAACATTTTGCCATATTTCCAGAACAGTTCAACAATTTAACCAAGTTTTGCACACCTACAGAAAGCCACATAACGTTACTTGATTTAAATGGTGTCAGGCAATGATTTTCAAAATGGCAGCCATATAAATCTTTTGATACGTTTCACATATTTATTTAACAATTTAATAAATTCAATCAAAATATTCGTGTTGACTGTATGTATTAGAAATATTATGTACAGAGCCTCTTTTTATACAATTTTGAAAGATAAGAAAATAAGGTTTTTATGCCATGAGACCAACTAACTGATTTACACCAAATTTTTCATACATGTAGCATTATGGAAGGCCATGTTAACTCATGTGTTTTTAGTGGCTCAGGCGCTCATTTTCAAAATGATGGCTGTGTAAATATTTTAGGTTACTGAACCCTATCATTCAAAACACTAGACTGATTACATCCTAAGTTGATGCTCCAAATCTTATCTCCGTGATGCAGTTGATTGCACACTAGCTTCAATTTACAAGTTTTTCTGAATTCAAATCCCGGGTAAGTCACTTGTGTATTTTAATTGTCTTTGTACTATTTCATACATTTCTGGTTTCATCTTTAATGATATTGCTGTCAATGAGACATCAACGCCTACCTAAGCTTTAAAGAACTTCACTAAATTTATTTGTAACCATGTAGAGGAAAGTAGGCTCATTAGTTATCATTAACTTCTAATTTTATTGATAAAAAGTCTGTAGCAAAGTTCAATGCAGGCTTCTATCGTAGTTTGACTAGTGCCCGGCTAATATGTTTTAACTTATGGCAGACTGAAATAGTCATTTTAAACTATATTGGAGGGCTCCAAAATAATATTTACAGCATGTATGATAACTTTAAAGTACCACTCCGTCCTCGCCAGATATGATCTCTTTTTGCAGGTAAACTCTTTTTGCAGGTATGTTTAATAGTTTCGTCATAAAACCAAGATTTCAAACACTCTGCAGCCCAGTTCAGGCAGGCAAACCCTTAACATACTGTCATTTATCAGTTGATCCACTGTCACTGAACTGCTTTAGCATTGACTGCGAAACAAATGCTTTTTATAAATTAACGTCTGTTTCAAAAATTGCTACGTTATGGAAATGAAAATAGCAAATCATGTGAAAATACACTATTTGTCAGAAAATTATATGCAAGTATAAAATGAAATAAGTTTAAATTAAGACACACACATGTATGTATGTGCATGCAGGCCAAAAAATAACACTTGATGCAGCAAAGCATAGACATCACTTTAGCAGTATTTTTTAATAGTCACTGATGTAATCTGTGGGTCATATATTATGACACTTCTAACAGGCACTCTTGTTTGTAACAAACTGTGGAGTACTGTTTAATTTATTATAGACAGCAAATTTGGCTTAACATTAGCCCCTTTATAAGAATAGGTCAAGTTAACAAAAATATTATGTGTTATAAAAATTATTCCTGCACAAAACAATGTGTTTTTAATAACATTTATTGTTACTTAGTAGCAGCTGTAATATGAGGTGTGAGAAAGTGGACGCATAAAAAACGGCAAGCTATGAACACAACCCAAAGATTACAGGCCGAACAGAAATTACTATCAATCAGGATGGCCAAACAGGAAATATGTAAATTAAAAAAATATAAAGAGCAGGTGGAAAGATAAAACATGTGGTATGAATTAGAGTTGTTCCAATACCATGTTTTCCAATACTGATACTGAAAGCCTGATACCAGTGCCGATACCAATGCCCTTCGCAATGAATTTTAGAAAAAGTATTACTGTTAATAATACAATTAAAACATTTTTCCGACACTCATTTAAATAAAGAAAGTAACATCTTAACATACCGTATATAATTTATTGTAATCTGATACAAAATGCAAGCTGACCTGAAACTTTCAAACCAAATGAAAATAATATTACAACAAATGCACGTCAAATTTTAAATGTCCCGCGTGCACTATCATCTAAGAGTGCACGGAGAAGTTATCGATCGGGCATAGTAATGACTTAGGGGTAGGGGGTGGCAGCGGAAGGATTACCTCTCCTCTCCATACTGCTACTTGTTGGCGGCACCTTGCACGCGTGGCAAATGTCTGTCAAAGTAATTAATCGTATTTCACTGCACAGAAAACTTGTAATTTTGAGACAGAAATAAAGTGTTTATAATTGAATTGTTCACTGTCTTTAATAATTAATGGTTCAAAACCACATCCTCTGATTTTCGCTGTCATGAGTTACACTGCACTCGGCTCAGTGCTTACCTACCCATTATTAGACGGGTAAGGGTGTCAACTGGCACTTACAAACTATCAGTTTATTCAAATACGAGTGTCTATTGAAATAAACTAATATAAATCCTCCGATTTCTCCGAAAGAAGTTACTCAAAATGAACTTGACACTTATAATACAAGTTGCTCAATGTTCAAACAATTTTTATTGACAAGTGGCAGAGTATATGCTTTTGGGGATATATTTTTATTCGCGAAGATGCTGCCCTTTGAGTTATATAAATATTACGTTTTAAAGTCCTGTTAATTTTACGCCAGATACAATGAAACACCAACTTTACAGGATAAAATTACCTTTAATCACAAAAGAAAACAGGGACCACAGTGGCTGAGCGATTAGCATACTCGCCTCCCATCAAGGTAAACCGGGTTCAATCCCCAGCCGGGTCACCAGATTTTTGTAAGTGGAAATCGTGCCGTACAATGCCATTGGTCGGCGGGTTTTCTCAAGGATCACCTGTTTCCCCCACCCCTTCATTTCGGCACTGCTCCATATTCACTTCAATCACCTTCATCTGCTCTCAAGACCTCGCTGTTAAGAGCCACCCAAATCTCTTCACTCACAAAAGAAAACATCTTTCCAAATAATAATTCCTCGTTAAAATGTTTTGCATTAACATTTTCAAGCGAAACCATTTGCTTTGAAATACAAGTGATGATAGGTGCGACACATAATAATTTTAAGCGACACATAATCTTCATAAAATTTCATTCGCCGGGCATACATTTGCTCTAGACCAGGTGCCGGCATGTGAAATTCAGTGTGAAGGCAAGGCAAGGCAAGAAGCGGGCAGAGGGAGAGGGGGGAGAGAGAGGGAGTGGGGGAGAGAGAGAGAGAGAGGGCGTTGAATAGGGGGGGAGGGGGAGAGGCGTTGAAAAGGGGGGAGGGGGAGAGGTGTTGAAAAGGGGGGGGGGTGTTGAAAAAGGGGGGGAGGGGGAGAAAGAGAGAGATAGAGAGGACGTGCTTTATCTTTTGCTAGACAACAACTTGGTGGTGTGTACTGATTGATTGGGGAGGAAGGAAGGTACGCAGCTGAGAGAGATAGAAAGAGTGGAAAGAGAAAGACATAGAAAGAGGGGAGAGAGCGAGAAAGAGGGGAAAATAGGTCGCAGCGCTCATTGCTATAGGTAACCATTTCCCTTTTCTGGGGCATGTAGGGGAAGTAGCAAGCCAGAGTCGCACTACACCGCACGGCCGCAGTGTTGGGAAGACAATACACTAGACAGTGTGCCGCAGATCAGTTATAAACAGCAACGCGCATGACGTACGTCACATCCGGTTACTAGCTGTTTGCATAAACAGTAAGCTTAGAAATGATAGTTGCTGGAAATCTTAGGTGACGGGACACGAAATATACTTTGATCAGCGCAACATGCTATAAACGATAAATGGTTATGTTAACATTATTTAAATAAGAATTTCACCGGGACCACAAAAAATTGTTGGTGGATGCAATTTATTTGTTCTTATTTTTCTTTCTTTTTTGTAATGTGCTGTGTATACACGTCGAAATACTGTAATTTTTGTGTCTAAAGAAAGTAATAACCTTAGTTGTCTACAACCGATACTAACGATCGGCCAGGTACCATACCTGATACAGATACATCGGGAAAAGGTGAAGTATGAGCCGATACTGATACTTAGTATTGGTATCGAAACAACTCTAGTATTAATTTATATATTTGTATTTTACACATGCAAAATTAGTCATTTCATAGCAAGATGTGGCTTGGAAGCACACATGCTAAGAAATGGCAGTACACCAACAAATATTATTTATGTCTTTTTTAATATAAAATTTTGCATCATATTTACAAAAAATGACTGGTTTAAAATACATTTCATAACATTCATGCAGAAATGTTTAAAAAAATTACTATACATCAGTTCTGTGGCCTTATCAAATTAATACAAATCCAAGTATGAGTGAAGTGAGTATTACAAAGAGGGAATAGGGATGGGAGAACAAAGCTAAATAAACGTGCACCATTTGTGTTTCACTTGAATCACCTAAACATTGCTATATTAACACAAAGTTCAATTATTTACATAAATAACTGCTGTTTTGTGACCACATAAAATAAACAATACCAATAATTTGTCAATTAACTCTTTCCTTCCAGCATATTTCTCCATAGTTATGCATCGGTAGAGTTGTCAGAATAGCTAACATAATAATTATTTTCCTTCATACACACATCAGCCGATACTAGATTTTGTACACGGAGCATTGCTAAATTCATTTCTGACATTTTATGACAAACTGGCTTCCAAATATTTTCATCATAGCTGAAACAGACTATAACAGAGAAGATGGCTATGGCTACAAATTGAGCACATTAAACAAGAACTTAACTGGCTAAATAGCCCAGCTAATCTAGAGGAAAATAGTAACTAAATTGGCTAACAGCTATTGTTATCTCTGTTATCCTGATGATAGCGTGTCTGCAGTTTTTGCAGGAACACCATTACAACTGTTGTCTTTGACATCACTACAAGCCCAAAAGCTACGCATATTTTTACATCAGTTACACAATTCTTACTATCTGTATACAGGATATTTTTTAACATCACCGAAAAACTCCGGCAGGTTATTTCTTACATGAGTGAAGAGAAAGATTTGGACGGCTATTAACAGCAAGGTCTTGAGAGCCCCAAAAAAAAAAAGTTTTGAAATGATTTTAGTTAAAAAATATCAGAAAATACTTGCAAATTAAGTAATAAATCAGTCGACAGCAATTTGTACAACAGAGATCTTACTCCTCTGAAAACATGGATGTTAATATCATCCAACTTCATTAAGAGTAAATGGGAGTTGCCAATGTTTTCATGGAACTGTAACACTAAGATGTAGACAGTATTTTCACACACATTATGAATAAGCACATATAAATTAACAGAAACGGTTGTCATATCAGAATCTCTCAGGTGTACCATTTTCAAGAAATCCAAGCGGACGCACAATGCCTGTCTTGAAGTTAATGGTAGGACTTTTGAACTGTTCTTTTAAACAGTGAAGTTAATGCACTTACTTTTGTAAATATAGGAGTTTATGTTTCAATATACTTGTTTACTACAGTATTACCTAGCTATGATTTGGTCATTTTGTAGTAACAATTCATTACCATTTACATATTTACTAGTGTGCCTATAAACATGCGATTACTACATAAACATGCATGCTGTCACTACTCATTAATACAACTCACCCAGATTCATGCTTAGTACATGACTCTTTGCACACGTGAAGTACAATGAACTGACGCATGATGCTTTTGAATAATGTAATTTTAACGACTTCAGCTCCATCCCTAAGGTCCCTTGCACAGAGTTTGAAGGTTAACTTTATTATGTTAGGATATGAGATTGTACTGTCTGCCTCGCAGATTGTTTTATTTACCTGTCTACCATAACCATGCTTGGAGGACAAGCAAGTTCATTTACTCCCCGCTAGATAGCTCTAGTAGTAATTATCACTTGTTTTTTTGTTTCACAACCCCTTCCAGCCGGCCAGTGGCGAAAAGCTGAGACGTTCTGCGTCTCCAAGATATTCTTCGTTTCTAGCACCAGTCACTCAGATCCAACGAGATTGTAGCATAAAGCACGCATTGCTCAGAACCTCCCCCGGTATACATCAAGTAAGCTTACGGTAAGGTAGGCTACGTGAATTAGGAGATATCCGCTACCTACCCCGCAAATCCTACACCCCCTGCAGTTATGCCTGTAGCTGTAGAGGACCCATCCTGAGTCTTTCTCAAGACTACCATCCTGTCATGTACCTGCCTAATATTCCTAGTATGTATCAACAATCACATGATGTCGTTCTCCAAAACACGTACTACACGCAACAACGCAAGCGTTTGTTGTTCAGCTTCAACACTTTTAAAATGCATTGCCACTTTTGTGTTGTCGGTCACCTCAATCAATGTAACTTACATCTAGGTTTCTAGGTTTGAAGCCTGTGCCGCTGGCCTGAAGCTAGAGTGCTCTAATCACGTTTTTATTTTCCTGCAAAATAAAATGTGAAGTTGGCTTTAATATTGAGTACCATCCTTGTAGCCTTGTACCTTGTAGTTACCCTTGTGTAACACTTTTACAGGTAATCTTGGGAAGTTACTCACTTGAGCCGAATACAGCTTTCTTCACAGAGCAAGCACTAGTACTGGCTGCCCTTCCCATTAATCCAGAGATTGAAGAAACGGAGGAGCCACATAGAGGTACACTGTCCTTGGATCAGCTTGTTACATCGATGTTCACAATCTCCTCGGAGTGGCTCCGCTGGGGAGGTTGTGTCCCCTAGGTTGGGAAAACTGGGACTGGGCCACACACCCTTGCGATAAACACCTAATTCTGTACGACTACCTGCAGACGCTGTATAGTAGTATACAGGAGAACCTCCACTTCCTGATGCTTTTTGCCCAGAGGAGAGGTCTGAAGGCAAAGGTATGACTAACACTTGTCGCCTCAGGTCGAGCACACGAGTAACAACCCTCTTTATTTCAGCAGATAGCTAGTCTACCTCCATGAGAGCAGACGCAAGCACTTTGGCATCTGCAAGAATCAAGAGACACTTCAGTGCCACAGCACCTCTTCACTCCACCAGAACGTATCAGCCCTGCTGCGTATTCTGGGTGGGTACAAGAGTACCTTCACCGACCTGAACAACCTCTGACACCTGTTATTGCATGTCTTACTCCCACCATACTACTTCCTGCACCTTTGCGTTCATCACAGGAGAACCCTACCACACGAGCTGTGCCCACTGTAACCGCACCACAGCCAAACAGTTGTGCCACCAAAACGCTGCATCATTTTAACCACACCTGGTTTCTTGCCCTGCAGAGTAGCCACCAGGCCAGTTTTGTACAAAGGGAAAGTGCCAGTACCCGCTCAAAACTGAACCCCTGATTTCTAGGAGAACCTGACTCACTCCTAAACAAAATTTATGGAGGCCTGCTTCTACTAAAAGACAATAGTGAGTATAAGTTCCTGATACGTCACGCATCAGAACATTATTCATTTTTCTCACAAGCATATAGCTCAGTTCCAAGTCCTGTGCATTGTCTGTTGCCTTCCTGTTAGACCACTAACCTTCTATTTCAAAATTTCTGCATGGATTTCTGAAAAATGAATTTACATGAGTGTGTTGCAACAAGATGACCTTTTCGGTTGATTTAAATCTGCTGATTAATAATTTATCTTCAATGTATAATTTACAGATTAGTGTTACAAGGTTTCATGCAAACACTGGGTGACAACACCCACTTATTTAATGAAGGGGGTTGATATTACCATCCACATTTTCAGAGGTGTAATATTTCTGATATATGAATCACTATTCACTGTTTTGTTACTTAATAGCAGGTTCTAAAAACATTTAAAAACTCAATTTTTTGGTGGTGCAAGGCTCTCCTAATAATCACTTGGAAATGTGGTACATATGTTTTTATCTTATATCTTCACAAGGAATAGCTTGCTGTATTTGGTACACATTGTTCAAAAACACACTGTATATAAGCACACGTGTATGCACACACATAGTGAATAGTATCTCAATTTGTAACAAAAGCATTTTAACTACAGCAGCTTGCATAACAGTTAAACCTACAAACTCATCATAGTACTATTAACAAACATTAATACTTACAAAAATACATTTGCACCTTTGTTGTTAACTTTCAAAGCAGCAAATCAACTCAAACTAACCAATAACAATGTCTATCAATAAATAATCAAATAAGCCAATACCTGACATGATGAATGTATGACCACAAAACAGTTGAACATATCACAAAAGTGGCTTGGCCAATATGAATTAAATGGCGACACGAGATTCTGAAATAAAGTTACAATTTGGATAATGCAGAGTGCAAAACTAATGTTGGAGTACCTCTAAATCCTATAGTGACACTATATATTTTGTTTTGCTATTACAAGTGAGCTTACAAAGACAACAGTGTCATTCTGCCCACAAAAGCAACTAATCAACATGCATCTATTACATTACCCATATACAAGCAGGAAAATTATGTCACTTACACTCTTGGAAATGATGTAAGAACTAATGTAGGGAAGTGCCTGGATATCCTCTCCTGCTTTGTTTTGACTTTGATGAACACGCCTGAGCTCCTTCGGGAAAGGACCAGATGAGGCGACTTACTAGGCGATAGCACAGTACGAGACCTTGTTAATAGACTCCTATTCCTCTTCAAGGCTGAAGTTCCTGGAGTGCATGGCTGTTTTGCAATGGCAACTGGTGTTGTGGTAGACGTATCAGCGGACTCAATATCAGGGTCCTTGTTACTTGCAGACACACATTGCGTGAGCTCCATTTCTTCACATATATGAGGGCACATTCTTCTCCTTTTACTTGGTCCAGATCCACAAGGTAGAGAATCCTGACTAATCAATGTTGTATCAGCTAATGTTGGAGAGCCAGACTGTGAAAGAGGCAAGAGCTTCCTCTTCCGACTCTTAACTTTAGAAGAATTTGACACCAAACTAGAATTAAATGTGTTATTACTAATTCTGTTTTCCACATTATCTTCCCCAAAACGTTGGTCAGCAATTTCATCCTGAATTAAAGTTTTCTTTGATGAAGCAGTTTCTACTGGTAACCTAACATAATTATGTTTAGGTTCAGATATAGTACCTTTTTTCTCATCATGCTTTGGAGTAGAACTTTTCTCAGTTGACAGGCATAATTTCTTCCTTGATTTTAAGCTTGCATGATGTGGAGACATATTTTCACTTCCTACATTATTCCCACTATTTATGAACTTCTTAGAAATATTTGTGTCACTGCCTGCAGGCCTAACATCCTCACTTTCATCAAGATCTTTACTTCCATGTGTTTTATTACCACTGTTCTGCAACTGGCGGAGCAAACGCACAGCCAATGGTATGCACATTTCATCATCACTTGTCGGTGTAGAACTCCCATCTTGTTGGCAGCTTCCCTCATCAAATTCAACCAATTTCTGTAGTGTATGTACCAGCCTGCTCTCGTGGCTCATATCTTTGTCTCCATTTAATTCTCTAATGTTTCCCACACAACTGTCAGTATCAGTTTCAGCTGATGCATCTGTTTCTACTTGTGCCATTTTAAGTTTCGCTAACCACTTTGACTTAACTTTCCTAGACTTCTGGCCTTCATCTGTACCTGTAGGAAAGTATTTTACCCTCTTAATTTTCTTGAGGGGGTCAGGACTCTGATATTGATCCAGGTTACTGGGTAGAAAAAGACGTTCTGAGACCACACATCCTCGCTTCTTACACTCCTCTATCCATTGCAATGTTACTAATGGAATGTGCCATTTCATGGCCTTGTTGTATGTAGACAACAATCCTTCTTTGAACAAGACATGAGTCACCTGAGCAAAAAAACAAACAAAAATGTTATGTAATGTTACAACAATTCAATATGTTTTGATAACTGTTTTTGCTTTGCTGCATACTATATTGCAGACTTTTAGTATGGCACCTTACATACCATAACATTGCAGTCAAAAAAACAAAAAATGTGATTAATACAAACAAGGTTAAGACTAAACAAAGACACTTGGATTGTTTTAATCACTTTTCTGCAGTGGTTATTGGGGTGGAGCTCCCTAAGGGACAGGCAAAGAGTGGAGAGGCTGTAAAGGGTTGTGAATGGAGTGGGAGGATGGGGGAAGTGAAGTGGACATTTAGCCAAGGGGATGTACAGGAGAAGAGATACAAAAAGTAGAACGTTTCAGAGGTTATGGAGGTGGACGGAAAGGGGAAGGCAGTCCATGCTGGTGAGAATAGTGAGGAAGTGGAATGATTTGCGGGAGGAGTAGGTTATGGTGAAAGGGGTTAGGCCATTTAGGCTGGGACTATAGAGTGAAAAGGAATAAGGGAAGAATGCACTTGTCAATGGCAGATAGCCCAATTGCAAGCTGAAATAATAAATAATAATAATAATAATAATAATAATAATAACAACAACAACGATAGCACTAACCCTACTACCCAAGAAAACCAGCAGACTAGCAGCATCGTCCAGCATAATTCCCACAAGTAAAAATCCAGGAGCGACCCCGCCGGGATTCGAACCCAGTTCGCCTTGGTGGGAGGAGAGTAGTCTAACCACTACACCACCACAGCTCCAAGCCAAAGGAATAAGCATGTTAGTACTTCCCACAGGTTGCCTACCAGAAAAAAACCATGCACACACCCTAACGTAGCAATATACTTTAAAAATTACATTAAAATGATGCTATTAAATACTAAAATGATGGCTGTTGGTGAAACATATCAATATCAGAATAAGTTTAAATAGATTCAGCAAACCTCAGATGTATTGTCAAGCTTACATTACACAAATTAAAGGTAGATAAAAAATGTGGAATTCTTTGGTAAGTTTGAGACTGCAAATGCAAATTAATTTTCAAAACATTTGTGTGCCTATGCACATTAAAGTTACAACTGACAAATACAGGACATAAATGGTACATAACCATAACAGTACATACATAAACAGGAAATATTAAAAATCATTTTCAGAAAATTGGTTTCAAATGGCAAAAAACAAAATTACATGTGCATCAATTTAAAAATCAGATATTTCCCAGAAACTCACTGAATACCTTTTAGCTTTAAGTAATACAGAAACGAAACATGTAAAATAATATGGATGGTAAAAATTTATTTCATCCTCTTGTGTAGGAAATATCATGTGAAATGATATTTCTCAAAGCTATTTATTTAAACAACTGTCATCAAAATGTTTGATCATAACTTCATCTGTAAAGCTCTAGCAATATGGAAATGCTGAGCGGTGGAGGGGGAAGGGGGAACAATAAAATATTATCACAACCATATAAATGAAAAGATACTGAAGAGTAACCAAGAAGCTAGTTATAAAATTTAACATCAGTAAATGTAACTGAGATCTCATATCAGAGAATAAGACTGAATGGCTTCAGGATGAAAAGTAACAAATAGGGAAATTGAACAAAAGGTAAAGAAAGAGAAAATCTGCTTCACAACCAACACGTTGAAACCAAAATTATACAAAGTCATACAGCAGCACAAGCTTAGGTTAATCCAGTATTCACACATAAGGGACTAAGTAATAATTGCTGTATAGCACCGGCAGCAACTGTGCCACTGAAAATTTTCCCAAAATTTTGGGGCACATAATTTTCAAATTTTATGTAACTTTGCAAAGTTTGATTTCTTTTTACCTAATTAATTGTGACAGTATTTTGGTCATGTTAGGGTAATTGTGATATAATTCCCATTTTAGGATGAAAGTGTTATTTCAGAATTAACTTCAGTTAGGTATTCACATAATGGAAGTTTGTAGAGTTAACTTCACTTCCCAACGTGGCTGGATGCCCGCAGTAGCTGCAGACAGATCAAGTATAATCTATTTGCGGTTTCTACACACGTTTTGAATCAAACATTTGTGACGTGTTTGGTTGCTTTCTAAATGTGTCATGTATCACAAGCATTTTATACTCGAGTTAACATAAAAGTTCTTACTTTTGATTAAATTGAATTTTGATTAATATTTTATCTATAAGTTACAATATTTCATTTTATAACTAATATGAATAAAACACACAGAGAAAAAAAAAGTGTGTTGGCAATTCTTAGTAAGAAATAGTTCTTATGCAAAATGTTATTAAATTAAGTGCGCACAACTGCGGTGCGCTGGTTGTCTGGTATGGTTTTATAATCTTTGTTTGTATGAGGTGGAGGAATATCCTGGAAGTATAACTTAAGCAGGGCTTGTGTCTTGCAGTGTTTGCACTCCACAGGGGTGTAGCACATTCTTGCTATACCTTGTCCACGACTGTTGCCAGAAGCACAAAGTGTATGTTTCTAGTTGTAGAACATTTGTGTTATCATTGTATGCCATTTTGGTGCCTCCAGTGCATGAACTAAATTTTTGTACCTCTGTACCCAGCATGATGTGCCAGTAATGTATCTGTCCACCATGGTAACTACTTCTTCGCACATCTTTTATAATAACTTAACCAACAAACTGGTATCTCACTATATGGACAAATGCTGTAGTTAAACTGATTTTTTCATTGTAACTAAGCTTAAAGACAACTTTTCAACATCACACACACACACACACACACACACACGCGCGCGGGCGCACGCACACACACACAGATATATATCCTTAATGGGAGACAGAATATGTATTAGACGCATTTTTAAAAAAGGAATTTCAACTTTGTGCATTCCCATGTGATGTATGCCTACACATTGTGCTGGGTTGTAGAAGAAGGATGATGCTGTGAAAACAGCTTCCACGCAAGAACCAGGAACTCCAGCGATACTTCACGTCCTGGATGTTCAAATAACAATGTAGTAGCAATCATGGAGAATTCTCCTGAGAGTAACTGTGTGTGTATCATGCAAAAATTGAAAACATTCCTTTCAATGTTCTTTCTTTTGAAGAAAAAAATATAATAATTATTAGTAGCAGGTCTCTCCTTCCTCTCTAATTAACAACCAAAATACATTTTCATTGACATACTTATGAAGATATCTTGTTTGTGTGGCTGCAAGAAATTTATAAAAGTTTTTGTTGGCCGTACTTGTTATTTTAAAAAGAAAACTTGGCGTAGAATACTGTAGGATTTAATGATTTTCAATAATCTGCAGAAAGTATTAAAACTGCACATATGGTCTTTTATAAACACATTTTATGTTTGAAATATTTCAGCTTGGCAAAACACATACCTATTGAATTTGCATTAAGCAATTAGTACGTACTCAAAATTAAGAAAAAACATGAGAAAATATGGAAAAAATATGAGGATCATGAGTCATTGAATGAGTGATGATTTTTTTGGAGAAACAAGATTTTGACTTTTCGTGGTCATGATAAGTCTACCACTTTGCTCACCAAAATAAATTATATAGAATTCTTGAATAAACTGGTAAATTATGAAACTGAACTAAAAATTCACCTTGGGTATTTTACATTCTTCACAGGTTGGTTCAGTAACTCTCAGAAAAACATAATATTTTCATGATCTGATTAAATGATAAGTGAAATTAAGAAAAAAATAACACAAACCTCTTTTGATATATTCACTGTAGTTGAGACCACAAACATAAAAGTTGTCTGTAGTATAGCTGTACGTCTCAAGTGATAGAAATTTTGAGGATGGTTTTTGAAGTTTATTGACGTAAGTGATCAAATGGCCACTGGTATTTATCAACATGCTGTCAAAATTCTAGAATACTTTGTTTAAAGAAGTTAATAATGCAGATTAAAGCCTGTATGCCATAATGTAATTTTCCCTACAAGCTCGGGCGGAGCCTTCCACAAGACCTGCTACCCAAGTCTGCAGGCAAGTAGTTATGGAGGGTTCTCTGTAATAACCTGTCCAACGATACTTGTTGTTGCACAAGTAACGACAAGTGCAATTTTTATGATTTTACTTTTGCAACTGTAGTTCACGACCATTCTTTACTCATGACTTCAGCATTATGTGTTTATGCACAGGGCCTAATAATTTTATTGCTATAGTTGGAACATTTGTGTTAGATAAACGTCAATGCTTGCCATAATTTTCACACAATGCTGTTTTAGAATCAGTACATATTTTTATGGTTTTTTAAATTCTCTATTTATTCGTGTTTAAAAAAAGTCTTATCAGTTTTTTTCAAAATAAAATAAACCAAATGACTTTACCACTATCTCAACATTGTAAGAAACCTTCCACTGAAAATTCCCCATGACCGATTACAAAAATTTCCATGAAATCGGACAGCAGATGGCCAAATATACCTCAGAACAATCCATACAAGCAGCCACAGCGATGGCCAGAGAACATACTAGATTGCAAACAAAAATACGAGCTGTTTTGTCATAAGGAAAATGTAGTTCTTGCTCAGTTTGTAAGTTACATAAAACAGTGCAAAATGTGTTTGCATAGATTCTTCCACAGATGAGGAAAGAAAAGGGGTGTAGAGGAGAGACATTTTTGAAATAACTGACACTATAACTTTGAATCTACCACGCAAAACTGGAACTATTTTACCTATTGGATAGCAAACATTTTCAACAATATACGAATAATTTTCCATATGACACTTTTGTATCTCTTAAGGACAGCTATTGGAATTTTTTTAATTTTCCAAGTTTAAGAAGTGAGCTGCAAGTTGTGTTCACAGACACTGACAAACAAAAAAAATATAACTGAGCTTCCTGTTATTGTTATTAAAAAATATTTGGATGAAGTGACATATTCCCACAAACAAATAAACTTACAAAGCTCATACTTTCAGTTCCAACTCGAGTGTTTCAGTTAAGAGGTCATTTTTCGCTTAAAAGCGAATAAAATCATATTTACGGAACAATTAGTGGCAGGTTAAATGGTAAGTTCTTGCCCTTCTCAGCACAGAAAAAGATCTACTGCAGAAAATGTGTCACAGACCATCTTGAGTCGCCCACTGCTCAGATTAAGAAACAGGCATCAGTATACTTTGTTTTCAGCATGGCTTCCATAACGGCACATCTAAATACAAAGACAGATAGGAGAAAATCTGGTCCTTTCTGTACGTAATAGTAAAAAAGGAAATGAGTAATAAAAAGATATTAACAATATCTTTAATAGTTAGTTGAAGATAGTAATATGGCAGGTGATTTTCTGATTATGTTGGAGACCATGAAACATTGCAAATTTAGTGTCTGGTTGTGTCACCAAAATTTATTACACTTGCATCATTGACATTTTTCCCAAAAATATTTTACATATTAAAATCTTTTGTTACAGGTGTGGCCCACAGGTAGGTGTCATGCATACATATTCTGCACCTCATGACATGCATAAAATATACAGGATGACCAAAACACACGTCTGGTTTATTGAAAAACTTTCCTTGGTAAAACCACTGCTTCTCCGATTATTGTGTATCGTTGTTGACTATGCAAGTTTTTTGGAGGGGGGAGGAGGGGAGTACAGGATCTGGAGTCTTCCCTACCAACAGTGACATGCTTTGCCACTGGTCAGTCACCTACTTGGCATTTTGTTTTAAATGTATGTGGTGCATTTCAGTACAGCCACCAGTTTTTCCAATACTAAATGGCTTTGTCATGCCTGGAATGAAGATAGGTGTCTCTGGTATATTGTTCCTCAAGAGTTTATTCTTGATTTTAAGACTTGTTTTAAAACTTGCATGTTTTACATTTTAATAATGATTCATAAATGTACATGAGTTAGTTTTACCATGAATGAGCTTAAATGCAACTGTCTTGTTCACGTGTTTGCTGACTGAACAGCTGCTTGAGTTTAACTGTTGCAGACGTGAGATAAGGTCACGGTGAGAAATGCACGTCTGTTTCACTTACACTTGCAACACCATTTGTGAAGTGCTTAAAACGAAAAAGCCCCCAGTGTGTGTTAATTGTAAGCAAATGCTGATATTGGTCAGGTACTTCCAACTGCTGATAAGCATTTCTTAAGTCTAACAATGCAAACACCTTTCCCCCACAAGAGTAGCAAACACATCATCAATTCTTGGCAAGGAGTAATATTTGCAACTTGTTTAAAGTTATAGTCCATACACAGCCACAACTGCCCATTTTTTTTTGGCACTACTACCACAGGTGATGCTCAGTCAGAATGCTTTACAGGAAATATAACATTCTGAAACTGCAACTGCTTTAACTGCCTCCCTACTTCATCTTTTAACATATATGGTACACTGTATGCCTTATAAAAATATAGGGGTACAATTTTCTTTTAAGACTAGGGAGGCCTGAAACCCTTGGATAGTTTGACTTGTATCATTTAAAAAAACAAATGGAAAAATTTTCCCAAAATCTCTCACCAGGTCTTTACTCTTGCTTTTGGCACGACTCCCACAATTAGTAGCAGCTTCTTCCTTTTCACTCACAAGCTGAATCATCTTGCACCATTGCTGTCTCCAGGACGAGAACAGAGCATCCAGCCATGATTGACTCAGCAAAGGAACGAAACTACTTCCTATGTTAGGATTGCTGACCAACAACACCAAACAGCGCATCTTGCCAATTTTATCTTGAACCTCCACATTTATTTGTCCCGTTACACACAAAGAGGCCCCTGAAAAGATTTTCAACTTCACATGACAATTACTAAGTCTTTTGTGCTGAAAATACCTTCTCCACTTTTCATAAGATATGACTGACACACTAGCACCTGTGTCCACCTCTATCTCTAAGAGTTTGTTATCTAGACACATCTTTGTCATCACTGGAAAGTGTAACTTGGCACCCAAGGTGTCAACCACATCTTGTTTCATCACACATTCAATATTATTAATTATACTCACAACTTCACCTTCACTGTCAGAACTTTCTCTTCCTACCTTCTTTAATGTGGTATTCTTGGACTTACAAACACAAGCTGTGTGTCCCCTTTCATGACAGCTAAAACACTCCCAGTCTTTAGCTGGGCAGTATGATGATGGCCACAACAGTAGCACGGAGTTCTGGAAGTTGACTTATTATAGAGAACTGGCTGTTTATGTTCCCTGGTGCTATCCAAAGATGACTGCTGCAGATTCTGATGTTGTTTCCCGTATGTTTTATTCACATAAATTTTACATCCTCTGACGAATTGGTTGGCTTCAGTAAGGCTACTTCTGACACTGCTAATTCCATGTTCTGAGCTATATGGCAGGCATGTTAAAATGTTAAGTCTGATTCCACTAATTTTTTTTTTTTTTTAATATGCTCATTATTTAATCCACACACAAAATGATTCCGCAGTGCATCATTAAGGAATTCCTTGAAAGCACACGAATTAGTAAGTTTTTTTAATGCCCTAATGTAATCACTCACAGTCTCATCTGGCTTTTGACAATGAGAATTAAACTTGTAGCTCTGTGCAACTTAGGGCTAAAGTGCATCCACAGAGCAGATATGAGCTCGGCATACAATTTTTCTGATGGTAAATCGGGGACTAACAGAGATTTTAAGATACTATAAATCTCTGCGCCCAAAACAGTCAAAAACAAGGGAACTTTCTTATCTTCACTGATTGCATTTAGTTTCAAAAACTGTTCTAAACATTCTAAATAAGACAAAAATCTTCCCTTTCTGACTTAAATTCGCCTATAACTCTAATTAGTGACGTGGCAACAGCCATTCACAAAATGTTTACATTACCACTGATAATATGGCATAATCCTATCCTCATCGCCAGTTTTACATAATGGTTTAAGTAACTCACAACACGTATATATTACCGTACAACACGTTTATTATAAGAACATCCCATCTACATCACAAGCAATGACAATACAATTTGTCAGCCTTTAAAACATATAACATACGAGTCACACTTCTCTAGTGCCAAACTCCTGAAACCAAATATCTCAACAGAACACAATGTACCACAGTATAGTGTTGTCCCTAAAATGTTTATTTGACGTTTTAAAGACACTTTATCGGCCAAATAAAATATGGTTGGTTATATAATGCTATATAAATATGGACATTTGTCAAGCTCTTCACTACCGTGCTATTAAATAAACATATTATTTACAACCATGCAACACCACTGGGACATTTCTGGTAGCCACAAGCATGGTTACAACCAAGTTTCCTGGTAGGGTTATACTACAGTGGAAGAACATGGAGGCTTTAAGGTAAGATCATTGTAGGTATTAATATTTTTACTCTAATATGAATAAAACAACAAACTAATTCATATTAAATATGTGTAATCTTGACAGTGAAAGTGCAGACAACAGTGGCACTCTCTCGTCTGCAGAAGGCGATAGCTTTAAAAATCACATGGTGTATGAAAAAAAAGTCACCTTTCATCAACGTGCTCTGCCAAATGGATTCCACAAATCATCAGTGAAGCCCTCCTTCCTTGTAATGCAGTACAGTCAATTTAAATACTTGCAGTTAGGCATAAAGGCAAGAATTTTTTTTTTTTTTCAGTGGTTAATTAAAAAACGTTTAAATTAACTGTGAACTAGTTATACCATACTTCATTTCATAGTTTCACCAACAGTATCATTTTTTAATTCTGCCTTTCTGAACCAAAGTTACATAATAATGGTAAGACACATGTGGCTGGCATTAACATCAGGTTTGTTTCTGTAACTGTGTAATAAAATTTGGTGTAAGTATTTTGTGTAAAAATTTACTTGCCATAGCGACTGCCACCAACATTTGATTAGTACAGAAATCTTTTACCCCAGCCTTGGAAAAAAACAACTATTTTTATTGACTATTCTCTACAACTTTTGATTCTCTTAATTTATACAGATGAAAAGCACACAAATTAACTGAAACTTAGGTATGATACTGACGCGTGACACTTACTAATTCAAGCTATTACGACTTTGTTTCATTTGTGAGTACAGTATTAACCCGAAAGGAAGACAACACTGAATCTAGACAACTCCTTCCTAAATAAATATTTTTGAGGGAAAAATATTTAAACCTGAATTCAAGACTAACCTGTAAAATGCTGAAAAAATTATTTACGTTGAAAGTATTTTTGCATGAATTTATGACAAACCCTTCAAGAAGAAATGCTATTATATGAATAATATGATATATTTTATTTACTTTTAAGGAAAAGCTAATCAGAATGAAATACGTGTGTCTAATCTGGCTGTATCATAGCAGCATCTTTCTTACACTGTAAAACTTTTGCGGTGTGTTATATATTTGTGACTTGAGCCATTTTGCTTCCCAGCAAAGCACTTCCTATTTTTAAGGCCACTTCCTCTTTTTAATGCCAGGAGACATCAGCTAAGGGGACCCTTGTCAAAGTTGACAGGTACAGTCTCAGCACTATAAAATACATATAACCATAGGACACACTGTATTTAAGCATGAAAAGCCTTTGTCAAACTCCTCTGTCTCATGGCGAATTTTGGAGGATGAATTGCTACCCCAGTAAAATTATAGTAATTTTGTGCATGTAACACAAACTTAAATACTGAACTAGCAGTGTCGCACGTTTATGGTATTCGTGTCTAGGTTTTGAATTGAAGACGACCGCAAATTGATGACGACTTCTTATTTTTTCTATCTCTTTTCTGTTAAAAATTCTAGTCTTCCTTTCAGGTAAATACAGTAATCTTCCAGACGCACTGGATGAGGTCCGAACCAGTGTAATATCTACCTGAGTTACTACAGCTTACTCCCTTGTTGCAGGGAGTAATATAGATGCGTCAGTGTTATATTGTTCATTACCGTGGTCAGTAAGCTATGCCACACCACCCCCTCAAGAAGATGTGAAGTATGAGTGAGCCAGCGGCCGAGTCACCGCTGCCACCCCCGAGCAGTCAAGTAGTTCAAGGGTGCACCGAGGGATAGCGCCATCCACACCAGCCAGCAATGGAGGCCCAGCAGACAACCCTTGGCTCCGCCTACATACAAATGACTGACCACCCCCACCATGCAACCCTGGCTGGCGAGGGCCGACCGGCTGGTATACGTACATGCGCGCAGCCGAAGATTGCCAGTTGTTCGTCGCCTCTTCTTAGAGGCACATCAGCTTCGGCATCTCACTCCACCGCCTCGTGCGCTGGAGCTCTCTGACCGCTCCTCATCACCAAGACAACCCATAAGCTCTTCAACACCATCATCAGTATCTACCAGACCTTCCAGAGGATCTCCCCCGGCCATCCCTGAAGAAGTCGTCAACCCTCCTTAGCAGATTACCCTGATAATGACTACCCCATGACCCTTCAGGAAGTGGGCCCCCTTAAGTCCCTTCAGGACACGGCACAGAGTAAATAAGGAAAGTTAATATCTACCTAGTTGAATCTGCACCCCCTGCCCCTCAGTTTAGAACCAGGTCCTCTTCACCTGCAATCTGCATAGTTTATACTTCTGGTCATGTCAAGGTAGTTAGGAGATAATATGGGCCACCGTGTTTATTCATTCCTGGATTAAAATATGCATTCTCACCTGCATTGACTTTCATTCCTTAGGTGACTGTGAGATCCCACGTAAACAACACGCCCGCCAGAGTGAAGTAGGAAGACAGAGTTTTAAACCACCTGATTTTACCATCTAGTGCTGGACTGCAGGATCCCCCCCAAGGGACTGAAACGTCAAAATCACACATACGCTCGGTTCACCACGGTGTACTGAATGGCAGAGTCCCAACCCCCTAGTCACATACAACCCCTGAGGAGGCTAGACAACCAGGCCAGTTTGCATTCTGTCCACCACACAGCTTGTTGTCAGAGAGAGTGTTTGACCGGTCCTGGGGGCCTGACTGCTTTAGGGCCTACACCCAAGCTGCTTTCAGACGACTCAGAGAAAACCCAACCTCCAATCACCACACTGCTTGTGTTGCCAGTTGGGGTAAAGTTAAAGCTCTGCGTCGGCCCGGCCACTACTGCATCAGAATATTTGTAGCTAGGGACCAACTGTACTCTCCTCCCCTCTTGTGACGCAGGTTATTGCACCCCTCCATGCCTTACATCACGAGGGGTGGTAAGGATTTGCAGGAGAGACAGACCATGGCCACTTACAAAGTTACCTGGGGCTGCATCCCATCCCGTAAGGCATTCTGCCAAGGTAACCTCGGGACCAAGCTCAAGTCACCTGTAAGTTGGTGGGGCTTCACCCCCCAGCTCCCAAGAAGATGCCAGGGACACTGCACCAAGTTGTTGCTATGTTTTGCCGTGGGGAAGAAGTGTCACTGGGCATAGCCTACCCCTGGTTCCATAGGGGCCGCAGCACCAGCTCAGTTTGGATATCTGCCAGCAGTTCAAGCTGCAGCAGTACCTGGGGACCCATCGGCTCCTTCAACGCCTCCAGAAGCCACTACCAGCCTACTTTCCCAACTCCAGATCCGAGCCGATTGAGTTCCAGCGCAGGTAAACAGGTGACTTCTAGTCACACCACCCAGCATGTAGCTAAACCAGGACTCAATATCATACCTGGCCGCCAGGCAACTCGACCCACACTGGTCGGGTCCCTACCGGCAAGTGAATGAACTCGCCAGTTTAACCCCTTATGCGATGGACTTGCACAATAAAAACTAGCTCTTATTGTGACATAACCTCGGACTGTTCCCGAGCGCGTCATGTGTCAATACAATAGTTTATTAAACAATTTCACCAATTACATAGGCTATTCACGGTAAAGTGAGCACTTTAAAAGATCCTCCAATAAAGAAAACAACCAATTAATATATTCTGTTGTTGCTTCAGATGTTAACTTTTGATCTGATGAAATTTCTAGGCCTACACTGTGTTTATTACTTACACAGAGATGTTTATATCAATGAGTGGTGGAATGATACAAAAAGGCTGAAAGGAAAAAAGTAATCAGGCCTTCAAAAGTGCTCACTTTACCGTGAACAGCCTACACATTAAGATTCTCTGTCTCTTCTTTTGTTTCCAATGGAAAACACCTCAAAGCATACTGAAGACAAAGTGCATTAAAACTTCCTGCAATCTCTGCACAACCAAAATGTCCAACCACAGCTGCAAATCTGGTCACCTATAACTACACATTGTTTGCAACTTAATTTTTTTTCCCCATTAAATCTTGACCCGTATTCAAAATGGTCATGCAATCCTGAAGGGTACATAACTATTTTCATGGTTTTGTGCCTATTAAAAAAAAGTTTTGCATCACAATGTATGCCCACAATATACATAATTATTTACAAAAAAATGATTAAATAATTTTTTCGTATACTTGACTCAAGTCTGTGGAGCAAGTATGTCATTTAGATAAGAGATGATGTATGGAAATATTTTTCTGTGGTAAACTATGCCTGTTACACTAAAAGTGATGCATATTACTCAACTTAACAAATTGAGATAGTAAGAAATATTGATTTATAAAAAACACACATGAACTACTTAACTCAACCAAACTCGAAAAAGTGACTGAAAATCTAGACCCGATTTGGTATGTGAGCTCACACCTCAACCAGCCACCACCTGAGCCGTGTTAGAATTCACCAGCTAAGGACCCTTACCTGGCTTCGCGCCCTTAAAAATGCATCCCAGACGTGATATCACATTTTCACTGTCCAAATTCACGGCAAGTGAACAGATGCACCCAAGAATGTCCCTTTCAGCCAAGGTCATTAGTCACTTGCCCTTCTTGCACCCTAGATTTTTCTCAATGTGCATCTGTTTGAAACATTTAATTTATTTATTGTGTTTGGTTAGTGTATACAACTCTGCACAGCTGTGGGAAACACTTGTTAAACATTACAAAAACAAATGAAACTTGCATAGAGTAAAATTTGACAGAATAAAACTCGAGGAGTAAATGAACATAAGCATCCAAATTCACAAATAAATATTTCTCGTGAAAGAACAAGGGTTTGTGACACAGGAAGGGACCAAGGGTACATTACACTGAATTCAAACACAGCCCTGGACTTAGTAAAAACATGCATGGCTATAGTGTATGGTGACACAATACCTTTCTGGTGAGTCTGTCGACAACAGTGGCTCCCAACTCCCGCAAGTGAGACTTAACTCCAGCCGACCTGTCCTCCCCATTACTTCTCACCTCTACGTAAGCCACAACACCTGCAATACAACATCTTTCACTGCTAACGATACTGTCTCAAAACATACAACATAGTTTGCATCAAGATTTTTGTATGCTGGCAGCTACATTTATCATTAAAAGCAAGGGTATTAAACTGTCAGGCCAACCACAGTGATGTGAAAATGCACAATGGACTGTTGCCAACACAGTTATTTGATTTTAGTATGTCAATCTCTAATCAGCAGCAATGGGTAGACAGCTTATAAAAATTTTGAACTGGATATTACCTCTTACCAATTTCAAACATTTAAATTCCCCCATAATACTGTAGTTTGTATGTTTGCAAACCCTCCTCATTCTGTGATTATGGAACAAGTACAGAATTGTGGACTTTTTTTTTATCACAGATGTGTTTCACCGAGACGGTTTGATTTTAACAGATGACTCTGATTTTACATAATATACATTTTCAAGGTTATAGACTGCTTGCGGTAAAGCAAGCTCTTTTGAGGCCCAAGTTAATTTTTTTGTTTAAGCCATGTTTTATCCTTTAACCACCTTTTTGAATAAATACTGCCCTGTAAGTGTAATGGCAATAACAGATCATGTTTTTGTTTTCGTTCTAGGTTTGACATGTCCTGTAAGTTTGTTTATTCAAGTCAATTTCATGTTTGTTTACGTTTTGAATTCTATCCACCATGTCATTAATGTTTATTTACAGTGCATGTTTGTATTTATTTGTTTAGCTATGTTTGAAGGAATTTTTATTATTCTTAAATTGGTAGTATACCATGTTTAATGTAAGTTTCCTTTGAAGTTAGCAACTCTATGTAGAGATGATGGTTACCTAAGAGGTTTGTGTTAGTGTGTGCGCGCCTTGGCGGCACATTTAATTGTACAATATGAAACTTTAACTCGGTTTATATATTATAAGATAATCTTTGTTCATGACGTGATTTTTGGGTCAAGTGATGTACCTACATGGAGAAGCTTGGGAACCATTTAAGACAGTGGTGGTGTAATATTTATTTAAATTAAATGGTTATATTGGGGGCTACCCACCATAACTTTTTGTCTAGTTAGCACCCAAGCTGCCGCGAAAGTAGTTTTATAAACTGTTGCAGGGAAGAATTTATTTTGAAACATATTTTAATTACAGATGTAGATAGATTTAATACAATTTATTTTTTGAGTGCTTGAAATTGAAGTTATCATTGAGTCTGCTACATGAAATAGTGGTAATTCTTCACCTTATTTGAATTATTTTCTTAAATATTGCTATATGTAATTTTAGAAATTTGAATAAATTAGAAGGTAAACTTATCACTTCTCGAAAATTTTTAAGCCCTCACAGAAGTCCTGGTAATCTAGCCGGTGATTAACTATCATTAATCATTGATCTAGAAGAACTTTAACTTCAAGTCATAGAATTTAAATGAGTTGAAATTAGATCTTTTTGGACAGCATTCTTTTTAACAACCATTTGCAAATATTAATTTAAATATTTAACCTAGGAGTAATTGATTTTGAATCGAGTTTAGCATTATTCTTTTTTTTTTCTCGTCTATGTTTGAAGTAAATGTTTTGAAATGTCAAAGGGTTTATTTCTTTGTAACTTGTTCTAATGAGAGCTACATGAAACCTACCTACCTTCGTTTTCCATTCTTGCAGGCTGGTGTAAAATACTAATTTCTTACTGTTCTACTTTTATTTGATTGAAATTATTCTAATAGTTGGTATAAAATAACACCATACACGTTTACCTCCAGTAAATTGTGCATCACATGACTTTTCAATATTACATAAATCAGAATTTAAAATTATGTACACAACAACACATACGTGATAAACACAGAGTGTATATTCCACTGCACCCGGAAGTTAATAACTTAGGCTAAAATAAAATATACTTATTGACTATTATTCCAAATGTGAGGGCTTTAAAAGTGCTCACTTTACAGTGAACAACCCATAAGAAGAAATATTACAATGTAGTGGTACTAGTTAAGTAAGTACCAACAGCAATGTATGATCATACAGTAATTGTTTGACAAGCATCACGACACCTAGGATTATATTCCAAAAGGTTGCAGTGATGTTGGGTTTTCCATCCTCGTTCTATGCAAATAAACATCATTAAGTGCTTTCTCACTTCCTCACCTTTTAGGTTAAGCTCCTAATTAGCCAATTAGAGACTTGAACAAAGATTATTACTAATGCTGCAGTACTGGAAAATTCTATGCTTTATTTAAAATTACATAAAATTATACCAGACCTGAATAAAGCTTTTCTTACTGCTAAATCTTCACTTATTTTCATTGATGTCCATGCTTGTATTTTTCATTTCAATGTACTGTATTTGTAATTTTCTTTATAAAAAGTTATTACCTCACCGCAGCAATGGTAGCCTTTCTTACTTAACAAATATTAACCAATTTTACAACTATAAGGGATGTAAAGTACATGAATACAAAAAATTACATCAGCAGTCATTCAATAATGCTCAGTACATGTTAACAACTGTGTTACCTTTAGTTATGTGGAAACAGCAGGCACATAATAAAGAACTTCATTAGCATTAACCCAGCATGAAGGAAAACCCAAATTGAAAAAGTGCAGAAGGGTGGGATTGAATTGTGGCCAGTGCATCACCAAAAACACCACATGGAACATTAAATGATTTTCTTTGTAATGCACAATCATTACAGGTGCAGACTTAAATTACTGTTAACTGACTTATTACTACAATTTTGTCAAATTCATAATCTAGTGTGACAGGATAAATAAACTGACTATGTTCCAATATGTATACTACAAACCATCAAATGTTTGAACAAATATGGGCACACAACTTTAAATTATCACCTATTTTTACATACACAGCTAACAGTTATGCAGAAACAAATGTTTCTTACCTTTTAGCAGAACTGCATCAAGTGGCTGAGTATCCGGAATGGGAGACTCAGAACCAGACACCGGGACCCTACCACCAGAAGGCGTAGGCACATTGTGATTTACTGGGGTCGCGTAGCTATAATTTGCAGGTGCTAATCTTTGTTGCTCTGGGGTTTTAAAACTGTTTCCACAAGGTACTGCACCAGGACTACAAACTGCACTTCTCTGAAGTGACAGTTTTGACACACTCGGGCTTGATGAAAAGTCCCGGAAATGGACTGACTTTGGAGTTTTGGGTGTTGCTGGAATATTGCTATTGAAAGTGTGTGTTTCTGTTGGAAAGGGACAAACACCTGTACGTGACTGACTAGTTGGCGTTCCTCTTCTGCTTTCAGCGAACCTTTTATGTTGTAGTGTAGGAGTGGCTCTGGTCAGACTGGTTATCCCTTCTACGGCTGGTGAGCTCAACGTTGATAATGATGCTTTATGTGCTGATCTTGACAATTTTGCTCTTGCTGCATCCAACAGTTTGTTGAAGAGTTCCTTACCTTGTGTCCTATCACAACTTATTAAACCTAATTCTTTTCTAGTCCTTGGAGTAACATTCGCCAAAAAATAATCATCTGGGCACACCGCTTCTTTACGTACTGGAGATTGGAATTTATCTGGGTGTATTACAGGTTTACTTAGCTCTGCCATACTTCTTGTTTTATCACAAGCACCCAAAGTGTTTTCAGTTATGCGATTAACATGGTGGCCTTTAGCTGCTAACAGTGATATCTGCACAACATCTGGTGATTCTTCAACCAGCTGAGGACTCCCAAAACTTCCCTTCGTGGCATTATGTGATGCTGATGACAGTCTACTTTTGTCTGTTATTACCGTCAATTCATCAACATTACAGATCGTTTTAGTGCAGTTCAAGGATCTATCAGACTTACTGCTAGTTGTACTTTTTTTATTAGTCACAAATCTGACCTTGTTAGGCTCTTCAAAATCTAAACTTTTCATTGAGGCAGTACTATCGCTATCTGAGCTAACTTGAAATTTGGGGTTACTTGTTTTGGTAACCTTCACAGAGTTATTTGATTTCTTCAGGATCCTATTATCTGTAGTTAAGTCAGACTTATAGTGCAGACCTGAATCATCAATGGATTGTTCGAGCTCTGAAATGACTCTAGAATTATTAATGCTACCACCAACTTCACATAACATAGACTCACTGAGAGCATCTTCTTGTTTTTCTCTCAGCCTGCTGCTAATACGTATACCTTTTGACTGAGCAACACTTTCATTGTGAAAATGATCCACAAGAGATCTGCTTGCCTTGCTCTTCCTACGTGTACGTTTTGTAATGGGACTATCTTCATCCAAGTGCTCATCTGTACTGAATTTGACATGTAATGCCATTACAGAAACCTGCAACAAGAAATATTGTTAAACAAATAGGCTTACGAGACAAAGTTTACTTATTAAGAGTTGTAATTTCATATGAAAGAAAAGGGGAGTAAAGAGATATTCTGGAATAGAGGTGAAAAAAAGGATCTAGCTATAAATCACACCAGAACTTTTTTGAAATTTTGACGTACTTCTGAGCACAATTTGAGGACACCATTAAATACAGCATATCTACATTTTTGTTTCTATGACCTCCATACAAAGTGTATATGATTATTTGCCTTGGAACCTCTTGGAAACATATGATTTGGCTGTTTCAACTACCAAAACTTGGTCTTTAGAGAGCGGCCTAAACCTCAAAAAACAAATTCAGGATATTAAATATTTCTTATAATGGTTACGTCTATCAATATAAAAACGACTTTGAAGGATTGAATTACTAGCAGTGCATGTGTTATTTTTAGAAAATAATTTAATAATGGTAGTGTTTTTATGATAACAAATAATTTCTTGAAAGTGAGTTGACACTGAGAATAACCCTATGGTGTACTAGACAACATTTAGGAACTGCCACACAATAATACATTTCAAGTTTCTGATGTGGAAACTTAATTCTGCAACATATACAATATATGCGACAACGGTTTTATTGCTAGTTCACAGTAAATTGAATACCTTTGAAATCACAGGGCTTGTAACAAGTTAAAGGCTTTAAAAAGTGGAAAAAGTGACTTTTAGTGACTCAAGCCGCTTCATGTTTTTACACTGGAATTATTGCCAAAAAGTTAACAAAGACATAAAGTAAATAGAAAGAGAAAAGATCCGCCCCAGCCACCCCTATCTTTTTTCTTTCTATTATAAACTGTATCTTATTATTGTTTACTACAAATTATTCAATACAAAACTAAAACAATGAAAAATAAAACATTTAACTACAGAAATTGAAAAAAAAAATTTAGTACTCTAAAAATTACAGTTGATATAGTTCAATAATTGTCACAGCTAATGATTTACAAAAAAAATCAGATATCAACTTTGATTTCTTTTTTTCTACAGAATTTTCTATACTTTTCACAGTGTCTCTTTGCTTCTCAGCTTCTTCTTGCACTTTGGCAACTCCTTCGGCGTGCTTTCTGGCATTGAAAACTTGGCAGATGTTAGTGCCCACATGAAGAGGAGAACCTCCTTTCAGCATCTGTATTTCCATGTGACAGCAAAAGGGCAGCTTTTACAATTTTTTGTCACTGTTCGGTATTTAAGGCTGCTGTTAAAACCTTGCATTTCCATAAACTGGAGCCAGTACAAATCAACATGCTTATTTTGCGATCCCTCTTCATCACGCTCAAGTTGCAACAATTTCCACTCATCTAACAAAATGTCTGTAGGCACCTCCCATGGCATTGCTTGTGCAACTTCAACAATGTTGTGGCAGTTGTTTGCAGAAAGCTTCTCATTTGGATGGAAGCACAAAAACTCTTGCGCAATAGAGAGGAAAGAGAAGACTTTTTCATTATGTACTTGACAACTTCAGAATAAAGCTTCTGAGCATGGAAACAAAAACTGTTTTATCTTTTTCTGCCAGAGCCTGCAAAACTTTAGTGATGCCATCATGAAATACAATTTTAGTAACAGGAAGTAAATGTTCTGAGCTGAACAAACTCTCAAAGTCTTCAAGTTTTAATGTTCTGAGGGAATCTTGTTTGCATACTGTATTCTACCAATTAAAGTTCTCACTACTGAATTTACAGTGTGTATTAAGGGCTCTTTTTTCTGGAAAAATTCTGTCATTTGGCTAAAATCAGCAGCACTGGAGATAAAAAAACATGACTTCAGCCTTTAATTAGGTTTCCTCAGAAGTCTCTCAATTTTTGTGTAACTTGATTTTGTGGTTAAATCAGACTTCTTTTTTTGGGATAAAGTCAAGAAAGTATTTTATCACCACATCACACTGTTCACATAATTTCTCCGCTGCTGCCTGTAAATGAGCCAGCTGCTAGGGACACAATTAATGAACTGATGTGGTGGAATGTTCAAACTGGCTTGAACACTGCAGTAATTACACCAGCGAGCTGGCCAGCCATGGAAAAAATGACAAATTGCAAAAACCAGATCACAAAAATCATCTCCAAGTTGTTCAAGTCCTTTAAAAATGCATTATGAACAACATGAATATTAGATGTTCCAATATCTATCAAAGGTTTCCTTCTACATACGGTACTCTAACATCTCAATTTTACCAATGTTACAATAATGCTATGAAAGTCCTTGATTTAATGAAAATTTCATAAATTTTTGATGTGTGAACTGTTTTGCAAAGGTTTAGCATCTAAGAGGGTTTACTTTGACTGATGATGTATTGTTTCATAGTGTGCAAAATTGTTACATTGATTCAGGAGTTTTGTCTGTGTCAGTGAAAGTTTTTTGTTATTTGAATAGTTGTTATAATTTTCTCATTTAATCATGCTACACCAGTCGGAAATAACAAAATTTTGTTTTATTAGGAACATTCCAATTGCATTCTAAAAGCAGCTTTCTTAAAAGAATGACGTGAAACACGAAGGGTTCCAGAATTATTAGAATCTTGTGTCTGCAAATTTGTCAAATGGAAATCATTTGATACAAAAACGTACTAAAAGAAGAGTCCAAGAAAAATAATGAGCCCGAAGAAGATGATCTCGTGGAATTCGACTAAGTTTGACGATAGTACGATGGAAGTTGAGCGGTGGTTTCAAGAGGAAACAGTTTACGTACCAGCTGTCTCCATCCAAATCAATGGAATTCTGTGCTGTCCAGAGGTAGGAGAAGCATCTGCCTACATCATCGGCGCCCAGTGTTCCAGTCCTGAGTTCGACACCATGGGTCCTGCTTTGCGGAACGACATTGGGATATCTATCTTAAGACGGCTGATCTGGTAAATACCAATTAATTTACATAGTGATTCATGAGTGATCCAGTTTTGTGACATATCCAACTGCGCTTCGTTTGATGAACTTTTGTATTATGTCATTAATAATTACCACTACTATCCAGAAGCCCCGCTTACATGAATTATACGAGCACTAGCAGAGTCATTTCGAATAATTCGAGTATGGTCATGCATGTGATACCTACGTAGCAAAATTATAGTGAAATGTGATTTACTTTACGATAAATTATGATTTTCATCTAAACTTAATCTGTCGAATATATATTTGAACTACAACTTATAATAATATGTATTCCAATTTTATACGTTGTCCTGGGTTATTCTCACATTTAAGTAATGATATTTTCTCATACCTAGCACCTACATTAACAGCTGTCGCTAATTCCATGCTTGAAAAACAGGTATGTACCCTGATGTACCAAAAATTGCCAAAATAGTACCTATACACAAAGGAGATTCTGTCTGTGACATTAACATTACGAACTACCATCCCACCTCAGTATTGCCCATCATTAATAACATATTTGAATCATCTACAATAAGACTTTATAAATTTTATGACAAATGTAAGTTCCTCTCCAATATGCAACACGTATGACTTCAGACTAACTTTTAACACAGGCCGGGCAGCTCTAAATCTAGATAGTAAAATTCAAACGTCAATTGAGGAAGGTGGGTATTCAATAGTATTGTCCATAGATTTATGTAAGGACTTTGATATGGTTAACCGTGAACTGTTACTCAAAATATGGAACTTAGTAGGGTTAGAGGTATACCCACTATAACTAATTAGAAGCTACCTCACAAATAGGAAGCAGTATATGTCTGTATGTGGTGTCCATAGCAACTGCGACAGTGTAATTAAAGGTAACCCACAGGGCAGTGTCCTGGGCCCACTCCTGTTTCTGGTTTATATAAATAATATCTGCAACTAGAAGTTGAATGGAGAACTTCTGTTGTATGCAGATGATTCTATAATATTTTACGAGCACTGTGAACCTGTAGATACAGTCCTGGAACTGCTGCAGCAGGACCTGTCTATAATTAGAGAGTACTTTCATCTGAATACATTAACGCTAAAAACAAACAAAAGTTCTTATGCAATATTTGAATCCCTAAAATGTGAGCTAAGTTGGACTTTACAACCAACTATACAGCAAACTAATATTCAGGAGGCAAGCAGCATTAAATACTTAGGAATGCATTTATCAAAACATCTCAGTTGGCAAGATCACTGTAACAGGTGTATAACAAGGTAATTCCTGCAATCGGGGAGTGCCCACCAGGATATATAAAACTACTTGCGCATTTCTCTTTACTCCATAGCCATTTCCAATATTTCAGTCGTGTAGGGGTCTGCTGGGCAGAATGTACTTACGCCATTGCAAATATTGCAGAACAGAGGTCTAAAAATTGTTTTCAGTCTACCTAGGAGCCATCACACAAAGAACATTTATACAAACAGCAACATCTCACCTATCAGAGGACTCTACATTGGCAATATCATAATTGCTATTCACCAAATGAACAAGCATAAACAACTAAATAAAGGCAAACTTCATTCATACAGCACTAGCAATTCTGGTAATCTCTATCTGGAAACTGTAAATTCACAGTATGGCATATCTGCTTTTACTTTCACAGGCTTTAAATTATACAATACTCTACCTTTGGAAATCAAGTTAATAAATAATGTAATAACATTTATAAAAGAAAGTGAAAAATGGTTCACTGGGGACATTGTCCATTGTGAAGGTATATTGTCAGTGTGCAGTGAAATAATGTAAAACTTCTGCATTATGTTGGTGTACTGTTATACAGATATTACACTGTCATATTTAAAGTCTATTGTATTAAATTCCCTCTGCATATGTTGGATCTAAATATATTCCAAATAAAATATACTACCGCTTATTCGTGCTTTGCTTAACCGGATTTTCGCTTATCCATGCTGCTTTTTGACTTTTCTCAAAGTCTACTGTAACTTCTGCGGCAAGGCGATGCCATGTGTCGTTTAACAAGCAGTGGCACCATTATGTTTATCGTTGTGCCGTGTGGACTGATGTTTATCTCTTTAAACTGACAGCCTGTCACAGACACCTGCATGAGTCATCCATTTCCGCCCGTTGTAAAGCGCGTATCCGACCGCCTGGAGACTGTGTCCGAAATGGCAGATTTTTGTTGACGAAATGATCACGTAACCCGATTTTGTATACAAAAATGGAGGCGTATTCTGTAATTTGGGATCTTGTATCTTGCGGATGTTAGCAAAAATACAAAATGACAGAGCGCCACAATGCTTTTTTACCTTCAAAACATATGCACGAATGTGCAAATAAAATGGTTTTTAAAACAAATAATTGTTTATAAAATACACCAGGCATGTTTTAAAAAGCATGAAAGTGTTGCAGCGAGTGCTAAACAAGAGACTGTCGACGTCTGAAGTGAAACTTACGAAATAACGAGTTTGTCATTTCGGACACGGCCCCAACGTCTACCCCCCCACCCCCCCAGAAATACTTCAAATTCTTACAATATGTCTTGCCAGTTTATCGACCGGCGGCCCGGGTCATTGTCCACTTTGTAGTGTTTTCTCAACGTCAATAAAGCGTAAAAGGGCATTTTAAACTATCGCAGGGAAGTTAGAAACAAATTTTTGAACATGGTGTGCTATCAACAAAAACTTTCCCGGAACCAAGGGAAAAAAAATTGAAGACTTTTTCAATAAAGGCAGGGTTTAACTTTTCTTACATTTTTTCATACAAAGTGTTTAAATGTTTACAAAAAATGTAACATTTCCCAAGTTTTAAACTTTTGTATGTGTATAAGTCAGTAAAATTTTAATAAGCTCTTAGTAATAGAGATTTTACTGTATTGTTTAAATGCCAGGTTGCCTCTTTTAAAGTCAGTCTAAACTTGACATCTAAAGGACTGATCTGAGTGATGCACGTTGAGAAAGCGGCACACACAACTACGCACTACTTATCTATGTCGTCCGCCCAACGCGCCTGCAGCTGGCCCCAGGCACTGGTACAGGTACAGGCTGTGTATACTCAATGCGCTGTAAATTACATATACATGGTGCAACATAAATAGCACTTAAAGTATCGTGTACTTTAAATCCTGCACATGTAGTGAGTGATTTGTGTATGCTTTGAAATTAATAATATATACTTTGTATTATCACAATTTTTGGAGCCAATATCACTGTTCCATTAATAGTAAAAATGTGTAAATTTGATTATCCGGGTTTTTTAAATACAAATTTGCTTATTTATGTTTTCTTTGGCCCCGATTAACACGGCTAATCGGGAGATTACTGTATAATATATGTGTGTGATGTGTATCATGAGAGAAATTGTTAACCATTTTTAGGTAAGTGTGTCAGAGGAATCATAAAATTCAGAAATTAACCAGACATACATTGGACACTGCAATCACAACTATATATCACTACGATTAAAATATTCACTAAACAAGCAGCTACACTACACAGAATAGCAACCTGAATAAGCATAGACAATGCAATTTTAATGAAGACATTTAAATAAATCAATCATCACACACGGCTCTCTTAACGAACAACTGATACACCTAAATTATTTTAATGAAGAACAGAAAAACATAAACAAACATACAATCACTTTACCTGAAGTTAAAGGAAAACACAAAAAACCTGACTGTAAGCTCAATCAAATTACAACTTCGCCCTGTCAACACCAGATACAATATCATGTACTCGAGAACTAATTAGTTACGTGTTCATCAGGTTGACTCGGTTTCATAAAAAAATATCACTTAAATGAGTCCTGCTAGCTGTATGTCGGAAGCACTACTATTTATATCCTTAAAACGGCTCGAGAACCACTAGTGTACGTAGTCTTACAAGCGAGATTCTAAAAGAAATAAAACTTCATATTTTCAAGTTCTCGGGCACTGTATCTTTGTTCTTCTTAATCAAAATTCATGGCGTCTTCATATACTGACATAAAATTAAACTAGCAGAAAAAAATTGTACTGGAGAAGCAAATTTACTCTGTTGCTGGTTTACTTCATCCTTCCGTGAGGCAATGGAGGAATCCCAGGTTTTTGCAACTCAGAATCAGGGTACCTCAAGTAGTTCAACCATCCTCGGGTCATCAAATCAAGTACTCCGCAGTTGCACATCCATGTTGGCAGCTCTTGGATCCTCGTATATCTCCATCTACTCGAAGTTCGGTGAAAATTCTTTCCTGCAGCTTCAAACTCATCTACCAGTAAAACGTTATATTGAACCTTCCTTTTACTCACTTTCTTTTTTCAACAGTCGTCACATTCTAAAGTTTTTTTTTTTTTTCCCCCAGCACTTGTCTTTACCGAAGTTTAACACATAGAGGAAGTTGTAATAAAAACTTTTAACTTTCCTTCCTACAAGATAGTTATTAAGTTTACTATGGAAACAGTTCTGAAATGACAAACTTATTCAAAATTATTATTACTACCTGGAGTACATAAAGGAATCTTTAACTCATGCAACTTTACGATTATAAGTGCAGAAAATGGCATGCATGATCATAACTTTGAATATCAGCAAACATATGTAACATTTCATATCTTTACACTATCTATAAAATATGCTAAGTATTATATAAATTCCTATTGATCTCATTATTGTGATTGTTCACACTATTATTGACATTGTATTAATAAATCTATTAACGTTACGTTATTACAAATATATGCTCTCTGTTCTTACAGTAATTTTGTGATCCCAATGTATTTTCGTGTAGCACTGATTGTGTGTTAACGTAACCACTAGTAACGGCACTAGTAAAAGAAATGCAAAATTTATCATCTTTTGTCTGTGCAATAGTGTTGTTTTCCTCCATTCTTTTTTGTTGTTAGTGTATTACTGGTAACAGCAGTATTTATCCTACAGCCCCTAACAAGTGGGTATTGTTTCACTCTGATATTCTCCACATGGAGCAGAATGTTGCTCAAGGAGATTTAATTTGTAATAATGTAAGATTTTGTAAATAATTAAATAAATAAATAAAACAAAAGAAGATAAAATTATTTAAAAACAGTCCTATACGCTAACCTAAAAATACAACATGAATGATTAACTTTCTATTTACAAAATACAAAGTATGTAAAAGCTCATTATTAACACTTTCATACACATAAATTTAAATGCGTTGTAAACTTCTCGTAATGTCACAATTTATCTCAAAACCAAATAATTTCAATCACATTGAAAAATTCTAAACAAAACATTGAACTGATCATAGAACTACGAAAAAAACATACGAGCACGAGGTCGTAGTGTGGGGATAATAATTTGAAACACAAATCGATTATTTATCTATTTTCAGTCAATAGATTATAATAAACAATCAGAATATTTTTTAATTTTCAGCTGGTACAAAACTAAAAATTCCACACTCGTACAGGCCAAAATTATAATCTACTTTCGAATGAAAAACCAACAACCATCCCCGAATTTGACGTTCAAGCTGATTATAGACCTCAACCCAAGAGCTGTTAACAGCCGGGGGATATCAATTCTCCTGCCTCTTGTAGAAAAAAGTCAAGTGTCAGTCTCCAATCAACCACTAACACGTTGTTTTGTTTTATAGCATCCGTAAGATATTTTTTAACACAAGGATATCAGACAAATCAAATTACAGTATAGTAAGTTTATACACAGGACATAGTAAACACACACGCGCACACTCACGAACACATACATATATATCAGGCTAGACTAACACGCATCACATCTTCTCCTCATAATTTGGCCAATCCTCCTCCAACAAACTGTAGGGCATCGTCGTTTTGCTGAAATTGAAGAAAAATAAACCAGAAAAATTGGAACAAGAAATGCATACAAAGACATGTTAAGCAATAATTTCTGAATTTTTGTATTTTAGATATTCATCAACACTATAAAATGTTAGTACAGAAAAAATTCTTTCAGCTGGGTTTTTTTTGTTTTTATTTTTTGGTTAGAGAAGAAATTTACATGAAGGTGTTGTGCTAACTTATTGAAAAGTTGGCTACCGAGGTAAATTGGCCCTTTGTAGACAAGTTTTAAGTTAGCTGAAGCCACGTGTAAGTGCTTTTTTATTCTAGTGTCATGCTTATGAAAGGACTCATTTTTCTGAAATAAATTGCTGTTTTTGGACATGAATCACTGAGCTCTCGAATAGAGGTCTACATGAGTCAGACATTCTTTTGCCATTTATTGTTCTTACAGTTCTCTTTTGCATGTGCAACACTTTTTTGTTGTCACTGGAATTGCCCCAAAAAGTTATACCATAACACATGCTGGAATTAAAATAAGTAAAATATGCCATTTTTGCTGAATTTTTGTTCAAGACCTCTGCAACAATCTGCAGGGCGAAATATGCTGAACTTAAATTAGGTAAAATATACACAATGTGAGATTTCCAGTTAAGTAAATTGTCTCCTTTTAAGCCGATAAACTGAAACCACTGTAGTTTCATTTATTTTGTCTCAGTTACTGCTCAATTATGCATTAATGTTTTTTCTGTTCTTTGTGGGGAAGTTCATAAGATATGTTGTATCTAGGTTGAGATATAATTTATTTGCTGTAAACTATGCCATTAGCTCTGTAAATGTTAGGTCCGTTTTTTGTGTGAGATCATTTACTGAGCCTCCAGAGACTAAGATGCTAATATTTTCTGCAAATAAAATTGAAGTAGTTTCTGGGGTTAAGACATGTGGAAGGTCATTTATATAAACTAGGAAGAATAGGGGGCCTAAAATTGATCCTTGTGGGAATCTATGCTTGATTTTTTCTGGTTCAGAGTAGAATGAAGTAGTTTTTCCATTGATCCGCACCTGTTGTCTATTTGAAAGGTATGGGCTTATTAGTTTATTTGGTGTACCTGAGACACCATAAAATTTTAATTTTTCTATAAATATGTTGTGATTTACACAATCAAATGCTTTAGTGAGGTAGCAAAATATTCCATTAGATGACATATTTTTATCAAGTGCATTAACAATGCTATTTGTTAGTCTGAAAATTGCATCATTTGTAGTCGTGTTTTTTCGAAAGCCAAACTGAAAATTTGATAAGATCTTGCGATTCTCAAAATTTTGCAGCAACCTCCTTTAATTGGTTTTTCAATTACCTTTGAAAAGAATGTAAGAAGTGAGATGGGTCTATAATTGTTTACTTCAGTCTTTCTCCTTTCTTGAACAATGGTGTTACCATAGCCCATTTGAGTCTGTCTGTAAATACCCCTATATTGAAGATATTATTACAAATATAGCTTAAAGGGACACTGACTTCAATAGCGCATTGCTTTAATAACCTACAGCTAATGCCATCACAGCCGCTAGATAATTTTGGTAGCAAAGAATTGTTTTCTCCACTTCTTTTGGTGTTGTGTTTGTAAAATATATAGCAGGGTATTCTGTACCCTGTAGCATAGGAATATAGTTTATATCTTGTTTAATGTTTTTTTCAATCATGTTTTATACAACATTTAAATATTGTGATTTAAATGTATCTGTGACTACTTTAGGGTCTGCGGATGAGAAGTCATTTACTTTTAGGTTTACAATTGGGCATTGTTCTGTTGTTTGTCCTGTTGCGTTTTTTGAAATATTCCATGTAGTCTTTATTTTGTTTTGAGAATTCTTAATGAGGTTACAGAAAAAAATCCATTTTTTTGAGCAGATTTTATTACCTTAATCAAAATTTTGCAATATTTCCTGTAGTGATTTATTGTGCCATGATTTGCTGCTGGTTCTTTTATCGACCTTGTATAGTTTTCTCATGTTTTCGCAAGAAATTTTTATTCCTTTGGTGAGCCGTAAATTTTTCTTTGGATTTGTATTACTGTGGGTCAGTCGGGATAGGAAACATTTTTCAAAACAATGGAGAACTTGGTTAAGAAACGAGTAAAATTTTTCATTTTCATCGGTACAAGAATACAATGTTGACCATTGAACCCTGCTGAACTCACTTTTAAATTGTAAAACATTTTCCCGCGAAAAATTTCGCATTATCTTATAGGAACTGCTTCTGGAGGGTATTTTTATGGAAGGCATAACTAATATTTGTGCATCATGATCTGATAAGCCATTTCTTATTGGGAGACAAAGTTACTCTGCAACTGTGTTACTATCAATGAAAATGTTATCAATTGCTGTCTGACTGGTTCCTTCTATTCTGGTAGCAAAGTTTACTATGAATTTAAGGTAGAAGTTACTAAGTAGACTATCGAGTTCAGTTCTTTGGTTGCTTTCTTTTAAATAATCAATGTTAAAGTCTCCACAAAGAATAATTTCTAGATTGGCTCTATAAATGGCTCTAAGATTTGTTTTAAAGAATTTTAAGAAGTTACTAAAGTTGGCAGAAGGAGCTTTATATATAGTGAGGACCCCCACTTTATTAATTTGTCAGTTATTACTTCCACATAACTGCACTCAAACACTTGGTCTTTGCATAACAAATGTGTGTCATTTTTAACATTAAGTCATTTTTTATGAAATTACAGGCACCACCCTTAGTCATGCTATTTCTACAATAAGTGGAACAGAGTGAATAACCAGGAATTTTATTTCCTTTGCAAAGGATTCAGTTAAATATGATGCTGCTAGACATAATATTTGTACATCCAAATTGTGTTCTGCGGATAATTTGTCCAAGCGCACAGAAAGCTCATGTATAATACAAATTATTTTAATTATCATAGATTTCTGAATATTTGCACAATTATTGAATGTTTCTGGTATTGAGTGTGGAAGTAAACCTTTTTTGTTACATGAATTATGCATTATGGGCATGGGCTGAGAAAATGGCACGATATTTGGACCGGTTTTAGGCGGTATATGGATGAAGATGTTAACATCTACAATGAAATCGAAGAACGAAGACAAGTGAAACTATTTGGGATTGGAATGTGTAATTCATTCTTATATTCCGAGAAAAAATTACACTATATGTACACAACGTGTATATTAACTAACGTTGCGGCGCCTGTTATCTGTGACATATCACTCTCAGTGGTGATATAATATTTTGTTTGGTGGTATTTATGTACTGGTACTTGTTTGCATGGGTGTACACAACATTTTATATGTGATGTGTGGTTGTGTGTGTGACTAACACGAGAATCATACACCAGTGTACCACATAATACTTTACAATAGCTAACAGTGTAGCAAGGAGCCAAGTGTGGTGTGTTTGTGATATCAGCTGTCTCGTACACCAACACCTTCTGGGAATACATCCATCACGCTTTACAAATGTGGAAATTAACATAATTAAGTCTGTTTCCTTTTGACAACATACAGTTAAGACTTCAAATTGCTTAAATTACTTTTCACACTATCCGTATTCATGTGTATGTGGACTTGTGCTCACGTGACCCCTTCCCCTTAGGCTGTTTGCAAACCACACAAGGCTTTGTAATGCTGTGTGTGTGTGTGTGTGTGCCTGTGGACTCTATGAATGCAAGTGCAGTGCAGTGTGGCAAGGAACAATTTAGGTGCAGAGCAGAGGGAGCGCTACCTCGTGTGCGTGGAGCAGGAATCCGAACATAGATAGTGTACAATTTTTGTTATTTAATTGGTGCAGTAAAAGGCCAAGGTAAGGTCACACAAGGGGACACAACTAATAAAGAAGCCTGCCTTCGCAGTCCTAATGCGCTCATTGTTTTCGAAGTGTCTTTTTGTAGCTTTCTCTAATGTTCATTCGTGTGTCTTTCATCTCCACATCATCCATGCAGTGCAAAGTTTTGGTATATTGAATAATATTTACAGGGTTAATCTTAGGATTAATGTGTAACAACCGACATCTGGGTACAGGTCCAATTTGCAAATGTTGTGTGCAACGAAGTAGTGCAGCGCAAGGTGGCGGCCGCCAAGCAGGCTGGCACGCCATGTGTCGGGGCTTGTGTTTCGCGCGCCATGGCAGCCATCACCATGTTGGACTTATAAATTCACAGCAATAGTTACTTTAGCATACCGTATCCTTTTTTGTATTCAGCTTCCCGAGATTCAACCGTCACTCGCACCTACTCAGTGCTTGCATCGCCTGGGTAGGCTTAAATTGTACTTAAATTATTTCATGTGACCATGTGTATATTGCACAGTACTACTCGAGCTGACGTGTTCGTAAGCAACACCCAATGTAAGCTTTACCCCATGTGAATATAATCATGTACTGAATAAATCGCAGTAGTGACGAGTTACCACATGTGGTTTATTTCTAGTCGCTGCAAGGCATTTAAGGCATGGGTGTTCTAACACCAATTTTTACAAAGTGTTTCTTATTGTGCAAGTATGATTGAAATGGTCACTAGTCGATGTAAAATATAACAGTGAATCGTATGGGCATGTGGGGAGTCCATATATCCCAAAATGCAACAAGTAAGGGAGATATTCAGTCAGTATTGATTTTTATTCTACGCAGAGACAACAACCGCACTTGGAGGATTTGCCGTGGTCGTCGGCCGAACAACCCTGAGGAATGAGTCCATAGCTGCTCTCCGACTTCACAATATTGTCAACCTGACAATATCTGGTGCTTGGGTAATTATCTCCACAGAGATTCCTAAACTCTAGTCACCACTCCTCACCTAACCAATATCCTTATTGACCAACACCTTGGCACTAGTTACCAGCATTTTGTGCATTAGACAAATGTCAAATGGCGCACAACTTTGGTGCAAATCCTCATCTTAAAATCTGACCTTTTTTCCCTACAATTTCCCCACACCGAAACAATTTTTCCAAATTTTTAAAAATACTCCCCACAATTTTTTCACTTTTTCTCCATATTTACCCACAATGAGGGGAAAACATGGTCAATCAGGAGACCAGTATGACACGTGGTAGTGTCGAGATGCCTTCTAGACACCCCCAACGATGCCAGGAAGGACGCACATGGCCGGCGAGGAAATCGCGTCAAAACAGCTTACTGCCTCCATTACTTCAACATAAGGGGGTAGTAGCGAAAAAGTGGGGAGGAAGAACCATATTAGGAGACAGCGACGTGATGTCACCGTAGCGGGACAAAGGACAGGGCGAGTCGAGCACGCCAAACAACCCCTGCGCTTGCATCACGCCGCACCATGAGGAAGGAGAAGGAGAAATGACAAGAGGGAGGAATATCTGGCCGCTCCTCTCCCCGCGCTCTCCACCACGTGCCGAGCTGAACAGCTGAGAGCCTGCCATCCGTTGACCCCTGCCCGCATCATGCAGGACTGCAGTGCTCCCTTGATACTTCCACACTGCGCAACTGCATACTGTGCTTCCGTGTACCACGCTTCCACATACTACACTTCTGCAGTACCACTCCCACCTATGACAACTTACATACCACAGTTTTCTGCCCACCAACAAACACCAATATTTCCACAACAAATACCCAGCATATTTCCACGTTTTTTCCGGCACCTACACCACTCACATCTTTTCCCAACGCCCAGCTACGGAATCGACACAACTCCTAGCTGGTTAGGAGAGCAAGAACAGCACAGGAAACGGAAGATCAGTCACAACAAATTTTTATTTTATTTTCGTTTTAATGTTAACAAGCAAGAGAGTATTTCCCATAGTTAAAACTATGTGCCTAAGTGTAAACATTGTGGAAACACACACACATATCACAGCAAGTAAGAAGGGTGTTAATTTATGTTTCATCATGCAAGTGTGGAGGGAGCTCATTATATATAGCACTGCAAGTAAGAAAGGTGTTAATTTCTGTTTCATTATGCAAGTGTGGAGGGAGTTCATTGTACATATCATTGCAAGTAAGAAGGGAGTTTACTGTATATACTACTGCAAGTAAGAAAGGAGTTCGCTGTATATATCACTACAAGTAAGAAATATTCTGCATTATATATATCACTACAAGTAAGAAGGCAGTCCGCTGTACATATTACTGGAGGTAAGAATGCGTCCGCTGTATCTATCACTGCAAGTAGAGTGGAGTTCGCAGCATATATCACTGCAAGTAAGAAGGGAGTTGATTTAGCTATAACACCACAAGTAAGAAAGGAGTTCACTGTACGTATCACTGCAAGTAAGAAGGAGTTCGCTATATGTATATCACTGCAAGAAAGAAGGAGTTCACTGTATATATCACTGTAAGTAAGAAGTTCATTTAGCTGTAGCAGTGCAAGTAAGAAGGAGTCTGCTGTATATATCACTGCAAGTAAGAAGGAGTTCGTTGTACATACAACGAAGTAAGAGGGAGTTTATTACGTTTTTCATCGCAATGCAAGTAAGAGGGAGTTCATGTCATGTTTTCAAAATTCATCAAGTAGTTGTGCTCCTGACTCATCCCATCGTCCGTATCGTACATCCGACTCATCCCACATATCATCGTCGTACAAGTAGAGTTAATAAGTGGGTTGTCAATCCTGCCTCTGCAAGTGACATCATCGCCACCATCGTGCATGCAGAGTTAATCGGTGGGCTCATAACTCCCCTACGCACACGATACCATTTTTCACATGAGCAGAGATAATCGGTGGGTGCCAATTTCCCCCTTCATCCGTGATCCAAACAGTTGTGACATACAGTGCGGCAAGACAGCCAGACCACAAGTGTTCCAGGTAGCGAATCGTTACCCACATTACTATCAATGCAAGCAAGAAGAAGAGGTACTCTATATACAAAGCAAGCAAGCGGAGGAGTTCCTAGCATGTAGAAAACAAGCAAGCAAGCAAGCAGGAGGCAGTGTAACATGCACAAATGCCAGTGAGCGGGAGAATCACCATGTAAATAGCAAGCAAGTAAGGAGAAAGTGCTAGGGCCAACCACCTACTCAGACCATGTGGGAAGAAGGACGAGCAAGTATCACCGAGATGCCATACAACTGTTACCCAGAGACGTCCGTGGCGACAATGAGGCAGGTGACGACAACTCACACGACAGTGAAACACCTGCAGAACCTTCAAAGCAAGGGAGAGAGGAGGAGAGTGGTGCGGTGCCTCCCACCGGAGGCCCCTACAAAGTGCCAGCATCTCACCAATGCCAGACGAGGCCACATCCCCAAGGTGCCAGGATGACATCGGCCTGGATGACAAAGGCGAAACGCAGCAAGAACTGATGACATCTCAACATCCGCTAAAACAGCACGAAACAGGCAAGAGAGGATATACATGCAGCAGGCAAGAGAGGAGATGCATGGAGCAGACAAGATAGGGGATGCACGCAACAGCACGGAGGAGGCACACGGGAATTGGAGGCGCACGACTGTGCCATTGAGTACAAGCTCCAGTGGAGGAGAACAAGCACAAAAGGTGGGTCATTACCTGCCCCAGAACCACCAGCAGTGGGTACCCAACATACGATGTTGTCCGGCGCAGTGGCCCCAGTCAGGGTGCATCCAATGGCCGACTCCAGGAAGATCGTCGGCGCAGCGGCTATCAGCACAACTCGAAGAGATCCAGAACTGCAATCAATAGTGGCACCTCTGGAAAGGAGTCACTCAGGAGATGATGTGATGCCCTTCAATGGGATGTCGATCATCAAGGAGGACAGCATGATGGAAGATTCAACAGTGCCAACACCAGCTGGGAAATCACCCAAGGGTGACTCCAACCCCCCAGTAGTCGCTAGTCCGACTAGCTACCAGCAGCGACACGGGGGTGGGCATGAGGACAGCCGTAGTGGCAGCGACGACAGAGGAACATACGACTCATATGCGATTCATTGCTCAGCATACCAATCCTGGCCACTTGTGTGTGCACGGGAGCACCACGGCGACTGCAAGGATATGCGGAATGATGACAGCAGCCAGCAGTAACATAACATAGGGGGCTGGTAAGAAGCCCCTACGTGCTACGTCCACGATGGGCAGACACATGGAGGTGTGTCTGTCATCAGTGACATGTGTGGCTGCAAACTGTCCCATGGCTAAGGGGGGAGGGGGGTGGTGCCACTTGACATGAGCCCACGTGACCCCTTCCACTTAGCCCATTTACCTGCCGTACCAGTTTCTGAAAGGCAGTTTGTGTACATGCTCTAAGAGTGCAAGTGCAGTGCAGTGTGCTAAGGAATGATGCAGGTGCAGTGCACAGGGAGTGCGACCACATGTGTGTGATACAGGATTCCGAAAATAGACACTGTGAAATTTCTGTTATATAATTTTTTCAATAAAATGGCAAGGTAAATTCACAAAAGGGGACACAACTTATAAAGACGTCTGCCTTCACAGCCTTAAAGCCCTCAGTCTTTTTGAAGTATCTTTTTTAGTTTTCTCTAATATTCATTCATGTGTCTCTCATTACACCATCCACACAGTGCAATGTTTTGCTTTAATGAATAATACTTAAAGGGTTAATTTTAGGAGCAATATGTTATAACAGGCACTCATGGTACGTGTCCAATTTGCAAATGTTGTGTGCAAGGAAGTAGTGCAGCGAGGGGTGCTAGCCCGCCAAGATGGCTGGCACGCCGTGTGGAGAATGTTAGTACTCGTTCGTCTTTGTAAAGGGTGTGCCGCATCATGTCAGGGCTCGTGTTTCACGTTCTCGGGCAGCCATCGCCATGTTGGACTAATCATTTCACATCAATAGTTACTTTAGAATACCAGAATATATTTCGTATTTCAGCCGCCCGAGTTTCCACTGCCTCTCGAACCTACCAATGCTTGCACACTTGGGTGGGCTTAAATTATACTTAAATTATTTCATGTAACCATGTGTCTTTTGTATAGTACCGCCCGAGCTGACGGGTTCGTAAGCTGTACCCAATGTAAGATTTTCCCGATGGGAATGTAATCATGTACCGAATAAATCGCAGCAGTGACGAGTTACCACATGTGGTTTATTTCCAGTCGCCGCAACGCATTTAAGGCACGGGACTTCTAACACCAATTTTCACAATTTGTATCTTACAGTGCAAGTATGATTGAAGTGGTCATGAGTCGGCATAATAAGTAACAGTGATTCGCATGGGTGAGCTGAGAGCCCAGATATCTTAAATTACCTAAGATGTTCACAGGCAAAACATTAAATTCGGTCCCAGTATCTAGTTTCATTGTCACCCACTGTCCTTGACACAAAATATTTTCAACCCAAATTTTACCCTGGTTACTTGTGCCCACCAACACTATAACAAATGCTTCTTTCTCACCCCCAGCAGTTTATTCTTCTCTCCACGTCACCTTTTGAATTATTTTTAAGGTTTGTAACAATGGTAAGCAAAATGATTGAACTTACCACACTTTAAGAATTTTTTACCAAACGCCGGACACTTGAACCTGAGGCGTCTCAACCCACATTTACCACATGCTGGACTGTCCAGGCATCATTCTCCATCCAGAGAGTCAGAGTGCCAGGAGGCCCACGATGGCATGGTACACGGCATCCCCTGGCTCGTTGTGCTAGACTTCACCTCTGCCACCGTTAGGAGTTTATCTGCTCTCGTAGTTGTTTCCGCCTGATGTCTGCTCACCTCTGCAGCACGACACATATACACTGACTTATGTAGATATATAATTCTGTTTCCCTTAATAACCTCTCTTATAGGCCACGGTCACTAATACCAAGCACAATTCGGTCTCGCAATAAGCTATCATGTAAGTCACCAAAGTCACAAGTCCTTACCAACTTTTTCAATTCATTAAAAAAATTGTCAAACAACTCACCCAGTTCCTGAATTCTCGATTTGAATTTGAATCGCTCCACCATCTCATTGGTTTTGGGGCACATATGTGTTTCAAGTGAGTGCACCATAAGATCGAATTTCTTCCTATCTTCATCTGACAATCCAAATGTCTCAAATAGTTATACTATCTCTTCGCCAACCACGTTCAACAGAATCACCACTATTCTCTCAGACGACTCACCGTCCAATGCCAACACACTGATGAAATTTTCGAATTTCGCCCTAAACATTTTCCAGTTGTCATGGAGATTAACCACCAGCCTTAATGGCACCAGCAGCTAAAAACACGATTACATTGAAATGAATTAGGTCACCCCAGACATGCAATAAGGGCATTCAAACACCACACAACTGCACTATATTATTTTTAACCTAATGTACAATACTGTTGTAACCAGTATATCACTTTATTCAATACATACATACATTGTTATGTTCTTTGTATGCAAAATCTGTCTCAGCATGAATTCTATTTTAAGTGAATATTGCACAAAATATATCACGAACTCAAAGACATTGAAATGTTCTTGTGCGGGGAACATTTCTGATAATAAAAATTTGAATTAGGTAAAGAAACTAACATAAACTACAACATTCTTCCCTGTATGGAAAAACAAAGGCAATATCTCAATATGAAAATCATTTTAAAATATTAATTCAAATTAGTTTATTTGATAAAACATTCCGAGAGGAAAATTATTTTGCCCGTATAGTAAATTCAAATTTTATTGTCAAATAAAGTTAGAAGAAAAAATTGACAGTGTGACAGGGACTTACAAGGGGAAGCGGATACCAACAATAAGCACTTATACATCAATAAATCTTGAAAGATTACTTAAAGTGAATTCAAAAACTTCTTCCACTAAAGAAAACATGACCATGATCAATTCTTTAAATTGAGAGGATACTGTCTCTCGTTTAAAATAATTACTTTCATACAAATTCATAATAATACATACAACTGGCACTGTGTTTTGATTGGATACTTTGTCTTGACTTGTACTTAAGATAAAATATATAACTATCTCTTAAGTAACGCAAAGATCGCTCACGACCTGTCAAGACCCGCAAACAATAGTAATAAACTAATACCATTGAATGCATTTAATTATATCTTAATCACATGGCGAACTTACTCTGTTAAGTCAAACGTAAACCCTCCTGGCAATCCAAGGTCCGGCAGTTCAATTACACTCTATTCAATATGGTATTCTGAGTACTAAAAAAAAAGCAGTGCATCTAAACTTCAGATGGCAGAACCAATATGGCTGCCGATCGCTCGCAAGTTCGACTACTTGAAAGAGAGCGAGACCAGCTTACATAATGAACAATGCCAATAATTTCCTCAGAATATAAAGGAATTTCCTAGAGATATTCTTATGCACCCTAAAGAATATACATGGCATATCCTGGGAGTGAAAAAAAAACTTTTACGGTTGAGTCCAACGTAATAATTCCAAGATATACCTAGAAATTAATTGTGGTATACTAGAGATATCCTTATTTTTCTTGGATAATATCAGTGGAATATATGGCGGGCACGCCACAGCCAGCCCTCATGCAATGGCGGGAAGTCAGTCAACAAGTCGCACCCAGAGGGGGAGGTACATGTGAAACTGTGCTTTTCTCGCCAGGACAGCATCAATCTTCATCATCGGTCATTTTTGTAAGAAATAGTTAATTATCAGGAACCTTTTTCGTTTCAGCCGTCTGGGATATTCGCCCTCGCCCCACCCGCTCTAGGAATTGAAACGTCAATGTTCTTTATAACTTAACCACCACATGTCTCCTTCATGTAAGCCTAGGGCTACGTTTTGTACTGTATAGTCTTCGCCGCAGGTTCAAAGCGAGCACGCGTATAAGCTTTTCACCTAGAGGGAATATTTAAGTTTGTAATAAACCACATGAACTGATGACTGCCTTTAGTTGATTGCTGCAAGACGTTTCATGGCACAGGCCCCTTAAAACCATGATTTCCTATTGCAAGCGTCTGTGAATATATATATACATATATATATATATATATATATATATATATATATATATATATATATATATATATATATATATATATATATATATATATATATATATATGTGTGTGTGTGTGTGTGTGTGTGTGTGTGTGTGTGTGTGTGCATGAGAGTTTATGTTTAAGTGTGCTGGAACCTAACCAATATACCGAGAGTAGCATTTATGGGCGTGTGGTTAGGCCCTGACTACCCATGTATAAGGAGTTCTGTTTTGATTATGTCAATGTCATACTAGAATACAATACCAAGCTGTGATTTGGCCATTCGAAGAGACCCTCGTTTAGGAAACACAAGGCCTCCACATCAGCAGAACTACTGCAAGATCTACGTAGGACTGTGGTCCGGTTGATCGGCCAATATCTCCCCGAGGTTATGAGAACTCAGCTCTACCGCGCCAACATCAGTGATGCTGCCACAGCGACGTCTGGTGCCTACTGGGTATACAATTCCTAACACCTTTTCAAAACTATGTTCACCACCTTACTAAATCCCAATCAGCCCTATATCGTCCAGTCAAGCCACATCAGAATCGTTGTGGGTTGTTTCGGCCACCTATTGCCATGAATACTCGTAGTAAATTATTGGAGGTTAAGAATTACACTAAGTCACATGGTTAGACCTACCAGATATAAAAAGTCGGTCACGAAACTTATTCATGACACTAAGATTTATTCATATTATCCTTGTGTGAGGCACCTAAGTTTATATATCTCCAATATAGCACGGAGGGCTTTACAACGGGTTAAAAAGGCACGAAGCTGATAAAGGATTACATGAAAAATAAAGGTTCAGCCATTCTGCAAAATGGTCTGTAGGTGATGCTGTGCACAATCCGGGGTAACGGAAAAATTAATAAATGGTCCAGAAAAATTAAATTAACGTTGTCAACTACATGATCGGTTCTAAAGTTGAAGACCCCCGAGCGGGCTCACTTACGGTTGGCACCCACGGAAGGAGAATATGCTAATAAAGTAACATGGCCGAATGGGTTAATTACTCGGTGCCAATTCCCACGGGACAACAAGATGTTCCGTTATTCAAAACAAAACTAATTTCAGTTGAGATGAGTAAAATTAAGATGGCACTTAATGATAAAAATAATTACATCATACACTTCAGATTATATAATAAAATACTTCAAAGAAAAAGAAACATTATGTTGTGAACAGCAACCACATGTTCATAAATGCAACGCAATTCTGTAATTTCCTAACTAAAACATGTTAGATGCCACTAAGTGTGTGTGTCCTTGTTTGTAAGGATCACGTACCATATTCATGTGTACTTTCATTTTTCATTTATGCAAGTACATTGCAATTTAGATTTAGGAGAAAAACAATGACATTTAATAATATTTATATTCGGATACATGTTTACATGGCTGCGGACAACAGACCGTGGCTGTGCAGGTTGTTTCGTGGCTTCTACTACTCGTCTCTGTTAGCCAGTCTTTAGTATATTATGAAACCCTTGCCACTGGTATCGTGCTATCTGTGGCACCATCCAAAACCATTACAAACACGAAAAAGTAAACAAGTACGAAAAATGCACAAACCCTTCTTTAAAAATGCTTTAAGAATATTCTACAGTGTTCCCTAGCGATAGTGAGCTTTCAAGTGCATTAGAAAACAAATAATTGCCCTTTAAAAAATTACGTATTATAACTATCACAACACTGCACAACCCTTAAACAATCAGGTTACTAATCGCATACTTCTCGTGTACACTGTTTGTGTACATGTCACTTATCTTATTTACATATAAAGACTTTATTATACCCTTGGTCAGCAACAAGACAGAACACAACATAACACTTAAAAAATAATACAACACAACTTTCAACAAGGATAATAATTACACTTGAATATATTCGTGAAATTTTTCCGTGCACAACTCGTGTGCACAGCACTCACCTTTGAAAACATACTACACTTGGCAACATAATATTACAAAATACACAGTATATTAAACTTCATATATGTAAACAAAACAAAATATGACTTGTGGCCAGTGCGGAGCTCACGTGGCGAACAAAGTTTATCACTTTGAAAACACATGATTGAAAAGGCCATTTCAAAAACAGTAATATTCATATATCCTGATTTCATTACACAGGTGCATTAACACTGACCCATGGATCGCAGGTTGTCAAACTGACATACTTTTTGGATTTAAATACCTGTTGTGGTGATGCTAGTGTTTAGAAGGGCGGTGGGGGGAAACGGGCTAATAGTGAAGGTTCACACCACAGTAAATCTTCAGAATATATAAGAATTTCGTAGGAATATTCTTATGTCCCTTTAAGAATATCCCTGGCACATACCGAGAGAGTAAACATATCGTTTTCAGCATATTCCCGATATATACCAGGGTATGAATATGGGTATGAGGGATATCGTAAATTATTCCTTTTGAGAATATCTCTGGCATTTGTTGGGGGAGGATAAGGTCGGACATAGAATATCTCTGGAACATTCAAGTAATATGCTCAGAATATATAGGAATATCCAAAGGTTATTACAATTAATATTCCTGCAAGAATATATTTGGAATATTCTCTGGATATCCTTACACAGTGTGGGATTCTACACGTGTTCATATTAAATTCTAAGAGTGATTTGTGTGTCTAAAGCAGGCCTTGCATTGCTATTTTTTGGGACATTAAACAGTATCTCATACGTGTTCCTAAATGAAGTAAAACATTCATAATGTGCATGGAAAGTTACATAACAAATGTAAACATGTAAAGTGGGTGGAAATACTACATACAAATATATAATCATTGTTTATTCATTTCAAGAGGGTTTTATGTAGATATTATTTAATATCACACACATGATGCGCACAGAAGACACTTCTTATCGAATTCATGCTCATCTCTTTGATATTACGTAAGTATAAATTAATTGTATGTAATATTTTCGTCAAGACACAATCTTTCTTTCAGTTATGTAAGCCAAATAAGCGTAAACCAGAAGTGGATAGTAGTAACTAGTATTCAGAGCAGTATCAAACAGAACATTGAGGTTAGGCCTTAATTTCGCTGATGTAAGCCGTGAACACTTTGCAAGCCAACTCTACTTTTGCATAATTTGTACTTAGGAAATGTTATGAATGTTTTTAATGGTAGTAAAATTTTCTACGTCATCCAATTAGTGGATGGAAATAATATGTTTAAAAAGGGAATCAGTAATTAACATACATAGCATTTGTCAGATAGGCCACTTGTACACTGTTAAGTATAAGTACATGGAAATTTTACCATCTTAAGTTCATAAGTCTTAAAATTGTTATTGTGTCGTTAATCATTTTCAGACTGTTGTATAAAAGTTCATGATATATTTCACATCGCTATAATTCATCTGCCATCAATACTATTACTACATTGAGTGAAAGAATGCAAATAACGGTACTTTGATACCGGGGCGGGAATGGCCAGCCACTGAGAGGGCAGCGCACCATAGTCGGCCAGTAATAGCATCGTCGCCTCATCGGCGAGCATACGTGTGGTTCGCGTCCTTCCCGGATCTTCACATTCAGAACCAACCAATTAGAGTATCACTAGTCAATATTTAAATTCATGAACGTTTTAAGTTTATTTTCATGTGGGGAGTGTGCCGCTCGACAACCCAGTAAGTATTTCAATGACTGAGCGGTAATGTTCACATAATTATTTGTATCGGCGATCGCGCCTTTTCTCTGTTTCAGAGCACTCCTTGCTATACTGATGACTTATCATGTGTGTGCCTAATATGAGGAATAATAATGAATTTATCTGAATGTGCCTGAATTACGTCGTTATTGTTTATTCTAGCTGCTTCGTGACCACATAACCTGTGAAAACTTAACGTAATAAGGTCTTGGCATGGGAATGGCCTCAACAGTTTTCATCGTAAGTTGGATGAGCATATCGAAGGAACTCTGATATCTTAGATTCGACCAGGCACTTGGATTTATAGATAATGGACAACAGTAACAATGGTATTGGAGCATCAGGGCCCCCCTTAAGTGTGAATGGCCCACGACCCCTGAGGACTGGCGCCCACCTGGTATAATTGAATTTCACAGGCTTGCATTCGAATTGGTTCGGAATTCCCTGATTCCCAGATCAACACCGCGTTAATGCCACTGTGCTGCAATAACAGGTTCATGGTATAACTTGAGAGATGCCACATTGGACCTCCCCAGGTACTCCTTCATTACATGGTTCCTCAAACCAAAACAGTTTCCTTTCAGTGCTTCACAAATTTTGTACATACCATCATACAGATAAAATAATTTCTTGGTTAAGTTACCCCAAAATTGGTTAATAAGATTGGTCTTAACCAGAACCAAAGTTCCAATATCAAAGTTTGCTAATTTTGATGGTTTAAATTTTCCCTTGTGTTTTCTGGCTGCACCATATAATTGTGCCTTCACTAACTTCTTCACTTCTTGTTGCAACTCTTCCTTCAACATACTTGTATTACATACATCTTGCATTTGCGATATGTTTACATTAAGCGGCTCGGAACTTTGGCCTAATTTAACGCTATTGACCCATCAGTCTTTCCACCTAACCCTCCTTGAGCTTGTTGAGGTGGTTGTTGCCAATTATCAATTGGCTTTGGCACACTCCATACTGGTTGTACTGGCTGAATTTGACCCTGCTGGTTTCGCCAGTTACTCCATGTAGCATTGTTCACAAGTGGCCGTTGCCACACTCCTGGTGTCTGTCCTTGGAAGAAATTCGGAACAAAAAAACTGTTGATATTTTGTTGTTCCTGCACTCGAGTAGGATAAAATTGCCTCTGAGGTGGTGGCGTCCCTTATGGTGACCTTTGGTACCCTGGGTACTAGATCTGGTGTACAGGTAGGTTGTCAGACAAAGTACCTCCTTCCATGCCTCACATATGCCTGTCATCCTCTACGGACTTACTACATCCATTATACTCGAGCTCCCTTCTGTTTCCTTGGTCCCTGTGAGGCCTGGAATCATGTTCCCACCAAACTTTTCCTCCGAATCCAGCTCTAAATTTTCTTCCTCCGTTATGATCGTTGACGTCCCTTGCTCCTATAAACCGTACATTCACTTCAGGACTACCGCCTTGTCTCTGATGTCCCTGTTGGTTTTGTTGTCAATGACCAGGCCAATGGTTATATATAGGTGTCTGTCTGGACTGAGTTGGCCTCCCATCATCCTTGGCTTGTGTTCTCATTTTTTTCTCCCGTTTGTCATAGTGGATCAACTTATCACTAAAATCGTTCACTAAGGTAATTGTACATGCATCACATTGACTTTAATGTTCCATGGGTAATTGTGCAAGGATTAGAATAATGAACTCGCTTTTTGACATTGACAGTTCTAAATTTCGAGTGCGTTCATACATTACACTCATGCATTCTTAAATTGATTTACTTTTTATTTGGGTCAAATTGGTCGGTCTTGAGCTGGGTTCAATGGTTTATCTCTATCTGCATGCTCCAAAAGTGTTCTATGAATTCAGTTTTGAATTCTTTGTATGTAGATAATTGGGGTTTTTCCATTTCCCAACAATTATATACATTCCCTTTGCATGCCACACTTAAACACTTTAGTACTTTCTGCTGTGTTAAACCAAAGTACTTACAATAATATTCAAAACTTTTTCGTAAAATTATAGGGCTTTCCTGACTTTTGCCATTAAAAGTTGGGAAATCTTTTGACCAGTGTTGCAACTGATGGTGTAATAATGCAAGTGAACTACAGGCCCTGTGGTGCTCAAACATTCCTGCAGGTGTGTCACATTTATGCTCACTTGTGTCTACAACTGCAGGTTGACTGACAACATTACTAATATTCGTAGTGTGTGGGCACTCATAGTGTGTATTACCATCATACGATGTTCGTGCAGGTGGATGCATTACTGCATGTTTTGCAATGCTTCTCTCCAACTCATCCTACCTCGCCTTTTACGTACTCTTTTCAGACTTCTTGACTTGCTCAACCAAAGCTTACATTCAATCTACTGTGCTGCTCACCTTCTCCATCTGCTGTTACAGGTGAATACTGAGACTGATCAACTTTGTGTCTAAGTGCACTTTTTGCTTATCAGTTTCATCCCTCACCTCTAACATCTGCCTATTCAACAGCTCAGAAGTTGCACTCACTTGTTCAATCATTGCATTTAAGAGTGGTTGTCTCTCTTCATTGTTAAGTGATAGTCTTCCCAATGACTGCTCGAGTGTTCATATCTGAGTAGCATTCTCAGTCGTTTGCTGCTCAGTACACTCTAATCTGGTCTTTACTCTCTTGAGTGTTTGTGTTACAGCACTCATTTACTGTGTCACTTCCTCCCTTACTCTAGAACATTCAATCCTAATACTCTTCTGTAAATTAATTTTGACCTCACTTATGCTGTGCTGAACCTCAGTCTTGACATCACTTCTATGCTGTGCTGAATCTCAATCTTGACCTTACTTATGCTGTGCTGAATCTCAATCTCGACCTTACTTATGCTGTGTTGAATCTCAGTCTTGACTGTTGTAAGGCCAGTCTGTATTTGTCCCATCATAATAAGTATTTGTATGATGCACTATTGCATGTTGTTTTCTCGTTCAACCCTCTGTTCTAATTCTTTAGGTGTAGATGTACCTCCCTCTTTTGGTGTGGTTATAGTATTAGCTACATCTTCTCCAGACACGTTCATGGCCTCCATTAATGTGTTGTCACCATGTTAATTGATTGAAATTGTGGTCTCGCCTGTACTATATGAATGTGAATGAACCTTATTTGCAGTCTTATGCTCTTCCCTCTTTTCTCTTATTGATTATCGCAGAAAGTATACTCCTGCCTCAATAAATACTGCAATTTTTCATCGGCCATTTTTCTGTGTATTTAATGTGTAACAATAACACAAATAAATGAAAATCTTTGGTTTTTTCATGACGACATGTTGGTGCGCCATTTCCCTATACCGTACACACACAGTATGTATAATAACTTTGGGTTTTACTGGCCCCATGTTGGGCGGCACTTCTCTGTGACATATTACACTCTATGATGACATAATATTTTGGGTGGTGGTATTTATTTAATGGTATATGTTTGTATTGGTATACACAACATTTTATACGTGATATGTGGATGGTGTGTGACACACAAGAACAGTACACCACAGTGTACCACATAATATTTTATAATAGCTGACAGTGTAGCACAGAGACAAGTATGGTGGGTTGGTGGTATCAGTCGCCTTTGACACCAGTGTGCAGTATTGGTAGAGTGAGTATGCTACAAAAGGTGTATCAAAGTGGTTACAGAGATTAAGTACACAATTAGATGGGTAAATTATTGGGCACCTTTTGTTACTGTTTGAAATACTGTGTTCAATCTGATAAGTTGCTGTTTTCAAATGATTCTCATACGTATATCTGAGCACACACTTTACTACAATAACAACAATTTTCAATGATTTATTGCTGAGTGGATGAAGTAAACACACGAGTAGGTTCACAACCTACCTGTCCAGCTGCTTTGATGATACTGACCCCTAGGCTATTTTTAGGCTGGACCATCGACGAGATAGGTTATGCGGACTGTGATGAAAATATTACCATAATGATTCCGGGTGGGCACCAGCGTTCTCAGTGGAGAGCACTATTACTGATGGGGCAGTGTGGCCGATGGCCTTAAATGGCCCCCTCGATGTTCGACATCTTAACTGGAAAATATTGTAGAACAGTAGAGAGCATATAATCCATGCTTGTAAAACCAGATGATCCTGGTTTAGTGAAGGTTATCGGAGCCACCTCAATATGCTTGTACTCACTCCTGGGGCTGTTATAGGCCGCCTTATGCTTAAAAAGTTATGTTGGTATTTCTACGTCGATTAAGTAACCATGAAGCTGTCGAGTAAATAAAATGTTGAATGCTTTACGACTCCATTTATTAACGTCTTTCCCTTAGCAGACACATATGTTCGGGGCTCACCACTAAAGTAAGCAAACAGTAATACTGTGAAAGATGGCACCAGGTCTACATGAATTACAGCAACTTACGTTCCGGCCAAATACAAGATGACCGGGAGTGTTTCACTCCCCGGACAATGAAAAGAAAAAAAGGTACTAGTGACATAACATTAAAAACTATTGATAAACTACATGATCATAACAAGAAATTTCAAGGTACAGGGAGGACGTTACACAGGTGTCCACCCTGCTAGATACCGGCGACTCTACTTACCTCTCTTGACACGGAAACCACCGATTGGTTGGGTCTCCGCAACAAGTCACATGACTTGTTGTAGAAAAGTAGAATTTTTATTTTATTTTACAGAAATGAAATGTATGATAATAAAGCAGATGAGTGGATGAGAGATAAAATCCCTGCAATAATTGCTTGGTAACAATTAAACAGATATATGGGGAAATAAATATTTGCTGGTGGCAGTGTTGCTACGATTTCCATAACCTCACTTTGGATGGTGAAGATTTTCATGGCTGGAGCCCTGCAAGAGTCTTCCCGCATCGAACTGATTACACACATAATTATTAAAACCCTAACAAGATATGATACAGTGACATTAAAACAACAAACACTCTTATATTCTAAATACTCACATATTTACTTTAGCCGGCTGCATGCTAGCCACGTTGCCGGATGCGGTGGCTTGTCGCTGGCAAACTAGATCATAAAACATGGCAAAGCCAGTATTTACTGCCATGACTATTTATATTTGTTATTTATTTTTATAACCGATATCTGTATGGCATGTTCTAGCACAATCGACACATGATAGAAGTGGTCTTCCCATCTACTGGAACATATAATTATGTCGTCCAAGTAGGCTAAAGTGAAATCTCCGATGAGCCCGTCTAGAACCCGGACGTTCGTTGATTAAAACATAGCGGGTACTCCTTTCAAACCAAATGGAATCGCACAAAAATGGTACCTATGCCAGTTCGACGTGGCGAATGACTTTTTTCGCAATCTTCCTGCTTTACAGGGATAATCCAATAGCGACTACAGAGGTTGAGTGACGTCATCACTGTAGATTTCCCCAACGAAGCAAGGGGTTCCTTGACACTTATGTATGCTGGTATATCATTACAGGTCACTTTGTTGATGGGGTGTAAGGTGATACAAAAATGCTAGCTCCCGTCTTTCTTTGGTGACAATGTCATCACTCAGTTGAATTTGCTATGCATGGGCTCTATTACTCCCTCCACTAACATCTCCCTCACCTGCTGGCATGTGATCCTAGTCTGGTGCGGCATATAACTCCAAGGGCCAGCACAAATTGGTTTCTCCTGCATGAGTTTCATTTCGTGCTCGGTCAAAGTCGTTCAATGGAGTGCATCTACTTTCGCAAAAACTTTCCTACTCTCGTCCAGTATACGTTGAAATGCTTCCTGATACTGTGGCGGAAAGTCATGGTTAAACTCTGAGAGCGAAACTGGGTCTAGGTCCTCTGCAAAATCTTTATCGATATTGTACACTGTGCACCTCTCCTTCGCGCCAAAATGTATGTGTCTGGCAGCCAGTCCTTCTACTGTGTTTTGCTCCTGGAGCCAAGGCAAACCTAGAATTGCATCCTCTCTGATTTATGGTATTATTATCGCGCTTGTTATTCTTTACAGATCGCACACTTTGACAGTAACTGTAGCTGGGCCAAACACTCTACTACTCAGCTGACCAGTTGTGAGTTTTATTACATGACTCATGGGTGTTACATCCTTAGAATTGACAAAGCGGGGTTGTACAGCATAATGAGATGCGGCTCTATCGATAAGCACATGACAAGGCTGTCTATTTACATATACTAGTATTCTTATAAATTGTGCACAGCACCCACTCACCTTCTGTATTAGTGCATGTTGTGGCGTTATAGTGTTGGCTGCTATTGCTGCTGGGAAGACAAGAGCGTCAGGCCCCTTCCTCCCTACACTCCGTTTCTCTGCTTCTTAGATGTGGGCCCTCTGTAGATGTCTAGACGAGGTTTTTTGTGGCACCTGCGGTGCCAGTGAAATACCTCTGCCGGTCTAAAGTAGTGGCAGGGTGTTGTTAGAGGTTGGCTCTTGTTCAGACTGACTTTCTGACTTTCATCAACCTGACATCCCATTTCGCACATTCTCCTGGTGGCTTATCACAGTGGTGCAAACAGTTCGTTTTGCTGTAATTTGTAATGTCCTATTTCCGTTGCTGTCTGGACTGTCTGGGATTGTGGTCTACCCGATACCGTTGCGCGAACCCGTCTTCTGCTTGCGACCTGTGTCGCCATCGTGCGGTGACACTTTCGCGATGCATCGTGCCCGTGTTGTGTTCCAGGATATTTGCAGCTTTTATTACCTCTTTCATTATGCTGTTAAGGAAGGGCAGTAGTACTGCACTATACCCGGGCAATGTCGTCTCTGCCATTATCTCCAATGATTCCCTTTCTGGCAATTATGGGTGAAAGCACTTGATTAAATGCACTTACTGGGTGATAAAGGTGGGCAGTTGCTCCCCTGGTCGCTGTTCTTTCCAGAGCAGATTATTCAGACCTTACAGAGACATCAAGACACTGCCGTATCTGCATTGAAGTGAGTGCATGGATTCCTCCCATTCTATTCCATATTGGTTCGAGGTACCCCACCATTTGCTCGCCTCTCCCTGTAGTTGGTTGCCAATGCAGCTGGCCCACTCGTCCTCCCCCATGCAGTAACATTTTAAGCGGGACATGCATTCCTTGAAGAAGGCATTTGGGTCCTCGCTTGCGGTACCGGTAAATGTTGGCAGATTTTGGAAACATGTCGGAGTGCATTTCAGGTTGCTTTCCATGCATGATTGATTGCTGATCTTCTGTTCCCTCTGTTGCTCTTTATCCATGGGCCAACTCGGAGTTGTGTTGATTCCATAGCTGGGCACGGGAAATTATGTTAGTAGTGTGGGTGTTGGAAGCGGTACCAGGAAAATTAGTGGTAACACTTGCGGATATATTTATTGGTTTAGGATAGGCAAAGAATTGCCGTAAGTACATATTTATCAGCTGGAGTGGAAGAGGTAGTTGTGGAAGGGTTGGCATTTGTTGGAAAAACTGCTCCCTCAGTACCAGATGTCTGTCAGCTCTCATGGGTGCGTCTTGGGCAGGTGACATTGTAGCCCTGGCAACATCCTTATCCTTGCATTCTACTTCCGCATGCTGCGCTCCCTGAGTGTCTGACCTCTCACTCGTGCAAGTTACAGTACTGTCTGATTGCTAGCCATATACTCCTGTTCTTGCTTTGCCCCTTCCATTTGGCTTCCATTTGATTATTTTCCTCAAAGAGGGGCTGTGATCCTGTTAATAAATCCTGGTAGATTTTCTGAATCATTTAATGTTCTCTGCAATAGTCACAAATGTACTGTAAACCAGTCACTCTGCTTGTTACGGCATTGCCCAAACATTCCTGGTTGGCTTGTGCTTAATGTTATCCGCAACTCATTGGGTTCGTTTACGATCCCGCACATAACAAATTTACGCACAAGTGCATTTCGTGAAGAAAAAAAAATTGATGTTTAAGTGTCCGAAAAATATTCCACACTTTGCTCTTGAAGCACAGTTCCGCGGTTTCTCACGACGCGGTTGACTTCTGCACTGTTCTTAAGAGTGCATTTGAAAAAGGATGTGCCCATTTCATACCAGTCTTCCACATCAGCAGGTAGAGGTTATAAACATGGTGTTTGCCCTGTTGCCGGTGCCCCGCAGGGTATTTGGTCAGTCATGGTTGTTCGTAAACAGCACCATGTAGGTGAGGAGGCACTGCGTGGATGTACGATATTGGAGTATCGTGGAACGGCACAGACGAGCACAGGACGGATTACGCGTCATTGCTGTACCTGCTCAGTGCTGGGTTCATCGGTCGGTGTGCTCTCAGCTGTTCCACTCTCACCCAGTGGATAGCATGGGGGAGCAGCGGCCAGGTCTTTCTCTTTCTACTCATATTTCCATCTCCCTCCTCGCAGCATGGTGCATCGCGAGTAGAGGGGGAGGTTGGCACACACAACTCACCCTGTGTCCTTTGTCCCACTACTCTGATGTCGCTTCGCTGTCCAAAGTAGGCAAATTTCTGGCCACTATACACTGTACTGAAATTATGGTTGCGCTTATCTGTTTTTTGGTGTGTTTTCCTCACTGGCCATGAGCGTCCTTCCTGGTGTTTCCTGGGCATCTGGAAGGCATCACGATGCTGCTACTGAATTTGCTGGTCGCCTGGTTGACCATGCAACTCTTTCGTTGTGGGTATTTACAGGAAATACTGAGGAATAATTTGGAAAAAGATTGGAAATTTCGGATTTTTGCAGAAGATCTTGTAGAAAAGAATTTTGCTGAGGACCTGGAGAGATAAACCACAAAGTTGGCGACACTTCGACATGGTGTTGTGTGATTCGATGAGGATTGAGGTTGGGTTCGAGGAGCGGTAATATCAAATGTTAAGAACTGAAGATTTTTTATTTGGTTTCCCTGGGTGCCAGGCATTTTTTCCAGCATAATGCCGGTGATGTCTTTAGAGCTAACTCGTTCTCCTCAGGGTCGTTCAACCGTAGACCACAAAGTAATCCCTCCAAGGAATGGAAATCCTCCTCTGAAAATTATTACATTCATGCTGGCTGCATTTTGGGATATCATGGATTCCCACATGCCTGTACGACACTTTACTTACATAGCACATACATGTGACCATTGAAATACTTAATTGCACTCTCTGCATTCTTAAGGTGAAATTGGCGGGAGAAGGCCCAAACCTTAAACACATTGTAGCTACTTGATATAAGTACCTTCTAAATTTTGTGTCACTGCGTAATTTATTAGATATCATTTAACACACCTCAGTTGAGGTCATGCATATTGCTTGCTGAGCTAATCCCATCAGCATGGGTAAACAGACAAAAAGGCACATGGTCACAATATTTAAGTTGAAAAAATAAAATCCACCAAGTCGATGCAAACACTGAGCGGTACGAGGGGCAGAGCCTCAGGCAGCAAGTTGAACAACGGTTTCGGATAATGAAGAGTCTATTCGTTTGAAAATAATTATGCTAACATTGAGGGCCACCTATGTGTGCGAAATGCAAGCCACGACGTAATGCACTACACACCAAGTGTAACTACTTTCTAACATCACATTTGCCTTTGGAGTACCAAACAGGTTTGCTAAATTAACCCTTGCAAAATATAAGGACATATATGCACACTGACACAATGATATGTGGTGTGGATTGATACACTTGAAAATGAAAAATATGGTACATCACAGAAAACATTTTAAAACAATTTATTAGGGCATTACAGGAATTATTTGGTGTGTTTATGAGAACATGTGTCCTGGTGTGGCACTTGCCTTGTCATGAAGCCCTTAAGAACAGAAAATGTGAGATGTGGAATCTCCTTTTTATTATTGTGCTCCCGTACGTTGCACTTCCACTGCTTCTCACGTGGCACTACTCCTGTGCCGCCTGCAGCATAGAGTGCACACATTTACTGCGTTGCATAGAGCTTTTGGTATGGCAGGAAAACGGACTTCTGGGAGGGGGTATGCGGCACACGTCACATAATGCAACACTCTTAGAATTTTCTATGATCACGTGTTGAATATTACATGCTGGTATGTCAACATATTCGTAACCTTATTCCACAGGTTGGTTGCACACTGTGTTTACATTGTAATGTAAACAAATGTAATATTTAGAAGAAACAAACACTCATCGACTCTACATTAACACATGGCAGGCAAATAAAAATTACTATCAACAAAACATTACACTTTAATTTACATAATAAATGTATGCACACCATTGATGTGATCGAGGCAATAAATGAACTTATCTTTAATGTATTGGTTGCACTGTTGTCGCATCTCAGCCCACGTGGGTGTTGAATGCTGTGGACAAGGTGAACTGGCTAGGTTATGGAAGCATGGAACACATCAAAAGCCCCCTACTTTTTGAGGCAGTTCATCAGCAGCAGCTCCCTCCTTACACCGTACAGCATCTTGCAGGTGTACGAAGTCGATTGTGTGGCTGGTGATCGTACTTCCTTGTCGGATGTTGTTGACAAGAAGTCTTGGGCTGTCCTCTTGTTGTATGTCAAAAATAGAACCAACAAATTTCTGATACAACCAAATCTGATCACGAAGTTTCATCTTCATCTACTTACATGAATACATATATGTATTTTCAAAACCACTAATTACAGCAGTATTGTATGCCTTGCCCTCATGAACTGGAAAATCTTCCAAAAGATTTTCCTGTTTGGATCAATATCATTAATCTCCTTTGGTGCAGGCACCTTCTCGAAATGAGGCCTTCTAAAGAAACACATTTCCAACAAACCACTACTAGCTATAGCAGTTATTCCTTGACGTCTAAAACAGTACAAAAAAGACAACAAAATATAACTCTTTTCTATATCGAGGATCTTAACTTTCCGAAGCTTTTGCCTTTATTGGCGTCCTTAGTAAAAGACACAATATTACTATAAACCTTCCTTGGGTAATAACCAGAAGAACAAATGCGCTTCCGATACATGTCGGGATAAAATCTGCAAAAATACATAATCAATACTGATAATAATCATAAAAATTAATATAATATGCAAAAAGGAAATAATATATATTAATACAATAGAGATACATAACTTAAAACAAATTAAATCACATAAAACCGAAAGTAGAAAAGTCCAGGATCAGCCCACACCTACTACTTCAACCTATTCACTTAGCGTTTAACATGCTATTGTGCCAACTCTGCGTCAGCGAACAGTATCTTAAACACTTCCGGAGCCCATCAAGCCGACACTTACGGGCGATAATCAGCATCCGGTTACAAGCAAGTGCAATGTACTGTCGCAACGCATAACAACATCCTGTTACACACGTTGGCCACCATAAACATTTGATCCACCAACTTAACAAACATAATTACTCCTTTCGGGCATGGTAATGGGATCACATCGAGTGGTCAAGAAGGGGGGAATTGAACCCTTCTTGCATATCTTTTGTCAATCTAATGTTATTTATTTATAAAACTATATACTATGTTGAATGATTCCCTAAGGAAGCTCTATAAATTTCGCTATTAATTTTAATAATAAGATTTTTGAAGGTTTACTTTTTGAGTGTCTAGTGTGATATCCTTGACATGTATTTATATCACGCCATATATTTAATAGCATAAAAGAACATTTTTAAATATTCCTCTTTCAAACACTCCCCTTTTTAATGTAATATAATGGAATATAACAAATAAGAAAAAATCGCCTTAGTACATTTCGTATCTACGCACTTGTGTTAACGTGTGTGTGTGCATGTAAAAGGGTGTTGTTATCAATTGCGACAGTGCATTATGCTTGGTTGTAAATGGAAGTTGTTTATCACCCGGAAGTGGCAGATTGATGGGGCCAGTGAAGTACACCCGGTGATAAGGAACCCAGCATGGAGCAGCAGCGTGAAATATACTGTTCGCTGCTGCATAGTTGGCACAGTAACATGTTAATTGTTGAGCGAGTAGCTACAAGTAGTAGGCACGAACTGAACGTGGACTTTTCTACTTTCGGCTTTTTTATGTTCTTACTTTGTTTTGAGTTATGTATATCTGTTTTATTAATATATTAATTCCTTTAGCATATTGTATTAATATTTACGATTATTAACTGTATTGATTATGTATTCTTTGCAGATTTCATCTTGAAATGTTAAAGAGGCGCATTCGTTCTGGTTATTACCCGAGAAAGGATTATTATAATATTATGTTCTTTACTAAGAACGTCACAAAAGATGATAGGTCTTGATCAGTTAAGATACTTGATACAGAAGAGAGTTATATTTAGTTGCGTTGAGTGGTGGTACAGTTTGTAGCATTGCAAATACTGTTGATGACAAAGTTTTGTCAGGTGTTGCATTGAATGGTAGTACTTTCTTACTTGGTTATTATAAAAATGGTCACGATAATGATCTAGGTGACTTTCAAATTGAAGACTTGCAAGTTCAATGCAGAAAGTTGCGACATGGTCAATAGTTGAGGTTTTGATTTTACTCTAGATCACGTATTTATTCAGACAAGGTGATTGGTGATGTAATTACAAATAAAAATTGGGAAGGTATTCATTCTGACTGCATGTGGTTCCCAATTCAGCAATTTATTTTGGCCCTGGTAATATTGGCAAGGATAATAGTAATTCTAAAAATTATGTAACAGAAACAAATATTTTTTGTAATATTGATGCATATTTTGTCTTTTCTTTGTGTAGCCCAATGGGAGAATAAATAGCAAGTGTGAACCAAAATGCTTGGACTGAATTAATTGAAGACATTGGTGGATATTGCCGTATTCCTTACTATTTAAGAGAAATCATTTAGTTTTCTTATATTGAGGTATACAGACAGAGTTTGTGATGCAATTTTTCTTGGAAATGGTTATAACTTTTATATGTGCCATAACATACTGTAAATCTGCAATGCACATTACAGGAGGTACCCTAGAAAACATAGAAAAATGGATAATTTGTTTAATTATTCGAGTGCATCGGGGAGGGGAAGAATTTTCCTCTGGCCCTGACTTGTCACTGCTACTGCTGCCTATGGTGTGTTGCGGTCGACGTCGAATCGGAGTGTAGGAGTCCCTTACATGTCCCATTGGCATGCCTCCTTGCTGGACTGTCGATGATCCCGATGAGGAAGATGATGATTTTGCTGCTTTTGCTGGCACTGAAGTAGCTGTATGACTTATAGGCATCGTGACACCATCAGGCAGGGTGAGCATCCGGCGGTCCTGGCCATCCTCAGGTGACACCTTGGTTCGTCACTCCTGACGTCATAAGTTAATGATGACTGAAAATAGCATGGCGATACAATGCCATCAGATTCGTTGACATGTGTCGGTGCCCCTGTATATGTTGTTGCGTCGGGAGTCCCGGTGGTGAGCATAGCTGTTGCAGCATTGTTTTTAGGATGGGTGACCACCATGTTATTTTTTACATTGTGCAGCAGTCCTGCCTCTTAAATGTTGACATCTGGTACATGTTTGTTGCACGGAGTGCATCTAGATGGAAAATGGCTGCTTGTTGTGGACTCATATGTATTTAATAAGATGCATCTCCCATTACTTTCACGATTGTGTGTAACCTGCTCCATTACTTGGCAAATCTGGCAGAGAACCCCTTCATATGGCAGAATGCAGATGCGAATGTATGTAAACAAATAGGCCTACATGAAGTGGTGGTGGGGGTCGTGAACTGCTTGGGAACCTGTGGTCTGTGTAGCGAAGTTGTTATTTATGTGCCTCTTATACAATACACTACCTACTTTGTACTTGGCTTACAACCTCTTTCTCACTGTTGTTTATATTCTGTTCTCTTACTCCGCACACGAATTCTCCCTGCAGTGGCAAATCACTGCCTTGAAGTAGTTGTCCTGGGGTATTCCATGTCGCTTTATTGGTCCTTGTTCTCAATGTAAACAATGTGGCTGACAGCTGTTCATCCCTGGAAATTATGTTGTTCATCGGTGTCGGTTTGTTGCTTGAATGGTGTGATGTATTTATGATGGACGTTCTGTTGTTTGGCTGGCGCAACGAACCCCGCACACGATGTTGTTGACATCTGGCATGATGATAGATGTTGCAAGAAAGGGGTGTGGCATTCCCTTACCCGATGCACCATGATGAGACGCTATATTGTTGACAGCTGGGCCGAATATAAACAGACAAACATGGCTGAATAATGTGTGTGCTCTCAGTTTCAAAACATGCATGAATGATACTGAAATGCTGTCTTGCGGGAATGAAATGTCATGTTCGGTTGAAAACTGTCACAATATATCTGCACTGTTGTTAGGCCCTAGTGGCCAGGACACTAACAGATATGACACTCCTAATATATTTTTTCTCTTTTGCATTATTTCTTTCCTTTCTCTCTGTTTACTCTTGTCGCCTTCTTTGACCGCTGTCTATGAAGTTAGGGTGTCACCCGCCAGGAGCACACTTGTCCGTCATCTTGTTTGTAGCATACTGTGTTCGTTCATCACCTGCAAGGGACGCTGGTGTGTCCTCCGCCGTTGTGTCCTTCATCTCCTGCTAGGAAGTATTGCTGTTAGCATACACCATCTTTTATCCAGTAGTTATTCATTTTCGTAGCTCAAGAAATTCCTCTTTTGTAAGCGAGCGGGATCGAACCGCCGGCCCTAATGGTTGCTAGCCCAATGCCTTAGACTGCTCGGCTACCAGGACACATGTTGAAACAAGGGGTTTAAAAGAAGTATATGTAAATACATGTTTATGGCGGAAAAGAATTACAAATTTTTTTTAAAATGTTTATATATTTATTCATAAATATTCCAGGAATTCAAAAAGTAAATAGAGAATATTCCTGATTACGCTCAAATATTCTTAGCATACAAAAAGGGAAATGTGACTATTTTTATGTACTCCTAAATATCAATGGAATACAAAGAGTAATATGGGAATATTTTTATATATTCCTAAATATTCCAGGAATACAAAGAGGAAAATGAAAATATTTCTGTTTGCTCCCAAATTGTCAAACAATACAAATAGGAGAATAATAATATTCCTGTTGATTCCAAAGTGTTCCAGGAATACTAAGAAGAATATAAGAATGAGAATATTGCCATATACTACTTAATACCCCAGGAATATTAATAAGAAAATGATAATAGTCCTGTTTACTCTCAAATATCCTGGGAATAAAATAGGTATATTTAACATATTTGTAGAAATCCCATGAGCTCCCAGGGATATCCAGATGACATTAGGAATGTAAATAGTATATCCCTAGAATATTCTGTGCTGTGTGGATCGGATATATATATATATATATATATATATATATATATATATATATATATATATATATATAACACACACACACACACACACACACACACACACCTTAATCAAGACCTGCCATTTTACATTACTGGGACGCTACTCCCTCAGCGCGGGGGTAGATCGGTCCCTTGTGAGGGACCTTGGCCACCCAGTTGGTTGTCAGATTGCGGAGGCGATCCCCTCCCGTAAACATATTTTTGCTGTAAGGCTAGCATTTTTGTACAGGATTCCCAGGGTAGTGCCTGGGAGCTGTTTCCAAAACAGATTTTTTTTTTTACTCTCTTTTTCCCTGCCTGTACGGGATAAAAGAGAGTGGTGAAGATATAATTACAAACAATAAAAACATACACGTAAAAATTAGATAAGTAATAAAAATTTTAATGTCTATAATGATTGGAGAGGTAATATTTATTCGTCTCCAAGCCATTCATTACTTATACAATCTTATCACAGCACATGTCCCGGCCAATTAATACTGTCCTATTCTAAACATTATTGAGAGTTAAAAAAAAAAAAAAAAAAAAAAAAAAGCAGCGTACCTGGAAGCTAAATCCAGAACCATTATGACATCCGAGCACAAATGTCATAGTTTAATGGAAACAGAACTATACCATTGTTCTCTTTGGCAATTGAAACAATTTCCTCCTCCATAACTAGGGAGTATTAACAGAACATTTATATCATATTCTAGAGATTGGCACTATGAAATCGATTACAATTGTTGAAATTGATAGATTTTACATTGACTTTAAAGTCGATTATTTTCATTTAAATACATTTGTGTTATCAAACATGAACATTACCGTATTTATGTTGCATTTCTGGAGCGTATGAATCACAGAACATTGATATCATGGTACGGATTTTCAACTAAGCAAGAATTTACAATCCACGATATAATTTAGAAATTTACTGGTTAACATACTTTATATATTGAATGAAAGATTTAGTGTCCGCATTAAAAAAACAAAAGTGTCACATTACATGCCATCGAATAGTTGCTGTACAAAGTGCAAACAATGCATAATTTGTTCATTATTAATTAAAAATGAAATCAGAATTGTAATAATAGCATAGATAACTAATTAGCTATTCCAACATAAATCCAACTCTTTTAAATGAAGTCAACTATAATACAACCACAAAGAAATTCTAACATACATACACTGGTATATAAATTTAATAAGTTACGTACAACTAAAAATTCACAATTTTACACATAAATTAGATAATACACATTACATATTATATTATTACATACAAAATTTCACATATTACCTACATACTATATTATTCCATACTAAGTTTTCACATTGCAAAAACATAGTTTTTCATGTACTGTAGATTCATATTAATAAAAAATCATCATATTTAGCATTTTAGATTTTATTCTAGTTCCACGTTCTGATATTATTAATCCGGCCTTAGAGAATACTGTCTCTGATGGGACAGATGTTTCTGGGGGACACAAATACTTCAGTGCAACGTGTTAAAGTTCAGGCCTAGCACTTTTGTATTACATCCAGTATACTACTGAACAACATCTTCTGACTTCGTAGGGTGCCTCCATATATTGTCTTAAAACAGCAATCTCATTACTTGTTGCTGTCGACGCCTTTTTAAAATTTGATTCTTTAGTATTGACACCGGCTAAAAAGCTTGCAGCGCTAGATCCCATGACGTCGCTCACGTGTCACATGTTCCGCACGTGCGCAAAGAGGACGATAATAAAGAACTTTCCTATTAATGTTAATTTCAGGGTAAAATGTGTCATATTGTCTTTACAGTGTTTAATATGTTAAAAATGTTTTAAAGTTCTTGTACTAATTTTAATTGTTTGGTTATGAATATTCAAAGTGCCTGCAGCGCCGAGATTAAGAACACTTAATATTTTTGCATGAACGCCGTCACAAAGAGAATTAAAAATAATATTGAAATTCGTAACAAAATTTAGAAATGTAAAACAATATCTAATTTAATTTGTGCCATTTTATTTTCAATAAAAAATATTTCACTCTGCATGCATAGCACTTCCACTTATATGAACCTCATAGGCGGCCATGATAGGTCCATGCGATGCTTGTACCTGGACAGTCTGTCGAGGAGAGCTGGCGAGGTAAGACACTGTCATGTACACACTACAACTTTTGTTCACTGATTTAAGTTTCCATAGCCGATGTAGTTTACAGGTTAATCTTTGATTTCGTACGTTTTTTTCAAGTAATTTCGACAGAATTATGCTTCTGCTTTACTAATTATTATTCCCTTGTGGCATTTTTAACTTCATCAAGGAGAAGGAAGAGAAAGATATCGGAGAGGTCATGCGACCCACTCATTTTAAATCAGACACCATCTGCCTATTTTTATGACATTTCAGTGGAACTTCTGCATTATTGCTACACACAATTTTAAGAGCTTTATTTTTATGTATATATTTGAGGGTAATTTTTGTGTTTGAATATTTCACGGCAACATCATGTATAACCCCGTGGCCGACTGAAGCCAAGTTGTATACATAATCAGTTCTTTTTAAGAGCTTAGTTATATAACATCGCATGTGCAGTAATTTATTTCAGTGTTCTATGTCAGTTTTATTCAGGGTTCAATGTATTTTTCACGTGAATTGATACTTTTTGAACTTGATCACGCGGTCTCAGTAATGTATGATTTCACCACCATCAGGCATGTTACAAGCCTGTAACAATGCTAATCGTAAAGAGAATCACTTCCTCAACACGAGTAATATTTTATGTGAATTTTGTTTGCCGTTTCCACGCAGAAATATTGTATTCTCACCTGCACCACATGGTCCGTTATAAACTTCATCCAGCGTAATCTGCACCATCTATGGTTGTTTTCACAAGTGTATGTTTATTGTGAATATTCATCTCGTGTCCCATCTTATTTCACATATCATTCAAGGGTCTATGTAATTAGTGTATGGTGCAATTTTTCCCATCCTAGCTAGCTTTGTGTATAGGCCGTCACCACACTACCCACATGTTGGAGGGCAAGCCCCGACGAGTTTGCATTAGTGATGCCAAGCAATTACGCATGTTAATGTGTATTAAGTGTTTACATTTGTAATTCACCATGTCCTGTCTTCAGGTAAAATCCATCAGTCCATCCTAGAAGCTGTTGGCCCTCTTCCCTTGCGAAGGTTGCGCTTACATGCACCTCGGTGAGATCATCCATTTAGGCGTGCGCTAGGTTAATTACGGGCTGGGGAGCACCCAAGCGGAATTGGCTAGTCGTGTCCGAGATAACCATTTCATTGGCACGTTGATGTGTATAAACAATATCTATAAAAACAAGTCTACAGTGTTCTTAATTTTTTATTCAGCAGTGACAGTGTCCTAGCCATATATGTTCTATCACTTGTTTATTTCAGTGATTTTAATAAAAGTTTAGCACTACAGAACCCACAACATCTTTGAGAACCCTGCGTTTCAATAGTGCGGTGATTGTGAAGCACCGCTGGCCCCAAAATCACCATTAAGTATTTGTGTCAGCGTTCGTCTAGTGTCTCGCCCGACGGCGTCAGTATCAAGAAATTCTCACAGCTCACAGTCTGAGCTACAGCTAGTTTTGTTTGCACTGTCTTCTTCGAGCTGTTGGTTAGGTGTTTGTTTGCAGCAGATGGTATAAAGTTCTTTTGTTACATCTTCTTGTGCAGCAGTCGCATTTGAATGCAACCCAAATCCAATCGTTTTGAAATGTATGTCCAGCAGTGTTGCAATTGCAGACATTTTTATTTTCTCAAGGTGTCCGAGTTTCACATGCAGTCCCTCTTTTAAATGTTCTTTAAGTAGCTGTCCTGCGAATGTTTCAGCTGTTTTCTTTTGTATACTTACCTGAACGTCCCTTATCACTGGTATTACCTTTCAGAGTGAGGAATGTTTTTCTCCAGACAGCTCAACAGTCATAAATTCTAATCACTTTAAATTTGGGATACAGTCGTCTACGATTTGCCACCGATTAGCACTTGGTGGTAGTGGTGCTTTAGACAAGGAAGCAATTGCTGCTGCTAATGGATCTCTAACTACCAACATTCTTGCTATTTTTAACACTGCAGAATTCCATAGGGTCTATAAGTCTTGTTTTAGTTTAAGTTCATCTTTGTTAAGTTGAACTTGGATACTTCAGAGTATCCGGAGTGCCAAAACTTGTTTTAAAATATGTTACAAGCTCTCTACATTTCATCAGTGTTTGCTTGAGTAAATCATTTTTTCCGATTGCGTCAGTGACAATCAGATTTAATTATGTGCAATATTTGGGATATTGGAAGACAAACAAATTAACAGCAGCTTTTATGTTGGTGCTGCCATAAGCTACAATGCACATTATTTTCTGAGAAATTAGTCCAGTACTCTGTAATAACTTTTAAAACTGAGCACAAATACTGTGCAGTGTGTGTTTTAGTAGGCGAATTATTTTCAAAAACAGCTGATTTAAAAACAGTGCTTCAATCAAAGAAATGTACTGTAAGAGTCAAATACGAGTGTTTTTTTAACGACCAAATGTCCATTGCGAGTGCAACGCAATTTGATTCAGCAATTCATTCTCTTGTGTCGCAAGTTGACACATACAAAGCAGGCAGAATGGTTCGCGAAAGAGAGATACGAGATGGAATCCCGTATCTAGGCTCGAGTTCTTTAACAAACTTCTTAAAAACTCGATCTTCTACAGCCGAATGTGGCTGCAAGTCTTTCGGAACCATTTCAGCCAACAAAGTTTCTAGTATTATTTTTTTATTTTCTGTTAACATGCTGAAACGATAACTCCCATCAAGAGTTAACTGCTGTGTTCGCAAATGCTAACTGCATGTTATCTAGCTGTTACCTGATGGGAGTGAGGCTAAAGCGGACGATGAAGACGGCATCCCCTAAGTATCTGCAGAAATAGTAGATGCTGGTAAATGTGTTGTAACAGCATCAGACGCTGGTGTTTTCCGTGCACAGTACAATATTTCGATTGTACAGCATCTAAGACCCTTAAGTAACTCTTAATGAATGAACATCTATAATGATATTGTATAAACTTTATTTGCGATCGGATTAAAATTTTTTAAATAATTCCAATTTATGATTTAGAAGTGAACATACCAATAATAGATGCAGACTCGTTATGTTCTAAGGCCTCAACATTGTCTACCAGTTTGGCTGCTTGAAGTACTGTTACATGCTTTCGATTCAAATGGTCGCGAATATTGAATTGTTGTTGCCACATTTGAATTCTATTTTTACATAAAACACAAAAAGGAGACGAATGTGACCTCTCTTCAAAGTATAACCATACATCAGATTGATATGTTCCTGACGGTCACGTATCCTTTGTGCCCGTGTGCTATCGCAGATGCATCAACCACACAGTAAATATGGACTGATCGCCATTAGGTCGCTCTCTCGATCAGTGCAGGTAGCCATGAACGGCGTTTACACTTTTCTTGCACCTTGTAACTTTTGGCCGTGGGTCATAATATTTAATATTCATTACAAGAGGTAACTCTCCTGATGAATGGATATGGGGCCAAAATGAGTGCATTCCGTGAAGTAATAACTGTTAAACGCAACAGACATTGGAAGAAACACTGGGTTAAGCGGCGCCGCTTATTCCCACAGCTTTCCGATGTATGCAATGTCGACGGGCCCCATGGTCGAATCTGGAGTGAAACGTGGCCCCAAGTGATATCAAAATACGGGGAATTACATTCCCGCAGGAAGCGTAAAGTGGCGAGCGGCTCCCTAGCTGCATTAATGAATAGGAGCATTTTCAGTCATTTTTAGCGGCGATTGCACCTCGATTAACTAGGATGCATAGAGAGTTTGTAACATCTCATAGAAGACAGGGCGTAGCTCCGCGCCTAATGATGAAATCGGTGTCTCGTCATATCCATACGCATTCCTGTAATTATCAGCAATACGACACATGCCGATATTAATACGTTAATTATAAGAGTGAACATGTAACCATCTATCAAGAATCAGCCACCTGAGGCATCATTTCATTTAATACCACCCTTCAAGTGCTGTGACATACTCATGATGTCACATTCTTAGCCATATCTGGGGCTCCGGTGTTCATGAGTATGTCACCCACATGTTTTAGTTCAGTAATCATAATTATTTACGCCAGTTTCATCATCATGTTAATTAAGTTCCTTTTTTCATGTTATCATTTTGGCGCCGGATTCACCGGACATGCAGCGAAACCGACGCCATGTCGTTAGACAGACTTCAACACTCCAGACAACCGGCAGGGCAGACGGTAGGCTCTGCATTACCTCCCTCGTCAATTTAAGATGTAACCTTTCAATTCAATAGTTAACGTTAATTCCAGAACATTTGATTACTTAGTTAGCCGAGGGGAAGTCTCCCTGCATCCTGAGGTGGCATACCAGGGCTTCACGTGTGAGACACGTTTTTACTTAATTATAACTTAAGGCCTAGCCCTTATTTTCAACTGTAGCGACCACCGAAAGGTCCAGAGTGCCAAATCCGCTTAACCAAGGGTATGCATTCACATGTACAACATTTTGTTGTACCTTTGCAGTAATAAAACTGTCACACCCTAATTAGATGTGTTTTATTGCATTAACTCTCCTGAGTTCATAGGATACTGTGCCCTAACAGCAGCATCAACCTTAGTGTATTTCAGTGTACGTTTTGCATTTACGGGGCCTGCCTCCCTCAAGCAGAGTAAATTCAGTGATAATATAGGCGTGTGAAGTGGCATACAGTTTAGCCACAAATGAAATATTTTATATTCAACATAATTTAACTGACAATTAAATTAGCTCCCCTTCATATTTACCGCATATCCAGAGTCTTCGTCGGCCGTAAGAGCCCACGCAACATCATTCGCTCTCCGAACGTGGCGCCGGGCACATCATCAGTTCCTGTTCTACACCTGGTCCCAGGTGGGACATGAACACCACACAGCACCTCTGGAGGCGTAGTGCGCCAAGATATTTCTTCCTATTCATTTTATTTAAAATAAGAAAATTTAGTGTCTAAGTGGCTGTGAATGGGAAGATTCCGAAGGTGTTTATTTAGGTCTACAAATATTTTACAATAAAATTTGTAACATTCGAAATTTCATAGTAACAATAATCTTATTACTGAAAAAAAGTTTCAGTTACAATGCTTTGCAAGTATCATGGACCTAAAACAATTGTTTCACAGATGCGACTGGAAAAATTTGGTACAAAAATGTGACTGAAAATAGTAACACTGTGTAAGGACAGCTAGTCTTGACAATTCAAATGTATTGCTTTGGGCGGAAGGTATTACCACGAAATGCCGACCAGTTCCCCACCCCACCGGTCATGGAAGACCAAATAAAATAAACACGCAACAAAGGCGACCCCCTGTTGTGCCTGTCAGCTGTCAGATTTAAAACAGGAAGACTATTTTACAGCCTTTCAGGCAGGCCCCAGTTCTAGGAATCGTTTCTCATCCCCTAACAGGGGCGCACAATACAGAAATCACAGAATTCGGTCAACGGTTTTTTCATAGTAGTCGGAAGAAACAATTGTGCAGTATTATTGACTTAATCGATAGTGCCCATCTCTAGCATATTCCCAAGATATCCCTGAGAATGAATATGGGTATGCAAGTATATTCTGGGAGTACTCTAATGTTCGTCAAAGAATACCCCTTGGAATTAATAGAGGTATGACACCCAACTATGCTTATAAGCAGACAGGTCATAATTGCCCAGCGCACCATCATCGTTGGGAGTGATGCAAGTGTTATGGATTTGACGACTATGTCCGAAGTGGTTCAAAACTTACAGCAAACTATGCTAATAAGTAGACATAGGGTATACTTAGCCCTGCAACCCCTCTGTGTCAGGGATGGTGCCTGCATTATGAATTTGACAACTATCTCTTTAAGTGATTGGGAAATTACAGCCAACTATACTTATAAGTAGACATAGGGGATGCATGGTCCTGCGACCCCTTTCGTTGTCTATGATTATGTTGAAAACTACATCTTAAGCAGTTCGGAAATTACAGCTAACTAGACATTAGGTCTATTTTGGCCCTTTGGTACTTTTCCTTGTCTGGAGTGATGCCAATGTTATGATTTTCGTAGTTGTATCTCAAACAGTTCGGAAATTACAGTCAACTATGCTTACATGTAAGCATAGGTCATACTTGAACTGAGGCTGGCAGGGTGTCTTGGAATGGGGTCTCCCCTCCACACAGACTGCGTGAGTGGGACATGCACACTTTTGGTAGGAAGGAAAAAACTGTAATGCTAATTATCAGTTGGGAGCACCCAGAGAACAACCAGAATGCGAGAGATGAAAGTGCTGTGGTGAAATCTATCCTCCTCATTGAGTCAAACGCCACAATGTGGAATCATTCCAGCTGGACTGTGTAAGGGCAATTTTGAGATGTGAAAGTGCGCTCGTCTGAGGGAAGAACTGTAAATTTCAAGGGGAAGAAAGGGACATTTTGGTGGGAAAGGGCAATTTCGGTGGGAAAAAGGCCAGAATTATGTGAAAAAAAGGAATTATTCTGCAATCTTGGTCATTTTCTGTGTGAAACTGTGCAAATAAACAGCCCTTGTGTTGTCATCCAAAATGGCGGAGTGATCCACAGGGGCCACAATTCCGAGCCGCTGCACTGGAATGCCTTTTTTTTTTACACCACTAACCAAAAGGACTGGGAATCAAAGGTACCGGACCACTGTTTCTCTTTCTTTGTCTACTGCTCGGCAGTTCAGGAGTTCACAAGGGTAACACCAACAGGAAAGCTGTTTGAAAGATATAAGCCTCCCTAGAGGACTACTGTTCAGACAAATGACAAAAGAGGAAGCTGCAACCCTTGATCATGCCAGAGAATTACATAACATATTAGCTGGTATTCACAAAATTTCCTCGACAGCACATCAGATTACACCAACATGATGAGAGAGTAGACAGGTGAATGTTAGACGAAGTATTTCATGAAGAACAACTGTTATGGCTGTACAACCCACAGAAGCAAAAAAGGGCAATGCTCAAAGCCACATAAATGTTGGGAAAGCTCCTACGGGATTCTGAAAAAGATCAATGAAGTAGTCTTTCGGATGTTGTCAAGGCTATTGGGCACAGCCAAAGGTTGTCTACATTGACTGATTGGCACTCTATCAAGGGTTGGATGTGCAGAATCTGTTTGGTGTGAACAGATTTGACGAAGGGTCATATTACATGTCGCTGGTCAGCATCACATTCATTTGCCTAATCCTACTTGTGAGAGCGAAGGAATGTTTGAAGGTCAGAGTTGTAACATAAGAACAGGGCAGTGATCTTCAAAGGCCCATCACCACACGTACCACTGCATGCCGCTGCGACAAGCCTTTTATGGCTCACGTGCTCCTGACCTTCAGCCGATGGAATTTGAGTGGTCATCTGAAGGAATTTTCTGGTTCAATGCCCTAGCCTCTCTCAGCGTGAATTTTGCTGCAGGAAACGTTCCAGTTCGGGCAAAGCATGAGTATTCAAGCTGCAGCGGGTTTCCGAACCAACAATTTTTGAGAGTTGGAAGTTTGGGTGATGGTGTGACTTTAAGCAATAGACGAGCCAGAAGTACGAGTGGAAACTACGGTGACCAGTATGAGTAAAATCTGCGGACTGCGAGCATTGGTGTAGTGAAGAGCATGACTGGCAGACAGTACTACTGAACTGAATGCGTGAATGTAAGACATTTCAAACGATGACAACATGCAGAAGGAAGAGGTGTTAATGATGACTGTGAATTAAGTGACTACTGGTCAATATAATGACATTGGGAAGACTTTAATTAAAATTGAGATAAACATTTAATACCGTATTAAACCTGACTTACTTCCGTAACACATTCTCTAACAAAAAAAAACTTCCTATCGTTGTTCGAGGTTATTTCCATATATGCCAAGATGTGAAACAGGAATGCACAATTTTGGCATGGTGGCCAAAATACTACTAATGGAGAGAGAGAGAGAAGAGGAGAGGAGAGGAAGAGAGAGAGAGAAGAGGAGTGGAGAGGAGAGGAAGAGAGAGAGAGAAGAGGAGTGGAGAGGAGAGGAAGAGAGAGAGAGGGGGGAGGGAAAGAGAGAGAGGGGGGAGGGAAAGAGAGAGAGAGGGGGGAGGGAAAGAGAGAGAGGGGGGAGGGAAAGAGAGAGAGAGGGGGGAGGGAAAGAGAGAGGGGGGAGGGAAAGAGAGAGGGGGGATGGAGAGAGAGGGGGGTGAGAAAGAGAGGGGGTTAGGGAAAGAGAAAGAGAGGGGGGAGGGAAAGAGAGAGGGGGAGAGAAAGAGAGAGGGGGAGGGAAAGAGAGAGGGGGGATGGAGGGAGAGAGACACACACATTCACCCCCCCCCCCACCCCAAATTTCTGAACGTAATTCGGAGAAAATTTTTTTTTTGTAAAAAATGTACGGCCTATACACATCAAAATACGGTATTAACATAGTTTCATTAGCACACAGTGTTTCACAACTCAATATAGCTATCTCTTGCAGTTAGACTACGATAGTTGTTTACTTTTATATGCAACGTGAACAGCATAAAAATTATTTCAGCAATGTAACTTGTACGATAGTATTGCATTACATTTAATGCCAAAGTCATATTAAAAGGACCTGAAGAAAACAATGCAAATCACTGGAAAACAAAACTAATGAGAACGTAAATATAGGGTTTCATCACTATGTATGCCTCGGATTTAACACTGACTTCCTGGAAAAAAAAAGAAATTTTAACGTATAGAGGCTGAGGGTGGATCAAAATTGGTCCAAAATTTCCCAACACACATATCTATGGCTGTCCTTATGGTAAGGTTCTACTGTATCCTGGAAAGGCTTATTCAATGACTTTTGGCGCCAAATAATGCATCATTACAGAGTACAAGTGCCACATAACTTACGACTGGCACTAGTGTACAGGAAAATAAGTGGACATGGTTCTGAATGATTCATTTTTGAAGACCATAAAGAAATACATTTTAATCACATTATTTATTCATCTCTAACTCAAATTATTTAAAAAAAAAGAAATATTGTCAATCACTTATAATGCAGACATTTGCCACATGAACACGATGTCCCCAAGTGTAGATATTCAGTTTATATTGTGTAAGCTTCCACTGTCCTCTGCAATACTTGGCACAGCAGTGACCTAGTTTCCTCCCCTTACATGGCTGGCACCTATTAACAAACTTCACGTTAACGAACAACTGTTTTGGTTATGACAAAGGACTATGCAATACGACTGGTTTTTGAACAAATTTTTACATTACGATTTTAGGCATACTATTAAAATTTTCATGTTAAACACTTTATGATTCAATTCCATACTAATGTTTTTTTCCCACCTTAGGGTAACCAAACTTTTTTAAAATATTGCAATGATTACAAACAAATGTGTCGTGGCCATGCCATATCTAATCCACAGATTAGTAAAGTGAATTGAAAGGACGAAACTACTACAATTATATCACAAAAATGGAATCTTGGTACAAAGAGCTTGTTACCTGGGAGTTAATTCTAAGTTTCTGGAGAAATCTATCGGCAGGTCTCGAAGTCAATCTCGACTGTCAGTTTCCTGCCGATAGGGAGAAGTTGTTTGAAACGATCAGGTGAAAAATGTGCCCAAACAGTTTTTCTAAATGCACTATTGTTCAGACACCTCTCGCCTTTGGCACTTCTCTGGTTTTACCGACCTCGCCACTACAACTCGCTCGCCCTCCCTCCTATGTGTTCAGGCAGGCAATGTGACGAACGCAAACACACGCCGAGCCTGCAATAATGTATGACTAAAGTAAAGCTATTCTTACAAACTGTACATTTTAAGTTTTCAGTTAATGCATAAACTTGCCCGTACATATATCTATTTATTAAAGCTTAACACGGGATATTTAGAGTGAAATTTCTTGACATGGCTATGATCTCATTGTACGGTTAGATATTTGACTGAGGAAAATGGTGACACGGTCAATGGATGTGTTGTATAAACATGTTGGCTGTAGAAAATATTACTCGTTTTAAAGGAACATACTGTTTCACGTATAAAAACGACTGTTAAAAGATGATATAGTTCATTACGTAGTATTCCCTGCAAGTCCTTTTAATAACGTTCACTGTGATGTACATTGATGTGTGCTGTTCAACCTACTAATTCACAACAATTACGACTCATCGCCAAAAGTTCCTACTTCCATCACTGCAGGAGATATAAATTTCTACATGAATTCTCGGCCGCTTACTCTACCAGTCAACAGGAACTTACAAGCGGATACTCTTCCTCTGAAGGTTAGGCAACCCAGTTGCACTTACCCCTCTATTCCGCGCTAAGAGCCTACAAACCGCCCGTCACCGGGCAAGGCCGAGCGCCGCCGACGAGGCACAAAGCAGAAACACTGACAAGAGTTTTTCGACTCCCACACCAACCAGAGCAGGAGACATGCCCTCCCCGCAGCTGGCACCAGCAGCCTACAAGCTTCACCTATATAAGACCGGATGCTGTCGGGCTCTGGCAGTTTATTCTTCGCAAACACTCTCGTGACATCCCAGAGCACTAATTTAGTGCTGTAACCCCCGGGAACTTCGGAAACTTCGAGTACGTCCCCTGTGGATACTTACCCCGCGTCAATATCCTTCGAACATGTAAACATATACTTAACTTCACTTTGTATCCCCCAGACACCCTTTTCTTAGCCAGTTTACCTTTAAATACTTTTGCCTTCATATATAACCTGGTTGTCTACACCAGGAACCGTAGTTACCTTTAGCTCTCCACCGTCTGATAGGAAGTAGCACAGGTCGCGAGTCTGCTTAGACAAGCAGTAGCACCTGCTTCGGTACCAGTATCTTCTTGTCACCATGCAGTCACATTCACCCTTCGTGCCACTCGGTGGTTAGAGGGTTGCTAAACCGAACACATTCACCCTTCGTGCCATCCGGTGGTAAGAGGGTTGCTAAACCGAACAGAGACCAGATATGGCTGGGCAAACCCCTACTTCTGGAGCAGTGAAGCCTACGACTGGAACCGCCGCTTCGGAGTAGACCAAGCTCGCCGCTATTGGGTGAAACCATCTTCAACCGCAACACGCAAAACGACGGAATAAGTAAGCAATAGCCCACACCTCTCGTCTCATACTGTAGAACCAGAGTAAACCACCCTACTTTTGGTCTAGCAGAAAAATCCTTGACATATGTGTCAGTCAAACTTAACCGGCACGTGTCAACGTACAGACGATACGTAAAATGTTTTAATAAATACAACTATGAATACAAATCTTACATAATAAAGTGTTTGGTTGATTTAATGTAGGAACGCATGCATTCCAGATGTGCTTCGTGCACAAAAACAGCCTAGCCTATATAGTTATTCATAAAATGATACTCAAACTGCCCATTTAAATGGTTGAATTATATTGCACATAGATTTAACATTGTTTGCTTTATAATTATGAGAAGTACAAAAACAGTGAGGGGCTGGAGGGCTTTAGTTTAATGTCTTCCGTGAAATTGCATTATTTTGATGATCTTACGAGCGTGTAACATTTTGAGTAGCATATTGTTTTGATGGAGCAGTGGTACATTTTGTTTGTGTGGAAGTAACATTTATTAAGGCCACATGCATTTCAATATTTATATTAATGTTTTACAAATACATTATTTACAAAACATGCGCACTTATTGTTTGTAAACTCTGCAACCTCTTTAACATGTGTTTTTCTATGGTATTCCTTGCACGTTTACTTCAATAAAATCACATTTGTTCAACGCTTGCATTAAATAAAATATTTAAAGAATTATTCATTAAATTCAACATTGTGCACGTTTCCTGAAACTAACAAATATAACTATGTAAATTATATTCGTCGCTTCATTGCAGACACCATTGACAAAGGTGGCACTAGCACAATTTTCTAAGACGTAAACATGTTTTGTTTTACATGCACATTTCACTCACGAAAATGCACTGTGACCAACTATACTTAAAGAAAACAAATAAAAAAATTATTAACTACCAATTAATTATTCTGACAACACCAACCAGATGCTTGTATAAACACATAACCTATCGGCCATTGCTACATTTGCAAAATTAACTCACGATATAGAAATATAACTTCAGACTCCCGAATATGTTTAGATACAATTAGATACATATAATAATGTTCCACATGTATTACAACAACTTTCTGTATTACGTTTAAGAACTATGAAACCATAATATTTATGCCAGTTTGCAATAAATACGGCCATCACGCTTTTCACCCGCCATGTTGAATTTCTGCTGCTCGATCGGGAACATGGCTTTCGACAACACATTAGCTGTCGAGAGGTCTCGATTTTCTCATGAGAACTGAGAAGTTATCTTTAACTTAGAACACAGAACACTGGAAATATGACGTAAATAGTTATTTCACAATCAGTAGCTCCGTTTTGAAAAACATAGAATAAAGTCCTGGTAAGTGCGCAAATTACATAGTATTTTTCTCTTGTACTGCAGAGGGCCACGGTGGTGTAGTGGTAGACTACTCACCTCCCACCTAGGCAAATCAGGTCAAATTCCCAACGAGGTCACTCCAAGATTTTTACACGTGGCAATCATGCCAGATGATGCCGTTGGTCGGCAGGTTTACTCGGGGATCTTCTGTTCCCCCTCCCCCTGCATTCTGGCGTGTTCCATACTCGCCTCGCTTCACCCTCATCGACTTTCAAGATCTTGATATTATGAGCCGCCTAAATCTCTCTACTCTACTTCACTCCACTATTGTACTTCAGCGGGATATTTTCTCATGTACAGCATCTATCGTCTCTGTGAGGACGTTTGTTTATGAATGGCACAAAGGCTATGTTATTTTTCAATGCAAATAAATTACTGCACCACTAGCGTGGCCTGTATTGCTTTGGTATACTGTGAAAATTGACAAGAGCTGAATAAAATAAGATTTTGTGATACCATATGGGCTGTTACTTCGAAATGTATATAAATTATCTGTTAAAGATGCATCATCTCCAAATATTGGAGATAATCTTAGGAAGTTTTACTGTAGTTGCTTAGCCAACAGTCTGGCATCCTGTGCCCTCTCTGATTGCTGACTGGTTTGGAGAGAAAGGAAACTGGAGGGGGTGGACTATTTTATTCCTCCCGCTGATGAATCTTCCCCTTCTCTGTCTCGTACGCTGTGAATCCACTGCCCAATTGTTAACATCTCCACATGCTCTCAGCTGATTGAGGCCAAGTAAGACATTAAATTCGGCTTACATTTGATGTTGGCTTACAATCAATTATACATGGTACTTTCGGGTGTTATGTTCATTATTTAGGTGAGTTGAGGTGAAATTTTTTTTAACGTAGGATTTTCACTAATACAATAATGAATTTCTAAAAAATTCCCATTTTTAGCATGTTTATTAGCTGAATTTTATTGACAGGTAATGTAGAGTTCTCATTATACTCAACATGAAGTTTACCAAGGTTAGAAGTTGTATTTTATTGATGTACATGTCAGTTCCTCATCTACTGAAATCCGGGATGTAAAGAAATTTTTTGACAGTGCCCTAAAAATGGTAGGTAGAGAACCCACTGTACTGACGTGCACCAAAATTTACATGTTAAGACATTAGTTAAACATGCCTGTCATAAAACTTTGCATACACACATTTGTTGACAATGCTGTTCAATACAGTTGAGAAATATTTTATATAATGAGAGATTATTTATGAAATTGTACTTGCAGGGTACAGTAAACTATGGACATCCCAAACAAAATCTGTGATTCTATTAACAGTGCAATAAATGAAGTAGTAAGGTTATACATACAAGATTACATACACATTGTCATCAAACTAGTATTAAAAGTTTTTGCACCATCTGAAACCCACACAATATTTTTATATTTACACAACCACTGAGAAGAAAAAACAGTAATAGCCAAACATGTAAAAAAAAATTGTTTTACCAACAACAAGGGATGGTAAAATTGATTTCATAATCAATTGATACCCACAAATGATTGTAAATAATCAATCAAGGATTGTAAACTTGCTTGATTCTTGTATGCAACTACATAAAAAAAAAGTTTTAGAATTGAGTTAAAAAAAAAAAAAAGCGCGAAATAAAACTTTTATAAGAAAGAGGGATATGTTAAAATGCCAAATGTTGGATACTCTATTGACGTAAATTTCCATCATAAAATGCTTTGATTTTTCTGCATAAAAAATGCAAGATAACCTGATTGAGTGGTACAAAAAAAATTGTGCTACAAACGTGCTAATTTCCGAATGCTGCAAACACTGTGATTTTGTTTATTTTTAATGATCTTAGTTCAAAATAATGTTCAAGATATGTATGGTATATGTATGTAATTAGCAGTGAATTTGAGGTTCTATTCGCAAAAATTTCCTTCCTCTCCTACCTCCAAAAAAATGGATTCCTGAAGTATGGTATGTTTGGCATATGAGAACCAAGTATTGGGAATCTATTTTTGAAGGAATCAATAATCGGATATCGGAATAAAATTTTTTGGACCTATCCCATCCCTATCAACAATTTATTTGTGTATAAATTATGGGTTACAATCTAATTAATTTAAAACTGGATTAAAAACCAAAATATGGAAATTAAAGGTCAGTGTAAAAATTTGTAACTTAAAAACCTTTTATTAAACCCTCTTTTCTTTTTTGTCATTATTACTAGAGTGAAACCCTGATGAGACGTTTCAGAAATATACTGAAAAATGTGTGCCTATTAAGCAGGAACACGTCTTAAAATGGAATAATTATGTATTTGTAATAGACAAAGAGCAAACTTTTTAAAGCTTACTAAACAGAAAAACTTCTTAAAAAGAAAATTGATGAGGGTTTTACTGTATCTATAGCTTACTAAATTTTACTGTCAACCTACATATTTGCAACACACTTTATATTGATTACTTGGTCACATTCTTTGAATTGATTAAATGGTCAAAATAAATATTGTTGCAAAGGTTATTACTACATTTTACACTATGGTGATAAACATAAATACATTAAATAATTTGTTGGAAATACAAAAGTATCACAGAACATGATTTCTTATCTACAATAAAACTCCATGAATGAGTTTTATATCTTTTATGCTATATGATTCTTGGATAAAATTTACAATCTGTGCAGTGAAAAAATGATTCTCTCTCTTTATTAGTTCCAATTTTGTGTCAATGTACAATAACTGGTGTAATTTTTAACACTATCATTGGACACACAAATTTTATGTGATATGAAAGATAAGCTGCTATATGTTGTCACAATGAACAAAAGTAACATCAAATGGGATGGTGTGATTATTAAACACAATGACAGTCGTATAATTAAAGAATTGTAATAAAGTTATAGTTTTAGATTTACAAAAAAATACTGTATAGCAAGAGCAAAACACTAAAGAGAATAAAATATTCACAGTTTTATACAGCAAAACTGAGTTAAGACATTTCTGAAGAGAAAATGCCTATTAACCAGAAAGAGTCATTAAAACCGTTAAATTATACATGTTTAAATAGACACAGTCTAAATGTAATGAACTTAAGAAGAAAACTTTTAAAATGGGAAATTTCTTAAAAGGTTTTTAATTGCAACTTCAGTCCAGTATTTGCAAGAGCAGTTTCCTTAAATGTATTTTAAACAATTTGGGGGGGGGGGAAGTGAAATTGATAATAATTCAAATGAACTTTGATGATGCTTTTACTAGATTTGATCTAAATTGGATATGAACATCATACATCTCCAAGAATCACAAGCACAAACAAAATAATGAATAAACAATGATGGTTCAAATTTGCAATCAGTCATACTCATGACTGCTTTCCCGCTTTGACAAGAAATTGTCCTTCTCCTCATCAGATGCTTCTTCGCTGGCTGCAACTTTGCTGGCACGGGCTATCTTGGTCAGACCTTCTGTTAGTCCTGATTGGCTGACCCTGCGGAAAGAAACTTCACAGTCAGTCACTATTTTTATATCACTCTTCGCTTCTTCTATACACATTTACCAAAGTGCATTGGACGGGGTCCAAACTGTATAATTACTACCAGAGCGGCTACAGGATATTCCTTGGTTGCAGGGAATATTACATACGTTACAGAATTATACTTATCATCAGTGCAGTCAGTAAGTAATGCCTAGCCCCCCTTCGAGAAGATGTCAAGTTTGAATAAATCAGCGGACAAGACACCGCTGCCACTCCAGAGCGAACAGATAGTTGAAGGGTGCGCAGAGAGATAGTCCCTCCAGTTAACAATGGCCGCCAGCAGACTACCATTCGCTCCATCCACAGACAAGTGCCGATCGCACCCCCATGCCAGGCCCGACGAGGCCTCGGCCAGCACTATGTATACTCATGCACAGGCAGATTTTGTCAGTTGTCATCTGGCTCTTCTGAGAGCCTCTTCATTCCGGTAGTTCGCTCCACCACCTCATGTGCTGGAGCTCTCTGACCTCTACGTCGCTTAAAAACAGAGAAGCTCTTCAGCACTGCCGCAGCCAGCATCCAGATTTTCCAGAAGTCCTCCCCGTGCTGACCTTCTAGAAGACATAAACCCTCCCAGTTGCTTGCCCTCGGCAACGGCTACCCCAAGTTCTCTTCAGAAAGTGGGCCCCTTTGGTCCCCTCAGGACACAGCCACAGCGTAGCCAGGGAAAGTTATTTAGCTACCTTAGCCGAAACTGTCACCCTTTAGTTTAGAACCAGGTCCACTTCACCTGGATTACTGAATAGTCTATTACTTCCGGTCAGCTCAAGGTAGTCAGGATGTAGTATGGGCCACAGTTTGTGTTGCTGGTTGGAGTAATGGCTAGGGTCGGCGTTAGCCCAGCTGCCGTAACGGTAGTACACTTTTACTTTCAGCCAGGGACCCGTACGTAGCCTGCTCGGCTTTCCTGAGGCAAGGTTTAGCACCCTCATGCCTTTTACCAAAAGAGATGGGAAAAACTTGAAGTAAAGGAAGGCAACCACTACCTACAAAGTTACCTGCGGCTGCACCCAGATTGATAAGGCACTTGGCCAAGACAACACCTGGGAACGAGCTCAGGTGGCCTGTAAGTTGGTGGGGCTTCACCACCCAGCTCCCTCCCCTTCTGTTCTGAGCTCCCCGGAAGGTACCAGGGGCACTGCATGCAATTGTTGCTGCCATACGCTGTGGAGAGGTGCCCTTTGGATTGGCCTGTCCTTGATTCAGCATCTGCCGCTACCCCAGCCAGCCATGGGCCACCAACGGTAGCAGTTCCAGCTGTAGCAACCCTTGGGGGCAATCTAGCTCTGCCAGCAGCCGTTCCTCGTACAACAGGCCAGCAGCACCACCCAGCCGCTCCAGCGCTGGCGTAAGCCACTGACCTCAGGTCACATCGCTCAGCCAACAGCTCAGCCAAACACAGACTTTGTAGCCAGCAGGCAGGCAACACAGCTGACACTTTATACAGGTCGGGCCACTGTGCCAAAGCAATTTTGCAACTAGCCGTCTTAAACCGGTGCGACCAGACTGCACTAATAGTCACTACTTCTACTGTAACGTCATCTTAACCTGAACCCGAGAACATTATGCATCAGAACAATATGGCGAAATTCAGTTAAATGTGATTAAGAATGAATAGAACAACACTCCACAAGTCAAAATCTTAATACTCAATCATTCAATATGATACTTATTTTAACATTATGTTTTTTTTTTTTTTTTTTTGTTAAACACAATATAGGTTATGAAACATTTGAATGGATTCATTTTCAAGTTACCTCCGCACCCCCTATTTTGAGTCTGATTTAGCCTTAAAAATTGTATTAATCTCTCACATGAATAGAGTAACAAACAGTTCCACTAGTATTAAGTTCGGTTTTTAATACTTTAATTCCTAGTCTTTCGATCCTCGAATTGACTATATTACTAAAGACCCAGGAATATAGGAATTCAAACAAATTTTTAGCAATTTTGTAGCATTTTCATTTAGTAAAAGATGTATTTTATAAGCAACATAGTAAACACAAAATAAAATAGTTCTGAAGTTCACTATTTACCCTGATAAAGAGAATAAAAAACATTTAAACGAACTTCAAGAAAAGGCAACGTTCACAGATTACACTTAAGGATGCTGCAAAGCTTAAGATTTTCTTCTTTTGTTCTTTTCCCATCAAAATGAAGTGGGTTCTATAGCCAGCAGGATAACACCCGGATTTTCACACATAGGAATTGGAACAGATGATGCACCTAGTCAGAGGGTTTTCTTGGGGATCTCCCATTTCCCTTGCCTTTGCATTCTGGTGCTACTCCATTTCCACCTCATTTAACCCTCAGTGGCTTTCAAGACTTCAATATTAATCTCTTATCCATCAAAATCGTCCTTTAAAAAAGAATTTGCAAGTGTCTCATAATTTTAGTTTTATTTGCTTATCTTTAGACAAGAAATGCAGCTTATTAAGCAAAGGTTGTCATAACAAAATTTGCAGCGGTGTGATAGTTCAGGGAAAGAAAGTTACATTAAATGAAGTGATTATTATAGTTACTATACAGTTACGCCACACGTGTGAAATGATTTTAATGTTGTCACAATGAAAAAATGCATATTGTGGAGTGTGAATTTCCCACTGTATAAACAAAACACTTTTTTTAGAAAAATTAATCATGAGTACATAACATAAACATGCCTCTCACTAATAAAAAAGTGTATTCCTTTCCAGGACTTTCTAGACCATTAACTGGAACTGAAAACTGAGAATCAAGGTCTGAAATTCAGGAACCAAAACTAAGAATGGGAACTGGAGAAAAGTGGAATTGTCCCATCACTACTAGGAAGCAATTATATTAACTACAAATTTCTTAGTTGGTCAAAATAAGACAACTCTAAAAATATTTTTGAAGTAAAAAACAGTAACTTATACTGTTATATATAGAGAAATATAATGTAAGTTTTCCAACGAACTGCCCAATTCATGGCACCAACTTCTAAAAACAAAGTGAACGTAGTGCACAAATGAGTCTACTTACACCACATCCATTTCTTCTTCATCATCATCTTCAGGACTCAGTTGAAAGTAGGGGTTTGCTGATGCAGGTCGGAACTTGTAACCAGTTAGCACAAAGAACACGTACGTCGCCATCTCCCTGAACATCTCATCCAGCCACTCATACTGGAATGGCACTGTGATCTACACAAAATACAAGAATGCCATAAGTGAGTTAAGTGCTGGAGAAACCTGTAATTTCCTTGTGCAGAAAATCAGCAAAGAAAGACTATACCACCTTCAGCAGGTACACAATGATGCGAGTGAAGTATATGTAGCACACAATCATTATGTAGAAGTGACGGAAGAGCTTCAGCTTGCGCAGGTTGATGGCGGCTTTGCCATCTGTGTGGGAGGCCTCCTGCAGATGGCGGATGGACCACACCACAGGAAACAAGATGGCTCCACAGCACAGCAAGTCAACCAGGATAAAGATGTCTCTCCATGTACGATGTTCCACTGCACCTTCCTCTGACTCCTCTATGATTATCTCCGCAACATTCGCCAGCACCTGTCAAGTGCACGTACATAGATTAGCAGCTGCTTTCATTGTCCGCACACAGACTTTAAAGAAACTATCCCTAATTTATGCTCAATTTTAATGAATCACACATGTGTTGTACATGCGTATGAAGAGGTGTTTGTGTATGATAATGCTTGATGATGATGGGTGATGGATGGATGATGGATGAATGATGACGACGATGATGATTATTATGATGATGATGATAGGGACTAAGCTATATGGTTTGTTACCCTTGATGCATGATGCATTTCTAAGCTTATAGGAAGCGCACTCTACGCAATGACTGCGCCCCACCTTGGAGAGCATTAATCCTTATGGGCCAGTCATGTCATTTTAAAACAGTAATTGAGGTGGTACATGTGTCTATAGGGTACATTGGCACGTCCCAACTGATACTACAGACACATGATCCTAGATTTTACTGTTCATCGCAACTTGCCCAGAAGTAGTCACACGCCAATACCCCTCTCTGAAGATTGTACTATCTACTAGATCGCCGGCTCCCTTCAGGACGGTTGCGCCAGTTCCACAGCATGCCACTGGAGGGCAGCACACATTCTGCTGGAGCATCACACCCTCCACGAGCATGTCACTATTAAGATATGTCAATGCCTCTGTGCCAAGCAGTTAAGGGATCCAGACACCCATGAGTGACGTCAGAGCTTCCAACCTGTTTGAAGCAGGGTTAGCTTCCCCCTTCACCCTCCTGAGCACCAACAAGCTAGAATTTTTAGTATAAAAGCGCTAGCAGAGCAGGCCTCAGGGTAGTTCACTGCACCTCTTCCGCTGTAATTGGTCGGAGATGTCAGCCACAAGCAAGTGCTTGCCAACTCTGCTCCCCGCTGTAACGGCCGGAGTATCTCCTCAGGGTATGCAAGCCACTAGGCCTTCCAAGTCCAGCCGTTCTTATGGCTGCAGACTTCACGCATTGGTAAGCCAACGTCCTCCAGAGAGTCCTAAACAGTCTTCAGCAGCCAACAGCTCTCAGAGATTTACAGTCTCCCAGAAGGTCTCCACCTCTTCAGCGACCTCCAGTTCAAAGGCCCTTCGACGCCGACACCAACCAGAGGGGCCAACGCCGCTCTCGTCAACGCTCCCTTCTTCCAAGGTTTACCACCCAGAGGTAACCCAGGTCACGACAACGACTTTCCCCTCTTGGTTCTAGCCAAACCACTTTTCATTGTCCTTCTGGTAATGAACCCTTTTAAGCTAGGTTCCTTCAAAACATACGCCAAATTAAATTTGAATTTAATTATTTTGGCCATAAATTAGATAAGACCTTTCACAATAAGACAGCGCACAAAAAAAATACTAGCTTTGCCTTCAGGTAGACTTCACCTGATTTCAAATATGAACACTAGGAAATATTTTTCATATTTAATTATTATTCTTTACTAGGAAAGTGCAGTCACATATGGTATTAAACATATTCAGTAAAACATTTTACTATTCAAACTTAGTCTCTTGTGTCTCATAATTTGTTGAATTGCTCCACATTTTAAGTCCTTGCGACAAATTAAATAGTATATTTAATTCACTCTCGAGGGAAAGCCGGCACACCCACATGCTCAGCCACAAAGGTAGAAACACATAATCTAAGAGGCAAACTGAGTTTTGATGATCGTTAAATCGGCAGATCTTTGGGAGCACCCTAATCACCTTAGGTACACATCTGTATGTGGATTCGAGTTGACTAAGGTACCTCCCTACTCCGACACCGCTAGTTACGGCGGACCTGGAGAGGGGAGGACTTTAGCCACCCGACCCACTACAGAGACTTCACCTATACTCCTCTGCATAAAATACGTAGCAGCCACCTAAGCTCCATTCTGTTTCACCCACTGCTGAAAGGCTCGGCCAGGACAGGCAGAGTATGTGACTGTGTCGAAAACCAGAGAGTACAGAGGTACACTGGTAGGGATTTGATTTAAACCGGCTTCTTGTCACGAAAGTTTGTTTCTAATTTCCAATGCTGTACAAAAGGAAAGGTGGCACAAAATACAGGACTAAAACTTGAGATTCAGAAGAACATTGTTAACAAACTCTAGTCTCTGCAAACGGTGACAAACCTATTCCATTATTTGCACCAACACAATCACCTTTAGGGCGACACTCAATTCACCTAGAGATTGCCAAACATGAAGACAGTTTATCAGGTTTAGACCTCCTATGGATGAAACACTCCCCCAATCAATACGACCAATAATACTTTGACGCATGCCGCTCAACCTACTAATTAACCACAATTACGACTCATCGCAAAATGTTCCTACTACCACTGCTATAGGAGAGAGAATTTTACACATGAATTCTTGGCCACCAACTCTACCAGGCAACAGGAACATATGAGCAGATTCTCTTCACCAGAAGGTTACACAACCTGGCTGGCAAACCACCCCCCCTATACTACGCGCTGAGAGTGTATCAGTCGTCCGCCAATGGACAAAGCCAAGAGCTGCCGAAGAGGCACAAAGCAGAAACGCTGACCAGAGTATTTAGATTCCCACACCAACCAAGGCAAGATGCTCGCCCTCCCCGCAACCCGCACCAACAGCCTACAAGCTTCACCTATATAAGTCCGGACGCTGCCGGGCTTGGGCAGTCATTCTTTCGCAAACTCTCTCGTGACATCCCAGAGAACTAATTCAGTGCTGGGACCTCCGGAGATCTCGTAAGCTTTAAGTGCGGCGACTTACCACATCGATATCCATTGAACACATAATGCATATTTAACTTCATTTTGTCTCTTTCAGACAACTTTTTCTTAGCTCAGATTAACTTTAAATAATTTTGTATTCATCTAGAACCAGCTACTCCCCTTTTTACATAGAACCAGGTTGCCTAAACCAGGAGCCGCAGTTACGTTCAGATCTCCATGGTCTGATAGGAGGTAGCACGGGTCACGTGTTTATTGAGTCTCCAATAAACACCCATTGTTCACTACCCTTCTGCTTTTCATTTACAGGGTACTTGTCTGTATTAACGGTCAGGGACAGAGTACGACGTGCACTGCCAACAGGATCCCAGAGATTATTGACATCCACATTAGACGGCTACCTGTTTCTTCCTAGCCCTGAGCACTAAGTTTGTGCTGGTGGTGAGAAACAGCGACACCCCAACCACTAGAAACACCTTTGCACCGGGAGGTGCTACAAGCTCAGGTTATTTCTCACTTTGAGCACTAATTTAGTGCTGGAGTGATATTAGCCTGGGGTTTGCCACTCAACTCGGTGCAAACGCACAACCAGTAGAGGCTTCATGGCCCACACGGCTCCACGTCCCTGATCAGCCCGCATGTGTGGGGGATCAGTGGGGACTCTTATCGCGTACGTGCCAGCAAGTAACTACTGGGTTACACTGCAATTACAGTTCCTGTCTAAGTGCATTGCGTAGGCTGCCAGACCGTCGTGCTCTATGCCTTACAAGGTGAGGAGTGGCAAAAGATGTAGAGAATAATACCTAGCTCATGCTGCTATCAAACTGTGGATAGTACTACCACCTCCTGTCCACACCTGCCTGTCCACACAGGACAGGCAGGCAGAATGGGACTGCGCCTCCCAACTCAGACAACAAGCAGTAGCGTCTGCTCCGGTAACAGTAATCTTCTTGTTGCTTGATTCTGCATTCACCCATCGTGCCTTCGCAATACTGGCTTCACGTTGGTCTAAGGCGTTTCTTAGTTATTAATACTCAAACCACTCACAAACTCATATCGACGTTAAAGGTCCCAGGTTCTTCACCCAGGATGGACACCAACAAGCCCCTTAATGAGAAACTCTTATCCCAACGTGGCAAACACCCAGCCTTGCCAGCGCACAGGTTGGGTGAACTAACTCTTGGGTTTGCGTTTGGAGTACAACTTAAGTCAGGCAATCAAATTAAGTGTGAAGTGTTTTGTTTAAATTAAATTTACTCAACCAAAACTGGAAGGATCATATGACACCTTCCATCATGGTGCACTAGCCAGGAAATCATCGGGGGCATTTGTACCCTCACTGATTTTGGTGGTGGTGGTGGTGGTGGTGGTAGGGAAAATGATTTTGTTTTTCCCTTCCCTCACTATTTTGCATTACAAAAAAAATATAATTACAGTTCAATGCAGTTATAGAAATGTTCACATTATTAAATTGGCAAGAATCACCTGTGTCCAAAATTCTTGGTGAACTAATATTTTACGGGAGGGGGGGGGGGGGGGGGGGCACGCGCGCGTGCGCACACACACGCACGCACGCATGCACGCACACACACACACACGCGCGCGAATATTGTGGAGAGGAAGAGGATGCACTTTTTCCAGCATAGGCTTTTAGTTTCTCCTGGTTACAATTCAAAGAACTCCATAAATTTATTAGTTATATATATTAATTATAATCTTAAAGATATTTCTTTTATCATTTATGTAAAGAAGACCATTTTAGTTTTTTGCATGCATTTTAAAAATTAGAAAGCAATTTGTTTTCCAATTTTTTGGACAAGAATTACATTTTATGTGATCTTTATTAGGCCCCAAACAATTCATGGTACAGAAAATTTGAATACTTTATGCAATACTACGTCCTTAGTGATCAGGATTTTTGAAGTAAAACAGAAAATTATAATTAAAAATACAATTTTTCAGTATCAAAAATTCGAAATAATGAGATTTGAAAAAATAATTTCAATTGTGGAACTCGTTTATCATGTGTTTAAGTTGAGGCAAACTTTTGACCTCACAATTAAGGTAATTTACAACTTAACATTTCAGTTTCATTTTATCCCATCTCTTTTTTATGAGGATGGTATTTGAAATGATTTAACTCCGATTTTAAACTTAATTCTGTAACACTAATATTTGTTGCATGATTTCATTACACTTGCTAAATATTTTAAAAATGTTTTCATTGAAATATGTAGTGATTAAAATTAATAAATAATCAATTTCATTTAGCTGATTGAGAGAGATGTTTGGGTGGCTCTTAATATCAAATATTTGAGTCGAGAGTTCAGTTGAGTGATTTGGGTGGCTCTTAACACAGAGGTCTTGAAAGCCAATGAGGGTGAAATGAGGTGAGAATGGAGCTAGACCGGTATGCAAGGGTGAGGAAATAGGAGAATCCTAAGAAAACCTGCAGACAAGTGACATTGTTTGGCACAAATCAAACTTGTAAAAATCCAGGAACTAACAATAGCTACTTGTAAACATGCCCTTCCCCCCTCGGCTTTTGCAGTCGCGTGTTGAAACAACGTCCACCAGCATTTTACTTTATTTGTCTGATTTTCAACAAGTCAATTTACTTATTTAACATATTAAGTACGCTGTTGCACTAGCTTGCAATGTATTTTAAATAAGTCTCTGTGCCACTGACTTCAAAACGTAGGTTGCATAACTGCTTTATCTGGATGTTTATACAGTTACGTCATTGGCAGACAAATTTCAATAAAACCACCCTGGTATTAATGAGCCCCTCTAAATAAAAATCGTTTTTTTTTGGAAAACCATACAAAATTTAAAAGAAAAATCTGAAGGAAACAGGCAGAAAATTAAGTTTGTTGCATTTATTTTGTTTGGACACAATGCTATTTTCTTTATTATTCCTGTACAACTCCAAGCCCTGCTTAAGATCTACTTGTAAACACATTGTGTGTTCTTCCACCTTATGTAAAATTAACATTGCCATGGGTCTCATCACTTTATTTATGCGTTGGTCAAGTGAAATTGTGAAATTATAAGAAAAGTAAATACTGTACAAATTTGCTCATTTTTACTCTTTGATGCATAAAAAAATACATAAAGAGACAGAAATAATTTAAGTTATCACAAATGGTTACCTAACATGTTTTATTCGACGTTAATATATGAAACTACTTTCCCCTCCATCATTACTAACTTTACTGGGCACATGTCACTCATTGCACCCATTAAAATATATGCAAGTAGGGGCAATGGCATTTTTCTAAGGTTGATTTTTTAAAGTGCTCACTTTATCGTGAACAACCTTAAGTCAAGTTAGTTAGCATACCCATCAGACCTGCCATTACTCATATTATACTCAAGAGTTGAGTAACCCTGAGACTGCCCTTTAAGAGACTGCATAATAAAAATATTGGACTGAACTGCTGCAAATAAATAGACTATTTCTTTGAAACAGCTGTGAACAAATAGATTAATTACATGCACATATATTGATATGTCTCCCTTTTCCATATGTGAAGGTTACTAAGGCAAAAGACAAGATGATAACTTTATGCTGACATGTAACGGGCTTGGGAACAGTCAATGGTTATGTCTTGGTTGGGACTAGTTTTGGTGTGTAGGTCAGTCACACAGGGTTTACGGCTGTGCTATCGCAACGGCAGGCTGGGACCCGACTAGCATACAAGGTGGGGCGGGTTGCCTGGCGGCTGGACATGAAGTTGACAACTGATTGTGCAATCCTTACGATGTTGTAACTTGCAGTCACAACATTACCTGCACTGGTGGTAGTTGGTAGCGCGGCTGCCGGTGGTGCTGGTGGAGCCGCGTGTCCTAGAGGCGCTACTGTGGCTGGTGTCCTTGGTGAAGGCCTTGGTTGGGCTGGCACTCCGGTTTCCCTTGAACCAAGGGCAGGCGATGCCGAGTGGGACCTCCTCCCTTTGGTGGATGGCTGCTACCAAGGGATGAGCCATCCCAGACATCTTCTTTGGGGCTCAAAATAGAGAAGGGGAGGGAGCTGGGATTTGAGACCTCTCCAGCTGACAAGCAGTGTGAACTCAGTCTCAGGGGTTATTGTAGCAGAGTGCCGTAGTGGTTTGGGTGAAGCCCCAGGTAGTCTTGTAGGCGGCTGTGGCCTTTCTCTCTTGCAAATCCTTCCCACCCCTTTTGGTATAAGGCATGAAGGGGTTCTACTAACGGCCTCATAAAGAGAGTGTTCTGTACCATACTACGGATATATAGACGGGAAAGCCTATATAGTACTACAGATTTTAATAATAATAATATTTATTAATTTCAATGCTTACTGTGCCACCCAACAGTAGGAACCAATTACTGGGTGGCACATACATAAAAGACATTGACAATACAATCACATGAACAATACAATACATTGATAGGAAAAATACAAAAGCACAGAGGAATAAGTAAAAAAAAATACAGAGATCGGCTAAGGAAAACAACTCTAATGTATATACAAATGTAAAATAAACCTACCAAGGGGGATGAAGAAACAGTCTGGAAACGCTTCGAGAGGATTTACACTACAGTAATGTTTATATAAATCCTTAAAGGTTATACTTATTAAAATTAGCTACACACCTATCTGTAAGATCATGGTCATGACTAAGCCCAACAAGAATGTGGGATGTTCTGTTGATATATTGAGGTGCTTTTAAACATATTTTCTTATTAATTGCTAAACAGTATAATTAAGAAAGGCATTCACTAAACAAAGAGCATCAAAAATTGAACGCCTCTTTTTAAGTGTACAGGTTTTAAATTTAACTAGTCCATTATTATAATTAAAATCTGCTTGCATTGAAAATCTGTTGAATAATAATTTTAACACATTCTTTTGCACATATTTTATTCTATTTACATCAGTTACCATAACATAATTCCAAATTATTGAGCAATATTCTAGTCTTGGCCTAATTAAAGCGTTGTACAAACATAACAGAGAATCAAAGGAGGTTGCAGAAAAGGTGATGAATTTAATAAGACCTAATATAGGATCGATATTACTTAATAGGCTATCTACATGAAAATAAGAATATAACTTGGAGTCTAATATTACACCTAAAACTCTAACATTATCAACTTTCTGAATTAGAGTGTTATTGACGTAATACTTGTGAACAACCATATTAGTTTTTGTGAAAAGGAAATACAAATAGTTTTATTTTTTATGTTTAAACACATGGCATTTTTAGTGCACCAATTGTGAATTGCTGTGATGTCATCTTGCAACTTTAAGCAATCTCCACTGTTCCCAATACATTTATAAATTTTTTAATCGTCAGCATAAAGAAGGGCACTGGAGTGACCTATTACACCGACGATATCACTCACAAATATATTTAAGAGCAGCGGTGCAAGAGTGCTTCCTTGCGGCACCCCAGACGAGACTTTGTATAACATAGAGAAACAATTATCTAATTTGATTACAAAAAATCCATTCGCTAAATAGTCAGAAAACCAATTAGTATAGAGATTGCTTAAGTCTAAAAGTTGTAATTTATATGTAATAATGTGATGTTGACATGTATCAAAGACTTTCTGAAGATCAAAATAAATGTTATCTACTTGTCTTTTAGTAATTTTAGGATAAAGATTATCTACAAAATTAAAATTGGTGTCTGTCGTTTTGCCTATTTGAAACCCATGCTGAAGTTCAGAAATTCAATTTTTGGTCGTGAAAGAAAGGTGTTTATAGATAACTTTCTCAAAGACTTTTGATAACCCACACAGTAAGGCTATTGGCCTATAGTTGTTTACCTCCCTTTTATTACCTTTTTTAAAAAATAGGCACAACAGCACGCTTCCAGGCATTTGGATACAGACCATTAAACAGACTATGATTAAAAATATATGTTAATACAGGAGTGAGCATATTGGAACAACCTTTAATAATAAAATTAGGGATATTGTCTCAGCCTGTGGATTTACTACTTTTCAGCTGTTTTATAGCTCAGAGAACAAGTCCCTGACTAATGAATGGAATATCAATAGTGGGCTAGTTTGGGTGGGCATTGACGTGTTCTTGGGGTTTGGACAAAGTGGGAACATATTCCTTGGCAAAATGCTTTGCAAAAATATTTACTAACAGCTCAGGATCTTGCTCTGTATTACCATCAACATTTAATACCAGGGGTTCTTTATACCCATTTTTCATGAGTTTAACATAATTCCAGAATCTATTTGGTTAGTTTTTTTTTTGTTATTAATATTGGTTTGCCATGATTGTTGAGCAATTTTAATTTTTTCTTTTATAAGTTTTCTTAACACTGAAAAAAGGGAGTAATGAGTATCAGATTTAGATTTCTTAAAAAGTCTATGTCAATGCTCTTTCCTTTTGATAAGACTTATGAGATCTTTGGAAAACCAGACTGGATATTTATTTTTAATAATTTTTGAATTAGGTATGAACATACTAATTAAATATTGGAGATTATTGGTTAAAAATTCCAATATTAAATTGACATTTTCCATTTGAAAAATGGGGGGTCCAATCAAAGTTTGTAACAGCAAAATATAGGGATAAATAATCACCCTTTTGATAATTCCTATTATATGTTTGATTGCCTGATTTATTTTTAATTAAGTCAAAAGCTACCTGACAACATATGGCAGGATGATAAGTATCTTCCTCCACCAATGGATCAATAGATTTTTCAATTTTGACATAAAAGTCAGATAACATTAAATCTAATAGTTCTGAGATAGGTTTAGCAGTATTATACTGTTCTAGATTAAGTAAACTTACAGATTGGAGTAAGATCTGTCCTTTTAATTTATTGTAGTAATATTATACATTTAGCACGAGTGAAATATTCCGGTTGATGCCTGGGACATTGAAATCACCTACTATAATGACCTTACGTGGATAATTATATAATTTCTGTTCTAAAAACTTAGAGTAGCTATTAAAGTCATCCACGGATAATTGAGGAGGATACATATTTCCAACTAAAAGTTTAGTGTAAGTATTACTAGTAATTTTGATCCAAATGGATTCTAGAATTTTATAAGAAAAATCAAATTTATGTCCAAACTGAGAAAAGACGTTTTGGTTAACCGCTATTAGCACACCACCACCACCTCTATTTAAGTTAGTTAATTCAGGATCACAATCATTATGGAAAATACTATAATAGTCTGGAAAATAATGTGAGTTAATAATCGACTTGTTAAACCATGTCTCAGCTAAGCAAATTAATGGAAAATTAGTGCCGATTAAATTTTGAGAAAAAACAAGAGATTTTGTCCTGAGACTCCTGACATTCTGGTAAAAACAGGACAAAATCCCTAACTGGCATAGGCAGAGTTTAAAAGTACCTCCGCTACCCTAAACATTACGCTAATTGAGTCACATCTCCTCCAGCTGCTTCCTCTGTATTTATAAGGGAAGGCTCACTGTCCGGTACAAATATTTGTTCATTTAACAATCTGCCATAAAAAGGACTAATTAAACATCCCAAAGGCCAGAATACAATATTAAAAATGTGGTAGAGTCATCTTCTACCACAGCTACATAAAAGGATGCATATGAATTATATTTTGTTTTCAGTTCGGTCACCTTCAGGTTTGAAACTTTAATTTCGGCATTTATATAAGAGACGATGGCATTGTCTTTAACTTTGGGAGCAAATCGGGAGACAAACAGTGCCTTCATACGTGGACGTGTTGTTTCCGGGATTGTTTTAATGCTGCTCACATTATTGCAAACATCCACTTGAACTTGCTTCCGTGGTCTAACTGCTGACGAGCCGCTTGTAGTTGAGGCCTTTGTACTGCGCCGGCCGACAACGGTAAACCTGTCATCGTCAGCAGCTGGCTGCTTATGTGAAACGAGCTACTCTGTACTTTGTACCTCCTTGGAATTTAACCGCGTTACTAGCATGGTGTTCTTGCTGTTCTTGTTGCTAGAGCCTATAATGTCGACCTTTTGGCCAATAACCTTACTTGGATCTAAAGTTTCCCCACATGAAACACAGAGCCCGTTGTTAGCCGTTTGCAGGCTCTCAAACATTGCACGCAAAAGTGCATTAGCTTCTTTGAGACTTTTTACCTCTAAAGAAAGGTCATCGATCTTGCCACATAAAGTTTGGAACATTGATTTAATTTGATAGTCCATTGATCCTGCAATTTAGTGGACATCTCTGGCTCTGATGAGGTGGTTGAATCATTATTGCCCGCTGAAATAATTAGTTCAGCTGAATTGGAATTTGAACTGCTGTCACATTTTTTGTCACTTTTTTGTTTTTTCTTCGGGGAAAACCCAAACATGTTCGTATCCACATCGAACTTAGCACATTCTTTACAGAAATACTCCTCTTCACTTGTGATCCCGGCGCAGTTGCAGTGGAACCTATTCCTGCATGGGCCGGCGCACTTCACAAATTTCTGTTTTCCATAAAATGGCTTATTACACAATAAACATAAGTCTGCACCAGGGGGCATATAGAACCCCTTAAAATCCAATTTTAGCGGTGTATCCTTCACTTTAAGAAACAAAAAACCACCAAAAAATCAGAAAGTCACTGGAGCGATCTCACCACACATCCTCCAACAAGCGCCCGTGCAACAACAACAATAATAATAACAATAATAGAGTTGTTCTGATACCATGTTTTCCTATATCGATACACAGATACCACTGTAGATACCCCGATACCAATGACCTTCACACTGAATTTTAGAATAAGTATTGCTATTAATAATACATTTAGAAAATTTCTCCTAGACTTGTTTGAATGAAGAAAATACATCTTAAAATACTGTATATAATTTATTGTAATCCGACACAAAATGCAAACTGACCTATAACTTTCAAACCCTTTGAAAATGCAAATAATATAACACCAAATGCATGTCAAATTTTTTATGTTTTGTGTGTACTATCAGCTAAGAGCGCATGGAGAAGTTATTGTTCGGGCAGTGTCTCGTCTGTTAGTTTACGAGGGGGGTGGGGGATTGGTGGCGGGAGGATGATTACTAGACCACTGCAGCCCCTGAAGGAGGAAGGGGAAACCCAGCAGATGAATATGGCTACAAACATTAGGGAGGAAATGAGTAGAAAATAAAATTAATGGAGGCTGCGGCAGATAAGCCAAAATATAAGAAATGTTATTAAGTATATAAATGACCAGAAATTAAAAATATTCTCTTGTCGATAATGGTGAAAATTAAAATGGAACAATAAAACATGCTCATGTTTTTATATACTCACTTGCAATGGTATGACAACCACAAATATCTTCTTGTCCTTCTCAGAAAGAATGTGTTTGATGAAGGTCCAACCTGTCCCCACCAAAACAATGGTTATAAACAAGACGGCACCTTTCATCCTGTTGGGAAATACATAGTATTACTATATTTCTTTTTGTACATCCAATCTATTCTCACACAAAACTGCTGTGTGCTACTGTGATTATATTCTTGTTCCATTCAGTTACAGTGAAACCCTGTTAAGATGTTTCAGAAAAATACTGCAAATTTGTGTTTAAGAAGCAGGAAAACTTCTTAAAAGGGTAAAATTACGTATTTGAAATAAACAAAGTGCAAACTTTTTAAGGCTTATTAAGTAGGAAAACTTCTTCACCAGAAAACTTCTAAAGAGGGTTTTACTTATATTTAAATTAAAACAATATGTATAGATTAATATTCTACCATAATATGAGAGGCTCAGTAAACAGATTCCAGGGTGTCCACACAAAACTGTAGTAAAATTTCCCTGACTTTTCCTGACCAAACTTTCCAATTTCCCTGTGTGTGTGTGTGTGTGTGTGTGTGTGTGTGTGTGTGTGTGTGTGTGTGTGTGTGTGTGTGTGTGTGTGTGTGTGTGTGTATATATATATATATATATATATATATATATATATATATATATATATATATATATATATATATAAAACCCGGCCTCCACTATCCCCGTAGCTGGCCTAGTTCTCTCTCCACATTCAATTCTTTTTCATTTAACTTTTTTATTTATTGACTACCAAACACTAATTGTAAAGAAAAATTATAAATGCAAAAAACATTGTAAGAATGCAATTACACAATTTTTTACAAAATAATAAACATGATTTACACAGTCATTATCTAGTCTTTCAAAAAACAACTTTAAGGAACTCAATATTAACGACACATTTTCTATACCCTTTTCATATTCTCAAGAAGTTTTTTCTTGCATTCAATTTCAATGTCTTCTTTCTCCTGCTCTAATTTCATGATTTCCTGTATACAATCATGCACTAAAACAAATTTTTTAATGTGTCTGTTTTTCAGTGCTTGTAATATTCTATTCAAAATAAATATGAAAAATGTTATTATGCATGTCTGCATTGTATTTTTATCTAACAGTTTCTGGTAAACTACAGATACGAATAAGTACATACAGATTTGCACAGTACAGATCCTGCCATTGCACATTGTTAACAGACATTATGCAGACTTCCACATGATTATAATCATCATAATTATTTTAAAACTAGAATTAGATAACAAAAAATGAAAATTTTAACAGAGCCTTACATATGCCACTTCATAGTGTGTAGGATTATGTACAAAACCTCCACCTGCAAAGAAAATGCTTTCACAGCCTGGGTTATGGCAGACTGGAGCATAACATTTTCCCCTCAAATTACTATCACTGGGGAATTTCCATGACTTTTCCAGGATTTCAAGCAAATTCTCTGACTTTCCCTGACCAATTTCAACTTCCCTGACTTTTCTCTGACTTTCCAGAATGTGGACACCCTGGATTCAACACAGTGGGAAGGAGGAGCAGGGGGGCAGCGTTATAAGTAAAGATCAGACCAAAACTAAGGCAGTGTTTAAATTGGTACTTTTAGTTTACTAAAAGGTCACATGACCCAAATTAGTTGACTGAAATGATGAATTTTATATTTTAGTATTTAGTTTATAGTATTAACGCATGACTGCCCATCGACTGGGAGAACACTACGTCAAGTGGGAGAGTTTTTTTTGCGGGCGCTAAATCTAGTTCTTACGTAGCACCAGGGTGCACCCAGTGCAAAGGACTAGCCTGGTAGCTTTGAGGCAGGGCACAAAGTCAGGTTCGGGTAACGTGATCTTACGCTTCTGCTTTGTGCAGTATACCTGGGCTACGGGTGTTACTGGTGCTTGGGCCAGCTGGTAGCAGAACAATTGTGCGTGTTAGCGCTGCAGGTATCTGTGGATGCTGGATATGGGTTGGTCATGTTGGTGCGGACACATCAACTGGAGTGATATATGTGACAGGATCTGTTGGCGGCTTGTCTGGTTGGCTGAGGTACTTGGCGAGCCACGGGTGTACCTCCTGACTCAAGTGTGTAGGGATCTGGGACAGATTCTTCTGTATCTATGGATCAACGGGGATGAGAAGATGGCGCAGAGCCTGAGCCTGTTCCTTGGGTGCGAGCTGTCCGATGTAGGCGATTAGGGTGGGGGTCAGCTGTTACAAACGCCTGGAGGCAATTAGCACCTGCTTGATCTTTTCTCTGAGTCCACTACGTCGGGAAAAAGGCATCTGGAGTACACAATAAGCACGTCCATGGAGCGTCTGCCGACTAAGCAGACACACTATTTTAGGGTTTAGCGCCTAAACGAGGTGAACAATGAAAATCGTGCTTCACTGTCTCCAGTCCCTACACATGGGTGTATACTCCAGCTAAAGAACACAAATTGTGTCTGAATTGTCTTTTGCCCACACACAACTCCAAAGATTGTCCATTGTCCTCGTTGTGTCATTGACATGGTGCTCGCCACCACACATTGCTACATTTTGACTTCAAGGAGGCTGAGGAGGGCAACTTATAGTTGCAGGCTGAAGCAGGTTCCTCTCAGTCTGACTTGCAGCCCACAACTCTGTCTGCTGTTACACCAATGCTTTCAACACTATTTTCTGTGGTGCTCTTGTCCACAGTCCAGGTACACATCCTTGATGCAGCTGAAACACCTTCTGTCACCAGAGTCCTCCTGGACACAGCCAGCCAGGCTAGCTTTATTTCTGAACACTGCTGCCAAAGGCTTGGTTTGGCTCGTAAGAAGACTCATCTTCCTATCCAAGGATTGGCTAATGCAGCTGTCAATGTAGCAGAGTCATTCGCGTCTATTGTAGTAACCATTTGTGGAACTCCTGACATGCAATTTTCTCTCAGTATGTTTGTTCTGCCTCACATAACCAGTAAGGTCCCAAGTGTTCAGTTGTCCAGTGAGGTGCATCACTCAGTTGCTCATTTGAAGCTTGTTGATCCAGCTTTTGATGTTCCTCGACCTGTTGATCTTATAAGGGCAGATCTTGTTCCTCGGTTCCTTACTGGAGGTAAAATCAATGGCTCTCCATGGCTCTAGATTCAATTTTCGGGTGGATCTTGATGGGGAAGGTAGAAGCAGAACCTCAGGCTGTGCTTTCAGCATCGTATTGCATTTTATTGTTGACGTTGAGCACCCTGGAGGATGTCATGAGGCTATTTTGGGAGGTTAAAGAGTTCCTACCAGCAAAACACAAATCTGTTGAAGAGGATCGTTGTGAGGACTTGTTTATTGAGACCCACAGGTGCGATGCTTGTGGTAGGTATGTGGTACGTCTGCCCTTTCGCTCGTCGATGCCGGAGCCAGGTGCATCTCGGCTACATGTGACGAACCGGTTGCTTCGATTGGAAAGGTGCTATGATGACTGTGGATTGTTGGAGGACTATCATTTAAACACGGTGACCTATGGTGTCTCCTTCGCTCCATACTTGGTACTTCGCACCTTGCATTAGTTGACTGAGGATGAGGAGCGCTCTCCTGTTGCTGCAAATGTGCTGAAGTCACACATATTACGTTGATGACGTGGTTACTGCTCCTAGTTCTGTTGATTCTTCTTTGGCCCTGCAAAGGGAGTTGTTTTCATTGCTCGCTGTTGGTGGTTTTAAATTGTGCAAGTTTGTCAGCAATCATCCTGCCTTGCTTGACAGGCTCCCAGTGGAAGATGTTGACACCCCAGAAGCCCTGTCATTGGAGCAAGACAGCCATGTTGTAAAGGTGTTAGGGCTTCAATGGAATCCCAATGTTGGTTGCTTCTTATACAAGATACAGCCAAGTTACATAGAGACAACCAAGAGAAACATCTTGCCAGAAGTGGCAAGGATTTTTGATCCTTTTGGATGTTTTCGAAACACTTAATCTAAGACTCTCTGGTTGGAGAAACTTCATTAGGATTCTGAGTCTCCAGGTAATATTGTCACGACATGGAGCCAGTTCAACCGTGAGCTACCACTGCTAGCATCAGTCGTTGCCAGGCAAGTAATTGGTCTTGCAGGTTCCTCATACAAAATGCATGGCTTTTCTGATAGTTCACAGATTGGCTAAGCTGCAGTATGTTATTTATGTCTCACCACACCTACTGGAAGTACCACACATTTAGTCACGGGCAGATCTAAGGTTGCTCCAGTAAAGGTTCATTCCATCCCACAGTTGGAGCTTTATGTGGCTTTGTTTGTGCATCTACTTCATCTTGTGGTATGACACTGGGATATCCTCAACGCAGAAACACTTCTGTATCTAGTTTCCGTAGGATGACATTCATCTCCTTGACTGAGAACCGTGAAGACCTCTACCCAGCGAGAGAATAGATTGATTACTACAAAAAAGTAATGGTTTCCTCGCTTACTCCTAGGGTAAGGTCCCATTATGTCTGCAGCCACATGCATCCATGCCTGAGCGGTTCTAGGCTGCGGTGCCGGCGCAGGTACAGGATGTACCTTACTGCGTCAACATGCCTACGTCGGACCAGCCCACCTCAGTGGTCATAGTAACCTCTGATTGTGTGGCCGCCCTCGCTGCGCAGTCAACGCTCAATGCGGAGACAGCCAGTTTCCAGTATCCGATGCTTCCTAGCAATGAGATTATACACAAGATGAACCCGAGGCTTACCTATCTGGGAATTTTCCAATTAATTCAATTGTAATTACTCTATGTGTTAGACCAGAAAACTGTGTTATGTCATTGAAGCCCTGCTTCAAGTCTGATATGTGTGTCAATGATCAAACTCGAGCCATTTTATGTGAGTACTCCAGTGATGCCAAAGGCTGTCCTGTCTGAACAATTTATTTTTCGTCCCGCCAGCTGGTGAATTGTGTGATGCCTACAATTTTCTGGACTAAGATTCAATGCTGCTATTACGGGGTTGGTGTGTTTACAGAACTACATGACCTTAATGAAATTGGTTAGCAAGTCTGCTTGGTTATTTGCCACATTTGTATTGGTAGCCCACATTAATAAACTTTTATTTTGTTTGAAAAGGGATTACTATTTGAAGCGGCAATATTTCTGCTGCAGAGAAAGGTACTTCGCCCTCACCCCCCCCCCCCCCTTCGCGGGGTGGCGACATCTGAACGCTTCCAAGCACTGAGCTATATTGAAGAGAGGCATGGCCGAGCGCTGTCTGGTGGTTACTACTGGCAATGAGTTCAGCCTCGCACACTCTGGCAATTTCCATAAGCCTCTCCGCTATTCCTGCCGCCTCTTTAACCTTCCCGAGATGCGTTTTCATGTATAAATGTTCATCCCCAGACCGAGCAAGTGTGCAGTGTTCCTCATCGAGTTGCGCAGGCTGGCCGACGATAGATCATGTCTACACCACTTCGTACTTCGGGGCTTCAGCATGCTAGTATGAGTACTACTCAAGTTAAGTATTGCAATGAATGTAGGTTGTTGTTATGCTGGGGGTAGTGTTTCACTTTTAGTAGTGTTTTTTTTAGCGATTTTTGTGTATATGGATTTTTGTAGGGAAGTATTTCTTTACTGTTTTGCTTGTGTGAATTTTCAATATGGTATTTTATGGGAATGTTTGTAAGAGGTGGATTCTTCCTTTTTTTTTTTTTTTGGCATGCTGTAGGAATGGTCTCCTGGACTACGATTTGCCAAAATAATTTTAATGCCAAGGAGTTTAGTGGGTATTTTATGGTGTGCCTTTATGCTCATGGTTAAGTGTAATGAGTGTTTTGCTCCTTCCCAATGGTATTCTTGAAATTAGTATTCCATGTCGTACTTTTTAGTGAATCATCTGGCGTACTTTACTTTTAAAGATGTAAGGGGACTTGCTTTACTCAGGGAGTCATTTTACCTTTTTTTTTAATGGGATTTAACAAGTGTTTATTCAGGTTGGGTGATTTCTCAGGATATATTAATACTGTTGTTTTTCTGTTTGTTCCAGTGCATGTGTGTTCTTTCCTTCCCCTAGTTCACCGATTGGTAGCAAGCAACATAAATTAACAAAGGCAATTTATATGTTTCAAATCAAGTTGCAAGACAGTTGTTGTTGGTGATAATGTATAGATGGGCTTCAATACATTTATATTGATTTTGAAATTTTTGTGTCCATGCATTGATTTTTTTTTAATGGTGTGGGTCCTTCTCATTGCTTACCATTAGCCCTGCTATGCCCTAAAGAGGCGTAACATCCTTTTTGGACAGATCTGAGAACAAGAAACCGCAAACCTGTCACGGACCTACCACAGCGGGGGACCCAGCATCCTTTATGGACCAAACATCTCAAGCTCTGTCACCTGGGGCAAACAGCGTATAGTCAACCAGTAGTTGACACTGCCAATAACCCACAACGAGATGGCAACATAGAATCCAGCAGACAGCAACACAGAGTCCAGCCATCCCGTGCCTGCTGTGCCCAAGTCACGCTGGGGCAGTACTGAGAGACTCTATGGCTGTAACCTGCCAAGTTCCAGTGGCTGTCCCAAACGCACCTCCTAGCCCCAGCAGCAAAGTGTCAACAGACACCCATGCCAGCCACGTGTCAGTGTTAGCTAATTAGCTACCTCAGTGCTGCATACTGTTGGACAGTGTATGTCAGCACAATGCCAACCCAGTGGATATGTAATCCGCTGCTGCTAGAAATAACCAGTGAATTCTTCAAGACAGGCATCAACTTAGTGCTACGATTAATGAATGTAAGCTCTTAAATGATGAATTTAACAGATTGGAGTGTTGCGTAACTTTTGAAATAATATTTCACACACCTTAGTTTGTTAAAGTTGTGGACACATGTAAACATTTTTGCATTAGCTTTTTTTAATTGTTGCCTTTGTTAAATGTACTAAAAATGTGTAGGAAAGCTTAAGAACGCAACCAAAAACTGAAGCTGCGAGAGCAGGCGGCGAGAAGTAAGCCACTTTCTGAAAGAAAGAAATAATTGTTTTTCTAGTGCCATGTTTGCAGATTATGGAAAAGTAATCTAATTTGCTAAAGGATATGTTAAGAAAGCAGTTATGGTCTTTAAAATACACACGTGCGCACTATACACGAGTAAATACGGTGTAAGACAGACATTTGCCACGTGTGCAAGGTGTCACCAACATGTAGTGGCATGGAGAGGTCATCCTACCGCTTCCCCCCTCCCACCACACTCATAAACTAAAAGACTTGACACTGCTGTTCGACAACTTCTCTGTGCGATCATAACTGACAGTGCACGCGGGACATTTCAAATTTGACTTGCATTTGGTGTCACATTAGTTGCATTTTCAGAGGGTTTGAAAGTTTCAGGTCAGCTTGCATTTTGTGTCGGATTACAATAAGTTATACACAGTATTTTAAGACATTATTAATTAGAAAAATGTTTAAAATATATTATTAACAGTAATACTTTTTCTAAAACTCAGTGTGAAGGGCACTGGTATCGGGGTATCTGCAATGGTATTGGGGTATCGGTATCAGAAAACATGGTATAAGAGGCACACTGAAAACCTCTCTAGCTTGCTAGTAGCAAAGATGTAAATATAGCCTGCTGTGCGACACCAGAAAACCTTGTGAATATGTCCATGTAGCCGGCCACTGCAGTGCTGCAGAATAAATAAAGAGTGACGTATAAAAATGGTGACAAAATTTGTTATATGATAGTCTGTCCAATGACGTTTCCTCCCAACAATATTTTTTGCGTGCAGATCATGTGTCTGCAGTGAGTCATCTAGTAAAAGTAATTTGTGAATGCACATTCTAATAAAAGAGGCCCGCGAGAACACAGCCGGGTTCCCCACAGAATAAATACGAACACAAACAAGAAAACATGCACTGTAACTTGAGGAGTTAACAAAAAGAAAATGACAAAGCGTCTCCTGATACCAGCAGGATGCTCTGCTATCCTTCCCTTTCTTATTCCTGGAGCGAGAGAGAGCGAGATAGGATTAGCTACAGGTGTCGGAGCAAGACAGAGAATGTCCCTTTTTAATTCTTGTTATGTAGCGGATAGAGTGAGAGAGTGTTTACATGCCAACTGTGTTGTAAACAATCTTTACCCCGCCCCAGCTGTTAGGAATGTCAAGTTCAATACGAGTGGAGCGACATGCTGTGTTGCAGTGCATAGAGTGATGCTCTTTACAGAAGTGCGAACGGAAGGAAATTGCTGCTGAGGAGACAGCTCTGCATTCCCAAAAAGGAATTTTCTTCCAATCCCCCCATCCCTCTGAGTTTCTTCACTGAGAGGAATGTTGATTATCCAGAGAAAACTCGCTTCCGTTGCAGGCTGCTAGGCAGCATTAGTTGAGTGGAATAGTTGTTCTTCCACCGGGTAAATTGATACCCGCCGATGCGTGGAATATATTCTGTCTCCACTTCAAGGATGGCAATTTCACTATCTGCAAATGTGGCTAATAGAGGGAGACGTTATAGCGGGCTGAACCCACCCTTAGCTAACACCCGTGCATGAACCCTGTATTACAAAAAGCGGAAAGCAGGACACGAGGGATTGCATCAAGCGGGGATTATAAACAGTGGGCGAGATATTCAACAAATGGACAATATAGGCCAGCGCAAGGCTCGTTACGTGTCCAGACATCTGCTAGCAGTTTGAGGCACTGTCTGAACATCAGCCAGCGGCCAACCTCAAGAAGGGCAACGAGAGGGGTGTGCCGAACCACCGTTGCAATACGTCGAGGGACACAGCCTTCAGCATCTTACAAGGTGAATTAGTTCCAAGAAAACATCAGAAGGATATTAAGTAGATAATTGACAGAGTGGCTTTGCATAACAGTTATTATTAATTTTAATCCACAGTTTTACAAACAATTTCAAGTTGATTTTGTGGGGTTAGTTTAGAAATATTATGTAATAAACTAAGAAATGGATGCTGAAACAAAAATTTTCCCTTGTTAATCAACCAAAGAACATTTGATAAGCACTCAAATATTTGTTAAATTAAAACTTTTTAAGTTTTCTTACGATTTTCAACAACAAGTTTTAGCACAACAAATATTTGCAAATTCCTAATTACCATACAAGTTAAAGTAATATACATTAAATAATAATAAACATGTCGACAGAAATAAACAATTGAAATGACATAGTCCATGGTTGGTGGAAACAAAGAAAAAAGGTGTAAAAAAAAAGGGGGGGGGGGGGATGATGATTCTGATGATAATTTTATTTATTTATTTATTAACTTAATGTGCCACCCAACAGCCGAAACCAATAACTGTGTGACACTACATATAAATCACAAGACAGAGACATTACAAAGACAAGCTACATTAACAAACAGTAAACAGAAAGACAGAAAAAAAAACCGACTAACTACCATCACCAAACACACACAAAACACATTAAAATAAAGGAATACTCAAATAACTTATGATATTTAAAATCTACTCATGATTACTTGTTACTAAAATGTTTGGAAAGCTCACAAATGATATCTTTTTACCAATAAAGGGATCATAGTTATATAAATTTTTATTATAATGGTCAAAACATCTATTAACACTATCTTTTTTTAATGTTTCAGCTACAAAGGTATTCATATTTCTATGCCTATAACTTGGTATCCTAAGACCTACAGAATGAACAATAGTTGAACAATTTATACATGATAAAAAACCATTGACTAAAAATAAGACACCTAAGATTTCTCGCTGTAACTTAAGTGATTGCGAGTTATGTATTGATAGTTCAATTTCATAGTTGGAATTTTGTTTGTATAAAGAATATCTGATATACATTATTTCAAATAACCTTTTCTGAACATTTTCAATCCTAATAGAGCGTAGCTGTAATAGAATTCCAGATAACAGAACAATATTCACGTTTTGATCTAACTAATGCATGGAAAAATCATAATAAAGAATCAGAGGAAGAAGCTGAATAAGTTATAAATTTAATTAAACCTAATTTCCTATTAGTATTACTTATTATATAATCAACATGGTGATGAAAATACAAGTTAGAATCTAGTATAACACCTAAATCACGTATAAAATCAACGTTTTTAATCACTAAATCATTAACATCATATTAAAATTTAATAGGGTTTGTTTTTCTAGTGAATGAAATTCGTACAATTTTGTTTAAGTTTAAAGACATGGCATTATCCTTACACCAAGTCAAAATCGCAGTGATATCATTTTGTAATTTTTTACAATCATTTACATCTTTAATAATTTTGAATATCTTGAGATCATCAGCAAACAATAGTGCTTTTAAATGCCTTAAAACAGTTATAATGTCATTAATAAATATGTTGAACAGTAAAGAAAGAGTTCCTCCTTGAGGTACAACTGAAGAAACATGATAAAAGGATGACAAAACATTTTCTTCTTTTACTACCAATTTTCTTTGATCAAGATAGTTCATAAACCAATTTACAAATGGTTTATCTAACCCAAATGCTAATAATTTATCCACTATAATTGAATGCTGACATGTATCAAAGGCTTTTTGCAGATCAAAATACACAACATCAATTTGATTTCTATTTGTAATGTTACCATAAAGTTCATTAATAAAATTACAGAGATTCATCGTAGTTGTTTTAGCTACCTGAAAGCCATGTTGGCAATTTGTAATTACATTTTTTGTATAAAAATTAAGGTACCTATAGATAATTTTATCAAAAATCTTCGAAAAACTACATAGTAAAGACATTGGTCTATAATTATTCATGTCTTGTTTGTTTCCCTTTTTAAAAATAGGCACAATAATAGCTTGTTTCCAGAGATTTGGATAAATGTTACTAGATAAACTAAGCTTAAAGATGTGTGTTAATACAGGAGTACAAATTTTTGAGCAACCTTAAATTATAAAATTGGGAATACAGTAAATTCCATTTGTTTTACTACTTTTGAGACTTTTGATAGCCCAGAGGACTATCCTTTGCGTAATAGTACGAGTTGAAAACTGTAAATAAATATTTTTAAGTATTGCTTTGCAGAATTTTGATCTGAGTTTTGTTGACATATAGTTCAGAAAAATGTTTGGCAAACATATTTACAAGGATTTCAGGTTCATGTACTATGCCAGAATTCAACGACAAATTTATTTTTTCACTATATCCTTTCTTCATTACTTTTACATAGTTCCAAAATTTGGACGGATTCTTTTTCAACCCACTATTAATACTACCTTGCCACTTAAGCTTATCAATTTAAATTTTTTCTTTGAGTGATCTTCTATATTGTGAAAAGTACAATAATTTTCCTCTGTTTTGTTTTTCTTATATAACCTAAAGAAATGTTCCTTCTTTTTTTTTATTAATTTGAAGTTGCACGGTAACCAAATTGGATGTTTATTATTAACAATTTTCTTCATAGGTACAGATTGATTGATTAAAAATTGTGAATTTATAGTTAAAAATTTGATCATTTGATTAATATCATCTATACTATAGATAGGACTCCCCCAGTCAAATAAATTGAAAGCTGTATACAGGGAGTAAAAGTCACCATTCTTATAATTTCTTATCAAAGACAAGTTGTAACCACCTATATTATCTTCAAATTCAATCTTACAGTGACAATAGCGTGCAGGATGATAATTTTCTTTGTCAACCAAAAAATCTATTGCTTGTTCTACATTAATAAAAAAGTTTGAAAAAATAACTGTAGAAGAATTTGACCTTTTTACTTGATGATGTAATAATGAGCTATATTTTGGGTATGATTGGAATTTCAATCTATGACCGGAATATTAAAATCACCAACAATTAATACGAGATCTAAATAATTAGCAAGTTTTGACTCTAAAAATCTAAAATAATTATTAACTTCAATAACAGATAAATGTGGGGGATGATATAAATTACCTAGGATATTTGTTATTATTTTTTATTTGTACTGAGCGAAAAAAACTATTTGAGTTGACTGCTGTAAAAACCACTCCACCTCTACTAAGGTTAGTCAAATAGAAATCTTGAACTTTGCAATAAATACAATAATTATTAGAAAAATAATGTGAGTTTATACCATTAAAATTAAACCATATTCCAGTTAAACATATAATGGGATAGTCTACACTTTATATTTTGAGAGAATATTTGTGATTTTGTTCGAAGACCTCTCACATTTTGGTAGTACACGCTGAAGCCATCTTTCCTAACACTCATTTAATGACGGTGTAGACCCCTCATTGTCCAACATGGTTTATTTTACGACGGTGTCGGCACCCCCAGCTGCCTGACACAGATGTTTTAGTTGACTGGTGGACATCATCAGTTATCTTATCATCAGTGCTTGTCGCATTATAGAGATGTTCACTTAGAAGGCCGACGTAAAAAGGACTGATAAGACTCCCGGCAGGCCAAAAAACTGTATTAAAAATTCTGTCAAAGTCCGAGTCAGCTACAGCCACGTAAAAAGAGGAATAAGTATCATATTTTGTTTTTTAATTTAGATACCTTCAGCTCAGACACTTTAAGTTCTTGGTTTATATAGGTTACTATATCACTCTCCTCTACTTCAGGTGCAAAGCGGGAGACAAACATGGCTTTCATGCGCGGTTTTACTAATTTGGGAACAGTTTTAATGTGAAAGTTATTTTTCAATCTGAGCTGTACTTGTTTTCGAACTACAGCCGACTAGGAAAGAGGTGAACTACTTCCAGTTGACGCCTTTGTGCCATGTCGGTGAACTTCCACAAAGCCATCCGCATCAGCGGCAGGGTGTTTAGATTCAAATTGCTGATCTCTACTCTATTAATTAGCACATTTTTAACATGGTATTTATAACAAATATGATTGGATTTTCTTGTAAATGAGATGCATATTGTCTTCTCTGTGTTGAGTCCCATTGAATTTACTAAACACCAATCATGAATTGCTACAATATCAGTTTGTAATAACGTACAGTCTCCACCATCTTTGACATTTCTATACATCTTTAGATCGTCGGTGTAAAGAAGTGCCTGCGAGTGCCTTATTACACCGACAATATTATTTATAAAAATATTAAATAGTAGCGGAGCCAAAGTACTTCCTTGTGGAACTCCGGAAGAAACATTGTGAAATTTCGAAAAAGAATTTTCCATTTTTACCTTAAAAGTTCTGTCAGCAAAGTAATTAGCAAACCATTTAATAAATAAAAAATCTAGCCCAATTGCATGTAACTTAATCCAAATTATTATGTGTTGGCATGTATCAAATGCCTTCTGTAGATCAAAAAATATAACATCCACTTGTTTTTGTGTAGTTACTTCAGAGTATAAATCGTCAACTAGGTTGAACAGATTTGTTGTTGCGGCAATAATAATAATAATATGAAATCATTTTACGCACAAGTGAGCCACATAGTAGAGGATGGCCCATGCTGCCACATGCTCTCCTTTTGTCTGTATGAAGTGATAGTTGATGCTGTGGAACAATAATGACATAGACTTGAGGTACACCAAGATGGCCATTAGATAGTGGATCTTGTAGACTGGGTGTCTGAAACCAAATACAATTACCTAAAATGAAAAACATTCACATTACAATTATTTACCTCCATTAGCACACTCCATACTTTTAAAAATACTTACAAACTTTAATCTCTGTAAACATAAAAAGTATTACAGTAGAATCACTATTGATCATTTTGTTAAGGGACTTTAGTGACTTTACACAGACAAAAAAAAATGCTTGTCCCCTAGATTTTGTATGTAATGTAAAAGTTGTAGCAAGTTTAAAGTAGAAACCTGGTACATCACCACATCATTGAATGTTTACTGTGGTATAAACTAGGGGTGGGCCAATATAGGCTATTCACAGTAAAGTGAGCACTTTTTAAGGCACTTTCAAATTTTTTCTTTTAGGCAATTTTTATCTTCCTGCCTCTCTTTTTATTAGTCACATGGCAATGCTGCAAATGTGACTAATAAATTCAGCATATACTTTCACCATTCTCAAAAGTTAATATCTGAGGCTGCAACAAAACATATTTTTTTGTGGTTAATACCTGGTGGGGAGGGCCTTTAAAAGTGCTCATTTTATCGTGAACAGCCTATACCACATTTTGCCAATACCAACAATACCAATTCTCAACTGTAGATCCTGCAGATTACAGCGATGCTGATACCAGCTTTGATGAGCACAATCATAATTCCCAATTCCCAATATTTGGAAATACTTTTTATTACTTAAATTTAATTATTTAGTTTTGTGAACACTTTAAACACTTCATATTAGGTGCCTACAACATAGAAATGAAACACAAAACAATTTTTTAATAATAAATGATAATATAGACAATTTAACTGGGCAAATAAGTGACTTAACAATCAAGGAAAAACTGTTACCAGACAATACAGCATTCATTACAAACTGAGTTCATTAAAGTAACCTTCAAAACTTCAGGCAATCTGAAGTGAACTTGGATTTTAAATCTGAGAAATACCCCTACATAAAATCAACATGCATGTTTGTTTAAACCAACAGCCTAAAGATGTCATTAAAAAGAACTTATATTGAAATCAACTTAATATTAAATATTCACTTGAAGTTGACAAAATTTTTATTTATTTATATTAATATTTTTATTTATACTCCGTCGGCCGAGACGTACTCAATCCCTTGGTTAAAATGACAACTGACATATTTGCGACAATTTTTGCCAATTATTACTTGCAGAGTCTTATTCAAAACCTTTAACACTCTAACCAAAATTGCAAACCAACAGTTTCCAACAAGAACTACACCTGTCAAAATCTGTGTTATTTGCATTCACTTTCCATTTCCAACAACGAGCATACAAGTACCAGAGACGTCACTCAAGGCAAAGCAGCAGAACTGTTATTTTTTGCCCAGTGCAAATGTGCCAATGGGTTGGCACTACATCACGTGAACAGTTTTCTGCATAATATTTCAATTGTCTAATTCCACACATTTTAATAAAAATGGTTTCAATATTCACATTTAAAATATGTAGAATTACATCCGAAAATAAATGGCCACTGTGAGCTGCCGAGTGTCAGTACACAATGCCAAATCGTTGTTAGAATACTTAACTAGCTCACATCACAACAATGTAATGCTACATCACCACCAACATAAAAAAAAGTGGATTTATATAAATCATTGTACTTCAGTCTCTACAATTAAATCAATATAACTATTTTTTTTTTTTCAATTCCGTAGAAAAATATTAATAAAATGATAAGCAGTTCATTTACAATATTAAATAATTCAAATAATTTCCCATTTTTATATTGCTGATATTGCACTAGGCAAATAAACTAATTCGAATTGGAAATAAATTAAGTGTTCTGTTTACTCCTATCCAGTGTCTAGGTGTTGATTTTCAATAACAACAGTGTCATAAAATGCGTGATTTGTTTTCATTGCCACCAACCTAAGAGTGCAGTAAACGCATAAGAGAAGAATAAGAATAAAGGTTGCTTTCTCATTGTCACCAACCTATGAATGTAGTAAAAACGTAAGAAGAAACTGAAACCAAAAACTCTTGCGAGATGTACACAATACTGTCAATAGCACCAGTTTTCGATTGACTGCCTATTGCATTCCCTTAGTGTCCAAAAATGAATAATGCAAACAATCTTTGGCAAATTTACAAACACAAAATACAGTAAAATGTAAACAACGGGAACAAATCATCGAAAAACAATTGTTCTTAATATATTTTGGATTTCTGACAATATCTGATTGATGGTTGTGGTAAATTAATACTTTACGAGATGTAGCATGCCGGGTTATTTAATGTTGTGTTAAATAAATTAGTGCTACTAATCGGTGAATAACAATCTGCAAATAATGTTCAGATGCCGCTGATGCCGATGGTTGTGGTATCGGCCAGTTAATCGGTATAGGTATCAGCCCATCCCTAGTATAAACTGTGGCTTCCAATGACACTGCATTGAAAAATAAACACTACAGCCAGATAACTGCTGCACTTTCGTTAAGTTGATGTCCAAATGCCACCCTGCTGTGAGAGAAGCAATTTAAACTTGAGAACAAACAGGTATTAAAAGTGGGATGGAGGTACAATTTTTATTTTGCGATGGTGAAGCAGGAGACAGAACAAGGGAACACACTGCAACATTTTCTGTCTAGTAAAAAAATCTTTCAGCGCTTGCCTCTCCTTTTCAATGTTTCAGTTTGTCACACTTAAAGAGAAGAGGAGTGGAACTGAGAGGTTTGGATGGCTCTTAACAATGATGACTTGAAAGCTAATGGAGGTGTAACTAGTGAGTATGGAGCTATGCTGGAATGCAAGAACAGGGGGAATGGAAGATCCCTGAGAAAACACTCCAAACAGCCTCATTATCCAGCACAATTCCCTTGGGCAAAAACTCAGGAGTAACCATGGCCCTGTTGGGAATCGAACACGGCTCACTTAGGTAGGAGGAGTCTGACTACAACACCACCATGACCCCACCAGATACCAGTAAGAAGACTACACAACTCATTGCTGTCCCGACCAACCAGACGTTGACTTCCAAGGATGGAGACACAAAACTTTGCAGGCAAGTGTTGGTTACACTTTTAATAAATTGTTTAGTTTATTTTTTACAGTGGTGTTGCACAAAGCTGTATAGTCTGTCCCATTTACGGTTTCCAAGTTTCCAGATTTTAAAAGCTACAATGAAATTTCTTGATTTAAAAAATATTTTTTTGTGTTCGTGAGTATTGATTTGATGGTAATTAATAATATCTGTTTAATTAATTGTAAGAATATGAATATATTTTATTGATAGTATTTTGATAACACAATGTAGATGTTACCATCAGAAATAAAATAAAGATCTGTGTAATCACGTATTTTCCTCAATTATAGTTGACATGTTTGAAATGTCAAGCAAAAATTCCCATGACATTGACATGTTTTGACAGTCACGTGGAAAGCACATGGTGGCAGAAGGATACCTATTCAGATTTTTTACAAGGTACTACTTTCATACAATCTGTCAAAATCTGGAAACCTTACACGAGACAGACTATAGTATACTTGACTGTGTTAAACAAACCGTACAGTTTCTATAGTCCAACACATATGGGACCAGGTCCTGTCGAATTACAGAAATCTATCTGACCACTGGATAGAAAAAAAAACACTTAAACAAATAGAGTATTAACAAAAGAACTTACAAAAGTAGTAAAATACAAAAACTAATAAAAATTAAAAAGTAAAAATGTGATATCTGTTCATTATATTAATCAAACATGTGCATACAAAAATAAAATATTCAGTAAGGTATTGTATTAATATTAATATTGCATTAATGCATCATCAGGTCTTTTATAACCAGTCTCAAGGTTACATTCAACAGCAATTTTCTGAATGAGAAAATCATTAATCTCTGTTTACCTCCTTGGTTTAAAACATTCATTGAAACCAGTTTCTTGAAGTCTTCTTAAAACCAACACATCAGCAGCCAAAATTTTCCATTCTCTTCTGCCTATGTTAGGTTTGTGTTCAATGCACTGTGACACTGTTTTGTAGAGTAAGACATTGTCTGGGCCAGGTTGCTGGTCTAGTGTTTCAAATTTCCCACCCTCAGTGGTGCTAAAGCTGATGCCATTTTAATTTTCCAGCAGTTGTTCGCTTGGCGTGACCATGGTAAGTCATTACCCGGGTTATTGGTAAAATATTTTAGTATACAGTCCATTACTTTGAACCCCAAGCCCAGAAGGTTGGTCCATCAGGCCAGATGGAACCGACAATTCTTGTGTTGGTTGTTCGTTTCCTTGTATCGTTCTCGTCATATTTCTGTTTGTGCTTTGTGCGGAGATTGACACTGTTTGTGTGTGGATATGGTGCCAAAAATTGTAAGTGTGCATCTGAAGATTAGGGACGTCTACTAAACATCAAGTTTATCAGCGCACTTAATTTGTAAAGATTTTTGGTGTGCAATAAGTTTGAGACCTTTGTACATATAGGTTAATGGTAATGAACAAAAGGTATAACAAGATGGCATCGTTACTTCAACACAGTGCTGTTTGAGTCAAGACTGCAATTGACTGCTACACAGGTGAGATTGACTAACTGACAGTGGACTTTGTATTGACTCATTTGTTTACATAGTATGTTTGTATTTTATCTACATCATGAATGAGTGAGAAGGTTGAAGTGTTGGTTAGTCGCCTGGAGTGGGCAGAAAACAAACTGCATCAGCCCTTGCAAATAATGTAGACTCTGACAGCTCAAAATGCCGACTGTTTATTTCTAAGTCCCGCGACTTGCCTGACCTGTAAACTAGCTATGAGAATGATCACTTAACATTCGAGTTGAAATGCATGACCAAAGCGGATTTTGACCAAGGTAAGCACACAGATAGGCTGGATGATTTTTATGATCTGTATTATTCTATTCCTGCAGTTTTAAATACTGTGTCCTGTAATTCCAAGTCAGACCATGTTCCCAAAGGGCCTACAACTTCATTGCGAGTGATGTTACTGTCAATTAAACTCCCTCATTTCACAGGAAATCTAGCAACTTGGATAAATTCCTCAAATTTATTTGAGACCTTCATAATAAATAACCGGGAACTTTCCAATGTGGAATGATTCACGTACTTAAAGCTGACCTTGGAAGGTGAGCCTTTAGCGCTAGTACAGTAACTGCCTTTAGCAGGTGACAATTTTAAGGTTACTTGGACCTTATTGGTGAAGCAATACGGTAATAAGCCATTGATTGTGTCTCATCACATAGATGCCATTGTGCAAGTTCCTGTTGCCCACTTGAACTCTACAGCATCCATGTGTTACCTTCTATCCACAGTGAATGAAAACGTGCCAGCACTGAAGGCCTTAAAACTTCCAGTGGATCATTGGGACATCTTATTACTTCATCTTCTTGAGAAGCATGTTAATGAGGACCTTTGAAAAATGTGAGAATTAATTGTACAGGACTTGGAAATTCCTGAGATTTCTTGAGAGAAAGTGCAAGCCTGGCAAAGCAGTTGGGGGGGGGGATCTGATCAGACACCCACTTCAAATTGGGTCAGAGCAAAGATACCCTTATTCGGAAGGTTGAAGGTCATTTGCGTACAATAGGTGAATATCTTGTTACTTCATCCCCAGTGTGCTGTGTGTGTAAAGGTAAACATCCTATTTATAGGCTGTTCACAGTAAAGTGAGCACTTTTTAAGGCCCTCCCACCAAGCATTAACTGCTAATAAATATGTCTTATTGCAACCTCAGGCATTAAATTTTGAGGTGAAATGTATTCACTTTGTTTATTGGTCAAATTGCAATGTTTATATTAAGATGGAAATGGAATGAAAAATTCCGAAGGGCCTTAAAAAGTACTCACTTTACCGTGAACAGCCTATACCATTGCAGTATGTTCACCCAGAAAAGTTCAAGGGAAAGATTTGAGAGTGTTAAGGAGCACAAACTTTGCATCAACTGTTTACAACCCCTCCACATGGTGAGAAACTGTCCATCATCCACGTCTTGTCACCATTGCTCATCTCGCCACCATTCAGTTTTGAGTTTCACCTGTGTAGATATAAACAGTTCTGATCAAAAACCACATGAACCTACAGAGTCTGTAGAAATGCTTGGAAATACAGTGGGAAAGAAAACAAAACCATCTCCCCTGCAACTGTTCTTTCATCATTTTCCAAAAGGGTGGCTAGCTGTGCTACAGTAATGTTGTCCACCACCGTAGCTGAGGTTCAAGACACATTGGATAAGTTTCAGAAAGTTCGTGGTATGTTAAGACTCGGGTAGTCAAGCTAGTTTTATTTCAGAAGATGTCCTGTCACATCTAGAGCTGTCACATAAGAAGACGACAATGCCACTCCAGGGTCTTTCTCAAGTGCCACTCAGTGTGGCATGTGGAGTTGAGTCATGTGTGCTGAAACGTTGTGGGAAGGACCGTGTTCCTCTGCAGACATGATGAGAGTCCTTCCACTTCTAACAGGACACATTCCTTCGACACCCTTGCAATCAAAAGCCTGGAGCATTTTTCGCATCTGAAGTTGGTTGACCCAACTATACCAATCCAGGTTGTGTCGACATGCTTGCTGCTGCAGAATTGTTTCCATAAATCCTAACAGGAACACAACTTGAAGGCCCCCCTGGTACTCCAGTTGCTTTGGACTGTCTTTCGATGGATAAAATACATTAATGGATAGAGTTAATACTGCACAGCCCTTCAGAGAAGTTGCCACATTCTTTGTAACAAATTCATTGGATGAAGCTCTAGGTGCTACAGTCGAGCGCCTGTGGAAGTTGCAGGAGTTACTAGATGCCAAAGCAGCGTACACGCCAGAATAGAATGAATGTAAAACCATACTTGTTGAAACCTATGTATGAATCGAAACAGGGAGGTACATGGTCACACTGCCCTTTAAATACTACTGACCCAGATCTAGGTGAATCCCATGACTTGGCACTTCGTCATATTCATTCATTAGAGCATCATTACAAACGACAACCAGAAGTAAACACATAGTACGTGGCATTCATGCAAGACTACTTGGCCACTGGACACATGAGTTGTATCGAGCCTTGTGAAGTAGCTTCAATTGAGTCTTATTTTATTCCTCATCACTATGTTCAGAAACCTAGTAGCAGTACCACTAAGCTAAGGGAAGTATTTGATGCCTCAGCTCAGGCTTGCTGAATGATTAGTTGTTGAATGGTCCGAAGTTACAATGTGACATTTTGAATGTCCTACTGCATTTTCGTCTATAATTGTCTTCACTGCTGATGTTAAAAAGATGTATCGCAAAATTTTAGCGCACCCAGACCAAAGGGACTTTCAGAGTATTTTTCGGCGGAAAGGTGAACTTGAACCAGTACAAGAATATCTGTTAAATAGTCACATATGGTGTATGCATAGCTCCTTATCTTGCTCTAAAAACATTGCGTCAATTGGCTGAAGCTGAGAGGGAAGACTTTCCATTTGCTGCAACGGTATTGCTAACAGACACCTGTGTGGATAATGTCACAGGTACCAGTTATCATCAATCTGCTCGAAAATTGCGACAGGACCTGCAACAACTACTCTCTTGCAGAGGTATCCAACTGCGGAAATTCTTCAGCAATTCCCCTGATCTCCTAAGGGACCTACTTTCAGAAGATGTACAACAGTCTTTAAAAACATACTTGTTTGACAACAGTACCTGTGTGAAAGTACAGGGTCTACATTGGAATCCGGGTAAGGACACCTTCTCGTATGATTTTCAACTTCCGCCCCTGTGATCACAAAACGATCTTGTCAAGGCATAGCTCATGTTCGATCCCCTGGGGTGGCTGTTGCCACTGATGCTCCTGGCCAAGCACTGCTTGTGGTTGGCTAATGTAGGCTGGGACAGTCCAGCTCATTGTGACATAGCTGAAAAATGGGAAGCCACACAAAGTGAAATGCCATGTTGTTCCACCATTTCGATTCCTCGCTGCATCATTCCCCCCCCCCCTCCCCGCCGTGCCAATTCAGCCCTAGAAGTGCATGGATTTGCTTATAATTCAGAGAAGGTGTCGTTTCAACTTGCCTATTACTCACAAAGTCGAAGGTCGAACCCTTGAAAAGGATGACCCTCCCACATCTGGACATGTGTGCTGCTCTCCTCTTAGCTCGTCTTCCTACACTAACTGAGGCTTATGCTTCTGCGCTGCCCCAGAGAGACGTGTATTTGTAGAACCTTTGGCCTCGGAGAAGAAAACGTGGCACATCAAACCACCAGCTGCACCCCATTTTGGTAGTTTGTGGGAGGCAGGAATTAAAAGTGTAAAATTACTGCTCCTCAAGACTATTGACCCACAGCTCCTCACCTATGAGGAATTGAGCACTGTACTGGCCCAAGTCGAAGTATCCTTGAATTAACACCCCATGTGTACCATTTCAACCGATCCCAATGACGTGTCTGCATTAATTCCCTTACCTTTGGCCCTCCGCAAGTGCTCGCAGACCAGGATGTCATCTCTGCTCCCCCCCAACAGGCTGAAGCAATGGCTATTAGTGCAACAAATTCACTTTGGAAGCGATGGCACCAAGAGTATTTAAATCAACTCCAGCAAAGGGAAAAGTGGATCAGTGGGGACACGAACGTGGCTGAAGGACAATTACCATATGAACCCGAAAGGAAGACAAAGTTTTTTAGAAAAGGAACAGAAAAAATAAAGAGGTCATCTACAATTCAAAACCTAGGCACAAATACTATAAATGTGCAACATTGCTAGTTCAGTATTTAAGTTTGTGTTACATGCACAAAATTACTATGGGCTTCTATTCATTAATTTTTACTTAGGTAGCAGTTAAGTCCTCCAAAATTGGCGTACCATTAGACAGAGGATTTTGACAAAGGCTTTTCAGGCTTAAATACAGTGTGTCCTATGGTTGTATATATTTTTGTAGTGCTGAGACTGTACATGTCAACTTTGACAAGGGGCCCCTTTATCTGATGTCCCCCAGCTATAAAGAGGAAGTACTTTGCTGGAAAGCAAAATGGCTCAAGTCACAAATTATTTTAAAACCCACAAAGGTATGTAAGAAAGATGCTGCTACCATATAGCCAGGTTACACACACCTATTTCATTGTGATCAGCTTCTTTTTAAAATTAAAAAAAAATATGATATTATTCATATAATAGCATTTCTTCTTGAAGGGTTTGTCATAAATTCATGCAAAAATACACTATCTACCAAAAAGTAATTGGGCACCCCTGTGATGATAGGTAATTCAGTACGTCAGTTGACTTGTGTTTCATGGCCTTCGGTGTAGGACTGCTGGGGTTTGTCCATGGTAGCATGAACACAGAAGCCTATTGTAACATTCTGGATAACGAAATGATCCCAACATTGCGGCGTTTTTACGGAATGGACCCGTGTTACTTCCAGGATGACAATGCCAGGTGCCATGTTTCAAGGCTACTATGCAGTGGTATGCCGACAACAATGTTCGCTGATTGGACTGGCCAGCCTAGAGCCCAGACCTCAACCCTATAGAATATCTTTGGGACGAATTGAATCGCCGGGCGAGGGCTCGTCAGGCACAGCCAAAATCCATCGCTCAACTCATGGAATGGTTGAGAGAGGAATGGCGACGAATCCCCGTGGATGTCCTGCAAACACTCGTAGAGAGCATGCCAGATGGTGGCTGCTGTTATAGCCGCAAGAGGTGGCCCTAAGAGATTCTAATGGGGTGACAACCTCCCGAGCAAACATTGTGGACAGGTGCCCAATTACTTTTTAGTACATAGTGTACTTTCAACATAAATAATTTTTTCAGAACTTCACAGGTGTAGTCTTGAATTCAGGTTTAAATATTTTTCCCTCAAAAACAGTTTTTTGGGAAGGGTTTGTCTTAGATTCCAGGTCGCCTTCCTTTCGGGTAAATATGGTAGTCCTCATCAAAGACCCTAACCTGCCTCCTCTACGCTGGGGCTTGGCCAGAATTGTTAAGGTGTTTCCTGGCAAGAATGGAGTTGTACGAGTGGCTGAAGTGCACACCTCTCATGGCATACTCATTAGGCCTGTAATGAAATCTGAAGTGTGAAAGGCTGGATGTAGTCAATAGAAATTACCAAATATGTCACCATTTTTGTATACAAAATCGGGTCATTTGATCATTTTGTTAACAAAATCTGCCATTTCGGACACGGCCTGAGATGAGTGAGAGTCCAACGCGCTTCAATGGACGGAAATGGATGTCTCACTCAGGACTCTGTGACAGGATGATGGTTTAAAGAGATAAACATCAGCTCACACGGCACAGTGATAGACGATGTACAGTACTGCTGCTTGTTAGACGACACACTTTACATCACCTTACCGCTGCACGGATAAGTTGTAAAAAGGTTAAGTGAAGCATGAATAAGTGGGAGTGTATTGCAGTAATATGACAATAAGGCTTATTAGACATTTTAGAATGCTGTGAACTCACTTGCTTTTCTTCAAAATGAATACCCAGAAGCATCCCGACAGGAAGAACAGCAATGCCATCATGAAGTACAAAGCAGGTAGCGGCATCTCTCCAGCTGATAAGTAGTTGCCATTGTTCTCTTCCTTGATCTCTATCTGTCCATCATAAGATTCGTCACTATATACAACATGTAGTGAGTTGTTACACAATCACACTGACAGACAAGGACTCAGAGCTAAATAATAATAATGAATAGGTAACCTGCACATTATAAAAATAGAGCAGCTTTTTTTTATGGAAAAAAAAAAAAAAAAATTTGCATTTTCACAAAATGTAAAATTATGGTACAAAAACTAATAGGGAGCCTTATTCCCATCAGTTAAAACCAGGTTGCCTTCAACTGGCCTTTTACATAAGCTTTAATTTCTGTATCAGTTATGACTAGTGTAGGAGGTAGTACAGGGCCAATGTGTTAAACGTGATTTCCAAGTTATTCTCTGTGTGATAATTTCTTGAGTGTCACTGTGTCGTTTCCTATGTAAACACAGCCCACCAGAGTAAATCCGGCAGACTCCGTGCTATTTAAAGCCAGAACACATACACATTAGACGGCCACCCGAGCTTTGCCACGGAGTAGAGTTTGGAGGAGCTTCAACCACTAGGAACTCCACCAGGTGAATCGAGCAGCCAGGTTATTCCATACTCCACCATTGTTCTTTATAGGGCCGGAAGGGGGTTGGAAATAACTTTGATTGATCGACTCCTGTGGATACCACACTTAAGTATCCTGTCAAACAGCTTGAACAAACCTACCACTCTCTACAGGACAAAGGGAGTAAGAGGCAGGAGGCATAGTTCCTGCCTGTGGGTCTGTGATCACTTAGAAGTACATCTTAGGGAAATGAGTCGCCGGCTTGCCTTTTGCAAGGCCATATTTGCCCCATCACCTATGCCGTACTCTCGGAAGGGAGGCATGCAGAGAAAGTTGGGAAAAGCAGCTTACGCCTCTAAAAGTAATCCGAAATACAAACCCATTGCTTATTCTGCACTTAGCAGCTTTTTACCTAAGCAAGGCAGGATTCACACTGCCTGCATTACTGAGAGGCCTACTCTTCAGCACTCCCGACACCACTTTTTCCCTTTTGATTAAGACCGTTGGCACCTCTCACACATTGGTTGAGGCATTAAGAGGAGAGGTACTACCATACTGAGTCACTAAACAGTGATTTAGTGATCGCCTCACCTGCAGCCAACAGCCTTCCTCCAGCAACCAGCCAAGCAAGAACACTTCATCTCCTGGGGACGACCGCAGCAGCCACCTGTCATCAACACGACAGGGACAGAGTCTCCAGCCGAGCAACTTACTAACAGGTAAACCATCACATAAGGGCTAGCCCGTCCACAAGGCCGTGACAGTGTGTCTGGACTTTAATCTCCTCCGACAGGCCACCCGACCTGCCTTGTACACTGGCCGTGCACCAGCCAAATACAGAGGTGCTCCCAGGTACATCATAAGTCTGGCCTCTCGCACACAAAAACTGTAAAATAGGCCACACTCAATTATCAAAAGTAATATAAACAAGGATTATGTTGCATAACCTCAAATGCAGTTTGCCTAATTTTGACGTGAATAGCCCTAACCTATAGAGCCCCTTTATTGGGCACACGTCTATTATGTTAAAACTGATTATATATATATATATATATATATATATATATATATATATATATATATATATATATATATATATATATATATATATATATAGGGGGGGGAGGGAGGGAGTGAGTGAGTGTGTGTGTTTTTTTTTTTTTGTCCAGAAAGACTATGTAAAGTACATTTTCTTCTGTGGTTAGTTTTTTTAGCTATGGCAATAAATACTAATCGTATAGGACAACAAATTGTATTGAAATTTTTTTTGGGCGACGATGGGCATGTATATTAAATATCCACGTTACTGCAATTGTACATACGGCCATGTGGTTGATGTAATTGCCACTGGTTTTCATTACTTAATGACCACAGGCCTACCAGTCTTCACCATTTGTGAGGAATCTTTTTTGTAAATGCTTATTTTATTGTAGTTGCTACAAATAGGTTCCATAATTATTGATTGTAGAAGACTTTTACAGTTCTAATTAACTATTTCTGTGTATGATTTGACAGACCTAACTCTTATTGTGTTTGTCCACCGCCTAAATGTAATTTTTTTAAGGTAGGCCTAATGGTGACATTGCCTTTACACAGAACTCCAGCAGACTTTTGCTTCCTCGTAGTTCATTTTACTGCTCAGTTGTGTATTAATGATTTTTTATGATGCTCTCATCAGTTAACTATGCGAGATTCACATTCATTTTTGACTGAATTCATTAAATTTTCTGAGAGACGTACAAAGAAGGCAATTCTGATCATACTTCAGGCCAGGTAAGTTTTTGTAGTCTCCGTTAAATTGTTTAACTCAAGTGATTTAATTTTGATTACAGTGTTAATTGTAACCAACATCAATGTCTTTCTATCTTGCCTCAAATATTTTCCCATTGTGAGAGTTACAAACTTGCAAGTCCAATGAAATTTATTGATTTAAAAAATATATTTTTTGTGTTTGTGATTATTGATTTGATAGTAATTAATAATATCTGTTTAATTAATTGCAAGAATATGAATATATTTTATTGATAGTATTTTGATAACACAATGTAAATGTTACTACCAGAAATTAAAAAAAGATCTGTGTACTCATATTTTCCTCAATTAGGCCTATAGTTGGCATGTTTGAAATGTTAAGCAAAAATTCACATGATGTTGAAATGTTTTGACAAGTCACATGGACTGCACATGGTGGCGGAAGGATACGTATTCTGCTTGTTTACAAGGTACTACTTTCATACAATCTGTCAAAATCTGGAAACCTTACACGAGACGGACTATATTTACTTGTGTGCATACACATCAGTTCAGATTTAGTGTTGAAAAGCACTCCCTTACGGGAGTCCATCTTATAATAGGTCTAACAGCTATTATGTACAATGTATATCTTCGTTGGAATGTTCAAGGTAAGTCCCTAAGGAATGTTCACTTTTGTACGTGTTGAAAACACACTCTTACAGACAGCATTCTTTGTGTAAGCGATCTTCACATAAACACTTTCAAAATGTATTGTGACATTTATAAGTTTATTAACACATAAAGTCGCATTTAATGATGATCATTATAAAATATAAAAAGCTAAAATGTTATTGTAATGTCGAAGTCTCTGTCTTCAACGTAATCACTGGCATTATGGCGAGTGTCTTTACAGGATTCATTTATGGTAGCCATTACTGTCACTGTGGTGAGCATCTATTTGTAATGCTACTTACTTAAGTGGGCTATCTGCCACTGAAACACTTGAACTGTGAGCTGTAAAATGTCTATCAAAAGTTAGTGGCGTACAGCTTTTTACGGCTATATACATAAAAAGTTATTTATCACATAGTCAAGTGATTAATTACTGGTTCATTTACCTCATTGGTTATTTATACTGGAACTGTACTGGATACTTTTAATTTAGCCTAAATGTGATTGTTCTGCTTACGTCACTGTCATTTGCTTCTGGCTAAATTTAATGTGGTGCACGTGACCGGTCTATAAGAGTCTTTTTGTCACGTACACATAGTAGTGGTTTACAACTACTACACTGTTGTTAAACTTTGCCCATTTACTGGTGATCTTCAGTTTCACTTTCAACGGGCCTCCCTTTGGATGAAGGGCAGTGTGCAGAGGGTATGGCAACATATACCTGGTTGTGGGTCTCCATCATGGCGATTCCTGGTACCTGCCAGGCGTATGGGCGGTCTTGGGGGCATCAGGTGCCGTGGAGCAGCCAGGAGCGTCGTGGCGTCTGCTTCTGCCGCAACAAAGTGGGAGGGCACTCGTTCAATGGAAGTTGAGGCAGTGCGGGGGAGTGACAAGCCCTCCGTCCAACTGCACCGGTTCCTACCCGTAGGGCAGGATGATTCTCCAATGGGACAGTGCGGGGGAGAAAGGTCTCTACCCCGACTGCGGGCAGCACAGCTAGTCGTGGTACCAGGTCGTGGGTGGCATCGACTGTCTCAGTGGCCAGGTCCTGGGGTGAGGCAGTGGAGGAGAGAGATTCACGTCGAAATCCACTGTGGGTGATGTGCCTGTTGAGAGGTAGTGGGTGGCATCTATGTTCTCGATGAAAGCAGCCCCTCGTGTAGCAAGATGGCGGGGCAGAGCACTTCCAATGTGGCAACTCAATGTCCAGGTTTGCAGGCTTTCCTGCATCGCAGGACCTAGTGACGGAGCACGTCTATTGAAGTTCGACATCCCGGGTAGCAGAGTTTCCTGTGTAACAGGTAGCTGGGACGGAACACTCTTGTCAGAACTTGACGTCCTAGCTGGCGGGAGTTCCTGCGTGGCAAGATCTTGAGACGGAGCACTTCCGGCGTGGCAGCTCGACATCCCGGGTTGCAGGAGTTCCTGCGTGGCAGGTTCTTGAGGCGTAGCACTGCCGGAGTGCCAGCTTGATGTCCCGATAAGCGTGTCTTCCTATGGCAGGTGGTTGGGGCAGAACACTCTCATCTGAGCTCGACGTCCCGGGTTCCGGTGGTCTAGTGGCATCCTCTACTTCTTCGTCAGGGGACAACTTCGCTGAAGTTAGGATGATCTCGACTTCTGGTTCCGTAGTTGTACCAGGTGGAGAGGTAAGCGCCTGGGTGATTCCCACCCCCCTCACCGAAGGTACTTCCGATTGCTCACTAATGCGGCTTGATCGGCGGGGTGTTTTACGGGGTTCTCTGTCATGGGGACTCTGCCAGGATAGTTCAGAGCAGCTAGATCTCGCTTTGGCTGCTATCTTCTCGGCGTAGTTGCTTGGTGTCGAGGGTCTTGACCTGATGGAAAATGCACATTGGCGTTGTTTTACCTCGGGTTTTCATGGCGTGATGTAACTCGGCACATTGTCAATCACAATGGGTGTCGGTTCAGGTGTTGTTGAAGGCCCTGGTTCTGCATCAAGGACTACCCCTTTTGGTGGGGGTTTGTCTTCATCCCCGGATTGGCCAGGTGTGTCTCCTTCAGCGTTGTCGTCCCCAAGTATTGGCATGTCCCCTGGGTATGGTTGTATCTGATCTCTGATTGCCTTACGAATCCGCCCGCGTATATCCTCGGCCCAGTAGAATTCTCGCTTGCCTACGATGCGGTACGGTCCATCCCATTTGTCAGCAAGGCCAGCGCTGAATTAGTTGCTGGCTTTGCTGAGCGGGAGACTTCGTAGGAGGATGGCTTCCCCTAAGTTAAATTCTCTTACCCTTGTCTTTGGTTGGGGATATTTCTTCGAAACATATATGCATTCTGGGCTTTCTGGGTGTGCGTGATATGAGCTAGGGCTGCTAAACGGATGTCCTCGGGTTGAGGCATATCCGTGGATTCGCTTTCCCACTGCCAGTCGCCTGGTCGGCGCAATGGTTGTCCCAGGAGTAAGACGCTCGCACTGGTGTCAACGGCCTCGTTTGTACGGCGTCGAAGGGCAAACCATACGGTGGAGATGTGCTTATCCCAATGCTTATGATCATTGTTCACATTAATACGGAGGCACTTCTTGATCGCCTGGTTCTCCGTTCAATGGGGGTGGCTTGTGGGTGGTAGGAAAAATGTTTGTAAACACGATTCATTTCTTGTTTTGTCAACTCAAAAACTCAGTTTTAGTTGCACATACAGACGAATGAAGTTAACCGCCCACCATCTTGTCTCGCGCTGCCTTCCACTGTCTCCATTCCCACAATTAATGGTGTCAATAACTCTGAGAAAACACCTCGAGAAGCTAAACCTGCTGCGTTGCAGCTAGATGGGACATAATACCATACGCTTGGAGGTATGATGGTCTGAATTTCAGAAACCGTATTTTCTACAAACCTTTTAAATTTATGAGATGATTTTATTCATGACAACACAGTTGTAGAGTCACAACACATGTGTATAGAAAAGTTGTATGACTTGTCTTCAAACTTGTTGCTCGCATACAGCCACAACCTTGCCAGGAGCACAGCACCACACAACTCAAGCCTACGGATAGACAGTGTTTTCAACGGAGCAACTTTTGATTTGGCTATTACTAGATGGGTCGAAATCACTCCACCACTGTCAACAAGCCACACATAGATCACAGCAGCGTATGCCTTTTCAGAGGCATCACAAAACCCATGTAACTGAAGGTTGCTTGCATCATGTAAACTGATGTATCTTGGGATTCGCACAGCAACAAGGGAAGATAACGATGTTCTGAACTGCAGCCATTGAAAAGCAATTTCTTCAGTAACTGGTTGATACACTCCAATCCTAATGTCCACAGAGTCTGAAGCAACATCTTAACCCACACAATCACTGGTGACACCCATCCACAAGGGTCAAAGAGTCTCTCAATTGTTGAGAGAATACCTCATTTAGTAATGGATAACTGGGGAATATTGATGTGGTATACAAACTCATCTGTAACTGGACACCAACACCAAGAACCTTGATAGTTGGGTTTGTCTCTAGACCAAAGCTTCTCAGAACTTCACATTGCTCTGCAGGCATATCTTCCAACACAGAAGGGATGTTAGACGACCACTTTCGCAGCTCAAATCCTCCTCAAGCTAACATTGACACAAGTTCACCCTTCAATTGTATTGCCTCCTCTACAGAGCTGGACCCAGTAACTATGTCATCGACAAACACGTCTTGTAACAATACTTGTGATGCTCGAGGAAACTGATGAGCTTCATCCAGTGTCAACTGTTGCATGGTCTTCAACGCTTGGTAAGGGGATGATGATAACCCATACATAATTGTGTTTAATTGATAGACATGAGCATCATCATCTGGAGTAGGACGCCACAAAATGCACTGGTACTTGCGGTCATCAGGGTGGATTTCAATCTGTCTATACATTTTACAAATGTTTGCAGTAAAGACCACTGTCATCATTCGCAAGTTAAAGATGATATCACCTATATACTTTTGAAGTTTTGGCCCAGTACGCAATAATTAATTTAATGAAATACCAGTAGACATCATTGCAGATCCATCAAAGACTACACGAACTTTGGTAGTAGAACTAGTTTCTTTTAGTACAGCATGATGGGGTATCATAGGCTATTTCACAACTCTTAACTGGATCAGGCTTCAGTGCGCTACTTTCACTGTAAAGTTGCTGAACACTCCGCATACGTGACATGTGGCCTAAATCCTCATACCCCTTAAGGAACAATCTGTATTCATTTGTCAGTTCTGGTGACTTCTTCAATTTGTTCTTAAGACATTCAAATCTGATTGATGCAACTTGTAAGAAACTCCCAATGGTTTGCAGCTCTTGCTTGAATGGCAACCGAAGCACATATATCCCATCTGCATTACGAGCATGTGTAGCGTGGAAGTGTTCTTCATATTTCTTGTCCTCTGCAGATATCACACGAACAGATGGTACTTCCTCTACCTCCCAAAATTTTTGTAGCTGCACATCTAGCATAGCTGCTCTGATCAAGAATGACACTGGTGGATTTACACATGCTTCACAATTAGTCTTGCCAGTTACAACCCAGCCAAACACTGAGTGAAAGACACTAGGTTCCCCTGATATTTTAGCACCAGTCATTGCTTCACTGACAATGTCTGCTGACATGAGCATGTCAACAGGTCCAGGACAATCAAATGATGGATTGGCTGAAGTTAAACCGTTAAGGGGATGAGTGATTTCCCTTAAAATTGTGGCTTTAACAGCAAAATGAGTGTCATCTGAGCACACAGATTTGATGAAGCAATGTGTAGCCCCTTTAGCACCTGGCACAGGAGTTTGGCCAATGCCAGCAATTTCTACACATTCCCGGTGACGTTTTAAGCCAAATTGTTGAACACAATTTTCAGTTATACAGTCGACTTCAATTATCCGCGATAATTGAGGGGGCGATTGCTGCGGATAACCCGAAATCGCGGATAATCCGCATACTAAGAGAAAAATACAATTTTTCCAATACTAAGTTTTGTATGGTCGTAACTGAATACTGGGTGTTTCAGTGTGACACCTAGCCTATCCTTGACATAATACAGTGGAAGCTGGGAATACCGTAGGGCAATTTATATCTCCTGGCCTGAGTAAATAAATAGGTGGAAACTGTGCGGTCAGTTAGGTGTGTGGTCTGATAGCGGGTGGTGGTGAGTCGACACTGATGAATGAGGCAGAGGGAGCACGCGCGCGTTCTCTCTCCTTTCAGTGCAGAGATCTATTTTACTGATTTATTACAGCCAATATTGTATGATTTTCCGTATATGCAAATAAAATGTGTTCTTATATTACCATATTGGCAAGTAAGACGTGTGCGTGTATAGGCTATGTTAGAAATTCTTGATGAAAAATTTGGGATGATTAATATTTCAAGTAGACTGCACTAAATTTGTATATTCCCATAAACATTGCAGTGCCTCATCATGACAGTGCAGAGGCCAACATGCCACCTAAATTTCATAGAAATTCAACACATTGACGTGAATTGCATCAATCAGCATGTGTTCCCAATACCGGGCCACTGTTATGAATTGAACCGACCCTGTAACGATGGCAGTGGCGGCGGTTGCCTGGCCGCTGCCCACCAGAATAATCTTGTAGCAACTGACCGACAGCTGCCCAGCCCCGACGACCTAGGCACGAGTGACAACAGCAAGCTGCCGCGTCAATCTTTTACGGGGTATAGCTCTATGTACTCATTACAATTATGATGTAGACACTTTGATTATAATGTATATAAACCGGCTATGTGGTATATATTACTATTTTGAAAAAAGAAAGAAGGAAGGAAGGAATGAATAATTAAAAAAAAATAAAAAAAATTTGAGGCGCACTTCAAAGTAATTTACAGGCCTATAATTAATCTCCTACGGGTATAGCTCTACGTAATCTTTATAATTATGATGTAGACACACTGATTACAATGCATGTATACAGGATATGCGGTATGTGTTCCTATTTTTGAGAAAAAAAATTCCGAAATCTGACGTCACTCGGTTGCCAGGCACCCCCCCACCCCCGAGGAGAGGGGAAAACAAAGATGTGCAAAGCGAACTGCATGTCGCCCGTGTCACACACACACCTCCCACACTGTCCAGTGCGTGCGGCATACAGCTGGCAGCATGTGGAAAATAGTGTTTAATGTAGGAAACAAGTTTCGCCTTCCATTCCCAGTTCGTCAAAAAAATATTGGGCTTGTTTCACACACAGTAAGCCCGACACTGGCATTACGGCAGTACATTTCTGGTTAAACCACTCCAGCATAGCCTTATCTAGTTCTACGTACTTCGATAGTTTCATCGTTTTCCTATTCGCCAATCCATTTTTCGAGTCCGCACTGCTCGCAAACTCAATAAGTTTGGACTGTTTTATTACACTTCCTCCTTCAAGTTTATTAATAATTTCCAGCTTCTACAAAACCACACGTTTACGTTTTGCAGACATTTTTCGGCTGAAAATGAGCAAAAATAAAACCAAACGTCTGGCGAGATAAAACTGACACTGACCGTGGGAATGTGATACGTGGGAGGAATGCGGTGGTCGCGCCACGTTCCTGCTATACCTGGCAGGCGGCAGCTACGCTAGCGAGTTGTGCGGTGTTGTCAGCTCACTGTCTTGCGACATAACTAAGCTCATCGTGCCATTGGGAACACATTTTGACGTGCATTTGCAACAATAAACAAACATATTTCATTCCACAGTTATTTTCAGAGAGTACCTGTAACGAATTTCATTAGTTAAGATGGGGGTTTTATTAAATAACTTCGTTCTGGCAGTGTTTGAGTTAATTTCCAAAATTTATTTTTATCTTTCTGAATACGCAGCGGTTAAGCCGCAAAGCAGATAATTGAGAGTCTACTGTAAATGTAGTTTGTGATGCACCACCTAACAAAGCTCTTACGACTTGAAATTGTCCACTGCTGTCTTTCACATGAACAAGAGCAGTTGCTAGCAAAATGGTAGTGTGTTGATTTTGAGTGTTCGACAGATGTAGTGCTTGCAGTTTATCAGCAGAGTGATCATGTGATGAATCCCTATTTTCTGGAGTCTGGTTATCTAGTGTCTGGCGTAGGACTTCTCATGGGTGAAGTGAAGAAGATAATATTTCCTTTGACACTGCATGCATGAAAATTTGGACAGGCATTTCACAGCACTATGGTTAGGTTTCAAACAGTTAAAGCACAGTGACTGCTACTGTACAAATGCAATTCTATCATTAACATTTTTTTAACAAAAACTGTTCACATTTATGAAGAAAATGGTTTTCTTTACATAACATACAGCATGTTGTTTGTTCCAATGAACTAATGTAATGTTGTGACCACTATTTTGTCTTGAATTAAATTTCACATTTGACACTGTATATTCTACTTACATTACTCATTGTGGATACACTCTGCATGCCAACCAATGTACATGTTCACTTGCCACAGCACGACGCTCCAAAAAAATTAAAAGATCGTCGCAAGTTGGCAAATCTCGTTCCACTGACATTTCAAAGTCTTGGCGCAGTGTGTGGTCTAATTTTTCAAGAATATTTAATAAAAGGAAACTCCACTCAGACACTGGAAAATGGCCAGCTCTCAATGCATTAAAATTCTCATGAACTACACTAACAAAACGTGCCAATGAGTCTGCTGATTTATAAGCCACAGGTGTGAGATGCAGTATCTTTTGAATGAAGTAATGCGTCGGTTCTCGTACTTTTTTTTTTCAAGCAATGTCCAAATAATGTCATAATTATCATTGGTAGGTGGCAGGTTACTTACCAGTTCTCTAGGTACATCTTTCAAGCACCCTATTAAATAATGAAACCTCTGCACGTTGCTTAGCGATGTATCCTTATGAACAATAGATCTGAACAGATCCGAAAACGAAGCCCACTCAGCTCTACTGCCTCCTATAAACACTGGCAGAGAAAGTGGTGGCAACATTGCATGTGGAACTGCTGCACGAGAGGTTCTCTGCTCTGACTGCACACCTATTATGCGCTATTCGAAGGTGCCTGAAATGTTTCTCAATCATCATGAAAGATTCCTTAAGATCTTGAGTAGTTCTTTTCTCGGCCTTTGGCGGGACCACACACAATGCAAAATAGTTTGCAAGAATTTCATCCCTTTTTTTCGACACTTCCTCAAACGCAATAGCGACACTTCTAATTTTTGCGGGTCTCTGATGGCTTCATCTAGAAGGTGCTTTACTTCGGTTACTTTGTCCACAATATAATCAAAGCTTATAAGTTGCAAGTCGGCCGTTGATGCCACCATATTGAACAAAATAAACACGTGGTTGTTCACAAAATTGCAATTCCTTTGTTTCACAAAGATAAACACTCATTCCTGGTTGCTAATTCTCGTATCCGAACTGGAGGACCAAAACATGTTTGTAAACACAAACAATTTCTTGTTTTGTCAACTCACAAACTCAGTTTTAGTTGCACACACAGACGAATGAAGTTAACTGCCCGCCATCTTGTCTCTCACTGCCTTCCACTGTCTCCATTCCCACAATCAATGGCGTCAATAGCTCTGAATACAACCTTCGGTGAACAAAGGCCTAGCTCCAGTTTTTTTTTAAACACCATTCGGGCCTCAACAGAGGAGTAGTCCAGGTTTATACCCCCCACTCTTGACAGGCAGTTTGCCATTGCCAGCTAGTAAACTGGGTGCCATTATCTGTCAGTATGGCTTTCGAATAACCCCATTGTGCGAAAATCTCCACCTCCATTTTCCGCACGATTGGGGTAGTTTTTTGGCTGGGTAGAGGAAATGCCTCTACCAATCTTGAAAATTGATCTGTTACTATGAGGAGGTAGCAGTTTCCTTTTGTGCTACGTGGATACGGGCCCATCAGATTGGCGGCGATGTGGATCCAGGCCGTCTTGAGTCTCCGTGGTTTTGCGGTAGGTGGGACAATTGGGTATGCTTTGCTACAGCAACACGTGAAGCAGTTACTAACGTAATGCCGGATATCACTGCTTATTCCATCCCAATTGTAACAGGTTTTAATATCCAATAGGGTTTCCCTAGTACCCGGATGACCAGCTTGGGGATGGTCATGATGGTGCCGGCATATATCAGCTCGTAGTTGTGGTGGAACCCAGATCTTCCCCTGCATATTGGGCTGCCCACTACTTATCCATACGTCATCCTGTAGTGCGTACCATTGGGGCAGTTCCCGTAGTAGGCGTCGGATATCGGGATCCTCCTGTTGGCTTAAGGTGATTTGTTGACGGGTTATTTGCAGCTGAAGACATCGGATTTGTTATTCCGATTGGAGGGGACATTTTCTCCTCCTCTTCCTCCTCCTACGTCGGGGTACGAGACAGGGCGTCAGGTAGGTCGTTCAACTTCCCTAAGCAATGTTGGACCTCGAAGATGAACTCAGGGACGAACATGTCCCACCGGCCGAGCTTGGCCTTTGAATTCCGAGACTCGTGTAGCCATTGTAGGGCTTCGAGATAATACAGATATTTCTTCACGGCCCAGATAACGATCAGACACTCCTGCTCATTAATGTGGTAACGCTACTCGGTTTCATTTAAGCGGGTTGATGCATACGCTATCACATGGGGTTGTCTTCCTACGTCTTGCTGGTACAATACTGCACCCAGGCTATTTTGACACGCGTCCATTTGCAGTATTAAGGGGCTGTCTCCCTGTGGCCAATGGAGTTGGTGAATATTCTTGAAGCTATTCTTCAAGTCGGAAAACGCTCGTTTTTCTGGGCCCCATCGCCAACGGGTGTCTTTCTCGAGTATTGGGTGTAGTTGTGCCATATATTCTGCAATGTTTGGAACGAAGTCTCGTAGTCAATTACATGGACCCATGTACCATCGTACGCCACTCCCAGAGGACATGGAAATCCACCAAGCTGAGGAGGGAGGAGAACCTGGTGTGCCACTCTCTCCCACTGCTCCAGAGGTCCCGCCGCCAGATGACGCCGGAATCTCCGCCCCAAGAACTCACCGACGAGCCGGGAAGGATGAGCCCAGATGCATGATCATTAAGGTAACTCTAACCCCGGTCATAACATCTTTCCAGGAAGGCGTAATTGCTCCGTGCCAGAGTGGGAGGAGAAACAGGAAAGCCACTCCCTCTGGTGGTTGCACTCTCCACGCCGAGGGGGAAGGAGAAGCTCCCAAGCCACTACCCCTGATGGCCTCATCAGTTTCGACACCTGGAGGTGTCGGGACCAAACCCAGGACTCATCCTCCAGCCCAGAAGGCTGAATCCTCCCAGCAAGCCATTGAGGTAGAGGTATCAGAAGAGGCTCTACGTTTGGCCACAACCACGTCGGTTATGCCAGTCCAGGAAGACCCGGCTAACTCCTAGGTCTCGATGCTGAATGGTGCTGAGGTTGCTGATGCTGCCACTCCTGTACGGGAGGAGGTACATCACCCGGCCATCGAGGTAGGGGATCCCGAAAAGCTCTGACCCCAGGCAGCCCCCTCAAGAACACCCTTCCCTGTAGGAAGGAGCTTCTACACGAGCTCAGATGCCAGGCAGCCTTGATCAGGTCCCTACTGGGGACTCAAATGCAGAGCTCAGCTATCAGAAACGAGAGATGCCGGCACGTGCCTGCCGCCTCTCGTCTCAACCTGGCCGCTACAAAGAATTCCCACGACGGCCCACTTCGAGCTTCAAGTGGCCGTACCCTAGAGATGTGTCCCTGCGGAAAAGGGGTGGACCACGGAAAGAGGAGATTTAAAAATCTCATAGCCAGTAAACTACGGTCGTGTAAATTTACTTAAAAACATTTCACCACAGTTAATTGCTGTGTGTGCATGTTTAAGTACCAGTCAAAATAAACAAAGTTTTTCCAGTAAATACTTTGTTGCAATATTTTTAATGTTAACGTGTCTGTTAAGTCACATTTGTTTTTTTTTTTTTAATGTAAAGTACCAATGTTACAATTTATAAATAATTCTCATTGTTTTTAATATGCTACTATCCAAAAGGGGTTCATTCTTTTAGAATTAAGAATTGAAGGGTTTTTGTGTTTTTTACTATTTTTGTAGATGGCCCTTGTAAGTACTGTTAGCTTAGTTATTTTTATCAGTGTACTCATACTTGCTTAGATTGTAAGGAATTTAGCTAAGGCCGGACCTAAGTGATGGACGGCTGACAAGTCAGCCAGCTTCCTATATAGATGTCACACACAATTTTATTTCCAGTGTGACATGTAAACAGGCTCCAGGCGAAGCTACCTTTTACCACAGCTTTAGCGCCTTGGCAAATCGAAATTAGCTAGCTCAAACCACACATCCCTCACAAGTGTGGTATTATTTTTACACTGAAGTGTCATTCAATTTTTTTGTGCTCGTATGAAAATTTCCATTTACAGGAATCCAAAACTGTAAGATTTAAATGTATTTAAGACTCAGCTGAGCTTGTAAGTGAGCACAGCAATGAAGAAGGGTCACAGTATACAGACACTGTACACAAAAGGATCACGTGACCCAGTTTACTCTTTCCTTTCCCCTTCCTACGCAAAGAAACATAGGAAATCCACATGTCTCAGCTTTCCGCTCGCTACCATCTGCCGCTGCAAGCCAGTCAACCTAAGCGCACGAGAGAGAGAAAGAAAGAGAACCAGCCACTTAACTGCTCCCAGATGTGACATGGTCGACAGCAGATAAGCACCCCCATGCATCTCTTTTAGACAGAGCAATCACAGAGAAGAAAGTGCACTAAAAGCAAAACTTCATTTCCTGTTCAGATGGTTCTTCATTGCAATGAGAAGGAGGGCAATTGACACATGATGCTCTGTGCAGCATTTTATGCTCACTCGACTTTGCCCCATATGAACCATGTTCACCAGTTGGGCAAATCTTTTAAATAGAACTGCAAGAGGCTGGTCACGTGCCTACAGGTTACTGCTCACAATGAGAGATGATACTACAGACACTGCCGACCAGCTTGTACAATAAATTATTCACAATAACTTTGGCCTTTTTTGAAGCCCTGCCAAATTTCTACTTTTGGTTACTGATTACATATCCTTCCGCTACACGTTAACATAAACACTGCCATGTGACTTATACTTTTATAACTGTCAAATGCATTGGTTGCTGTTTATAGCCGTTCAAAGAATTATGTCATATTGCAGAAACCATTTCCTATGAATGTTCACTATTTAGGCCTATAACAATATTTAGGTCAGCTTTATAACTATTTGTTACACACAATATAGAACGTTACACATAATACACAGTATTTTGCCACGGCGGTGTTTGTTACAACTGTGGCGGAAACAACAGTAATATTTAACCTGTTGTTATTAATGTGTGTGTTTGGAATCAAAATTAAAACGAAGGGACAACCAGTCCAACGAAACGACACAGTAAATTCAAGCACGCAACTCGTGTCACTTATTTATTGTACTATGTAGCATTGACAAACATAAAAGATAGCGGTGAACATGCAAACACATAAGCCTACCTTAACATTTATTCCACTAATATTTACATGCAATGGTACTTACTGGTTTGTAGGTTTATTTTATTATTAATTTAAATTTATCTGGGTGGGCCCAGTATTTCATTGCGATTGCGGCAGACATTCAAATCACATAAACGTAAGCTCGTTACACAACTGTGTTTCAAACACCTAGCGCAAAGGTACAACATTATGATAAATAGACGTCAATATGTATAATTAACTTTGTCATAACATCAGTTCATGGTTAAAACGTATAAACTTAGTACATATTTGAAATCCACAGGCCTGCATAACAATTACAATGCAGCCACCATAGAAGGAAATGGCGGCTACGCCCTTGCACACGCAGCGATCACAACACTCGTTGCAGTATATTAATTAACCCTGCTGTGCTGTGGAAACACATTTATCACAACATTGTAACTTCCCTAGGATGTTTCAAAAACACGAGTACGAACTTGATGCTTCGTTCAGAAACACACCAGTTGTATGCACTGGGTATAATCGCCCGCCGCAGCCATATTGGGGACATTGGCCAAATTCTAGATTCTCCTTTCCACACCATGTCTGCTAACCTGCTGGATTTTTAAGTGTCGTGCAACGAGCTGTGTTGCACCATCGCATCTAAAATATGTAGTTGCATTTAAATAACATATAATAGGTATTTAAACAATAAAATCTCATTTCAGTTGTACATTACAATCTCAAACACCATTATTGTTGCTGTAATTAGTATGAAATGTGCTGAAAGTAGAAATAACAAATTGTATACCTTTCCTACACAGGTGGTGCGATCTTCCCGAGAGAAAGAAGAGAGACAGAGAGAACAACATGCTCTGCTTCGCTTATTGAACCTTTATTCCAGACACGAAAAAAAAAACACCAGCCTATGCACGGAATTTGGGCGGATATTTTTAACTGCAGCAATGAAATGTGTTTCTGTCAGTGCTATCTAACAATACAAATATATCACTTGGCAACATTTAACTTACAAATAGCATACATAAAAAAGGGTTAAAAAATATTGTAACTGTGAACTATTTCTTACCAGCCATTGCCATCACGTCGCTGCTCTCGCTGTTGTTAATTAATATTTAATACGAAATAAATATTTTGAGTTATACAATAAACTAAGGTAAAGTTTCATATATTCAATAATAAGTTAATCACAGTATTAAATATTTGTGGAATACAAGTTATTGGAAAAACAGGTTGACAATACGTCTAGGTTCGATTCCAAAAGGCAGAAGAAAGCATGAATGGACTATATTTACCCTACTCCAAGCAGACGTGAAGCAAACCTCACCTCCCTCCCCAAAGTGAGATTGTACTGTCGAACATGACACTGGAACTGCCGCCAAGGCCCCAGATAACTCCATGAAGCACCCTTTTACGTAACCTTAAACTTCCATGTCAATTCTGATTAGTGTAGGAGGTAGTACAAGGCCAACATATATACCGTGTCAATATAACACATGATTTTAAAGTTATTCTCTGTGTGCTAATTTCTTGAGTGTTATTGTGTTGTTACCTACATAAATGCAGCCTGCCAAAGTGAAGCAGGCAGACTCCATGATATTTAAAGCCAGAACACACACATTAGATGGCCCCCAGAGCTCTACTGGGCAGAGTTTGGAGGAGTTTCAACCACTAGGAACTCCTCCATCACGTGAATCAAGCATCCAGGTTATTCCATACTCCACCAACGTTCTTTATGGGGTCGGAAGGGAGCTGGAACTAACTTTGATTGATCGAACCCTGTGTATACCATAGTTAAGTATCTCGCCAAACCACCTGAACTTACCGACCGCTCTGTACACTGCTCTCTACAGGATGAAGGAAGCAAGAGGTATAGTTCCTGCCTGTGCATCTGTGATAACTTAAATAGTACACGGTAGGGAAATGAGTCACCGGCTTGCCTTTTGCGAGGCCGTATTTGCTCCCATCACCTATGCCGTACTCTCGGAAGGGAGGCATGCAGAGAAAGTTGAGAAAAGCAGCTTACGTCTCTAAAAGTAATCCGGAATACAAACCCATTGCTTATTCTGCACTTAGCAGCTTTTTACCTAAGCAGGACAGGGTTCACACTGCCCGCACTACTGAGAGGCCTTACTCCTCAGCACTCCCGACACCACTTCCCCCTTTTTGATTAAGACCGTTGGCAACCGCTCACCCATTGGTTGAGGCATTAAGAGGAGAGGTACTACCATACTGAGTCACTAAACAGTGATTTAGTGAATGCCTCACCTGCAGCCAACAGTCTTCCTCCAACAACCAGCCAAGCATGACCACTTCATGTCATGGGGACAACCGCAACGGCCACCTGTCATCAACACGACAGGGACAGTCTCCAGCCGAGCAACTTACTAACAGGTAAACCATCACATAAGGGCAAGCCCATCCGCAGGGCCGTGATAGTGTCTCTGAACTTTATTCCCCACCGACAGGCCACCCAACCTGTCTTGTACACTTGTCGTGCACCAGTCAAATACTAAGGTGCTCCCATGTACATCATGATTCTGGCCTCTCACACACAAAAACTGTAAAATAGGCCACAACGAAAATCTCCTTTCTCAAATAACATAAACAAGGTTTACGTTGCACTTAACCTAAAATGCTGTTGGCCAAAGTTTGATGTGAATAGCACTAACCCATAAAACATCCTTATTGAGCACAAGTCAAATGCAAAAAAATTTCTAGGTACATTCAAAAATTTAACTGGTAGTTTTCATTTTATTATAAACATAGTACTATTTTATTTTTACCTACTACACTAAAATTGAATTTTTACATTCCCTATGTTTTCAACCTACAAAAATTTTTCAGATTCACTTACTGTTTTACAGCATAATACTCAAACCCCCTTTCTTTTAAACTTTGACCCCCATTTTGGAATGTTTTTCCTGGTACTTTGAGAAGCACAAAAAAGATCTTTCACTGTATACACACACGTAGCATATGAATACATGGCTCATATTATTTATGTATTTATTAAGAGGATACATAACAGTATACACACATACTACACTTAATATTCATCCACATAACATCAGAAAAATCACAAATGGTATTTTTTCCTATGTCACAGTGCTGTATTAAATTTTATATTACAATAGATAAGAGGGCAGACCTTTATTGTTACTTAATTTAAAGTAATCACTAACTTATCTGATAAGCCAAGAGTAAAAACAGAACTTTGTAATTTCATGTAACCAAAAGTATACCAGCATTTTGAAAAATGTGCCTACTCACAATGAAGTCTACTGCTTTTGTGTTGCCATTGTAATTTGGGCAGCTGTGGAAAAACAGGTTATACAGTCCTTCCTCCTTTTCATTCAACACTTGCATCACAAACTGTAAAATTAAAAAACAAAAACAGCCCACAATACATTAATCCAGAGAAAATATTTATCTACAGTCCAATTTTAGAAATTTTGAAAACAACATTTACCGCAATAAAAATACATTACCTGTACTTAATGTGAATGCTAAACAGACAAGACTAAATACAGTGAAACCATGTAAAGAAGTTCCCACTTAAATTTTCCTGCCTAATAAGTTGAATAATTGTGCACCTTGTCTATCTGCATATGTGTAATATGACCCTTTTAAGAAGTTTTCCTGGTTAATAAGCATTATTTTTTCAGTCCCTTCAGAAACTTCTTAACAGAGTTTTACTGTAACCAATAAAAAAAAACAAGGAAAAAAGTTAGCTAACATGCAGAATAATATACGGATTGGTGGGGGGAAAGGAGATGAGAAAAGGGAAAAAATTAGCTGAGGAGAGGAGAAAGGAGATGAGGAGGAGAAAAGAGATGAGGAGGGAGAAAATATATGAGAAGGGGGAGAAAGGAGATGAGAAGGGGGAGAAAGGAGATGAGAAGGGGGAGAAAGGAGATGAGAAGGGGGAGAGATGGGACGAGCTGTGAGGGGAAAGAGAAAAGATGATTATAAAGGGGGGTGGGGTGGAAAAGGAGATTAGAATGGGGAAATAAGTTGAGAGGAGACAACAAGGAGTTTAGAGGTGGCAAGGAAGGAGTTGAGAAGGTGGAAAAAAGGAGTTGAGAGGGGGCCAGAAAGGATTTGAGAAGCGGAGAGAAAGGAATTGAAAGGGGGTGAGAAAGGAGTTGAGAAGCTGAGAGAAAGGAGTTGAAAGGGGGTGAGAAAGGAATTGAGAAGGGGAGAGAAAGGAGTTGAGAGGGGTCAAGAAAGGAGTTGAGAGGGGTCAAGAAAGGAGTTGAGAGGGGTCAAGAAAGGAGTTGAGAGGGGGCAAGAAAGGAGTTGAGAAGGGATGAGAAAGGAGTTGAGAGGGGATGAGAAAGGAGTTGAGAGGGGATGAGAAAAGAGTTGAGAGGGGATGAGAAAAGAGTTGAGAGGGGATGAGAAAAGAGTTGAGAAGGGGGAAAGGTGAGATGTGGAAGAAAGGAAGTGAGAGGGGAAGGGGAGAAAGGGTAAGGGTGTTAAACATGACAACAAAGTGAGAAGTATATAGATAATCATCCAGGCAACGTCAAGACATGACAATAAATACAGCGGACTACACTACTCTGTATGTTCAACACATGACAGCCATACTCTGACTAGTATTACTTGCCACTGCAGCCAACTTTTCATTTTCCAAAGACTGATTTTGACTGAAATATCTGCACACTTGCATTATTATGCAGCTTCATCCTAACATTTGTTACTGAACAGAATATACTTGTTTACATTTTAATAAGAAACATTTTCAAAATTCAAATTGCTGCTTTGTAGAAGACCATGATCACTGAGTTATCTAGAAGTGTACAGTCTAGACATAGTAAAATATGTGCTAGAAAAAAAGAGAGAGTACAGGGATGGCTATCAATTCCCTTCCGCTATCTTCTTCACCACCACCCCAACAACAGTATGTCATCCTTATATCCTTACAAGCATGGCAAATTTTTTGTTGGCCTTACCAAGTGCACCTCAATGTCACACTTCTGAAATGTCACACTTCTGGAACAGCCAGTTACCAACAACTATAGCACATGCTCCCTGTTCCTGCCTGACACAGGATCAACGACACAAGCAAGAGGACGCTAACTGTCATTCCTGGTCATGCCGAAGTATGTAACAAATGAAATGAGATGAAGAAAGAGAAAACATGATCTAATTGCCATTGCCAAACTTACATATCCTCAATTTCACAACTAAAAACACACTACACTAATCTGTATTTTATATGGTCACTTACATGTTTCATCTTCCCCAAGTTTATGTCCCTCTAAAGGCCACTATTTTGTCATGTATATTATTCACAGTAAAATTATCTTATGTTTTATCAACTGATCTTAAAAAAGAAGGCCATCCCAAATCCCTGACATGGACACCAGTACAAAAGAAAATGGAAACTATAATTAACGTTAAAGTTAAAGTGTGATAGAAACATACAGCAGTGTTGAAGTACTTTTCATTGCCTTGAACACTGGTTGTAATTGGCAGCACAGACTTGGGGCACGTACTTCCACCAACAGTACTGTCAACTGAACAAAAGCACAATGTAAGTATTTCACAAGCAAATTGTTGCAATTAACATATTAACAAACTGACAAAATGTGAATGGTAATAACTTTAAACTGACCAAAAGAGAAACGTAATAAATTTAACAACACATATTTAATGACTGGTAGACTTCAAGGCAGCTCACCAACACACAACATAACCCAATACCGTAATCCAGGATAAGTCCATGATATCAGAGATTCAAGGCAAGTATATCAACTATGTTACAATGGCACTTCTTCCCTTGAATGTTACTATGGAATTGTTAGTGAGCAATAAATAAATTGATTTGACTAAGGTTACAAAAAGTTTTGAAGTAAATAAAATAAAATGTACTATTTATGAACTATGGAAATATCAATTGCATATTATAAAACAGTTACGTTATTAAATGTGAATAATAGGTTTAATGAGTATGTCTTCTTAAGCCTGAATATATTACTGTATTTAACTACCAACCATTGTAGAAAAAAATCAACAGCACAATAATCAATTTATACATGATGTATTTGGGATGATGCTAAAAAACTTTTATCGATTGATGATGGAGAAAAGCACCAGCATCTATAACTCCGGTCAGAAAACGCCTCCGTTGAAAGAATGTTACCACCAAAATAGTGTTGAGATACCTATCACAGGGGGATACAATGTTTGGGGCATTGTGAAAGAACACACTACATTTAATGTCATAAGGTAAAGTACTAACATTTCCTTGAAGTCTGCAAACCAGGATAAACATCCTTGCATGAGCAAGGAATCAAACACTATGCCTGAAGGGTGGCAGTTAAGCATGCTATCCCTAATGCCACGAGTCGAGCAACATATCATATAGGTGCAATATAGCAGAAGGGGTGGGGGAAATACACTCCATTACTGCACAGTAGATAGCATGCGGCGAGTCAACGTGGTGGGTCTTGAGATACGAGTGTGGGTAGACTGCAGTATGTGTTTTCATATGGACAAGTGCACTTGATCTGTCTGAGTAAAATGGCATACACTGCCATGGAATGTGTGGATATGGAGTTTGTGTATGGACAACATGAAGACAACAGTAGGGAAGCAGCATGATTGTATCAGCCATCCCAACACAATTTTGGTTGTAACTTTCTACGAACAAATTTCAGGACTGGGGTTCCCTGTCTCAAATTGAAGCTAGTGCCCTTCTCCAACAGCTCTAAAAGTTTGTAACATCAGCCCTGATACATAATGAACATTTCTGCTCATGAATATATGAAGGGTACCAATCAAGTATTTTACAAAACAATTATTTTACTACCAACGTTAAACATTTATCTACTTATGCTGAATTATATATACTGACCCCCTCTCTGCCCACCCTCCACCTCTAAGGCAGCTCAATGTTCCCACGTACAACTACAATCACGTGTTTGTCCAGACGTGCTCTCGCTCGTTTGCCTTCGCACTTTGCTTGTAAGACTACAACTTGGATTTCTCTTGGTCTTTTATTACTGTTTATTAATTACTTATTACACTTAGTTCTTTTTGGATTCTGATTTGGAAAGGTTTTTGGCTTGATTTTGTGAACAATTGACAACCTGTGCCTTTTATACGAGCTTGCGATTTTGTTTAAATGAGAGGAAAGAGAGCCAGCTTGTAGCACTATATGTAGACTATTTATGGTAAAGTGAGGAATTTTGTAAGCCTTTCGTAGTTCCTTCTTTTTCCTCTTTATGTATACTTCTGCCTTATATCAATTGAAACAGTGCCACACAATTTAATTTAGGCTTAATGTTTACATCAACTACACAAGTCTGCTGTGTTTTACTCAATAAATAAATAAGCACTATGTAATAACTTACAGTGAACAGCTTAATCAATAGAACACTTTGTTTTAATAACATAAAATGTTATTAAAACATTATTTTAGAAAAAATGGATTAAGACTTAATCCAATCATGAAATTTAATCAGATTGGTATTAATGGGATTAGGATTAGCCGATTAATCAGATTAACAATCAATCAGAAAATTAATCCACTCCATCCACATGTCATTCACTTAGTGAGCCAGAACCGGCACGCCTCTACTACTCTCCAAAAATAGAACACCATTAACTATTACACATACCAATCCAAAATTAACAATACAAAAATAATCTTTAAGAAATACAAAATTTTCCAAAATTTTTCAAAAATGGAATAAGACTTAATACAATCGTGAATTTTAATTGGATTAGGATTAGCTGACTAATCGGATTAACCATTAATCTGCTCCATCTACATGTCATTCACCTAGTGAGCCAAAACCCAAGGGGAACCAGGGGCAGATCAACCGATAGCCTATGCTAGCAGAATGCTAAACAAGGCAGAAAGGAACTATTCGACCACAGAGCGCGAATTGTTGGGTATCGTGTGGGAAGTTAAATACTTCTGTCCGTACCTCTCAGGATGACACTTCATGGTTGTTAGTGACTATAAGCCCCTAACTAAGATTTTTAGAGCAAAAGATCCCAGTTCGCATCTCCTAAAGTGGTGGCTCAAACTGGAAGAGTTTGACTACACAATAAAATACTGGTCTGGGAAAAGCATACCCCATGTGGATGCCTTGAGTCGGATCAAGGGAGTCATCCATCGGAGGTAGAGTCAGAACACAGAGCAGAGGAAGGACTTGTAAATGGGGGGTACAAAATCACCCCACAGCAAAGAGATGAATTAATGAAACAATACCATGAGTCACCCATAGGTGGGCATCAAGGGGCCAAGCATACACTAGAGAGACTAAAACCTTATTGTCAGTGGCCTAACAAGAGGGAAGACATAGAACAGTACACGAAAACATGTGATTCCTGCCAGCGAAATAAACTCACACAATGAAAAATCAAAATGCAGTTAACAATTACAGACACGCCCCAGGTAGTCTTTGAAAAGTGCGCCCTGGATATTGTGAGACCGATGTCGGAGACAGAAAGCGGAAACAGGTATATGCTAATGTGTCAGGATGCACTGTTGCTGGTGACGAAGCCGGTATATTATACTGCATAAACAACTATTAGAAAAAAACAAGAATATTTTGCATGTTGAAGTGTTTTGAAGAGCCACGTGCATTTGATTTATGTTGAGTAGTGGAAAAATCACATTTAGCCACAGTTTTTAAGATGGTAACAATATGTGTAGAGTATCAAAATGTCCATTACAGTACGTGCCTGGAAAGCAGTACTGGTTGCGCACGAAGATAGGTGTGAAAGAGAAGTCCTGAAGGAGTGAAGGTAAGCAGTCCATGGGTGTGGTCGGTAGGAACCTGGTAGGATATTGACTGCACACACTGTTAGTTGGCGGCGGCTTCCCTCCCCTTTCCTCTTCACCCTCATCCAGCACATGTGAAACAACTCGTTATCTTTGTTAGCAATGATACTTCACCACAGAAATTGAATCTTGTAGTCCCCTATGTAAAATTCTAAAGTTAATAATAATATTTGATTTTAAAAACGTAATTTTTGAGACAGGCTAATAAAAACGGCCATTAAAATTGGCTTCTTTACAACCATCAGTAATTAATAATGCTTTTAACTTGACACTCCCCATGAGTTACAATTACTCTGTGCTTGCAAATTATTTGACGACAAAGAGGTTTCGGATATGTCCTTCCAGGATATTAGTTTATTCAGAAGACGGGCGTCTATTAAAATAAACAAATACTTCAGTAATAAATACAGTGATTTTCTGGCAAGAAGCCACAGAATATCGACTTTGCACTTTGTCACCATGCAATATTTAAATATTTATGATGACAAGGGAAAGTCAAATACGCGTGTAGGGTATCATTTTATTCAGAAGATGTCTTAACTACTGCATGTAATTAATATTCAATGCAAAAATTATGTAGATTTTATGCCAAAGATGATTGAACATGGACTTAAAATGCTTGGTAAAATCTTGCACCACTCATTGTTTTTAACAATTTAGGAGACAAGGGGGTCTAAGTATACATCTCTCGGAAACCACTTTTTTTCAGGAGACATCTAACTATGAAAGTAAATTTATATTTTATCAAAAATATATGTCATTTTCATGTGAGAGACAATTGGACATGGACTTACAAATGCTTGGTAAGACCTTGCACCCCTCAATGCCACAATATAAAAAAAATTGGTGAAATTTTGTTGAAAACTACAGCGTGCAATATGGCATTACGTAAGGGTGCTGCCTGCCCCGCCCCTTGAATGGTAGTTCTCTCACAATACAAATTACATAATTACATCATGAGAGGATTCTTTGTTATCTCCCACATCTCTACCGTCCAGGCCTCTCCCCCAACACCCCTCCTTTGGAATTCCTATGCTCCAATCCAGTGTACATAGCAACTAGGGGAGTTAATAATACATAGTGCTATTTATAAATCCTGCCTTTCATCCCTTTCATGTTGTGGCAGTAGTATGCTAATTATCGTTCATTAGGGTGAGCAAATACTCTAAAATTTGAATAGTTGTAAATAGTGATTTATGAATTATTTACATTCAAGCTTCAAATACCTTTTTCGAAAATTGTGAATAATTTACTTTCCATCTCAAGTAGTTATTTTGCTGACGTTGTAGCATTGCTGGTTATGTAAATTTTAGCAGTTTCTATAATAATTTTAAATCAGATTTTTGGTTCAAATCTTTTTTTTCTTTTGCAAGTGGGTGCGGTACTCTAAATTTTTTTTTGGTGTGACATGGAATAGTAAGGTCTTATCAGTTTTAGTTGTTGGCCATATTTGAGTGGTTATCTGCAGTGCAGTGGCTTTTAGAGTTTTGCAGTCGCAGTTCAGGTTTCATTAGTTTTGAGATAAGAGTTTTTTTAACTTCTTTTTTTAGTACAAAATTCAATCAATATTAATAACAAGTGTCTCACCAACTTAAAAGTAGAACTCAATGTCAAATTAAATGAGATGAGGGAGGAATAAGCAACCAGAATAAACCAGTATTTATGAAAATAAGGTTGGGGAATTGTCAAAGTCTATTTCGGTTAATAAAAGTCAAATTGAAAAATGTCAAGATAATTTAGAAACTGTAACACAAAATTACCAGGGTTTGGAAACAAAAGTAAACAAATTTCAGATAGCACATCAACAGGTAAAGGAACTTGTGTATGCAAAGGAGGAAAACATTTTAGAAAAAAAGTCATGAAATAGAAAAGGAATGAGTAAAAGTTCATGAACAAACCAGAGAAGTACAACAGAATGAATTACATATACAACAAGTGGGAGAGACCTTAGTGGAGAATGTTGAAAAAATTTTCCAGAAGAGCCCAGCAATAGGCCAATATTTAGAAAATATTAAGGAGGATGGTTATGTTGAAAGTAGAAAGGTTTTGTGACACAATTTTGGTAAGAGAAGATCAATTGCTGAGGCAAATTGATAATTTTGATAATAGTGTACCGATATGTTGTGCATTAAATGTGTCGAAGGAAAGTGTAGTACAGAAAAGGAAACTTCAGGTTAAGGGGGTGAAACCTGTTTGTACTAAAGTAAACATGAAATTAGAAACAGATGTTATGTTGCCCCAGTCAGGATCTATTGAGAACACAGTACCAGTAATGAAAGATAATTGTGAAAGTGGGAAGTACTCTAGAGTGAACTGTTGCGATATATCATTCAGAAAGAAGTTTGAAAAGCAAAAGAAAAAATTTAACCACAAAGTTAAACAAATAATAAGGATTATAGAGGAAAAATGGGGGTAGCTGTAAGACAGTAGGGAAATGTAAAATTGTAAAGTACAGTGGGAGAAAGGCTGTGTGTGCGTGTGTGTGTGTGTGTGTGTGTGCATGTGTGTGTGTGTGTGTGTGAGAGAGAGATGTGAAAAGGATGTGAAGAAAGACAAGGAGAAAGTTTGTAGTGTTGCATTTATACCCATTTTAATCACTTTTATAATTATTTTTCAAGTTCACTTCTGTTAAATTCCCCGTTTCATTTGTCAGTGAGTGTAATTGTAGAAATTTTTCCTTTCACGCCACATGATAGAAGTAAGGGCTTTATCAGTTTAAATGTGAGGCTGTACTACAAGTTTACCTGTACTAAGTGGCATTTTCGGATTCTCAGGCTTCAGAGCGAGGTGATGAAACTTTTGAGATTAAGCTTTTTTCCTGATTTCCATGCCATCAGTATTTTTGTAGTTTCAAGCATGCCATGATGTACTGTTCAGCCAACAGGAGGACACGAGCCCCGAGTCGCAGGCAACAAGCTAAGGGATCACCCCAGTACTATAGTTTCAACCCTTCAGTCAGAATAAAATACACCTGCAGAGAGAGGCTAGCCAACCCCACACAATTTGGAGAGCAAACAAGCTTGGAGAATTATATAAAAGGAGGAGCCATCCCTTGGCTCAGCGCAGTCACTGTGCCCTCCAGGTTGCATAAGGCAGTAGGGTTAAGTGATAACCAATCCTTCTCACCCAGTTTGTGAAGGCCGGAGAACTTCTCTTAAGGGTGCTAACCATTAGGCCATTCGTGAAACATGCTTCAAAAAGTCAGGCGTTGTCAAAAAGTCTCCAGGGTAAGTAGTCCGCCTCCCTTCTCCCCCAGCTCGTGAAGGCCGGAGAACTATCTAAAAGGGTGCTGACCACTACAACTCTCCACGACTGTGCTGCGGAAGACAATTCCTCAAGCTCTCTACTCTGCTACAGCCCCCAGCAGTTAGCAGACACTGCCACTGCTGGTCGACTTCAACCAGAGGCTTCCGAAGATGTCCTCCCTGCTTCTACCTGGTAAACATCCAGCACCCTCTGTGGTAGCAGGTCATGCTGACCTCCAAGTCACTTTCATTACCAGTATGGTAATTTATTTAGCCTCCTTCAGACCATGCCCTAAGTAGGCTTCAGTGCTGTCTAAGCGCTAGGTAATTGTTAATTCCAGCTATTCATTACCACGCATAGTTCTAGCGCAGAACGCCTTCATCTGTTTTAAATCTAGAAAGCTTTAATGTAGGAGTTACCGAAGCATTTCCTTACTTTCATATTACATATTATTTGAGTATAATATGTAAATGTCATTTTAACTAACTTGTGAAGCATTATTAACCAATTTTGTGTGTATTTTGTGTTAATAATTTGTGAGGCACGACCATACCGGATACTTGATTCAACACCCAGTTTGCAAAGCCTGGAGGAAAACTAATAGTGCTCAGACCTAATTTGGCCTCTTGCGGGTTACTCACCCAGGGTTCAGTTGGTTGCAGAACCCTCAGTTCAGTCCCAGCTTGCAAAGGCCGGACGCTGGGAACAAAGGGTGAATTCACTGAGCTCTGGAAGTCCATGCTTAGGACCGCCCAAAAATACCAGTTTCTCCTCCTACTCATACTCGCTACGAAAACAGACCAGGTCGGGTGTTCGACTCTTCTCCCAGCTTGAAAAGGCTGAAGTAGAACTCACAGCACTCAGAGTTGATCGGCCTGTAGCCGGGATAGCTCCCAGGACACTAGTTATTACTACTACCCATTGTTCAAGTCCCAGCTTGCGAAGGCCGGACTTGGGAACGACGGGTAATACACTGTGTTCTGAAAGTCACCATTAAGGCAGCTTTCTCTTAATTTTATTTCAATAGTTTGTTTTACTAAGTTTAAATGACTTGTGCAGAGAAATGCAGATTAAGCAAACAACGTAGAAAAGCCATACGAGCAGCCGCCAGAGAACTAGTACTCACCTTAAAATCAGTAGAAAACGCCCTAGATAACAGTTACACTCCACAACCCAAGCAAGCTTTGGTACAGTATTTGGCCCACACATACGTGTCACTCCCAGTGTATATCCTGTTGTTGAGGCCATACAACAAGACGGAGAGGCTTTCTTAGGACTCAATTGGCCTTGGCACAGGTTTGATTTACCAATGTTCCAATCTCCAACTAGTGTCATAGAACCATCCCCAGTCTATCCTCAAATCCCTAAACCTACAGCTATGCCTCAGCCTACTTGCAGAGTGTGTACATCCACCACGGAGATCATCCACCTTCGGTGCCAGAACCAACCAGGTACCAAAACGCAGTAAAGTTAACTCTATTGCTCCTGACTTAGTACCTACAAGCCAACCAACTAGGCCTACCCTCTATAAAGGCTGGACACTGCAGGAACTTTCAAGGTCCCTGCACCACCATGCTCCCCTTGCAGCTGCCTTTACGGTATTTGGCATTCCTAAAGGGAAACAGAACTAAAGCCTCCTACCGAGAGACCTATCAAGTTAAGTTTACCCTGGGGTTTAACTCCCCTTCAGTCCGGGTAGTTATCAAGCCAAAGAAGCCTAAAGTGTAAACTTTCTCCAATGTGGGAAAACCCCAGACCCAGCCTGGCAAATTTAATGTGCGTTTATATGTTTGTATTTTGTGACATCCTATATCAAGAGTCCCACATGAGTTTTGCTGAAGGAGAGTTAACGTTAAGGGGAAAGAAGCAGAATTTCTTCCCCCGACATGTGTCACACTTATCACACTATTTAATATGCATGCAATTGTGCTCTTGTAGGATGCAGAAATCTTGCCACCACTACACGGAACATGGACATACAGAAATCCACCAAATGAAACTGTATCAGCTCAAGAGGGGTCAACATGTATTTGCAGGAAGTACCATTAAAGACTGATGAAAATATTCTCAAATATTGGAAGTCCTGCAAAACTTTGTTCTCAAGATTACAACATTATATATATATATATATATATATATCACACTGTTGTCCATCACGTACACTTTTTGCAGGCATTATATTAGACTAAAAATGAAACAGGTTGGACACTGAATTATTTTAAACGCTTGTGTTTTTAAACAAAAACTTGAATTTGTGAAACAAGATTTTTCTATCATGTATGGTTTGACTTAGAGATTGTGACTTTGGCTTCTGTTTTGTATTATTGTAACACAGAATTTATATATTTTTTGTAACATGGCTTCAATTTCAGGTTTGAGATTCAAGAATATTTTAAAGGATTTGACTATGGATTCAGATTCGGTCAAATATGGTATTTGACACAACCCTAAATTAAATGTTTACATTTTAAATAAAACCTTTGACTTTCCTGCGAGAATAAACTCAAATTGGACTTGGTGATTGCCAAAAGTTATGCAGTGCTCAGTGTTTAAATTAATAAATTTCTTTTGGCGACAAGGGAAGTCATATTACCTTTGTGGGGTATCATTTAGTTTGGAAAAGTATGCCTATTGACCAAAACAAATATTTCACTTGAAAAACACATTTTTTCACCAGAGATGATGAATTGTATACTTCATGCAAAAAAAATACCTTTACCACAATTTTTGAGTTATGTGGGGTAAAATTAACTCTGTCCTGATTTTACAAAGTCACTTTAGGGAACTTGTAAAATTGGGGCTCTTCTGTATTTATAATGTAACAGCAGTCAATATATCATTATGATCTTAAATAGCAATCAGTGATATCAGCATCTGTACTAATAACATATTAATGTAAAGAAATAACTGCACAATAAAAAAAATTTAAATCAATTAATGGAACATCAAAGGGTATATCTGCTTAGGGATCAACAGAGTGCACAATAATGGATAAATAACTACCTTGTTTTGTGTCAGCACTTCTTTTTTGCTGACGCAGTTGGTGCCACCTGTATTCCCTCTTGTCTCGCTCAACTGGCACCGACTTGGAAAATTGAACCATCTTCATATTTTCACTTTTATTAACTCGTGTTCTGAAACAACATACAGAATACACCCATATATTACATTTCCAAAACTGAGAAGCAGATGCCAATATGTAAACGTACAGTGTAGCCACACACAATAAGTATAGCCTAAAGCTGTTAATAGCATACAAAATCATGGAATTTACAGAAAAACCATCAAAAATAACAAATGTAGGAGAGTAGTGTGCCTAGTTGGTTTATAGTGTGAAACTTCTGAAAAAAGCCTTTCAACTCACTGCATATAAATTAATAGTTGCAAGTTCTCAAACTGGAAATACATGTGGAAAAATTACTATTATGCCTAAATGCTATTTCTTATTCAAAAAATGATGTATGAATCTGTGGAAACTAAATTTAATTCACTTATTTTCGGTTTGTTAATGCATGTAAGAGTAAGAATGAGCACATCTGTAACAAATTTATCATCTTAACAATTTCAGAGCTAACACTTGATAGATGCACAAATAAAGTCCCTGAATCCAGAAAAATAGATAGTAAGCAGGGCCTTTGAAAGTGCTTAATTAATAGCAAACAGCCATATACTTGATAGTATTCATGTTCTTGCGAGTTATGCCTTGGAACACACTGTGCCAAGTACTGAACTATGCAGTAATGTTTGTGTATAATTAAACACATGTAAACTTACTCCAACATTTTAAGGACCAAATTGGAAAATCACAAACATAATGAAGACACAAAAAGAAACAAAATTCACTCTGGAGAGGTTAGTTACCCTTTAGTAAAATATTGTCTGTAAAATCAGTGCCTGGCGTATACACATATCTTAGTAAATAAATGTTCAGGGAATACAACTTTCTCTTCAGGTAGAGTAAAAAAAAAGCATTTTTAAGGCTTTCCAGCAGTTTCCTTAAAGAAAATAAAAAAAAATAAAAAAAAAGTATGAAGTGACATCTGTAGTTTCCTATATGTAATAATATACCATTGCTACAGATCTAATTTGCAATAAATTAAGCTTTGTGGGAATGCACTACGCAGACTTGAGAGGAACCATCACAATGCTTCCTTATAACCAGAGGTTACTTTAAGGCATTTGATATTTTTATTAGGCAATTCCGTAATGCCACTACAATTATGTAAAAATATATTTTCGTGTCAGGTGAACATGTTAAATTGTTTTGTGTGGAATTTTTGTAGATTTTTAATTTTTCGGACAGCAATGGAACAGTAGGTGCAAGGCGACTTGTCACAAAGGAGTTATTCTATTGGTATATAGCTGGACCTGCAATTGTTTGAGGTGGTCCAACACTTGTAGCATTACAGCTAGATATATATAATTAGCATATTCTGGAAGTATTTCAATTGTTTATATTTCAGTCAAGGATAGTAATTCATGTAATATTTGAAAGGTTGTGGCAATGACAACTTGTTTGTATTTAATATATTTTCGTTTTTCCAAATTTACTATTTTTCTTTCCTCATTTCATCAGTAGTAACAGACATCAACAACAGATGTCATAGGACAATAGCGCATCCTTTCCTTTTCACTGAGTTAGTAAACTGAAAAAATCGCCAACCGCAAGGCACAACACGGTGAAACGAGGAAAATAACAGATGTCACCTTTAGCTGACGTGATCAACTGCTCAAAAACAATATGTTTTCAATGAGGAAACTATTTATCAATATATAAGGAAGCACGACCTTTCTCAGATATCACAACGGTTAGCCGCAAAACAATAGTTTGTCAGCTGTCAGTTGGACAGACTGCAACAAGTGATCCCATGACTCGCACAGACCAGCACCCGCGACTTTAACCTGCTTTTGTATTTTGGACATTTCAGTTCAAATATCTATTAAATTTCTTTTCCGTCGGTGCGAGGAGTCAATAGGGCGCCGGGAGAGAAAAGTAACGATTCACTCTCGTCTTCGTAACTCTTGAAGTGAGAAGTTTTGTTTTATGAAGGCTGCCATTCTGTCATTTTTTTTTGTTCGTCAGCTGCAAGTGTCAAAAGTTAGTTTTGTCGAGACGACAATAAATCTCCAGTAAACATTTAACTTCTTCTTTTATTTATTGGAAATCATGGTATCAACAAACTTCCATTATTATACAGTCAAAATCTCCAACTCACGCTGAGCTAGTTTGTTGGTATTTACTGAGAACAACGAGAGGACACGACAGTAACCTGTTACACACTTCCCTCATGTTGCAAGAGTAGAGATTATACATGCGGTAGGTGAGCCTGCATGGCGATTTGGAGCATCCCTGGATACTGGCCACATCCAGGGATAGCTGAACACAATTCTGCTGATGTCAGCTGGCAAACAAGCCACTACAACACTCTCTCGATGATGGGTCAAGGAAGTACACTTTGAGTGTTCGTGAAAGAAATGTGTAGTCGCAAAGTCCTGCTAGGAAATTTGGCAGCAGTGCAGAGCCTTTGACCCCTGCCTATAGCAGTTAATGTTACATTTAATGTTAATTGTAGTGTATGTAAGCTGGCCATAATATTTGGATAAGTGATGAAGAGCATTTTCAGCCAGGAATGATGTTTTCTGGAACTGGAAGCAGACCAACTGAGACTTGGATAACTAGGAGATATCCAGTTGACTGGAGTTGGCGGATGTCGGGACGTCAATAAAACGTATCATTAGTGCAGTTGTTTTAATTTAATTCAAAATTACTTCCTTGATTGACGTGTAAATAATTTAGTTTGTGTTGCAACCCACGATGACTTGTGTACAGGCTGTGGACCTGTGTAAGCTGTCAAGGAAAAGATTCCTCCCCTTTCTTCTGGTTACTGAGTTTGCTAACTGATTAAACAGCTTCCATGTTAACTACTTGGGTAATATTGCTGGCTTGTGTCTAATACCCTATTGTGTTGAATAAATTAGCGTTACATTTACCTACAAGCTGTGGCACGTTATTTTAGGCTACGGCGTGACGGCTATCCCTGTACGCCGAACAAAAATCAAACCGACAGTGCAATATGAAATTGAGAAAATGTTGGCAGTTTGGAATGGCTTACACTTCGCTGTGACAGGGGTGTGTTTGACGAGCTCCATGCCTCACGTCCGCCGGGCGGGCCTGCAAGTATGGGTGCAACGGGGCCACTGCCTCCCACAAAATCTATGACTACCTTCCCCTCCCTCGTCCGTCACCTTGAACACGTGATGCCAGCCACATACCCCCAGAGGACCCTTCCCGGACTTCTGGGAGGGGGAGGGAGGTGCTGTCTTTTTAGTTAAATATGATTTCCTGTAACCTGCATATAGCTGGAAAGAGAAGTAATTTCATAAAAATTTAAAATTTGGGGGAAGTTTAAACAGAATTATTCTTGATATAGGCTGTTCACGGTAAAGTGAGCACTTTTGAAAGCTCTCTCATTTGGAATAATAGTCAATAAATATATTTAGTTTTAGCCTTAGACGTAAACTGCCATGTTTCTTACATGACAATATTTTTTTTAAAAGGTGGTTAGAGGATAGAAAATGGCTAGAAGAAAAAAGTAACTAGGGCCTCAAAAGTGCTCACTTTACCACGAACAGCCTATACCAAATGTAATCAGTGGGAAAAATATATTTTTATATAAAGTATATTCTTTGTGATCTTGGGGAAAAATACTGAAAATTATTTGAAGTTATACTATAAACGCAAGGCAATGATATTTTCAAACCTGTTCACCGGAACCAACCCAAATTCCTTTTTTGACATCATTGGGAGGCTCTTAGTTGTTTTCCACCTTAAAACACCTACATTCAGGAAGCAGTTGAGACAAAGACCTTGTCCTGTGTATGTTGGCAGACAGTCACATACAGGATAGAGAAATCTGTGCCACTCTGCTTCCTCAATGCAAAGAAGTTAAAAGGGAACACAAAGTTAGGAATTTTGTAAAGTTATGAAATCGTACAAACTCCCTTGGGTTTGTTCCAGTGGTTGTGAGAGTGACTTTTATTAGTAGTGATGCATCAACTCATCCACAAAATGACTTCTACAGGTATCCGTACATCGTGAATCCAGCTCCTCACCAAAGAGTCTCTCTAGAAAAGTCCGACAGACGCAGGGGTGTCCTGCAATCCGGACGATGGGATAGATACCCTCCGACAACATACGAAGGAGCTAGTCAGGAAAGGTGAAGTAGCTGCTCAATAAGTGGGTGAGTCCGATGCAGATAGCATCTTTAAAAATATAAAATATTTGCCACCTCATTTGGTTGATAGTATTGAGCCAGTACGCAGCCTGAATTTAAAGTTAGTAGTAAATCTCTTGGTGTAAATGGCTAGAATTGCATCTTTAAATATTTGTGAGATCACGATTTTGTATGTCGCTATAATGTTCAAAGTGCCAGAGCCTTTGCAAAATGTAGTGGGGCAGGCGATAAATAAACGTATGCCATTTAGGGAGTTTAGTAAGGCAGTGCTGAGACAGACGGGTTCATCCGTTGCTATCGCGCACCAACGTATGAAAATACTGGAAAGATTTCAAAGTCCAAATGAGTCTATGCAGCAGTTTGTCAGCGAAATTATTAGATGGATAGAAGTGTTGGGTTTGCCGTGTGCAGAAGCGGATTTGGTGGAAATACTGTTTTCTAATCTGCTACCGGAAAATAATAAATATTTCACATTTGCTTCAAAGCCGAAAACATTAAATGAATTATTAGTTTAAGTAGTTCAAGTGGAATTAACGATTGGTGGCTGTAAGCAAAGAGAGCCTAAAGTAGTAACATCTAAACGGCAATGCCAAATCTGTTCTCATGCGAATCATCCGACGGCTAAATGCTTCTACAAAGCGCAAAGAGACGAAGGAAATTTCGTGCAGGAAAAGGTAAAACAAAAATGTCAAATTTGTTTTAGAAATAATTATCAGACAGAAAAATGTTTCTGTTAGAAATTGGATAGTGGCGGGAAAGAAATGTCACTTGAAAATTGGGACCAGTCAGACGTAAAAGTAAACGCAGAAAGTGTTGCTAAGTCTGAAGGTCGTAAAACCGTAAAAGATATTTGTTTCAGATACTGTAGTCCTGGGCATTTAAAATTTAATTGTCCCTTAAAGGGAAAACCAGCAAGAATAGGCGCCGTCGCAAACACAAATCTATGTAACAAAAATGGTCTACTGTATGTACAGCTTGTGATTGCAAACTTAACAATGTCAGGCTTGGTTGACTAGGGTGCTTCAGCTACACTCATAAGGCAAGAGAACTTGAATAAAATCATGCGGGACGTGCCACTTGGAACTGTGCAGTTAAAACTGAGAGAGTCAGTGGTATTTGCCTTAGCCGACGGAGGTTTGATAACTTCAAACATAACAGCGGTGATGAAAGAGAAAATAGAAAATTTTTCGTGGAAAGTAGCATTCTGTGTTTTTGAACATCTGCCACATGACATGATTTTAGGAGTCAATTTTTTGGGTAGTACGTGTGCATGTGTTGACGTAGCAACGAAGGAATTACGGTTCAGTTTCCCCCCCCGACATGGTAGTCAATTTGCAAGTAACACTGAACTGAAAGATAATGCGCCCGTAGTATGCGTGCCATATCATGTGTCAGCACCCAATATTAAAATACTTAAAAATTTGATCACAGAATTGCAAGAGCAGGGGAAGATTTCTAGGTATGGTAGCATTTTATGGTAAGTTTATTCCAAATTTTTCTGATCTTGCAGAGCCGTTAAATAAATTGAAAAGAAAAAACGCGCAGTTTCAGTGGAATGAAGATCAGGAAAATGCTTCAAAAATTGAAAGATGTGTTAGCAAATCCTCCCATTTTGCATTTACCAAATTTTTCTGAAGAGTTCTTTTTGCACTGCAATGCCAGTTCTGTAGCAATAGGAGCATGTTTAAATCAAAAGATTGAGGGACATTTTGTACCGATAGTGTACGCCAGTAAATTATTGATTCAAGCAAAATGTAAACTTACTATTTATGAAAAAGAATGCTGAAGTTGTATTTGGGCTATGGAAAAGTTTGCATATTATTTGGATCAAGCACCGTTCACGTTGTACACGGACAACCAAGCACTCAGCTGGTTATTAAAATCGCAAAAGCCTGCAGGCAGATTGGCCCATTTAAAATTTAATGTGCAACACATTTGGGGGGTCATTAATTCGGTAGCTGACGCATTGTCGCAGATGTATTACGCTGAAGAGTTGGAGCAAGGTGATGAGCAGTTGAAGAATGGGGCACTTGTAGAGTGTCAGCGGGTGTTGATAGTCAGCTAGAAAGGTCAGCAGTAGGAAACACATAAGTTTCAGAATTGAATACATTACAAAAATTCCCAAGCGTGCTTACTAATATTACAGAATACCAAAATGCTGATCAGGAATGTAGGCAGATTTTGTCTGAAATTAAGAATGGAACTTCGCTGTATGTTATCCATAAAGGTTTTCTAGGTGAATGGACGAGACGAGGAAAATTCAGTACCTGAAAATTAGAGGGCAATGGTGTTTAAATATTACCACGAGTCTTATTACGGAGGGCATGTAGGACATGATAAAACCATCTGTCGCTAATAGAAATTTTTTCGTGGCCGGAGTTCGCACCGACCTTGAAAACTGGGTAAAGGGTTGTGATGCATGCCAACATGCTTAACCGAAAAATCAAAAACCAGAAGGCCAGTATGCGGATACATTAGCCACGTATCCTTGGGAATGTGTGTATTTAAACGTCATGGGTCCGTTGCCCCAGAGTATATCGGGTTATGTCCATGTCCTTGTAATAATAGTTTCAGAAAATTTTGCTTATTTTTCTCGCACCATCAAGGCTGATTAATTCTGTAAAGTTGTGATGCAACACTTATGTAGTGTTTTTGGCGCACCCATATATGTAGTAACAGATAACATTACGTATTTTTTGTCGCACGAAACCAGAGATTTTGTAGCATTGCAGCTAGATATATATAATTAGCATATTCTGGAAGTATTTCAATTGTCTATATTCCACTCAAGGATAGTAATTCATGTAATATTTGAAAGGTTGTGACAATGACAACTTGTTTGTAATTCAGATATTTTCGTTTTTCCAAATTTACTATTTTTCTTTCCTCATTTTATCAGTAGTAACAGACATCAACAACAGACGTCGTAGGACGATAGCGCATCTTTTCCTTTTCACTGGGATAGTAAACTAAAAACATTCACTACAGCAAGGCACGACATGGTGAAACAAGCAAAATAACAGATGTCACCTTTACCTGACGTGACCAACTACTTGAAAACAATATGTTTTCAATGAGGAAAATTTCAACCAATATATAAGGAAGCACGACCTTTCTCAGACATCACAACAGTTTGTCACAGCACGATCGTTTGTCAGCTGTCAGTCGGACAGACTTCAACGAGTGATCACGTTACTCGCACCGACCAGCGCCCGCGACTTTAAACTTCTTTTTTATTTCGGACATTTCAGTTCAAATATCTATTAAATTTCTTTTCTGTTGGTGCGAGGCGTCAATACGGTGACGGGAGAGAAAAGTAACGATTCTCTCTCGTCTTCGTAACTCTTGAAGTGAGAAGTTTTGTTTTATAAAGGCTGCCATTCTGTCTTGTTTTTTTTTTGTTCGTCAGCTGCGAGTGTCAATAGTTTGTTTTGCTGAGACGACAATAAATCTCCAGTAAACATTTAACTTCCTCTTTTATTTATTGGCAACCCTGGTATCAACAAACTTTCATTATTATGTAGTCAAAGTCTCCAACTCACGTTGAGCTTGTTCGTTGGTGTTTACTGAGAACTACAAAGAGAGGACAGGACAGTAGCCTGTTACAATTTGAATTTTATATGGGGAGTAAAGATGGTTCAAACTGCCCCGTACCATCCACAGGGAAATTTAGTGGAACGTGTTAATCGTAACATTAAGATTGCCTTGCGTAGTTTTCAGTCAGATACGCATCACTGGGATGACATATTATACCTCTTGTTTTTGTGTTTCAATAATTTGATTCATAGTGCATATAAGAATGCACTGGCTGAAATGTTTTTGGGGCAGAGATTGATGCACCCTTTAATAAATGTATGGTCACTCCACTGTATTTGTTTGGAAAACAAGAATAATAAAAAAAATGGAATAAATATGGGCTGATGTGACACACAATTTAATTGCGTATGACCAGAAAATGGAACAAAAAAGTAACTTAGCTTACAAAGATGTAACTTTGAAACCTGGCAATTTAATTTAATCAAGGCTCGCCACCTCAGTTCAAAAATTGATTATTTTAGGGCTAAGTTGGTGGTGAAATGGCGAGGGCTGTTTCAGATAGTGAGGTTCCTTTCGCCTATGACAGTATTGATCAAAGATCCACATTCTCCCAACAAGTACGAAAAGGTTCATACCTCCCAATGTAAAATATAACATGTACCCACAACATACAAGAGCTGTCCCCCGCCCTTCCCTTTTCTGAAATTCCCACCGTCTTCATTAAAGGATGTAAAACTGTTTTATTAAGCATCCTACAATTTTAAGATTATTGTATTTTTATGAAGATATTTTAGTTTTCCAGTGTGTTCGAAGGAAAATTTAAAAGAGAAAGTATTAACGTTTTGTAAGCAAGTACACTCTACTCAAAAGTTAAAAGAGTACATAATTAAAAATGTACGTTATGTCATAAAGATTTAAAAGGTATACCTGTATATATAGTGAGTGAAGTATTAAGAGATTTTATATGTAAATGGAAAAATGGTTAAAAATTTTAGCAAGCATACCCAAATTTAATTTCGAAAAGGAGTTATGATTTGTTCTATGTCTTCGTCGAGTGAGCCCTGGCGCCTGTCTGTTTTATGGTTGCTGCTAACAACATTGCCAGTGTCCCATGCGGAAAGAAGCCTGGGGTAAGGGCCTGGCCAGCCTACGCCTTATGTTCTGGACGCGTGTTCGACAGACATTGTGGATCTTCCTTCAGGGGAGAAGGGATGTGACGGCTATCCCTGTACATCGAACGAAAGTCAAACCGACGGTGCCATATGAAGTTGAGAAAATGTTAGCCGTTTGGGATGGCTTACCGTTCGCTGCAACGGAGGTGTGTTTGAAGAGCTCTAGCCTCATGTCTGCTGGGCGGACTTGCTGGTCTACACGTATGGGCGCCGCGGGGCCACTGCCGCCCACAAAATCTATGACTGCCTTCCCCTCCCTTGTACATCACCTTGACCACGTGATGTCAGCCAGCCAGTCACGTACCACCAGGGTACCCTTCCAGGACTTCTGGATATCGACAGAGCGAAGATAATTTTGTATTGTTCTAGATGATTTCAAAAAATATATAAATACAGGTGTCTCGTCCATGTTCGGGGAGACAGCACAGGGTTTTCAGTTGGGCAGGAACTGCTGTTCCATCAACATTTTAAAAAAAGGTGGGAGGGGGGGGGAATTGTTGCCTATTTAGTTAAGTATGATTTAATGTAACCTGCATATAGCTGGAAAGAGATGTAATTTTGAAAAAATCTAAATTTTGGGGGGAGTTTTAAACTGAATTATTTTTTATATTAAATGTAATCAGTGGGAAAAGTATATTTTTATATAAAGTATATTCTTTGTGATTTTGGGGGAAAATATTATAAATGATTTGAAGTTATACTTGTAAATGATTTGAAGTTATACTATAAATGCAAGGCAATGACTATTTTCAAACCTTTTCACTGGAACCAACCCAAATCCCTTTTTTGACATCACTGGGGGCTCTCAGCTGTTTTCCCCCTTAAAACACCTACATTCAGGAAGCAGTTGAGACAAAGGCCTTGTCCTGTATGTGTTGGCAAACACCGTCACAACTGTAACCCTAAGACTTTGGATCGGGTGGTGTTCCCCACTCTTTAAGGGCGTGTGTTCAAGTTAAGATGTTATGGTTTGAGAGAGTGCCAATGCGGGTAGAATGAAGCGGACAAGAGAGGTCTGTGGCTGGTGTCAACAATAAATTTTTCTGAGATCTAACCCTCCTGTGGAGGGTGCAGACACAGATGACATGTCTACAGGCATCCTTCCACTGCAACGTGGTGTGGACTCTGGGGACATTTGCGATGAATTATTGAACGAGGGGCTCCCATTAACATTACAAAATTTTTGATACATTTTATTTGTTAGAAAACTATAACATCCAGGACTGAGTGTTCAGAGTCATTAGGTTAAATAGGTTTCAAAATAACTTTACTCAAAATACACTGAAGAAATTTTTTACCTTGGCTAACTAAATGAAATGCCTTTTTGTACCATTGCATTACAAATTTTAACATACAGTAATTTATTTAAAACTTTTTACGTGCATTTTTTTCCATTTGGGAACATCTCTAATAAATGCTACCATTAAACAGATCTTTACTAACATTTTGTGAAACATTAAAATAAAGTTTAGTGAAACTCTTTGAAATATTACATTAATGAAATTCAATTATTTTTGTGATCATAATTATTCTATATTTGTTCGCTTTGCAGCTATCATGGAAAATATTCTCAGACTCATAGTTTTCTACATAGTCTCCGTAGTACAATTGAAAAATCCTTCTGCACAGTGCTGCTTATTAAATAAAAATGTAAGAAAATGTTTGGCAATATTAGGTTTGAGTAACCATATGGAGACAGTAGTTTGTTATTCCCAATTGGCATATAAGAACTTTTATGTCTGCAGGGATGTGGTAGGTAGCTTGTTGACAGCAAAGACATTAAGAGACACAAAAAGACACAAAAAGAATGTATTGACTTTATCTTATCTGATAGGAAATGAACAGCACACTTGTCAGCAGTAGCCACCCCTGCTCTGTGAACAATGTATCTGGGTTCTTGGAAGGAAAGCTTAAGTACATATAAATTTGACTGAAGTAACCTTCTGAACCAAATTTTACACATTCTTCTACACCAGGAAAATGTAAAACTATATGCCACATCTGAAGGTTTATTCTTGACAAGCTAACATTACTAGACAGTTGTTAGATGGCTATCTTGCAAGTATATAGGGAGTTACAGGGTGACTGCTGTTGAAAGGGAAAGATTTATTATTTTTGGTTGTGGACTTAAATAAGTAATGTTAGCATTACAATGTCTCGAAGAAATCAACATGGTGAAACTTTCAAAAGACTAGAAGATACTGTACAGTATTTCATGAACCTAAGTTCATGAAAGTTCAATCAGACTTTGAACCTGCAGCTGGTATAGTTGACTTCTGCCAGCTTCCTCCTGACAAAGATGGATGACTTACTGATAAAGAACAAATAAATGAAAATCAACTGAATGAAGTCACTTGACAGATATATGTGGTATGATAGATGTGCATCTACAATCACTTGGTGTTGAAACTTCTAACTTAACTGCAGAAGAAGCACAGACATCTAAAAACAATTTCAGTGAGCACCTACAAAGAAAAAACAAAAGGACAGAACACTTTCAAGATGGAAAGAATGTGACACATTTAAAATGGTAATTCCATCTTCTAATTTTCATCCCTTAGCTGTTATACACCCCAGAGCTGTTTTTTCAGAACACTTTCAAGATGGAAAGAATGTGACACATTTAAAATGGTAATTCCATCTTCTAATTTTCATCCCTTAGCTGTTATACACCCCAGAGCTGTTTTTTTTTTTGCACCAAAAGTATTTAGAGCATGTAGCAAGAATTACATCTCTCTATGCTCTTCAGAAATGAACGGAATTTCAGGTGAACTAGAAAGAAATAGGTCAGTTTTTTGGTTTACTATTGCTAAATGGATATCAAGTGTTCTCAACAGAAGACCTGTACTGGGGCACAGCTGAAGATGAAGAGATTCCCCTAGTAGCAAAAGTATTGTAAAGCCCAGAAATAAATTTAGATAAATACTAGGGAAAATCCAGTCAATTTACGATAAACTGAACAAAAATCCGCAGTAGTGGCATTTTTTTTTATAAAGACCATAGCACTGATGAATCCATGGTGCTCTATTACGGACACCACAATTTCAAAATGTTCATTTGAGGAAAACCAAAGTGTTCTGGTTACAAAGTGTGGATGTTGTGTTCCAACCATGGTTATCCATATAATAATATAATATGGAGATATATGGAGTGCATTAGGCAATGAACCACTTGCTTCCAAGGTAGTAAATAATTTGATCTCTATGTGAAGCATCCTCTGCAAATTGAAATGTTCTTTGACAACTTTTTTATATCTTAAGATAACCTGTGTAAACTAGCAGAAAAAAAATCCACAGGTACCATTTAAGACAAATGTACAAAGAAATTCAGGCTATTATCACACATTAACAAAAAAGTAATTACATACAACAACACTCCTATTAAAATATCTCCATCCGATTTCACAAAAGGTACGGACTGTGAACATCATTGGGAATAACTACCCACTGATTCTATAATATTTAATGCATGTAGTTTTTCAATATTTTCTTATACAGCCTTTCTAATCGATGTGGGAACTCACCTATAAAAATGTTGGACTGGCTGAACTCCAGATTTTAGAGATATCGTTATTTGAATATCCTTCATGTTCTTTAATTGAATTAATACTTACTGAACTGAATCAATACAAGACTCCAATACTGCTTTTAATATTCCCAATATTTGGAGCATCTCTTCCTAACAGTGGAGTACCGTTTTCTTTAATTATGTACTTACAATTTTTCTTCTTTAATTTTATTTCTGATCACAATACATACAATCACATGATCCCAAAACTGTCAAAGTTTGTTTGACCATACAGAATATATTTACTAGTTGAAGATTTACTGACTTTTTATATTTAATCTTACTCTTAAATTTTTTACTGTAGCCAAATTATTATATCAACTACTTGTAGCTGCCCCAGAGTCAATAAGCATTATAGAAGACGACCTACTTTACAAGCTATGATTGGTTCCTCATCACTTCTAGGTTTGACAATAAATATAGAAATATTTGATTCAGATACACTCTAATTGGCTTGGATTCGTTGAATTTTCAGTTTGGTTATACCTTTCTTTGTGTGACACACAGATGAAAAAGAAACTAAATCTTTTAACATTTTGTACATTTCTGGACAATTTTGGTCATTTTTAAAATGACCAATATACCCAAAAACAGATACACAATTTTCACTTATATTATGCCTTTCAAATGTAACTTAACTGTTTATCATAGAAATATTAATCTAAATGACTTTGATATGTAAACATATTATCCAGTTTATTCCTTATTCCTTTCCTCATTACAAGGATCTTTACCTAAAAATGGTGGCTAATTTTCTCATCAGGCATATCTAAATATAGCATATCTTGTACTAAAATACCTGCCAAATGAATAAGTACTTTATGTCAAACTCCACCTATAATACCTTTGACTTCAAGAAAATTTGAAATGCTCTTTCCCTATATTCTACTAAACCCTAATATCTGTTTTGTTTACATCTAAAACTGACAAATTTATGTTTGTAAGTTAAGTGTTATAATCATAATCACATAATATAATCACATAATCATTAGTTTATATTCAAAAAGTTTTATAAATACATTACCTACCTCTTCTTATATTTTCCGTGTGCCCAAAAATTTTAGCATTCCCAAATGATTAACCACTGATTTGGCAAACGCTTTTAAGTATCCCCATTTCTGCATAGTACTGATTTAAGTAATTATATTAGTTTCTTTTTCCAACTTGTTACAAACAAGACACAAATTACAACTTTTATTTCATAGATATTGTTACATGTTGTTTGTACGCATCGCTTCCTTTGTCCTCTCAAGCGAGTGAATCAGTGTGCCGAGGATAGAACAGTATCACGAGAAATGCGCTATAATTAAAAGGTGAGGCACCACGTGTACCAGGTAAGTCTAGCAGGACTTGTGCACCCCTGACCTTCAGCGGATTGAATTTCTGGGATTATGTATTCAAGAAGGTTTTGGTGATTATTACAGTCTCTTTCAGTGAGACTCGAGGTGCAGGGAACCTAATAAACCAGGCCAGTGAGACAACTTAAGAAAAGATCAGCCTCCAAGCCCATAATTTTAGAGTTTGGTGTGAACTGAAGCACAAGGTGTGTGAAGACAGCACAGCGACAAGCCAGCAAAGTGGTGCGTGGTGGCAACAGTGACCAGAAAGAGTGAATTCTGCAGACTGCTAGCATCGGTGCAGTGAAGGGTGAGACGGGCGGGCAGGACTATTGAAGTGGAGGCGTGAGTGGCCGACATTTGGAATGATGGCAACTGAACACGCGTAAATAATAAGTGTGAATTAAGTGATTACAAACTTTATGGAGACATTGAGAAGGCCTTTCATTAGAATTAAGACAAAGTTTCAATATACTAAAGTTACGTATTAACCTGTGTCATTACATAGTGGATTTTACAGTTTATGTAATTTTTAAATTGTATATAAATGTAATTGTTTGTTATTGACACATGCCTGCCAGTTAAAGGCCTCCATGCTGTTGCCGTGAAATATTAAACAAATTACGCAAGTAAAAAATAAAACTTCATTAACTAATTTGCTACAAGACTAACAATTTTTTATTTTTTAATGAAACTATGGTTACAGAAAGCACTTACTCGTTGCACTTGAAATCCAGAATGAAGAAGATCACATCTTTTTTGATTTTCTTGTTCAAGTCATTGAGCAGGCAATTGTCTGGGTGACTGTCCAAGTAAGGATTCATGGCATCACTCAGTGTACGGTCCAAGGTGAATCCAAACTGACAAATATCAAAAACACAAATTAGATCACTTAATGGAAACTGAAATCTACACATTGCTTCCTGCCCAAACACTGGTAAAATGTATGGAATTAGAATTGACAGGCACCAGTTACATTGCTCAAAAAACAGACCTGTGTTCCCTGTAATAACTAACAGGATAAATTTGATGAAATGGACACGCAGCAGATTGAACATGAGGAATGAAAAAATGCACAAAGGAAATACACATCAAGTCTCATTAAATCTATGCCCTTCATTAAATAAAACCAATAAGATATACTACAAAATATTTAACAAATTACACATGCTACACCATCAGTATGTGATAGCCATCCACATAACAAAGATAATGTGACCAGGACCATCTCTGAAATTCAAGTGAAAAACTTCCAAAACAAAGTACCCATTTCAGTTAGCTATTTAAAATAATTTAGTTCACTATTATTTATTGTCAAACAATTACTTTTGGAAAAATCTGCATTAAAAATTTTTTGATTAAAATTTTTCTTTATATTTGTAAAATGCAATATGGTTACAAAAAACTGGAAAATTTATTATTAGAATTATTAGAAACAAAATATTTTCTTTAAAGAAATTCCAACAAAGCTGCAAAAATATGTAAGAAATAAACAAGGATAAACATCCAGTCAGTCATTGCAGTACTTGTGCAATTTTTTCCGCACTTATAAAAGTAAAAAGTTTACTGCTGTGTTCACATGCATTTGCGTATAACATTCATATTTATAGGGATTCTCACTTTTCCTGTTTTCTGTTGTGTTTATACATTCAGTCTGTTTCCAACCTATTCAAAGCCTGACTCAGCACTCAAAACAGCTGCCTGGGTCAAGCAAGCTAGCAGCCAAAAACCCATCAAGCTTGTACTGATGCAGTTAATAGTGATTTGACCAATGCATTCAGTTAATTTTCTTTTATTTTACAAGGAAATAGAATCTTTTTCAGTATTTCAGATTCTTTGGCGGTGTTAGTATGTGTATTTGAAATGAGTCTGCGTTTTCTAAAGTCGTAATTGAGTTGTCAGCGATTAGAGATAAGAACTAATACAATGTTTGTAGACTTTTTTTCCTTTTGAGTATGTTCTCAAAATTCAATTGTTTGGCTCGTGTGGGAAAGCAGTTGCGATGGGGTGCACACCAGTGTCAGAAGAAATTCTGTACTGCGCAATGTCATTATTTGGTTAGGTTTCTGGCACCCTGATGAGATGAGTTGGGGTAGAGTGCAGTGACTATATGAGCCCTAAATGTCCACAACCAGCTTGCAAGGAAGCCGCTTTGTGAGTGACGAATTTTGCCCACACCGGCAAGCCCCTGCAGCCTTCTTTATTTCAATCTTATTTTTCTGCCAAACTTTTTCTACTAAATCCAGGGTGCCAAGAGGAAAAGTTAAAGTACCTCCTGCCTTCATAATTTTCTTGGAATGCAAATTTTAGTCACCTTAATTAGTAATGAACTCTGTGATGCTGTTCTAATCATCTGCCTGGTTCATTGTATTGCTAACTGTTAGTGTCTTAAGCATTGATGACTTAACTGCTTCAACTTGAATAAATCTTGGAGGAAATTATCAGACACTTGTATTTTTCTTTTACTATGATGCCTTTATTTTAGTCGCATGTTTCTGCCGAATGAGTGAACCAAGCTAGGATTTCCAATAGTTGACTTTGGTGTTTGCAACAGCTGCACTGTAACTGTTTAAACTAACCTACTTACTACAGTTGTAGATAAAGAAAAATAAATAAAATTAATTTTTGTGCTGCTTCAGAGTGAGGAATGTAGTTGGACTAATTTAAGGTATTGTGTTGAGCACCAGTGAATAAAAAAAATCAAAATAAAAGCAATGTCATGTTTAGCATGAATCATCAGTGACTGTATGAGACAACATAACATTAACACTTGTGAAACATATCATTTCCTTTGAATAAACACACACACACTTCATATCTCCAAAGAAAGAACAGCAAATTCAGGTGGTAAAACTGTAACAATCTACACTTGAAAGATTTGGTTTATGAAATTTATTCTGACAAAAGCAAAAGAAAAATTTAAATCAAGAATTACACTGAGAGCTGACTCAAAGCAAAGAATAGATAACTTCAACATGCAGAATGATTAAACTGAAAAAATCTGCTGATTCTTATTGCTACTGTATACCAACTTCCTTATGATATGTAATTAAAGGATAGTAAAAACTACAAGAATAATGAAAGATAATTAAAAATCTCTGCTGCTACGAGTTGTAGAAATGACTGATCCATGAATTATGCTTATTTTTCTATTGTACGCCTAACTGAAAACTGATGAATCACAAAATGGACCACTGGGTCATAATATGCATCTTCAGGATTAATGCCACAAAAATAGTTAGACCATAGCAAGAGTTGCAAATAACCTCAAAGTAAGACAAAAATTTGCAGCATACTGGTCCCTTTGGCCATGCAAGGTGGGTGGCGTTGAAAAGAAAACAAGCAGAAATCATGGCACCAGCATCAAGCAGGGCTTCACAGAGATCGAAAATTTCACACTCAAAATTAAAGCAGTCTAAAGCCCTACATCCCCTTCTTAAACATGGCATGGTTTTCTAACATTAATACTAACTTCTGGAACCAACAAACATAGCTTAGCTTACATTAGCATCACTGATTTTCCTGACAAAATCCAAGCAACATCCACTTCAATTAAAAGGTTGTACCAAAAGCGTCACTTCTGGTTATGTCAAACTATATTTGCATATTGTAGCAAACAAAAATTAACACTTCCAGTAAAATTGAAAAACCAAACAAAACTAAAAATTACAATTTAAACTTAAAAATGTAACAACTTAAATACAGCAAAATAAAACTTAGCAAAGAAATTTACAATTCCAAAATTATTAAATGGTATTACAATCACAAAAATTTCTTTTAAAATCAAAATTTTCAATTCATAATTTAAACTCAATTAAGCTTCCTTAAAAATGGGTGGCTGGTGTAAAAATTTAATAAAATTAAGTTAAAATAAAATAAAATCCTAGCTTGGTGCTTGAAATTAAGTTACATTAAAAATGCAACATTATTTCAGAATGAAAAAAAAAAAAAAAATTTAAGGTGGTCACCTAGTAAGGAGTGTGTTTGCAAGAAGTAAAAATTAATTATGCATTATAAGTAATGCAGACCAGTATACGTAAAATGGTATTGTCTTCATGCACAAGGCACTCAACTGGTGTACCATGCCATTTTTAGCTGTCAGAGAGCACGGAAATAACTTTCCCAATGTGTTTAATATCTTGAAAATTCCATTCTGCCAAAATCTATAATGTTCTTTCCTTTCATTTGAGAACCTACTGGGGCATGTTTAATAATGTCACAGGCAGCCGCTGTCGGAGCATGTGAGGTACAGATGATTTATTGATGTGCGTGTGCTATCAGTTGCAACCGGAGACACAGCAGTTTTGCACAAAGGAACGTTTACAAAGCATGACTGTTATGCCTATCAGAACGCGTGCCACTCACGATCTTGGGTATAGAGCATCTTTGAGACATCTGAAGAATGCTCTGGATTACTGACCTCGCTTCTCTCAGCATGATTCGGGGTTCATTGAACCTTCCAGATTGGCAGGACGACTGATACATTACAAATGATGACAATAGACAGACTGGAAGTGTGTTAATGATAAGTATGAGTTAATTGACTATACCCAAACAGAGACATTAAGAAGGATGTTAATTAGAGTTAGAATGGTCACTAAATATTGGGAGCACTGAGAAATAAAGAGAGTAGGCCTAATAGTGGAGATAGATGGATTAATGCTGTAAATAATAGCTGTGTGAATAAATTAAAATCAAATTTAGTTATTTTATTTCTATTAAGACCTCCATCCCTCATGAACTCCGATATGCTCCTCAGGCTTCTTGTAACATTAAAATAAAGTTACTATACTACAACTGGTATAGCACTTACCTCATATGGCTCAAATAACACATACTGTCTTTTACAGCACAGAAAATATTTTTTATTTACAATCCACTGTCATTTTAATATAAATGGGTAGTTCCAGCAATGTTAGGTTTCCTATATCTAGGTCATGAGATGCCGCTGCTGCCGCCGCCGCCACCACCACCACCCTTTCATTCGGTAGGAATTTGGTTATTTTGTTCCTCGTACAATTCTCTATCTTACATTATTGTGTCACTATTTATTTTAAATAACTGCATTTTCCCAGAAATATCATGCATAGTTGGCATTCCAAAACATCACTTTACAAAAGAAATACCAAAAATGATTTTATTTGAATAATACTCTCAGAAATTTATCAGGCGAACTGGTAATAAAAATGAACGACAATAAAAAGTTTGTTATTAGAAAAAAATGAGAAAATTTTTCACTACAGAAACAAATGATACAGTGTTGTTAAACTGTGCTATTGAATTTCACAGACATTTTTTTGCATACAAGTAGATATTCACCAAAATCTTTAGAACCATAAAAGCTTCCTAATTAACTGAATATTAAAAAATTTTTCTACCTACAACTGTTGCAGTTTTCAGGACTCTGTGAACCAAACTACTAATATATAAGTATTCAATACATATGTAACTACGGGTCAGTTTTACTACCACTGCTCACAGAAATGATAACAAGACTGATGGAACTAAGTGGCAAAGATAAAAAACAATAGCAATTGCGACATTCAAATCAGCATTATAGACAAATGTTGGATCATTCCACGTCAACTCAACCAAGGTACTAAACTCTTAATGTCTCAGGTTTAAATGATTCTTCATGTGTGAATTGCAAGTTATGAAGCAGATAATAATCACTGAATTCTGCAAATTATTTATAACCCATGTTTTCAAATGAATTTTTAGGATGTGCAAGCACTTACAATTTTTTCACCAAACTTTAGGCATGCAGATGCTAAGAGCTCTTTAACAATTTTTCAAAACAGTTTTTAAGGTTCACTTCAAAGGTCTCAGAAAAGAGCTTTAATTAGACATGTAAACAACATTGTATAATGAATAACATTACCTGATTGACTTTCTTATCTCATAAAAGGAATGATTTTAATACAGTAAAACCTCATTAATAAAACCCTTTATATATAGTTCTCATTTGTCTTCTTTCCTTTTAGAGTGAGGTAAGGAATTTAATGGTGATTTGAATGAATGCTTAAAAAAAATATTTGTTAATTTGTATCACAATCTAATGTCAAGTCCACTGGTGAAAAGTGATGCTGGTGATAAGAATATCTTATATCCCAATATGCTGACTCCAAGAATATATACTTAATTTTTTTTAAAAGTTTTTTTTATGAATCAGCACAAAGTTATTTCAATGTGTTGTATATGACCGGACAACTCCACACAATGACCAGACCACAAAATATACCCTACACCAAACTAGTAGCTGCATTAGCGGTACCTCTAACAATATCTGCCTAGTGCTATGCTATGGAATGATGTTTCTGCATTTCACTACAGTCAACACAGCTAGCAGCAGACCAACTGACCTGGTAACAGTTTAAATAATATTTACAAGAATAATCAAAGCCAATACGACAATTTAAATGGGCAGGGTCCATTGCCAAACAAAAACATAAGACACTACTTAAACAGAACTGGACAACAAAGGACTAGAAATCAATGGAGACCTTAGCAGTCATTAAAACATAAATAGACTAACAAACTGTCAAGGGCAAAAAAGCAAATTAATCTGATTAACAACAACCCAGTAATTAATACCAATACCTTCTTATGTTAGTAATGTTTTTTTTTCTGCTGCCAGGCTGAACTCACAACGATCCGCCACACCCACCAGTTACATCACCATCCATTTGGGGATTGCATGATCTTCATTCGGCCAATCACATGGACACTTATTTCGTCCATCCAATCATAAAAGGTTTACTAAAAATTAGCAATTGACCAAATGGACTGATAAGCCACAAAAACATGAATTGCAGTAGCTGCTGTGTTTGATATTCACCAAGTGTAAAAATTTTTTGCATTGCCTCAAACTGACATTTTATTGTTTCATTATGTACAATTAATTGTGCATGACCAGTGAAAAAAAACATTATTTACCCTAGGTATATTTTATATTTACATAACACATCTGCCACATAGACAGTTTTCTAGATACTTGCACAACAGTCAAATATTTATTTACAATGATCTTCAGAAAAAATTACTCCCCTGAAAATATACCTCCAACTAAAATAATAATGAGCTGTCACACTGGAAATTAATAGATTGTCGTGAATCATTCTCAACTGCTGGACAAAATGGCAGACATTTGGCTGCTGGACAGATGGATGACTGGTGTGATGTACAAATGTAGTTAGCCTTAATATGATAGAACAATTTGCTGTGAAAAAATAAACTGTAACTTACCACATCTGTTTCACTGAATGATTCAGCATGGAAGTTCGACAGTGACACACTAAGAATACCATCTTTGTAGAAGCCAAATGTGCTAAGGGCAATATATTTTCGTGCATCATTCTGAAAATTAAAATCCATCTTTCAGTTTTGTTGTAGAGCATTTAAATTAGACACTATTATTCCTTAACAGTACAATTTTCGTGTAAAGATTTTATGCCTAATACATAATGTGCTACACTATAAATACTATGTTAACAAATTCTATACTATACATGGACAAACATATTGTAGGTTATATGTCCTACAGTGGATCAGAGCAATAGCCTCTGAAATAATAACAACTATAATGAGCATACATAGCTGAAGTATTGTTCAACGATAACATAATTAGCAGTTATGGTGTAAATGCCAGTACATTTTGCAGTACACATAATGGTGCCTTTTCAACCAGAGTGCCTGATATTTGAGAATTATTAATGCAGGCTGCAAGCTCAAGTGTTTTGGATGTCGTATATCAGTTATGTGGTTATGAATTTGTTGTTACAGTCCAACTCTGGCTATTTTATTAATATTTTTAACAACATGATCCATATATGAAAATTGCTATAGACTGTTCACAGTAAAATGAGCACTTTTGGAAGCACTTCTTAAGATCTACTTATATGTTCATTATGTATTCTTCCATCTTATGTACAGTAAAATTAACATTGGCACGGGCCTCTGCACTTTATTCATCCATCTGTCAAGTGAAAGGGTAAAATTATTAGGAAAGTAAATATTATATAAATGTGCTCATTTTTACACTTCTATGCATTAAAAACAGAAAGCGAAAGAAATGTTATCACAAATTCTACCTAACACTTTTTATTCTACGTTAAGATATGGAACTACTTTCCATCCTTCGTTACCAACTTTACTGGGCGCATGTCACTCAGTGCACCCTTTAAAGTACATGCAGGCAGGGCCAGTGACTTTTTTCTAAGGTTCATTTCAAAAGTGCTCACTTTATCGTGAACAGGCTTTAAACTGGCAGTATGAAGCAGATATTTTCATTGTCAGCCGTCTGTTAGAAAACACGCTGAAAATAAAATCTACAAGAAGATGCAAAGTAAATAAATGAGAACAGAGTAGTGCTCTCGTCAGATTGTACAAAATATGTGAAAGAGTGCGCTTTAAATTGGGACATGGCCTAAGTAAGGCATCCATCACTAGTTAAAGATCAAACAATTTTTAAAATGAATGCAGTGTGTAAATTAAGCTCATACATTATTAAACTATGAACAAGTATGTACTGAGAAAAATATTTATACTAATTTTTACTCAATATACCAAAATAAGATGGTGCCAATACAGAATCAGCTTGTGGGATACCAAGAAATTTTTATTTGTGGTAAATGTGTTAAAGCATTAGAGTGTGTAGCTTTAACTGTAATATATGGTTTCATATTAACTGTGTAAATATATTGCCAAATTAATATGAGATGATTAATAAATTGGGTGATAAAATTCACTGGCATTGCGATGATCGTATACAAAGAATGCAGCCTGTGTTTACACTTGAAAACAGTGAAGAAAGTGAAAAAATGGACAAACTTCTTAATATTGTTAATGGTTTGGTTTCTGTCTTTCATAAATTATAAACTTGATAAAGGTCTTCAAGATAATGTTATGTTCAAGATCAATGCATATATGTGGACAATATTGTTCTGAACTAATGTTCAGTGCTTAAAGTTTTGAAGCTAAAAATAATGTTAAACATGATGATAAAGAGGAAATGGAAATAATTCAGATTGGAAACAAGAAATTGTCAGATAGATAAACTAAATGTGCTACCATTGTTGAAATGGGGTTCAAATATGCAAATGATGAAAAATTTAAGGTTAACGGAGATGGTTTTCCTTCTCACAAAGAAAATTATTGGAAAAGGCAAGTTATAAGAAGAACAATAGAAAGACAAAGAGCCCTACTGTGGAACCCATTAAGCGGTATGAAGCTTGATAACAGTGTGATTCATCGAAAATAAAAAAAACAGTTGAAAGACTATCTTGGTTATTTGTATCACAACTTTCACCTCAAGTTGAAAAAGATGTGGTGGCATAAAGGATTCTGGAGTAGAAAAATCTGAATATATTCAACTTCAGAGCAAATATGATACTTATAGACCTTATAAGGTGGAAATTTCTCCTAGTATAATCTCAAAAGTTTTGGGTGCTGATTTTTGGCATAATAGGAACTTTGGTCTATGAATTTGTACCATCAAAAAACATTAATAAGGCTAAGCATAAGGTTTTTTTTTTTTTTAAACCAAAAACCACACTTTAATTGACAAAGTTGCAGGTTTACCTCATTGTAATGGTGATATTTTGATTTGTCTAATGAGTCCAAATCATTCTCTAAATTACCTAAACCTAGGAGGCGTAAATCTATTGCTCGTGGTGTTTCTAGTATTAGTTCATATAGATCTGTAAACAGTAATGTTCTGGAACTGTCAAGGTACATATGGAAAAACTGAATTCATCAAACTATTAAGTACTTAAAACGATTGTAATATTTAATGTATAGCAGAACATTGGTTGTTCTATAATGATTTGTGTCAAGAATAACAATCATCTGTTTCATTGTCATACTGATATCCACTATCACTATACTAGAAATAAATTTGATTTATGAAATGATTATTGCTCACATAGTTTAATTCAAAATAGTTTCAAAAAGAATTCCACTAAATTATTTAAGTATCTTCCTATGAATGTACTATTGATGGCATTAACAAGTTTTCAGCTATATATTAAAAATTTCCTTTTGGAGAACTATTTTTATAGCAATGACAAGTAGGGATGGGCATCGGCGGCAAATGAATATTAGTTGATGATTATTATTCAACAATCTGCGTAATATAGAGAACAGTGTGTGTGTAATAAAGACTTGGTCATCGCTCCGCTTTCACATTGCCTTAGGTTTCCTCCCTCTCCTTTTTCCTTGCCTCCTCTTTGGTATCCCCTTCTTTCCGTGCATGCGCAAAATTGCCTCTCTCTCATTGGTTGAAGTGTAAAACCGAGGTAAGAACCTTATGGCACTTGCTCCTCTCTGTCACTTCTACTCCGACCAGCTCATTGTAAACACTTCACATTTATTCTGCTCTGGCATCAGCTATGGGACTTTCATCGGAACTTAGTAGCTACGATAGCCATCTTGGTAGCCGACATGCTCGATTTTGGCTGAGGCCGATGGTAATAACAGGTAGGCTTACCATTTGATATGATTTAAATGCTAATGTGAATAGTTATTGAGTTGCTTGGTTTGTACCATTAGTTTAGAATTCAAAACTCTTGTCCTGTAAAGTTGTTGAGATCAAAAATTCAATTTGGTTTAACTTGCTATCTTTCGGTGTGGATCCCAGTAATTTCAAGTGAGAATTGCTATTGATAATTCACATAATTTTCAAGTTAGATGTTTGCTGTGTGAGTCGTCTGGAAATGGGATGGCATATTTGACGGGACCACACTGGCTCGCTTCAGCTTGTACATTTCCTTTGGCAACCCACCTGCTCGTATTTAACATTTGATAAAACCTTTCAGTAATTTTAGTCAGTATTTTTAATGTATTGTTCTAAAAGTTATTTTATCTCTTTAGACTTTAAAAGGCAGTTTGATGCTCTGCAGAGAATTAATCATTTTAACGTGTTGTCTCAGTGCCCCGGGAATTAGGAGCTTTCATATACTTAGAGGATTTACTGTGGTTTCCTCATGATTGATATTGTAGAATTCCAAACCTTAAATTCATCTGAGACGTGTTGTTACATTTTAATTGTTTTCTTATTGATGTGGCTTTGTATTAGGTTCAGTTGTAATGAACGCCCACATCATGTTTAATACAAATGTTCCAAGAAATTTTAATTTGTTAAATGTTAATGTTTGTAATTTGGAATGTGAAATTATATGTCCAATGAAGTCTTTGAATAAGCATTATAGAAACTGATCGTGAATATAACAACTTGCATCTAATCACCACAAGTCAAAAATGCTCAAACTCTGCTAATTTGTGTTTGTTTTCTCATTTTTAAACAATATGTCAGAGGGCATCACCTTTTTGTACAAGTTTCACAAGGAAGAGCTGACTGCCTTTTAGCAGATTACCTATGCTCCCCCCCCCCCCCCATGCTACTATAGAGATTGTGGCGTATCACATCCAATATTGGAAGAAACATCCACGGGATATGAGCCTCATAGGAGAGGAGGCGATGGTGGTGAGGTGCAAATAATACGTCATCCTTTTCTACCAAAATGCTTCTTCGAGCCTTCCTAAATGTGCCCCATTTGTCCCTTTCAGTGAGCCTCGTGCTGTCTTATAATTTTTATTGTTGTGGCTAGAATTATAGAGTTCCATCTTTGCGATGATGTCACTTTACTGCGGGCTCTAGCAATGAAATGTGAGGGGTACGCACTGTAACTTATAACAGAAGAAATAAATGCAGTGAATTGTTGTTTTTAAAACTTTCATTGTAAAATGTTAGCGCATGCGTTCCATCCTCAGGTTAAAAGAACATGCAAGTGTGGCCTGATTTATTGCTTCCAAAAACTTTTAAAATATTTAACTTGGCAGACAATGACATTGTAAACATTGTGTTAGAAAATCTGGTACCTAATTTCAGAGCATTTTGTTCTTTTTCTCCCATTCCCAGTATGCTAGAAGAATTGATTAGCTTTGCAGTGGAAGTGCAGGGCCGGGTTGCGGCAGAAAAGGAATTTCAAAACATCTATTCCTCTTCTTCCAAGGAACTACGGGTATTGCGGGATAGTATTGAACAGATTAGAAATGAGCACGTTGTTAATCACCACTGTGGGAATTGCAGTAGGCGCGGACACGTAAGCGCTGACTGTTAATTGCAGTGCATTATTTTTAGGAAGCAAAAGTGTTTCTGATGTAATGCTGTGGGTGATGTCAAAGCAGCATGTCCTAGTCCAGGAAATGAATGTGGGGCAGGGATTTATGCGGTGTTGCCGGTCGTAGTTCGTTTCCTCGTGTGAATCCGCAACCCAATTGTATAGTGCAGGTCGCCTGTGGAGGTGTGTTATACCCCGATTTACTCTATACCGGAGCCAATCACTGCATCACCACCTGGTGGTACGTGAAAGCTCTCCTCAAGGCCAAGGTCATTTCCTGGTCACGTGTACGGCAGTGTTTGGAATTTAAAATGTGTATTAGAAATGGCGACATTATTCCTGCTACGCACATAGTTTATTTGCACTTAAAAATCGGCCCTTTCTCCTGGGATTTTCCTTTTTGGATTTTACCTGCATTAAATCACAAGATTATTTTAGTTTTAGAGTTTTTGGGATGCCCTCATGCTACCATAAATTTAGAATAGATGATTTCACTTTGTCATTCGGATTTACTCCCAACATTAAGGTGCATTTAGATCACAGATTCTGTACAAAACATCATTGTGCTATACAACCATAAAAATTTAATAACATTTTTTCCATGAAAACATGTAGCTATCCAACCATTGCAAAATAAATTTACTGAGCACTAAACGTAGTAGACAAGTCAATTATAAACTTTATGTCTATAGTAGCAAAACTGCTGTGGTTGTGTTGTATGTACATGTACTTATCATTACGTGAAGTTTAGTTGCATGTCAATTGTGACACAGGCCTTACCAATTTCATCTCAATATATGGAGGGATGCTGTCACTGAAAGCAGATAGTAATGCTGGATTTAAAATTGTATAACAAGCATAACATGACAGCCCCCAAACAAGAAATTTATAAAGAATAATAGGAATTAACATCAGCCAAACAAAATTCCAGCCCTGACAGCAAGAGAGAAGTAATTAAATTTCTACTTCACCAACATGAAACAGCTTCAATCCCAGATAGAGCCACATCTGGATTTTTGCATGTGGAAATTGTGTCAAGTGATGCCGCTGCATGGCACGTTTTCTCAAGGATATTCTATTCTTTGCATTCTGGCACTGCTTCATATTTGCTTCATTACACCCTCATCTGCTCTCACTACCACATTATTAAGTGCCTCCCAAACCTCACCACTCTATTTCTACTTCTTGTATTGCCAAGCTCATCAGGATATGCAAGAATGTGAATAGTCCAACATTGTGAAACCAAATTTGATGCATATTTTAGTACTGTAGTAAATACTAAACAATTTAACTTTGTCCAAAAATCACCTTTCTGTTTGTTTTTCAAAAAAATTTTCTCATATGCATTTACATATTGTCAAAGCAAAACTCGTTAACTTTATACTAGTCATATTGAGAGTTATATGGGTGACTTGCCTTTTAGGAATTTTCAACAGCCAAGGGCAACACTTGTTGGGCAGATATTGTCGTGGTGTTATGAATACTGAATAAAAACATCAGATGAAGTTTAATCATGCTCTGGTCGTACTTATGTTAGGCTACTGTGACAGCATTATGATGGAATCCTACAGCTCTTGACAAGCAAGACACAAGCACCACAACATTAAAACTGAACAGCCAATCAAATACAAGACACTTCAGACAGCATGCTGAAAACTGTTGCATGACCAGTAGTATAGGATAAGAAACTATTTATATTTTTGTTGTGTTGTGCAGTATTGCAAACAGGGTGTACGACAATGTAAAATAAAATAGTTCAATAACTTCCTCTGTGGTGGAAAAATGAGGAAAATACACGGGAAAACTAATTTACAATTTAAGCTGCTTTTACATGATGTGAAATGGATTTTGTATGAGACTTCACATGAGAAATCGCATGCACAAATATTAGGAAAATCTCATGAGAAATAAATCCACAGTTCAATTTAGCAGCAAACTACCTTCTTGCAAGAGAAAAATTGATGGCCTCAGAATAGCTATAATTTTAATATTTTAATGATTAAATCTAATGATTACACACTCTTTTAAAGAAGTGGCTATTAAATAGAATGGAATATTTCTTGTGCTCGTCCACCATTCTCAAAACACTAATTGAACTCCACTCCATTCCCAAAACAAATTTTTCATGAGTTCTTCATAGGCAATTAATATTTTTCACGAGATTCCTCTTTGCACAGATTTATTCTCTGCTCTTCTCCTACTTCTATGGATGATATACACATAGCCACATAATAAGCAGAGTATGACCAATACTATTATTAATTTCATGAAAAATTCTCCTGACGAAAGGACATGATCTAGCTCTTGCTTTAGTACCAAGAACTGCCTTGCATGAAAAATGTTCACATTACATTTAGGTCTGTTCTACAAAGCAAAGATGTGTAAGAAAACTGAAATGGAACACGTAAACAGAATGAGCAAACAAATCAGAGTAAATTTTAACTGTTCTACAATACGAAGAAAATTACAGTCATGCAACTTACCTATTGCAAATTACTTATATAAAATAAATTACTCATATTGTATATTTTTACTGTGTTTAACACTGTGTAAATAATACTAATACTGTCAAATGATGTGCATGTGTTTATTAAAACAAAAATGATAACAGCCATGGCAAATACATGCATTTGTTGCTGTCTCACGATAGCCACAGAAACGAATATTGACAAACCAAATACTCTATTGCTATTGGCTACACAGATTCGTGGACACGGAAGAGTTAGAAGTTGCCCAGCTTCCTTATGCATCTGCATGCATCTCATTGTAGATTGAACACAGTTTGTTACATGCTCCACTTCCGTGATCTGTATCCGCAGCCATGACATTGTAGAAAGGCCATTAGTATGAGTGTGTCATCTCACATGGGTTTTGCATGAATCTTGCATTTTGTATCATGTGAAATCTGTTTTACTGGCTTAAATTCACAAAATGAACATTTATATGCTGTAGTGCATAATGTGCAATACCTGCACTGTCAGCATCATGTGTTCCAAATTTACCCTTTGTCCGCCAACTTTGAAAACTAGTTCATTTTATTAAGTGCCTTGAAAAAAAAAAAAAAAAAAAAAAGTAAAGTTTACTTTGTGATACTCGCAATTAGTTTATATGTGTGGCATGCATAATGATGCAAAAATCACGAATAGTGGAGAAAAAGAACGAAAAAAAATGGATTGGTAGATGGTAGAGGAAAAAATGGTGATAGGTATCCGAATAAGCCCAAAGTGTGTCGGAAATGAACGATAGAATAAAAAAGGAGATATCCCATTTAGAAATGGAAACAAAGATATTTTGTAACATTAGCCATTGTCTGATAACTTATTCATTTTCGTGAAAATTGTATACACGGCCACAAGGGCATGGATTTACAGACATTATAATAATTTTTGTTTTAATAAACACCCAATTGTTTGCAAAAGAATGTATGCAATGTTAAACACTGCAAAAACATTGGAAATGAGGTGTGTACATATTAAACCCTTATTAGTAATTCACAACTGAGTAATTTTTATTTCTTAAATTGTACGACTGTGTGTTTCTTTATATTGTAGAATAGTAATAATTCATTCTGAGTCGTCCACTCATTCCGTTCACAAAGTAAATAAGGTACTAGTTATGTGTTCAGAGCAGATTTTCTTAAGCATCAGTGCATTGCAGAAAGGGCCATTGTGCAGTGTGTCATAAGATTGCAATGAATAGTATTGTTTATTGGTTTGTAGAACTGTAATAAACTGTGGTGTAGGTAGGTAATGTTAGGTTAGGTACCGTTGTGTCAAGTGTTTGCCAGTTGTAAATAGGTCTAACCATTAGTTTGCAGTAGATGATTGTGTATAAATTTTTTTTTATATTTATTTGTTATTGCCTGTACGAGCTAAAACTACTATCAAAGAGGCTGTAAAGTACGAAATTTATGGCGACAAAAAAAAAAATTACCCAAAAAAAAAAAAAAAAAAAAGCAAACTTACATAGCAAATAACACTCCCGCTTAATAGTGCTCCGCTTAACTGGTTTTCATCTTATCCGTGCGGTGGTCATGCGATGCTGTAAAGTGTGTTGTTTAACAAGCAGCGGTAAGTTACGTCTATCGCTGTGCCGTGTGAGCTGATGTTTCCCCAAATAGGCAGCATATGGGAGAGATGGGAGTGAATCAGAGAGTAATATATTGTTCTTAATGCTGCAGTAGGTAAAATTTTACTTGCTCTGTGTAGTACGCCTATAACAGGTGCTATCTTCTTACATACGTTATCTACATGTTGTGACATGACAGATGCTGATCAAGAATCAGCCTTACATATTTTGTGCATGTAGCTCTTTTGACTTTTTCATTATTGAAAATCAAAGTAACCTTTTCAGGCAGCAAAATTCCTGGTTTGTGAAAAATTACATAGAAAGTTCTGTTTAAGTTAATGGACAATTTGTTTATTGCTAACCAGTTTTCTAGCAACTTTATGTCATGCTGGATATCTAAGTGTAAGTCAGATAGGGTTTGCCCTTTGTAAAATACATTAGTGTTATCTACAAATAAAATGGCCTTACCTTTAAGAGGTAAAGTGGCTATGTCATTTACATAAAGAAGAAATAAACTAGGACCAGGATACATCCTTGAGGTACACAACATTCTAGTTTCAATTTGCTGCTGGAAATCCCTTCTATGCAAACATACTGAGAGTGTTCTGATAAGTAACTACTGAACGATGCAAGACAGATTCCCTGTATACCTACCATGTCAAGTTTATCTAATAAGATGTGACGCTGGCTAACAGCCAGCGGCGCCGAGTCCATGACGGCGCTCACCATGCACGTGACACGTGGGTATGGACGTGCGTAAAGAAGCTTCAATTTGAACTTTCCTATAAGTGAATATTATTTACAGTGTAAAATGTATCTTATTTATTTTTCAGGGTCTAAAATGTCTTAAAGTGTTTGAAAATGTACGTTTGTCAATATTGCAAAATGTTTGGTTATGAAATTCAAAGTGTGCGCTGCACAGAGATTAAGAACACTAATATTCTGGCATGAACGCCATCATAAAGAGACACCGAGATAATACAGAAAATTCACAAGAAAATTATAAAATGTAAAACAATATTTAAATTATTTGTGCCCCTTTTATTTTCAATAATAAAATATTTTACTAAGCGTGCATAGTACTTCCGCTTATGTGAACCCCGTAGGCAGCCATGGTAGGTCCATGTGATGCTAACCTCGGTTCAGTCGTTGTAGGAGGTCTGGCGAGGTAAGACGCTGTCATGTACGCACTTCAAACTTTTTGCACTGATGTGGATTACCATAGCACTTTATTAGTATACCGGTTAACCTTTGCTTGCATAAGTTTTTGCCAGGTAATTTCCCCAGCAGTATGTTTTTGCTTAAATAATATGTGCCCTTGCTGCTTTTTGAAACTTAAACGAGGAGAAAGGGAGAAAGATGTCGGAGAGGTCATGCGACCCGCGCAACTTGAATCAGGCACCATCCGCCTACACTAAAGGCGTTTCATTGTAATTTCTGTATTATTGCTGCATGCAATTTTAAGGGCTTTGTTTTTATGTATGTATTCAAGGGTATTTTACATGTTTAATTATTTTACCGCCACATCTTTTACGACCACGTGGTTCATAGCCACCAAGTCGATATCTGCACCATTCATGCAGTTTGAGGGTTTAGTTGTGTAATATTATGTGTGCCACAATTTTATTCAGGGTTCAATGTATTTTTTGTGTAATTGATGATTTGTATGTGACCACACGGTCATCTCATATGTCGATTTTCTTGCCATCCAGCATGCTAGAGGCTCAAAACCGATTCAATCTGCAACGGAATACTTTTTCCAACCAGAATAATATTTTGTGTGACCAGAATCTGCCATCTTTGTGGAGAAATACACCATTTTCACCTGCACCACGTGCTTCACTGCAACACTTATCCAGCAGCATCCGCGCCACCTAACACTGCTTTCATTTCATGCACTTGCGTGTTTATTGTGATCACTAATGCATTGCCCCATCATTTTCCAAGGGTATTTATGTGATTGTATGTAATTTTGTAAGGTGAAATTATTTCCATCCTAGCCGGCTATGTGTATAGGCCGTCACCTCACTAACCACGTGCGACAAGACGAGCCCCGACGAGACCGCGTTAGTGATGCCAAATAATAATCACATGTGTTTATGTAACTTGTTCATTTTTTGTCTCATTTCATTATTCTTTGCGCCCTATCTTCACAGAAAATCATTAGTCCACCCTAGTGGCTGACAACCCCCTTCTCTTGTGAAGATAGTGTTTTCAAACACCACAGAGAAGTCATCCACTTAGGAAGTGCATTAGAGTAATTGCGAGCTGGGGAGTTGGCAAGATACGACCAAGAGTAATTCACTAATAAAATTCTGGCACGTTTTCTTTGTACAAGTGGTGGTAATAATAAAAGGAAGTAGTGCAGTGCAATAGGTGTCTCTTTTTGTAATGAAAGCGACCTCTTGCCATTGTTTTCTAAAAGTTTAGTAATGATGCTTATTAATGCAAAGTGTATCGTAAGTACACTCGGGTGAGACGGACACACAGAACCCACAGCATCCCTAAGAAACCCGAGTCTCAACAGTGCGGTGACTGGGAAACACTGCTGGCGTCCTCTTCAGTAAGTAACTTGTGTTATTGTTCATCTTGTCTCTCACCCAACAGCGTCAGATGCCATGATTAACTGTGTCAAAAGCTTTCTTTAAATCAAGAAATAAACGTGCAGCATAGTTTCTTTCATCTATAGCCTTCTCTATCTGCACAACACTGTCCAGTGCAGCATTTAATGTACTAGACTTTGGTCAAAAGCCATAATGGTAAATATATAAAATTTTATTAATATTTAAGAAGAACAAGCGAGATTTAACACATTTTCCCATAATTTTATAATTTTAGACAGAATGGATATGGGTCAGTAATTAGACAGATCTCCTTTGTCACCTTGTTTGAATACAGGAATAACCCTGGCAATCTTGCATTTTTTTTTTTGAAACAGTGCCTAATTCAAAAGATTTATTCACAAAATTTGATATGTGTTTGCTGATAGACTGCTTACACTTTATGAAAAGGTTGTTAGGGGGGGGGGGGGACTTTTGTATTTTAGTTTGGTGATGATCTGTATTATTTCTAATGCAGAAACAGGGTACAGAAATAGTGTGTGTGCAATTACACCAAGCTGGGGATGTGGCGTGTCGTTACTGTGTTTATGTTGCTAGACAGCTTAGGACCAACCTGGACAAAATACTGGTTAAAGGCTGAGGTAATTTCATTTTTCTAAGTGATCTGGTATTGTCAATAGTAATTTCATTAATGTCTTGCTTTTTCATCGACTCCCATTAACACTTTATTAACGACTTTTTGGATAATTATTACATTTTATAAGCTTTTGAGTCTCTTTTTTCATTAGTGACAAGGTTCCTAAGGTTGGTATATTCTTGTTTCAGATAAACATTATTGGGGAACTTCATTTTGGCAAATAACTTGGTTTTTTTTGTGTACCAGTTTGCTAAGGTCAAGGGTTAACCACTCGACTGTGTAGTGCAAGGGGGGTACACATTTTTGTTGTTTATTAATGTTTTTACTTATTTGGTTTGCTTGGACACCTCTTAATAAATGACAGTAGCTCATTGAAGTATATGTCAATATCATTTACACCTATGTGTGAGAATCCTTCTTCAGCAAAGTATTGGTTGAGACCTTCATAGTGTGTTTTTGTATGCGGTGTGATTTTTTTATTTTTTAAACTTTATCATGACATATATGAACTCGAGGATCATTAATTTTCAAAAGGAGTAGATTGTGATCACTTGTATCACACAGTGTATTGAAAACTTGATAAGAATATTTAGCATTATTTGTTAGGAAATTATCAATTAAAGTAGGTTCGTTTTGTCCTAACCTAGTTGGAAAGACACTATTGCATATTAGAGACCCCAGGAATTTACAGAATAAAGTGTAATGTTTAAAAGCTGCATTGTTCTGGCAAAATAGGTTTACATTTGTATCCCCTACAATAATATTTTTATGGATATTACATTACATGTTTTAAGTCATTAAGGAGTGGTGTTAGGTTCAATGAGCAAGGATTGGAAACACCAATAAATATGGTTTATGCTGAAGTTAAGTAGCTTCAATCATTATGATGTTGTGATCGGCCTCTATATGACTTACAGTTTTGTAATTCATGCTTACGTGACAGTAAATAGCAACACCACCACCTGTTCTATTTTGCCTACAAGAAAAAGCTGCATTGTACCCAGTGATATTATTACATTACCTAGCTACATCATCAAGCCGTGATCATGTAGCTAGGTAATGTTAGGTACGTACAATGACAAGTGTTTGCTATTTTTAATGAACTCTGATTGCAGACAATGGTTGAAGGGTATAATAGACGGTGTTGTAGGTAGGTTGGGTTAGGTTAGGGATCTGTAGTGTCAACAAGTGTCTGCAGTCATGGTATCTGATATTAGGTTTGATTGTGATAAGAACAGAATGGGGCAATAGCAAAAAAAAAAAATGTTTCATCAGCGCCATGTTGGTGACGACATAAACTGTGTGCAAAACATGGTATCCGGTTTTACACTTCTCTGAAAAATCCTGACTTCCGTACAGTAAATTCAAGCAATCTCACTGAAAATGTTTGTGTTCTACTTGTCAAGAGTTGTTAGCCTCAGGCATACCTGCTGTAATATCGACAAAATATTAAATTTATTTTTGAGTACGGCTAATTTATTTCCTCCAACCAATGCCATGATACTTAAAGTAAATAACGTCAGACATACAGCACTTGAAGGACACCAAATTCCGTTTAATGGCTGGGTATCTGGTACACAATGCTAATGTTTCAATGACTTTCAACATTCGTTTTGCAACTAATCCTAAATTATACTAAAATAAGGTCAATTCTAAATACACCATTCATTCATATATCGAGCAGTCAATTACACGTTAGCACACCTTAATTTCCAGTTTATGTATTCTGCCATAAACAACTATGCACAACGCTGGCAGGCAAAGAAAAAACTTTAATGATATAAATCCCATTACTTGAAATTTAAAAGTTTACAGAATCACCTTAATCACAAGTTCGCCGCATTTTATATACAACACACAGTAAAAACATAACATGTGCACTTCAAGACGAAAGTTTAGCAAGGAAAAAACCTGCAAGACAGAGATTACCGTGATATTCTAACTGCAAACAATTCGACAAATCGATATACATATGAAGGAAGAACTTCACCTGAGGACAAGGGCTTCAAGATTATTGCAATTTGTTTGTTTTAAACTCTACATAAGATCATAGCTCATATTCTGCGCTGTATCCAACATTGTCCTAATTTAAAGGAACATAACTGTCAAAGAAACAGTCATCAGTGATGAAAGTGTTTGTTTATTACTTAACTTTTGAATGACAAGCAGTATTATATGGATAATATACAATCACCATTATTAATTTAAACAAGCTGCATTACAATATGGTTGCAGAAATAATATATTTATCTAAATCATTTTGTTTTAAAAATCAATTTTTTTTCCCTGAAATCCAAAGCAAGCCACATTCACTTGCATATACGCCGAAAGCGAGATCGGGGTACACCATCTTTGGTCTCTGCCCCTAAACCATTAAAAACTTTTAACATTTGACTTTGCCGTTTCAATATACCATTTGACATTACAATTGTTTTCCGACATGTTGTTTCCCCAGCCTAAGACCGTTTGTCCGACAATTCCCGCAATAGTCACTCCAGCGTGGCTGCGCACTCTACTCTGAGCGTGAGACTGATCACCAGAGCACTGAGGGGCAGCGAAAGAGCAGAGCACGCTGGTGCAAGAGCAGTCTGCGGTTGCTATGGCAACAGATGATGCTGCAGACGAAATAATTAGGATCCTGCATTGAACTGAAACATTTCAGACTTAATTAAGAAATGTTACTGTGTTAATCATTAATGATGTTTATGATTTGTTTTGCCAGTGTTGTATTTTTATTATGTTGGAAGGTAATGTGTCATTATTTATTTTCATTTTCCGCAGAGTGTTTTGTCGATCCCATTGCACTAGTGTTTTTGCCTTAAATATATTTGTATTGTTTTAACATTTTAAATTTCTTTATTTCATTAAAGCAAGGATAAGACATGCAAATCATCTCAGAAAGTCGTCCTGTTTCGGCGCGAGGTCAAGCCATGGCGAGACCCCGGGTCGGGAGGAAGAGTCTGTGATAATTGATTTGTATTGCATATCATAATGGGAAAACCATACAAAAATTCAATGTGTACTATAAAGTATCCATCCCAATTGTTTACTTTTCAGTCTAGTGCAGTTTCACGTATCCAGCAAAGTTCTGTTTAGCGTATCCAAATTCAGCAACTATTGTTCCATATAGCGTATCCAAGCGATTTTTTTCGCAAATTTTCTCTCGCAAATCACAACATGGTGTGAGGGGGATATAAAATCACAATTTTGAATGCCAGGCTAATTATACATTCCTCGCCAGACATAAGAATTTTTCTCATCGAGCGCGACATTCTCAAAACTCGATGCGCTGCGAATAATGTTGGGAAGGTGAAGCCAAATTGGTGAGTAACAGGGGCTTGTTTTACTGGTACCAACGGCGAATGTAGGATGGTACTAAAGGCAACTTTAAAGTGTTGGCGAGACAGGGCAGTTTCGTGGGGGATTCAAACTTGTCTCTGGGCAAGATAGTCGAGTTGTGTTTACTCTGGTACCTGATAAAATACCCTCGACAGCAGACTATAGTGAACGAACTTTTGTGCTCGGGATAGACGGTCGTTGCCTGTTCGAGATTCTGCCCCCAAGTATGCATAGATTGGGTGTTGTACAGGAAACACATCGGTGGACCGAGCAAAGTGGTCGAGATCGACGAGTCGAATTTGGTCAAACGCAAACCCCGCCAACCGCGTAAAGTTCACGGCCAGTAGGTTTTTGGGGGAGTGCAGCGGGACGATCTGACGAAATTCTTCCTGGTACCGGTGTAAAAGAGGAACGTGGCGACCCTGATCTAAATCATTCGCGAGTGGATTGCTCCAGACATGCCAATCATTTCAGACTGCCGGCACGCCTACAGCAACTTGGACATTCATGGCTACTGTCACATGCAGGTGAATCACTGGAGGAAATTTGTGTGCAGCGAAAAGAGCGGAATGGTAAACACACGAAACACGCTAAAGGTGAATAGGGGTAAGACGTTGAGGGTGCACACTCAAAACATTGAGCGAAGTTGGTGTTCTGTGCGATAGAGCATTCCCGGCTTTGGCGGATGGAAAAAATCTTGAGTCGGCTACCTGGCAGAATACGTTTGGAAAACGAATCACTGGTACGAAGAACGACTGCACGCTTTGCTGATTCACACTGCCAACATGCACCATCAAAATCGGCGCAGAGGAGATGGCAGCAGAGGCTATAGTAATTTCGACAGGTAGCTGTTTGTTATGGTTGTTTTTAATTCACAGGGACGAGTGAAATTGAGTTACTGCTGCAGTTGCAGTTTAAAAAAGTTTGAATGGCGTGTTATGTGTTTTAACTCATAGGGGCGAATGAGACTGTGTAGCTGTTTGATTTAAATTACACATGTGCATGTGAATGACGTGCTGTTTGATTCAAGTTTAAATTAACGTTTATATGACTTGCTATTTGAATCAAGTTTAAATTAAATTTTTTATTCAGTTGCTGTTTGTTTCAGCTAAAAAAGTTTGAATGACTTGCTGATTGTTACAGTTAAAAAACAATGTTTGTATGACTTGCTGTTTGTTTCAGTTTAAAAAATGTTTGAATGATTTGCTGTTTATTACAGTTAAAATAAAATTATGTTTGATTGACATGTTGTTTGTGTAAACATTCATTCGCAATCTGGGAAAAAAAGCATAAAATAGTGGAGTAGGTCATTATGGGTCTGCCAAGACACGACGGGTTACATGCATCTGTTGCATCCGCAAAACTTGGATCCGTCAGTATCAATTATTGAGGTCAATAGATTAAAAAAAAGTTACATTCTTTCATGATACTGATAAGGCAAAGAGTATTTGTGTCTGTCATGACTGGTTTGGCTGACAGCAGATACACATGCTTACACTTTAGCTTTCGAAGACTTTGGACCTGCGAGTTTCGAGTGTTGAGGTAATTTACAAATTAAAAAAAGTGATTGCTATATATAAAACATTAAAATCTTTTTTGGTAAAATTTATAAAAAGTTATATTTTTAACTGTACATTGTACCCTTTAATGATAGTGTACATGTAAAAAATGGTGTATTAAATTAATGAGTTTGTAAAAAATTAATTTTTAAAGGTATAAGATTTTGTTGTAGCTTTTTAGTAATTGCCTACATGCGAATCTTTATATAATAAATGTTTAAAAATATAAAAGAAATTGATAATGATTAAATATTCTCTTTCAAATAAATAAACAAATTTATGCATTACAAATAGTGTGTATTAAAACAGGGACGAGAAAAAAGCAAAATTTTTTTTGGACACACAATAGGAAACTTTTAGTAATAGTCACTTTTGGCACCTGGATACACCACGGCGAACAAATGGTGCCTTATAACCAATATTCCCTTTTAGGTTTGGATATGCTGTAGTAACTAATTGGGAGTAGGTCGAATTTCCCCCCGACTCGCTTGGATAACCATTTCGAAACAAGTGAGGTGGGGCACCAATTTCCCCCCTTCTGCTTGGATACACAAAGTCGTCCTTTTCGGCAATACACGTTTTGTCGCCTGGATATGCACACGGAAACTTTGGGTTAAAACCAGCTTTTTCAAGGTGCGCTGCATATTTGTATATTATTTGGTCTTTTTCCGGGTCGTGGTTAGATACGTATTTGGCGGTTTTTTGTCTCGACATCTTTTACCATTGGATACGTAATACAGTGGTTTTTTGAGCGATTTAGATACACAATATGGAACAATCACCGAATCAGTAAGCTAGAAGCAAGTTAAGGAGATGGAGTGTGTGAGATAGGCTCCGGGTTTCTCGCACACCCATGGATGGCCATTAACTTTTTGTAACCAGACATGTAACTGCAATAGCCTAATCACTTCTGGGGCATTCTTTTATCTCATCGCCCAGTAAGACATCTCTACTCCCCGGTGGATTAGTATCACCCCGGGGAGCTTAATGATCTCATAAATATTTAATTGTCATCAGGCATTGTCTGCTTCTCCACACGGCTGGTCAGAATAGTGTTTAGTGTAAAGTTACTTCAGAGAAGTTGTTTATTCTCCACACAAGTTTTTAAGAGGATGGAACCTAATAATCTCACTCAATCATCACATAAGTCTCACTTTTTAGTGTTATTAGATTGTTCCGATCTGTTTGGGCATATGGGAGGCCCTCACAGCTCATGTACGCGATTGTTATGGTTAGGAGATTTTCCAGCCAACAGCAACATTGGTGCATAGCCGACCGACAGGATATCTGTTAAGAAACAATCCACATCTGGTGCAATAATCTACAGGCAGATGACAATTATTCAGCAGCTACAGTGAGGAGATTGGTCCTGGGTCGACAGCCAACAAACCCCGAGTTTAAGAGGAGCAACATCATCTTTGACATCACCTGATGACGTCTGGTGCCCTGGTTCTATTTATTCGTTTCCTTTCATCATTACCACTCTATTAAAACCTGTTCTAACCTTTACCGGCAATGGCTGTGCATTAAATTACTTGCCCAGCTGAAGTCATTCTCTTACCGTCAAATTTTCTGAAAATTCCCGAAATTTTCTTACTTTTCCTGAAATGTCAGTTTTACTGTCTTTTTTCCGAACCACGATGACGTGAGGACAACATCAAGGAGACAACAAGGGCAATGACAGCTTCGGAATGCCTTTGGGTTCCCACGTGTATGTTTGGAACACTTGTTATCATTAGCAACAATCAGCAGGTGACGCCATGCCATGAGCGATGCCACACTACTTGGATGGCGGGCAGCAGCGAAGGAGAAGTGACGGGGTGGAGGCTATCTCCCCCCGATCCCTCAGCAGTCAATGCCACCGACTAACCCCAGGACCCCTCGCGAGTGTCGCACATCAACTGTGGCATTGTGTCATTAACCCTGCATGGCCAGGCCAGCCGCAACGCAAGAAGGGTGGACGAGCCCTCTTCTTCAACCCGCTCTTCCGCGCCAGTCAGCCAGATCTCCCATGCACATGTGTTTGATGACGAACAAATCATGGCTGGCAGGATGACTGACAGTTTGTCGGCACTGTGCTGTTCTGAATGTTTACACCATATGGTATCTGATTAATGTTCGCAAAATGTTAATGGTGCCAATTGTCAAGGCCATCACAAGACCATACCAACAGACATCTGCACCTTGGACAACCGCCTAACAAAATACAGTTGCAGTGAAACAGTGCAGGAGAGTATAATTTTTGAAATACAAGTAAAGTCTGAATACAAACATTTTCCAAATTACAATTTTCCAAAATACTGTGATAATTTGCTGTGTAATGGACAGGGTACAATAATACTCCAGTGTGTACAGTGTGATGTGAAATATCACAAAGAATGTCTCAGAGTCACAGAACAGAATTCAGTTGCAGGACTCACATTTGTTTCCTTATTGTGTCACACGACGTCAAGTAAGTTCAGACAGAGCGTAGTTCACACACAAACCGAATATGCAGACACCACATGTAATCAGGTTTTGGACCTATTCGGACAATGGGACAATGTGACAATGATGTGGCAGTAAATGTGAATAGAAATTTTTCGCTGATAACAGTGGCATGGGACACTAACAATGCGTCAGGCGTGGCAGCCCAAAGCAAAGGAGGGGAACGATAGCAGAGTGGGTAGGAGAACAGAGTGTATCCGAGTTATCGCGTGCTTCTACCACACACATGGAAAGTGTAAACAAACTCTCGCCTCCCGAACCTAACACAACAATCACGCCTCATGTGTACCAACCGCCCACAACATTTTTCCCACCACTACCACATATGTTTCATACACCTATCTATCCAAAAATAGTGCTAAACTATCAACCCACTTTTCCAGATTTTCTGTATGTAACCATGATGCCACAAACAGCAGGTATGGAAAAAGCAGTCAGAGGCAGAACAATGAAGCCCACCTAAACCTCACATCTGCCAGGACCATTCGCAGCAAAGACACCATCAAAATTCCAAACCTTGCTACGTTTGTGGGCACTGCAATGGAAGATCCGCCAGCCTTGGTAGACGACAACGTATCACGTCTCACGAGATACGACATTAACCATGATGAATGGGCCAGCTGCGTCGGAGCGCATATCTCCAGCGACGTGCGCTCTTGGTGGGTCTCACTCAACCACTATGGACTTCAGTGGGAGGAGTTTCGACATGCATTACTATCCAGGATACGAGGAGTTTTCACATCTTTACAGACTCAGAGCAGGTTGACTCTGGAAAGCCAACAATTGGGCGATTCTTTAACAGCTTTCATAACACATAAAAATTAACTTGTCAAGTGCTTCCATCCAAACTTGCTAGAAAAAGGAATTATAGTAGTAATTGCAGAAACGACTCGGCTAGAGTTAAGAGCAGTTCTAATTCCTTGGTTGATGGGACACTTGAAGACTTAATGCATGCCACAATTATTCCAGAGAGAAATGCATGAAACATCCCCCCGGGATGCAAACCGAACAAAATGGCATTAAGAGACAATATATTAAAATGTAAATAAACCTGAATCTGGCATATCACATAACTTTAAACCACATTCTAGCAGTAATAGTGGATAAAATTGTGTAATGAGCAACACATGTGAAATTATTTTTAATTAACTCCCATACAAGTCTAACTGCAAGGAAATTATGACGCTACCAACAGCATGCACAGGCCACTTACATGCTATTTTTAATTATTATTTATTATTCATTTTGCAATTGTAATGGAAGACATTGTATCATTCATTTCGCAAATGTGGACGAGTTCATTGTATTGTTCAATTCGCAAACAAGGTAAACAAATGTAAACATTGCGCAAGTTGATTTCATGTTCATCTCGCCCCTCCAGCAAATACTATCATTCATAATATGTTTTTAGCCAGTAAGATCAAGGCTGTACATAGCGAGAAGGAGGACATGTATTCATGTCACATACCAAATAAGAGCTAGAATGTACAAAGCGAGCAGGGAGTTTACATAGCCGCAAGCAAGTGACGAAGAGATAATTAGCATGTAAGTCACAAGCAAATCGGAGGAGTTTTTATACTTAAGCAAGCTAGCAAGGGGGAGGAGACGCATATGTAAATAGCGAGTTGGGCGATAGAAGAGTGAGGCGTCGGGTGACCATCAGCAAGAAAGTAGGACATGGTGTGTCCCGACCTCATGAGGGCGCACTTCGTTTTGAGCCTGAGGTGGGGCGAGAGGACACGTGAGGTGTGGCAGCACTTCAGGGGGGAGATCCCACAAGGGACCCGCCCGCACATTCCGAGGAGGAAGCACCACCAGAGGTGCCGCTGAGCTAGAACAGTGCCGACGAGCTCCAGCGAGAGCAGAAGGAGCAGGAAAGTCTATCAGCACTTCAAGGGGATGCAAGTGCAGAGGATGAGAGGATACAGGAGTCACCCGGAATAGAAGCACCTCACAGGTAACCTGAAAGGCCTCTGAAGCAAGTTCAAGCAGAGAAAGGAGGAAATACACACATGATGCAGCAAGAGCAAGGAGGAAGTACGCAAGTAACCCAGAAAAGGGAGCAAGGAGGAAATATGCAAGTAATGCAGCAAGATGATCAAGGAGGAAATATGCAAGTGATTCATCAAGCGATGCGGGGTGAACATGCGATGTGAGGTGAACATGTGCGAGTGATTCAGCAGGAGGAGTACGTGCACACACATGTTAAGCAAGGGACAAACATGCCTGCAGGTGGAAGTGCTGTTACAGGTGCTGTTCAGCCGAGTAGCTCCCGAAGAAAGAGAGTCCAGAGAGAGGACAGTGAGGTATGCTTCAGCGAGGGCAGTGAATCAGAGCGTTCGTTGTGCCTTCGGAGGTCACATTGGCAGGCTCATCTGCCATTGCCATGTCAACAATACAGGCAACTGAGGTTGCCAGTCAGGAAGAGGCAACCCCGGCAAGGCAGCGCATGGCAAGGCCACAGGAGCAGTGGTCCAACCTGCGGTCGCGCAGACCAGTCCAATTATGCAGTTACTGCAAGTGACATCAGATGGCCTACAAACTGCCACGAAAATCGAAAAAAAAGGGGGGGGGGGTTCGACATGTGACACAATCCCCAGCGTAAGACAGTTTGCCTGACCGTGCCCTGTTATGTTACCGCAGCGGGGCTGCGCACTCTACTCTTAGTGTGAGCCTGGTCACTGAAACATTTCAGGCCTAATTAAGCGGCATTATATTGTTAATAATTAGATATGTTTATGATATGTATTGCCAGTGTTGTAGTATTTTTATTATGTTGCAATGTAGCATGTCATTATTTATTTTCCAAAGTGTGTTCTGTCCATCTCATTTCACCAGATTTTATATCGTAATAATAATTGTTATGTTTTCACATGTTTAATTACTTTATTTGATTAACGCAAGGGTAATATGTGCAAGTCATATCAGAAAGTAGTCCCGTTTCGGTGCAAGGGCATGCCGCTGTGAGGTAAAAAGCTTGTTTTGATATGTATAGGTGTGTGAGAGGCCCTGAAGCCCCACATGCGAGTAATACAGTTAGGAGATTTTCCCACCAACAGAAACAATGGTGCATAGCCGATCGATGGGCTATCAATTAGGACCCAACCTGCATCTGGGGCAGTAATGTACAGGCGGATGACAACATTTCAGCAGCTATGGCAAGAAGATTAGTCTCGGGTCTATGATTCGCAACCCAGAGGTTAAGAGGGGCAGGAAAATCATTGACGTCGCGTGATGGCAACATTTTCCAGCCATATTTATCACCAACAAAATTCCAATTGGAGAATCATCCACTTCACCGGCCAGCCTTTTAATTTTTTTGTGAGGTGGGAGGTTTTTAATTTTTATTTTTATTATTTCTTATGGGACTCCCTTCTCGTATGTCATGGCACATTCGACATATGAGAACACCCCTGCTTATACATCTGATACACTACAGTGTAGTGTGGAGAGCATTTTTGCTGAGGCTTCAGTAGTAAGATTTTTTTTTCCATCAATACTCATATACTGAGTATATGGGCAAGAGTAATTAAATGGGTTTCGACTAAAATTTTGAATGGTTGGGTGATCATTTAATAAATGTGGGCATCTTTGCATTTATTAAAGTAACCTCTCAACTGGGGATCGAACTCCAAATCTCGAGTTACAAACCAAGCATACAACCACTTAGCCAAAGTGGCTGAGCGAGCGAGGTGCCGATAAAAAAAATGCTGCATATGGCGAGCTACAAGATTAATAATGTGAGTGCTCGATGCTTGGCGAGGAAATAATTTTATTCACTCTTGCAACAGTGATTCGTAGTGTATTCTCTGGAGGAGATAATTTTCCGCATCTTTGCAGTTACACTAGTCAGAGCAGCACTGCAGATATCAGCACCGAAGATGACATGTTTCCTGTTGCAGACAGAGCTCATTGCGATTTCGCAGGGAAGGAAAATTTGCACCGACAAGGTCACTGCCGCAGACAGAGTGCATCGCAGTTCACTGCAGACTCCTAGCACAAGTTTTTTGTCTTCACTACAGGAATGCACTGAATTTTAGTTGTGGAAGTTGTTCACACATTTAAAGACGATATTTTAATATTGGATTATAAAAATACAAGAGATCTGTTATCGAGCATGTAAATGAAGAAAACAAGCTAATTTGTAAAAGTTATTGCCAGTCGCAGCTGCGCAACTACACAAATATTGAATTCACAAGAGAGAGTTAAAATATAAAATTTTTTATTTTATTTCGAAACTTTCCACTATCCATTTTTCTACTCAAATCTAATGTTAAAAAACCATAATTTTCGTCCCAGCACTTGGCACTCATCTCTCTAAATGTCTCAAAACTCATCTCTCCTTCAACAAAATCGCAATATGTATGACTCAATTTTTTTTTTTTCATCTTGTCGAAATATACACAGAAAATTTGTGTTATCTTGTACAAATTGTTTGGGGACTCTGGAATATGTCTGTGCAAGATAAGAAAAAAGTCGATATTTTTATGCCGACCTCTATTAAAATATTCACAGACTACAACTTGCTCATCCAATATTACATCATCAAAAATTATGAGACAATTATTTTCACATTGGTCTATTGAAACTATTTCACCATTGATATTTAAAGAAAGCCACTTTTTTCATTTCATTTTTTTGATATCACTTCATAATCGTCTTGTAATTGAATACATTTTCGTTGATTCAAATTTTCAGAGTAAACATAGAGTGTATTAATAGAGTTTATTAAAATTTAGCAACCCTATCTTATAAATAAAATTAATCATTAAATTTGTATTCTCACAGTTACTGGGCACAACAATTATCTCACAGATATTATCAAGCAATAACTCACCTTTTTTTTTTATTCTGAGAAGATTTTTCAGAAATTAAAACTCCAACACCCCAGTCAACTTTTTCCTTTAAATACAATAATTTTTGTAAAAAAAAATGGATAGTGAAAGTTGTTTAAGTTAACAAACAATAGTTATATTCTAAAGAATAAACTTTACTATGAAATAATTCATAATGATAAATCGATAGCATTACTTAGTTTTCATGCAAAAATTTTAACTCCAAATGTAGAGAATAATACTATAACTACAATTGAAAAAATGAGTCCTGTTGTTTATAAAAATACTGTTATAAATATTCCCAGAGGCCAATACGATGTTGATCATTAGAAGAAGCTTATCAATTCAATTGAGCCATTTTCAACAAATAACATTGAAATAACAACAGTGTGCAAAATAGAATGACAATTAAAACCAAGTTTGATATTAAACTTGATGATCGCTTGTCTGATATATTCAGTTTTGAAAGAAAATTAACTATTAAAAAAGATAATATATTTGTTGCCACTAAATTTCCTTTTTTTTTTCCATTCAAAACAATCAATGTTCATTGTAATTTGGTATATGGCATGTTGAAATAATATGACGAATCTAACCATTTGGAGACTAATTTAATTGCTAGTTGTCCACCAAAAACTATGTTTGGTTTTTATGATATTATATAATTTATGTACCCCTAAATATAATTTTTTATAAAATTAATACTGTGCATTTTAATAACACTGTTCTAAAATTTGAGATAAAAATTTAAATTTAATTGGTTTTTATGGTTATGATACCGATGTTGTTTAGAAAATTAAAGAAGTTTAAAATATAAAACTTTTCTTTCAGAAATATGTGGGACCCAAAATTATGTTTTGTGTTTTATTCATTATGGTATTTCAGGGATTATGAAGTTAATCCCTTAGGAGGCAAATAAAAAATAAAAGTTTTCTTACAAAATTTGAAGGTGAACTGGTTCCTTAAGAGTTACATGCAATATAAAAAAATTTTCTTTCAGAAAAAGGTATGAGGAATAATTTTTGTATAACACCAAGTGTCGGTATTTTGTCGTCACCGAATTCGCCATATGGCTTTTAATATTTCTACTTACTCATTGCACCTCTCATTAATACAATTATATGTAAATAGTATACCCGACAAAATACCGAGTCTAACATTTAACTAGCACAATTTTGTTGCTAGAGGAGAATAAACAAAATCAATTATAAATTTTGATATCCATATGGCAAAGTATCTATTCTATGTTCTAGTATAATTATCTTGTTATCACAAGGACTCAGAGCTAATTTATTATCTTCTACTGTATATATTTTGTGTTTCTTTTGTTTTGGTTATCCTCAACTCTATATGCATACATCTTTGCTTGTAAACCAAAAAATTCTATAATTACATTGTCATTACACTCATTTTCATTTTGAATAAAATATGTTTATTTTTTGAGGAATGTTATAAATATTGTCTTTTGGATAATCACTAGTATCAAATTTATCTAACATCGACTTCATGTCTTCATAAAAATCTTCTGTTTTAATGTTATAAAAAGAAGCGTCAGGTTCCCTTGAAAACACAATTCAAATTTATCACCATATTTTGACTACATAATTTATTGTGGAAATCATACAATAATTATTTCTAATGATCCAAAATGGCCATGTCCAAATATATTGGCTTATTAAATTTTACATTGCTTTTATTCATGTGAATAGCTGCGAGATTCTCATTTAATGTACTACTTTTCTTAAAATTTGATTTTGCAGCTAATTTTTCGCAATTTTTTCACTAGAAACAAGTTTTAAATCAATTCTGTTTCTTATATTCTCCATTGTTTTACCGAATACAGAATTCTTCATCAGTTTATAAAAGTCCTTTTCAAAATTATTTTTTTGCATTAGTCCTCATCGTTGTGGTGAAATCCATATACATTTACAACCAATTAGATTGATTAAAAGTCAACATTCTAAGTATTTCTGTAAGTTTTAGTCCATTATTTGGGCATTGTTTCAAACTATGATAATGTAGTATATGTTTTTCATTTTTGTGTAAAGTTGTTAATAGTTTAGATTCATTGGTACCTGGAACTAACTTATTTTCTGGACAAAATGGAAGATCTTTGTATTAATTATATAGTTTTTGTGGATATTCTAAATCAACTTCTAATATATAAACAAAATCAGAATAATTTTTCAAATTTAATATTTTTTCACTCCAGTAATATGTCATATATATAGTACACCCACTAGAAACCTCCATAAGGTAAATATTGTGTCATTGCCCAACCATATAAATTATTTGCATTGAGATAAGCTAATTAATTTGATTCTTGATTTGTATTATAATCTTCCAAATATTTGTTATTTGCTTTAACATTTCGCTTACAACATTATGAAATACCACCTTGAATTCCATTTCAACCATTAAAATTACATAATTATCATGTAATAATTGTAGTGATTATTTAGTCATTTTTAACATTGCATCCCACGATAAACCTGGTGTTGTAAAATGTCATGTAGGGTCTATACCATAATAATTTATACACACATATATAAAATTTCCGAATATTTCTGCTAACAATAGTACATCATTTTAAAAATATAAATCATGGTATTCACCAAGGTTTTTTTAAATATTAAATTGGTTCCATATTTTTTTGCATGTTTGTATTCATCATTATATATATTATCTTCGTTTAATTTATTGTAAAATTCTCTCTTCAGGGGAAGTTGAGTTTCGGTAGTTTCTTTAAATTATTTTAAATATCCATATAATCATAAGGGTAAACACCTTTTTTAATAACCAAATCTATTTTATCTTCTGGAAAATGTTTTTGTGTGTGCTTCATTTTTTCTTTAGTTAAATTAGATACTAATTTATCTAAACTAATAGCCATAAATTGGAATGTGCGTATGTATCGCATCTTCAAATTTCCTTCTTTTTTTTTTCCCCCTCCCCCTCCCCAAAAGTGATAAACATTTCTTCGTTATTCACAAGTAAATCTATATTTTTTTCATCATAGTCTAACTCTTTAATAAATGAGCACCATAACCAGCTAAGCTATGAAAATATATTGGTACAAAATTTGGTAATTTTAATTGTAAATTACAATTGTTGAATGTTGGCTTAGTAAATTTTCCACTAATATGATCATGGTTGCGAACTTATTCATTGTCCTTTGAATATTCGCACTCGCATAGAGTGCATTTTCTATATTTATTGTATAATATTTTTTCTTCTGTTGTTAGTGGATGCATTGGCTCAATTTGCGAATATATTTCCCCAATTTTTTCTACTTCTCTTTTTACTGACTATAAAATTTTATGTGCATTTTGGCATCGATATATACCTGGTGGTTTATAATCGCCATAAGCAGATACAATATGATAGCAAAAACCAGAATTTTCGTGTAGCTGATATTTCATTGTTTATGATGCATCATTCAACTTTAAATCAATGCTATTTATTTGTGCATTTCAAAGTTTTATATTTTTCTTTGAGTATTTCTTTGTAAATATCATTATTAATATCGTCCTCGGTTAAAATTGTATATTTTTGATTAAGTGAAATTTTTTTCTCTTGGATTTGGTTTGGTGGTTGATTTTTCCTTTAGAATTGATTAACTGGAAATAATTAAATGGGGCTTTCGTGGTGTGTTTTAAATTTTTAAGTTTTATTTGTTCGCCTTCTGTGAGATAAGATTATCTTCACAGGTTCATTTTTTAGCAGTCTTCTGTGAGTTTATTTAATTTACCTTGAGAATAAAAAAATTGAGGTCACTTTGCAAATTGAATTTTACATTTCTGTTTTTTTTTTTGTGCTGAAAGCAACTTCGATAAATCATTTACCCAACAATAATGCGAGTTTTTACCACTTTTGAAGTAAAGTAAAATTTTGACTTTTTATTTTTTGTAAACTTTAGTGGATAAAAATTGAATTAATCAATAGAGTAAACATTTATAGAAACATCAATTTGGTTTTTTATTTTTGGATTGTCATCAATTTTTACAGGAAAGTCATAGTTATGTAATGCTTTGTCAATGTTAAGACCCTCATGTTATATTTAGATATTATTTGTGGGGCTTTTTCTACATGCAACAATGCAGATTTTATTGCCCAAAGAAAACATTTTTGATCATCGTTCTTCACATTAATGCATGCTTTTTTATTCTTAATTACATATGGTAGTTCTATATATGTTGATGCATTTAATGGATTATACTTATTTAAGGCTAATTGCAACCCTATTATGGTATATAAGGCCCAATCTGAATTATATTTTTCAATATTTTCTATTCGTTTAACTATTTAATTTGTTATTTGTTTGTACATTTTTTTAGTGTCTCCTTTGAATATTGTAAATGCTTTTTTTCGGATTCGAAAATGAGCAGCAGATTTAATGTTGGTGTTTACAGCTCTAAGTTTTATAAGTTGATCGTGTACAATTTTAAATATTTGTTGGTTTACCGAAGCTAAAAAAATTCTGGGAACACTATTTTAAAGTTGTTCTCAATGTTGTATGTTGATAATCTTCATTTAAAAGCTTTTTAAACTTCGTATGGGTTATTAGTTTTTCTATTTTTGTTGTTCACACATACAATATTTGAGAAGGGGGAACTTTCTTTTTAAACATTTTTAGCTTTTCTATATATTATCTTGCAATTCAGAAAAGTTAAATTTGCAAAATTTCTTTTTCTTTGTTCATTTTAAATTATTGGCATAAGAGCTGTAATTAAATCAGCTTCTCTTAAATTACATATATTATTTATTTTAATGCTTTTACCGTTAGTTCTTAATTCAGTAACTGTTAAATAATTTAGATTCTCGATAGGATTTTCAAATTTATATTCACTTTTTTAACTAATATTTGCAATAAGATCATCTTTATATAATTTCTATAATTTATTTTTAATTCTCTACCTATAATTCTCAACTTCGCATTTTCTTTTCCCTCAACTCACTCACTAGGTCGCTTGTCCCCATATTTATATATAATAGAAATTTATGAACTGAGCGAATGCTGAGTTACACTTAGAATATCCATTCTGTAAATGACGTGTTACAATTCTAATGCTTTTTTTTTTAAAAAAAAGATAATGGTTATATACAAATTTTCGGCATTCGCATTGCACTTTCTCTTTATTTTTTAAATGACGTTTGGCATATTCGGCATAACATTTCTGCAAGTGTTAAAATGCTTATCTATTGTTTTTATGAGATGCGAAATCGATATTTTTATTCTCCCTGCTTATTATGCAGGTCTTGCTTGAAGAATCACATGGTAAAATTTCATAAGTATTGTGCAGTTTAGTGTTCTTGTGCATCTCGAAATTTACCTTCCATCAGATTTTCAACATTCGCAAAGTACTACCTCTTTTTTTTTAAACACATAGTAACTTCTAGAATATTAATTGTAACATTATTTTCAGGCGTTGCTGTTCTTATATTTTATGTGTTTATATGATGGGAAACATTCAATAATTAAAACTTCATAAATTTTTTTAGATTTCTTGCTAAAACTACAATTCTCTATTTTTATTTATAAAGAAGCAAATTTTATTATGAAAAAGAAAAAATAAAAAAAATAAAATTGTTATATAAACCATACTCATTGATAAATTTTGTAAATAGTTTGTATATTTCTAATTGCCCATTTTGAGATAAAATGAAATAAGAAAATGTTATTCTCGAAGGTCTACTAATTCATGTATTGTGAAATTGCATAAGTTTTTAAAACATGGATATTTGATGATGTTATTCCATCAATTAGTAAACATGGCGAATATAAAATTCAAAAAGACATACTGCAATTATTCAATGGTAAAATAAAACACATTGAAATTGAATGAGATTTAAGATAATCATTTAAAATAAATAAATAAAATTAAAGATGTTCATATTGAAAATGTAACAGAAACAGTTCACAGAGCTGGATATGGAATAAATCACAGAAATGAGGTAATTAGAGAAATGGCTCGTCATGTTGTACCGCAAACACAAAACCAAAATTTAAATCCAACTTTTATTCTTCTAAAATTATCTGATAAAGATTTTGAATTTGATTATTATATTATTAGAACTCAAAGAAAATATGTTCAAAGACAATCGTATAGAATTGGAGATATATACCCAATTTGTGAAGAATTGCGAGATTTGAATATATTCCTAGTTCTACAAATTTATACCAAAGAATGAAGGAAACAATGAATGAAAGCATTGAGTTTTCTATAACTATATTAATATTGCTGGGAATAATTATACTCAACAAAAAATAATTAATGATATAAATATTCTTAGTCGAACTAAGTAAGGAATGAATTTTTATTATAATATTCATTATGGTGTTTCAAAGCCTGAGAGTGCAGACTCTGAAAAAAAAAAAAAAAAAAAAAAAAAACCAAATTTTGTGTTTTATCCATTACAGTGTTTCAGCAATTTCGTATATGATATTCCAGGTCCTAAATATTCGGAATAAGGAATTGTATAAAAAATACCATATTTATCAATGAATATGGTCTATATTTTATAAAAATTATTTTTTTGTAATTTTTGTTTTATTTATAAAAAAGAATATATATATACCATATTTTCCGGCATACAAAAAGGCCAAATAACTAGAAAACCCACTAGAGAACCTACAATTAGAAGATGGCAAAAATTTTACGACATTATTTTATTACAATAATTTAATTTTTAAGGAAAAAATGATAACTATTGTATTAGATAATAACAATAAAATTCGGTTTTACGCTAATCAAATTGCTGAGATGCTTGGTTATAGAAAGTTCAGAGATGCAGTATCGTATAATATTAAAGAAAAATATCCAACAACATTTATGGATATAAGTGTCCACGAATCATGGACACTAGATACGGATGATACTATTCAAACTTCTACAATATTTATTAATGAAATTGTGCTCTTTCAAATTCTATTCACATCAAAAATTGAAATAGCTGAAAAATTTCAATGCTGGCCATATGAAAATGTTTTGCCATCTATTCATAAACATGGAGAATATAAAATTAATATACAATTAAAAGAGTAACAACTTAAAAATGAACATCTCACTTTAGATTTTCAAGAAAAACTAGATAATGAAGAACAAGAAAAATTGAAACTACAAGAACAAAATAAAAAACTTGAGCATTTTAACATGAATATAAAAGATTTTATAGACAAAGTTAAACAGAAAATGAAAATGATTATATATACATTGTAACATCTAGGCAATATGCCTCAATTAACAATTTCAAAATTAGTTAAACCGATAATTTAATTACCAGAAATGCAAATTTTAATTGTCCGCCCAATGAACGAGATAAATTTTACATTTGTTTCCATAAGAATGTTTAAAGTGTAAACAAAACAGAAAAATTAATTCACAAATTACTCGACGATTTTCGCGATAAAAATAACAAGGAAATATTTGTTTTGCACTACACTTATTTGCTTGAAATTGTATAATCAGTAATTGAAGACAAAAATAATCATTTTGAATACATCAATAATTTAACCAAAAATAATTTAGCAGAAATGAATCATTTGAAACCAATTATTCCAGAGCCAGTGTCTTTAAGTAATGATAATGAATTATCATCTAATTTACTAACTAAATCTTGGTGTGAAACAAAAGAATTATTAAAATGGAAATATGGTAAAACACCAATTATTATAACATACAAATTACAATTACATGTTATTAATTTTATGTATTTTTCATTATGGCAATTCAGAGTATCCGAGCATCTGCCCTGAAAATTTATAAACGAATTTAAATTTACACTACATCTGTTTTATTAATTGCAAGAGTTGTGGGAGTTATCAAAACCCAACAACTTTACAAATATTCTATCGTCTTTAGTTTTTAAAACTTTACAAATAGTGAACAATTCTGTTGACAAATTAGCAGTATAACCATTTTAAAAAATTTCCATTTATTTGCTTACACGAACAACATCTCCAACATTATATTTTCCTTTAGTATACACAAAATGTGTTTGCATTATATTTTTTCTATTTTTTTATTAACTTCAATATGTTTTATGCCAATAGTGCTGGGCTTTATGTTGTTGTAGTCTTTTACTGAAATATCCAATATGTTTATCCACCCGTAGTTTCCATTCAATGCAAATTTTTTTGACATTATATTGTTTAAAGTTCGACACTAGCTTTTAATTCAGAAAATGAATAAAAATGATTTATATTATGCTTTTCCATAACTTCTTTAAATATTTTATTATAAAATTCTGAGCTATTGTCAGTTTGTAAATTATTTGATTTTATTTTCATAAAAATATTTTCTAAAGTATTTGCTACATTTTTCGCTGTTTTATCTTTGATTGTAAAAGTAAAAGTAAATTAAAAAACATCGATAATTTTCATAATATATTAAAAATAATTATTTATATGTGATAGACCTTTAAATTTCCAGTGTACATTTCTACAAGATCAATTTTCCACCAATCATCAATGCCATATGATACAACTTTACATCTTGGAAAAAAAATTTGTGCAGGTATATGTAATTCATTGATTGTTGCTTCTCTCACATTGGTAAGATATTATTTAAGAAAGTTGTTTTTTTTTTTTAGAATTGCACAACAAGCATATACTTTTCTGGACTAATCGCCGGTTTGTTGTATTTTCATTTTTTATATTATTATACTTCTTAGTGACTTTCTTGCACTTCAGATACCAATTATTCTCAATTTAATAGTTATATACCTAAAACTATTAAATTGAGAATAATTAACTATATATATAGTTTATTATATATGTAGTTAATCTTAGTATTTCACGATCATTCCTATTGTTGCATCTATGCCATCAGAATATTCAGATATTTATTATTTTTTATTTTAAAAGATAAACTATAAGCTTTGTTAACATGAAAAGGCTTGCTGTGATCTATTTTTGTAGTTCCCTGAATAACTGTTATATCGTTTTTGGATAAATTAACATGAACACTAAAAACTATTTTATGGACAGTACAATCCATAAAAAGAGTAAAGAAATATTTATTATTATCTGAGTGGAAAATATTATTAGATTTATCCCACCTCACATGTAAATAAAAAAGATGCGATTTTTTCCCATGCTTTTTTCAACTTCTGCCTTAACTACTTCCTTAACAGTTGTACCACAACAATCCATAACTTATTGAAATAAATTATTCAATTTAACATCTGTTTCTTGGTCAATAGCTTCTTTGATTTCTGCAATCTAAAAATCAATACATTTATCACAATAATTCATAACTGATTGGCTGAAATTTTGTAACTTATCAGCTATTTTTTATAGAAATATCTTTTATTGACAGCATCTTTGCTATCCACAGGATCAGCAATATTATTAATTCTACGATATTGAATAGAAATATATTACTTTGTGTAAACTAGAACTTCACTTATTTGATCTCATAAAGCAGAAACTATGGTATAAATGTTTGACTCTACATATGATTTTAAATAAGAAACACTTAAGTTGTATATTGATTCGAAATCAGTGTTTAAAGCAAAGTCAGAAACAATAGTTTAATATTTTGAATCAACATAATTATTTAATGCATAATCAGCAACAATAGTTTTATATTTCGAATCGACATCATTTTTTAATACATAGTTCGAAACAATAGTTTTATATTTCGAATCTACATCGTTTTTAAATTCATAATAAGCATCAATATTTTATATTTTGAATCTGCTTCTTTTTTTTAAATGACTGTTTTGCAGTATTTATTCGTTTTATATAATCAGCAATAGTGTTAATGAAATGAAAATTTATATCTTCTTTCAGAGCATACTCAGAAACAATAGTTTGATATTTCGAATCAACATATTTTTAAAATGTATAATCTTCTATATATAAAAATAAAAACAAGTTCTTAACTGACTATGTAAAGAAGAAACACTCGAATTTCATCTTGGAGCAATAGCTGGATGAGTTAGTGCAATGTATAATTCTCTTCAACAAACTATATATATATAGTTTGTTGAAGAGCTCACAAAGCTGCAAATAAAATTGTTAAAATCCCTCCATGATATAAACCACTTTCAGATTTTTCAATAGCCATTTTTTTAACTGTTGGGAATGGTAAAATTAATTTAAAACTTTTTCTTCGATAATTTTTTTTTTGCAATTTGATCATGTGTGGAAATTTTATCTATATCCAAATCTCTTAATTGATCAATGGGTATATCAAAAGTTAAGCTTTTTATCTTCATTTATAAGTAAAAAAAAATAGTTACTAGTTTATAAATTTTAATGTCTCATCCTAATTTTCTTTTTGTAAAGTTTGTTGAGGAAATACAGCTACAGAAGCAATTTTTTCTCCAATTAGAGTTGCTTTAATTAATATGATTTATTTTGCTTCTTTTTGTAAAAAAAATTTCTGCTTCATGCCTGGATTCTAAATCTTTACGACCTCTATATTCAATAACGAGAAATTTGCAACCTTCATCTAGTTTAGTCACACCTACATCTCCTCTATATAATCTTTAATTTAATTTTGTAAATCAACAAGAATAATTATAACCTAGCAAATGCATTATTTCCAATATACATTAAAATTCACGCGGGAAGTTTTACTAGTTTATTATTGGCTTGTGTTAGTTGTGCAATCAAATAATTTCCTCATAAAACTACAGATTGTGTGTGTGTGTGTTTGTGTACTGCGGACCAGTATTGGGTTATGTGCGACAATAAGAACATGTTTTAGATATAGTGCTCATATATCAGGATTTGTGGAAAACTATTTTGTGAATAAATGATTAAATAAAGTATAACAAGCGTCCTACCATTGCGTGTAATGTATTGCAGGTTGCGAGTAGTATAGAAATGCCGGTTCGAGTGCAGCCCGCGACCATCAGAAAACCAACAGCAAATTTAATGCCCAAACATAAGAAAACCATCAGAAAAAATTACCGTTTGTTTTCCTGGTCCAAAACACCATCTGCTGGTTCGAGCGCAGTGGCAAAAAAGTGACTGCAAAAGTTGTGTTAGAGTGCAACCAAAATAGTAGCTGCAAAAGTTGCATTTGAGGCATCCACAAAAAGTAACTGCAAAAGGTTGTGTTTGGGAGCAGCCCCCCCTCCCCCCATCAGAAAACCAACAGCAAATTGAATGCACGAGCCATCACAAAACACCAGCTGTCGATTCGAGCACAGCTGCAAAAAAGTGACTGCAAAACTTGTGTTAGAGTGCAACCACAAAACATGACTGCAAAAGTTGCATTTGAGGCATCCACAAAAAGTGACTGCAAAACATTGCGTTTGAGTGCATATGCAAATAGTAACTGCAAAAAGTTGCATTTGGGTGCATACGCAAATAGTGACTGCAAAATGTTGTGTTTGAGGCATCTGCATAAGTGTCTGCAAAAAGTTGCGTTAGAGTGCAACCACAAAAAGTTGCATTTGCGTGCATTCGCAAAAAGTGACTACAAAAAGTTGCAAAGAGCGGCTCAAGATAATTGAATACGCAAAAAAATTTTTTGTCCATAATAAACAATGGATCAGTTGCTAAATGTATTGAACGGAGTCCAACAATTTAAGAAACTTTCCGCGCTTTCAATAGGACAGACCTATTTCATAGATCATGCTGAAATAACTGATACACTGTATGGACACAAAGTGGTAATTACTTCTGGCAATTTTAAAGTAACCTGGCCAGACAGATATCTTCAGATTTTCAGCGAAAAAGTTTTAGATGGAGTTAATCGTGGAGGTATAGATTTAGCATATGATGGAATGGAGGATTGTGGTGTTAAACAAAGGCATTCTATTTGGTTTTTTAAAGAGTAAATGATCGTCGTATTACACATAAGTTGATTTTTATTTGTGCTCATATTTCTATAAAGTTTTAATGGTTATCCAATCATTAAAACACAATTATCGCTCTGAATTAGGCAATGTGCTACAACATAGTCTAATTAAGAATTTAGATACACATCTCCAAATTCGACGCATTAAAGTAGTCGAAACATTGAGTTATTTCATTACACTTTCTATAGAAATATTATTCATCTTTATAACACGAAACTTTAATGTATAGAATATGACTACTTCCAACCCAAAAAAATATCTACATATTCATCTCTAATACCACTCTTCTTTCAGACAAATCAAAGTTAATTAACTTACTTTTTTCATCGTTAATTTCAACTATTATTTCCTTAACTTGATTTGTTTGCACTGGGAAAAATAATGTATAAGCTGGTTCGTAATAGATCATGTAGCCAAATCCAAATGTTGTTCTTGATTTAAAAGTGGCAATTACGCTAGTTTTACTATGGTTATTTTCATCATGTTTTAATATCATACCATTTACTATATTACAGTGTATATTTATTGTTACAAATTGAGCAAATTTTGGAATCGTATCGCCATAATGATCCACATTTGATTTCAGAGTTTTATTTTCTACGAAACCCAAAAGTTTTCCTATTGAACCCCATTTTCCAAATTGGAATTTAAGCGAACATTTTACTTTCACTCTGTTTGTTATTTTATCCAGCTTGAAAGATATATCATTTTCTTTCCCACCCATTGAATCTACACTAACTGAAATATTGCTTTTATAGTTTTTTCAAGATCTTTTAAGCTATATTGACCAACTGGAATATCAATTGCTGATTCCTAATCATTAAGACCCACAAAATATAGCTTATTTTCCCAGAGATAATGTTATGCATTAGATAAGTAGTATGGAATTTAACTAAAGCCAATGAGTGTCCCTCTATCTCTAAAGGGTAATGTAGTATCTTCTTCAACACTGATTTATCTCTTAGTTTGAATACTTTACTCATTTATTACATTATTTAAAAATCTATTAATAAATGAGCAAAGAAAAACATGAAACATGTAGACTGGAGTATTATAATAAGAATACCGGACAAGAGTGTATCGGCAAAACGTCACGGAGAATTATTACCTAATAATATTAGGTGTTTGATTGTGGGTCCTAGTAACTGTGGGAAAACTAGACTTATGATAGATAATTTTATATATGCTCAGCGATGGTTGGACTTTGGTACTCTCTATGTATGTTCAAGAAGTCTGGCCCAACCAAAATATATCAATTTAAATACAGATATAGATGTAGCATCAAAATTATTTAATGAACCAATAGCATACTTCTTTCCATCAAATGAAGAAATGGTTGACATAAATAAATGTCATAAAGAGTCTGTAGTTGTTTTCGCTGATATCATACTTGAAAATCAAAATAGGGTAAGGGATTACTTTACTTGTGGTAGACATAAAGATATAAATTGCTTCTATTTAGCTCAGACATACTCAAAAGTACCTAAGCAGCTTATAAGAGACAATGCTAATTTTCTTTGCATATTCAGACAAGACGATACAAATCATAAACATATTCATAGTGATTTTGTTGGTGGTGATATGTCATTTGAGAAATTTAGGGAGCTGTGTTCAAAATCTTGGAAAAATGAATATGGTTTTGTTACAACAGATATGACACATAAGTTAAAAAATTGTAAGTACTGTAATAAAATTAAAGAATTTTTAAATTCTTACATTGTAAGTTTTGTTCTTAATGGAAACACTTCCATTAAAAACCAACACAATTTGATCTTTTTAAATGTATTCATATATCATAACTATTTCAATAAACACTTTCGGGTTTCGGGTTTCGGGTTGTACTTTCGGGTACATTGTGGGCATTTGGTATTTTAAAATATATCATATCATCAGAGTATACTTCAAAGGGACTATACATGTCAATTTTTTTTCCGTTGATGATATAAGTTGATAACACTCTTATATTTTTCTGGTTTTATTATTATTTCAACTATAGTTCCATCTCTCATTAAAATAATATTCTATTTGATTATCAAAGTAAAATATCTATTCTTTTGTACTGTATTTCCCAACTAAACGAATAATGTTAATTCTGTTTTTCTGAAAGTACTCTAAATTGATTGCATCCATCGGTGCACTGGGATCTCCCACATGCCTTAGTCTTTTTTGTTCAAAATATATATCATTATCTACTTCCAAGTAAGTAAGATAGACTTTATCCAACAATCTTTTATTTCTTGTCAGTGTGGTTATAAAGTCGTTGAACTGTGTGTTGGAAACAAAATCATTAGGACTGATCTTCTCATCATTTTTCATGCGTTCTTTAATTTGATCTTCAATCCAAGAGCTCATTAATGCATTTCAACATATATCCATTGTTTATCAATAGTAAATAATTCTTGGAAATTCAAAATTATGTGAAAAGAGATTTAGCACAATTACACACAAATGATCACAAGTTACTTGATTGAAATTTTAAATTCTATCATCATTATAAAAAATATTACTTCCGAGATATGCTACTAATTGTCGTTGTGGATTCCGCCAAATGAATCAAAATAATATTTGTTGTTTGATTTTTTTTCCAATAGCATACCCAGAGTGTACCAGAGTTTGTCGAAATATCTAGATTAACAATCCCGCATTCATTGTCGAGTGGCGTGTTAAGTAGCTCATCGATCATAAATACACCTAGAAAAATTTTTAATGTTAATTTTTTAAACATTTGATCAATATCAAAGTTACTGAGTGGAGTAATTTTTTTATAACATTCTTATCCCACTTAACTTTCTTTAATCCCCTGCCATATTCCACCATAGCTAAATTATGTCTGTGTTGTTCTTATAATTCTTGGTTTTTCTTCTTGGCATTAATTACTGATGTAGCAATAGATGATGCACCACCAGCTAATGCTCCTAGAGCCCCCAATGCTGCGAAAATTGAGGGCAAAAATCCACCTTTGTGAACTTTCAAACAATTGCCAGTTTTCATTTCTTTGACCATTTTCTTAAGCTGTGGAACTGAAATTGTGATAGCCATCCCGTTGTCCTCCTTTAGGTTCTTGTTTTTACTATCCAGTTGGTTTTTTGTTGGGAAATAATCAATATTCAAACCCTTCAACTCCTCGTTACGAACTTGAAGTACAATGTTTTTTACTTCATTTATTATAACAAATATTTTGTCTTTTTATTTTAATTCCCCAGCCAAGCTTACGTTTAATATGCATCGCAGATCCAGTAACACGAGCCCACAATCTCTCATTGAGACCAGCGTCTGAACTTAATAATATTTTGAACGCTTTTTTTTCTAGTTCTTTGTCAGTTACATGTCTTTCAGGTAGATATTTATGATGATGATAAGCTATATCATGTTCCATTGCAGCCGCATCTAGTGGATTAATGGGTTTATCACAACGCTCAATTCTCTCTTTTAGTCTAGTACCTGGACCTAAGTACTGATAACCAGGTGCGTGCAACTCAAAAGGTAGCAAATTTATTATATCATTGAGTAACCCTTTTCCATGATGCTTCGACTCCCAAAAAGTATGTGGTATTGTGTTTAACATTCGTATCAGATATGGTATACCTTTTGGATTATTCACAACAAAGTCACTAAACTTGCTGTTGAGAATATTTATTATTCTAACTTTTTCATTGTAATAGTTATCATTTCCAGTATTCTCTTCGCCATAAATAACGAGAAGTCGATCAATAAGCATCCTAACATCATCCATTCATATGTATTCTTTGGGGTAGACTGTATACTTCTTTATGCCTTTCCCCCTTTTTAGGTGAGGGACGTTTCTTTTTAAGCGAATCGTAAATAGGTTTAACAATATTTTTCCATTTATTCCCTTTACTTGATTTTGGCGTCCCCAACTTTGGTTCATTGTTTTGAAAAAATGTGTTTGTATCTGCTAGGATACGACTATAGTGTTCATAGTCGGTTGCAGTTTAGTCGCTTTCTGTTACTTTCTTACTAGTTAGTAATTTCATCAAAACATCGGTTGCAGTGTATGTTCGACCTTTTACAGTAAATTTGTCATTGATGAATGTTTCTTCGCTATCACCAATATACAATCTACCTTTATCAGCCTTTAGTCCAAAAACAACATCTTTGCAGTCAATTAAGAAATCGGCAACTTTATTATCAATAAATGTTGTTTTGTAGTTAGTTAACTTTTGGATAACAGTTTTCAAACGCCCCCAACGCCTTGTCATAGCGATCATCGTCATCGTCAATGCGTTTAACACCATCATTATAGTGTTCATCGCCATAGCATTAATCGCCTTAGCGTTCATCGCTATAGTATTCATCGCCATAGCATTCATCACCATTGCGTTCATCGGTGCCTGTTTTACCAAACAGTTTTCTTTCAAAAGATGTTTCTGTTGGTGTCTGTGGGTAGTCTAAATACTTAACAGCAACTGGAACAAGTTCTTTTATTAAGTTCTTATTCTCATTTCTTACATGGCCAATTTTTTGCCCCAAAGCCTCTATTGCATCTATCAATGGTTGATCGTGTTTTTTATTTTTATCATATTCATCTTGGCGAAATTTTCTAAAAGTTTAAAACTTTTCAATTAGCCGTCTTCTTCTCTCTATATTCTTCTCTATATTGTTTACAATTTTTTGTTGCCTCATTTATTATATAAAATGAACAATGATAACTTAAATGTATACTGTCTCAAATGTATGAAAAATAAGCTACTAATTAAATGGCTAGGTTTTGATAGTAGTCATCATTCTTGAGTTGATAAGAAAAGTGTAGTTGGTTAAGAATTTTTTTTCCTATATATTAAATGGATCAACAAAAAACTGAAAGTTATGAGCATTAGTCGTTTCCGCCAAACAAAAAATAATTTTAATGAATACAAGCACATTGAGTTTGATATTCCTATTGGCGATAGATTTTCACATCCGAATGAAGGTTATGTTTAACAACAGTAAAAGCTAACTAAAAAAGATACAAATACAGATTATGAAAAAACTTCAACTATTGATTCTCGTGAGAATTTCTTCCCATTCCAGTTCTCAAGAATAAAGATCTCGAAACATGATTGTATAATAAAAAGTATTGACAACCCTGGCATCACTTCAACAATGATGCATACATTGCTAGGTTCGGAATCAGAATCAACATAATTCCAAATGTCGGGGATAGAACTAGGTAAATTTGTTAGGAAAGATAAGCCTAGCGAAATTACCTATTCATTAAGATAATTGTTTGGGTTTGTGAGAGATTGTAATGAAATATTCTGGAAAGGTAGGTACAAGATCACATTCATTCGAAATTCTAGTGACGATGTCTCACTTTACAGAAGACCCCCAAAGAAAGCAGATGGATCTTATGATGCAGATTATATACCAGATGCTGGTAAAATTGTTATTGAGAAATTGGAAATTCTGTGGCCAATTGTTGAATGCGATCCTTTTTATGGAGACGAAATTAAAGCAAAATTATACAAACATCCCAACATTCCAATTAGTTTTAATTATTGGCAATGTCTTGAAAAACTACTAATGCAAACTCATTTCAGTTTTATATAAAAGATCAGTTTAATTCAATCCAATTTGCTATGCCAGACCATATCATTGTTGGTTTTCAGCAAAACAGAAAAGAAAATTCTGGGCAATACAAACACGGTTCAATGTTTGACTCTTGTTCCATCAAAAATATTTCTATTAAGAATGGGTAATTAAGGTTATCCAAAGAGATTTGAAATTTAGACATTGATGATAAAATTTTCGATAAGATGTATATTTCTTACAACGATTTTTGAAATTCAAAGACTAAACTATATACTCCTTATCGTAATAATGAACTGCACTTCAACTCTAAGTAATTTATTGGGAGAAGACCATTGTGTGTTATTGATTGTTCTTACAGAAAAACAGCTATTGTAAAAGATCGAACTAATATGAAACTTACAGTTGATTTTAATAACCCAATATCAGTTACATCTATTTGTAATGTGGTACTCGTAAGTCAAAGAAACCTAAGTTATGATGTTAAAAGTGAAGGAACCACTGAAGCCCATTAGTATGCAAGAATGCATGGTTATCCATTAAAAACATTTACTGTTATATAATAGCGCAATAAGAGTGTTTTAAATGAGCTCTGAAATAAAAACCGGTTGCGGTTGAGCATTCTTAATTGTGCCAACGGTTTCTTATTTCGAGACAAGATGTAGTCTCGAAACACTACTCGATCGGTCGTTACAGAATGTCTGTCACGAACGATTTTATGCGTACGATATCGGCGATGAGGCAACACATTGTCGAACTGAAGAGGTTGCCTATCGACGTGATGGGTAGTTGCGCTTTCATTAGGTTGTACAGCGTTATGGGATTAACATTGTCAAGAGACAGTAGCACATGCATTTCTGGGTACTCTTGCTTAAGCGCATCGAGTTGTACACTCACCAGACGGTTTTGACATCTGATGGAGTAGTATTGGTTTCCATCGATACTGATGAGCGAAAATTGGTGATGTTTATCGATGTCTTCCGTTGGCAGTAGTGCGTGATTGTTGATGATAATACTTCGCACTGCAATGATTGTGTTTGTAGCATCCAGTAGCGAATTGTAATTTTGCTCGATCTTGTACTCGCCGAGCTTGCGAATGGACGGCAGCACTTTTTCTTACACCCAGTTCTGGAATTGTTCTGCGGCTGACATCTTTCACTTCAAGGCCTGGTTCATTCATAAATACAGTATGAAGATGCATATTTAACATGGTGAACGATTTGCTCCTCTCTATATCTGTGTGTGATTGCCTATGTTTTTCTCTAACATGTTTTCTGATTGCTTCTCGTGGATTTGCATACTCGAGTGTGTTCGCAACGTCTTTAGCCTTGAACCACGGATTGCCTTCATCCATGATCACGTACACTTCTCTATGGTCGTAGACGGGCTTGCCGTTTACGCTGTCGATGAGCGATTGCATTTTGTTAGACTCTTACAGGCTTACACGTGATACACAAATAATTTTGTGGCGTGCTTCCCTTGCGATCTTTCGAGACATCTCGTCTCGAAACACAACTCCAAATCGATCGGCCATTGCAAACTGTCTGTTGGAAACCATTTTATGTGAACGATATCAGCTATAAGGCGACTCGTGCTGGGCAACTGCTCTTTCACAGTATCACTCTTTTGTAATTTTGTAATGATCCCATGGTAGCGTATTAATGCCATATTTAAGAATAAATCTTTTATCATCTTTGGCGCTTAATGCTTTTTTCCTCATATTAAACGTATAAAGTTCATGTTTCTTACTTCTAATAAGATTCATACTCTTGTACAACACTTTTTTTTACCAAACAAACACTCTTTGTAGTCACCAAAACTAATCTCATTTCTGACTACAGCATTTTTCACACTCTTTATTCTTTTCTTTACACCACCCTCCACATTTATTGCATACATTTTCGATTTCAAACCAATAAATTCTTCCATTAATTTTCATTACATTCATCTTTCATTTTGCCAATAATCTTTTTGTTAACTAATGGTATACCAAATGGGTTATCTTTTCTATAGTCAGAAGTATCAAAATGGTCGACCATTTCTTTCATGTCATTATAGAAGTCTGGTGTTTTTATATAATAGATGTACGAATCAGTATCTTGGTAGCACAGTTCAATATTTTCCCCATACTTTGGCTTCATTATATTGTAGTGAAAATCATACATTAAGACTTCCAATAGATCGAGTATACTCATTCCAACATAAATGGGTTTGTTAAAGCACAGTTTTGTTTCATTCATATGAACTGAAACCAAAGAGCTAGTAAATATAGTCCCATCTTTAAATTTTGGTTTAGCCACTGGTTTATCCATTTGCTTAGAACTTGTGCACAGCCGTATATCCACTCTGTTTCTAATATTCTCCATTGTTTTTCCAAAAACGGAATTGTTCATTAGCTTGTAGAAATCTTTTTCAAAGTCATTTGTAGACTTTGTTCGCATATTTGTGTTTAGATCAATATAGGAATTGAGCCAATCTGATTGATCAAACTCCAGAATTCTATGGATCTTTTTCAACTTCATTCCGAGAGATAGATATTGCTTATGATTTACATAGCGTAATACATACTTCTCTTTACCATTTAGACTAGTCAAGAGTTTGGGGTTTTTTGAACCTTCCGGTATTTTATTCTCTGGTGTCAATGGCAGATATTTATAGAGATCGTGTAGTTCATGTGGGTATTCCAAATCAACTTCCAATATATACCCTTTGCTAGCTAACATCATCTTCTATTTTTGTTACATCTATATTTGTATTTACCCACTTAAACCTACCATAGGGCAAATACTGACTCATAGCCGATCCATATAAGTTATTGGCATCCAGATATGTAAGATAAAAGATTTCCTTTGTGCTGTCATAAGCATTCGTGTATTTATTATTTTCTTTAGCATATCGCTTACAACATTGTGAAATTCCACCACGAACACCTTTTTCTATCACCAAAATCATGTCGGAATATGTTAATAATTCTAGTTCTATTTTAGTGTGTTTGAGCATAGCATCCCATGCTAACCCTGGGGCTGTGAAATACCATGCTGGATCTAGCTTATGTGTTTTGAGACACACATCTCTAAAATTTTCCATTATATCAGACAATATCAACACATCAGATTTGTTATAGAGTTCCGTGTACTCTCTTAGAGATTTTATGTTTAATTTTTCCCACACCTCTCTCCCAAATTCGTAATCTTCGTCTGTAATGCCGCATTTATTGAGTGTGTTGTAAAATGCATCGTTGGATGGAAGCAATGTCTCACAACATTTTTCAGCACTGTCCATGTAGTCATATCGGTAGACACCTTTTCTTGAAACAAAGTCAAGAAGTTCATTGGAAAAATGCTTACACATTTCTCGGAATTGGCTTCTGGAAAGGTTGCTAGAGAGTTTATCGATACTACTAGCCATAAATTTAAATGAGTCAATAAATCTAAGATTTACACTTCCACATACATGCTTCGTAAAATAAATATTTTTTTTTTTCGTTTGGTGGGAATTAGATCAATCTTATTTTCATCGATGCCAATATCTCTTATGAATAAATGTGTGCCATAGCCAGATAGATTGTGTCTAAAGACTGGGACAAAACATGGATTTCCAAACGATAAGTTACAATCTCTGTGTGCAGCCCCCATAAATTTCCCCGTAAGATGATCATGATCTCTCACAGAATCACCATGGCTTTTCACATATATGGCAATGGGTAGCTGTATCATAAAAAATTTGTTCTTTCTGAGTTAGTGAAAGCATTGGTTTTTCATTTGTGTATATATCACCAATAGACTTTGCTTCTTCTGTGAGCATTTTAACGAACACAGTAGATGCATTAGGCCCTTCATAAGTTTCTGGCAGTTTATAGTACCTATTTTCGTATTTTACATAGTAACAGAAGCTAATAGACTCGTGTTTTTGGTATAGTTTCGTGTAACATTCGTCGGGGTTCGGTTGGCAAGTTTCGATTTTAGTCAACAAACATTCAAAATCAGCATATATCACAAACGGATCTCTCAAAGAATGATTTTAGTTTTTAAATCTTAATATGTCATTTTTTCCTTTAGATGGTAGTTCAACTCTAAAACCATTGTGATCTCGACAGTCTTGTTCGTGATCTTTTTGCTTATTTACAGAGTAGAGATGTTGCAAACATCTATCACATATAAATATTTTGTGACCTATTTTTCGTTACTTGTGATGCGACAAGTCTTGAAAGGCTCTTTACCTAGCAGCAGTGGTTGTTCTTTTCGTCTTTGATATAGAGTAGGTTTTTGTGCTTATCCGTCTTACTTCTTGTTATTTTTAATGGACAGATTATATATTTCTTACCGCCATCTTCTTCGTATGCGTATACATTAATAGAAATTCCACTTCTTTTCTCAAAGGTTGATATGCTATCCAATTTCATTGGAAATTCCAAACCCTTAAGTGCATCATCAAACTCATGTTCGTAAGCTTCGTATTTATTCACTCTTTGAGGGTCTTTCTTTACTTGATGCAGTGCAGATAGAACAGACCACAAAAAACATTTTTGATCATTGTTCTTAACATTAATTACCGCTTGCTTAGTTTTGATTTTTTCTGGGATATCAACATAAGTACTGCCCTTGAATGGTGCATATTTATTCTAAATTCTAGTCTAAATATTCTGCTGAGTGCCCACTGAGATCCCTTTGCTGCGAATGTCCCCATCTCAGCTATATTTTTTCGATATGCTGTTGGCATAATATTCTCCCAGATTAGTAGATTTCAGTATAATTTCGTTCTTTGTTTTAAAGGAGCTTTTTACATAATCAATATTCTCACCAATTCCCCTTTTGTACTCAGTGAAAAATTTCATGTACACTTTGAATGATTTTGAATGCTTACCAATTAGCCCAGTGACAGTTTCTTTTACATCGTTTAGGAAATGCTTTGGGTATTTGTATGCATTCGCATTTTTTACAGCATAAGTCTTGATCCTACTTTGAACTGCTGTTTCGATTTCTTCTACACTGAATATAGGTGTGTACTTATGAATTTTACTTCTCAAGTGACTTCTTATGAGAGACAGTTTGTAATAGTGGCTACATGTTTCACATTTCACTTGTTTCTCTTGTGGGCATTTCTGTTTTGATATTATGTTGTGGAACTTTAAAAATTTCCCATGCATTTGTTGGTTCATGTGATTTATTACGTATTGGTGTAAGACCTTTGTGCAATCTATTTTTAAAATGGCTTCTTATGAGAGACGGTTTGAAAAGTGTTTACAATAGTCACACTTGACCTACTTCTCTTTAGATTTCTTCTTCTTTCTTTCTGCAAAAACACCTTTCTTAAATTTATATTCTGTCCAAGCATTACCAGTTGCGTTAACCTTTTTAATTGCCATTGTCGTTATCATATTAGATGTCGGTTGATTTTTATTTGCACTAATTTATTATATACAATATTTTATTTTTTTACATATTCAAATTTCTTGAGCCACTTTTTTTTGCAGCTGCTCTCATACCAGATGAACAGTGTCATGCGAGATATGGGGCAAATAATTATGTGGTCTATTGTCGACGAATCACAGCACACCGGTGGCATGATGTCTGTTTAAGCTATACGTGGCAGAAAATAGCGACAACTGTAAATGCAACATGGTTGTGGGGTGCACGTATATTAGACAAAACATACTTGCACGCACTGTAAACAAAATTGCGAAAGAAATGGTCACGCTAGTAGTTGGTTTCATCAACTTGGCGTATAATGCATACGCAGACAATGAGGACTTTATGGGCATATCGAAAGTAAAACTGTGCACGTACGTACGCTACATTGTCAACAAACGGATGGTAGATATGGGCTACAAAGAGCTGTACCCCGTCCACGAAAAACCATTGCCCGATTTAGAGGTCATGATCAACGTGCCCATACACACCAACTTTTTCGAGAATCAAAGCACCGACTATGCAAATGTTGATAATGGTGACTGGACTTCTGTGTGAAATTAATCTCAATATGGTTGTTTACGCATATACACTGTTGGTGCTTTTGTCAATGGCCTGTTCGATACACATCGATGCCAACCTCGCCAATTATCTCCACAACGTAGCTCAAGTGCGAAACGTATTGTACATTTGGCCACAGACATACGAATCTATTTCGCCATCGCACATGGCGATAACACGATGTTCGTACAGTACATTTTGTTGCCACAAGAACGAAGTTTGGGGAGGCAAAGAGAAGAAGCAGTCAAACATTACATTCCACGTGTCTAACTTTGTTGGTTCGCGTTGGTACAAGACGTAAATTGAGTGTGTTGGGATTAAAGTGTGTAATGGCTCGCGAGCCGTTAAACACACCATTATGGCTGTACCTGCAACTCGTTGACACTTTAATAAAACAAAATAGAATGCGTTTAACGCCACAATCCTCCATTCCATCATATGCAAAATTTATACCTCCACGATTAACACCATCTAAAACTTTTTCGCTGAAAATCTGAAGATATCTGTCTGGAAAGGTTACTTTAAAATTGCCAGAAGTAATTACCACTTTGTGTCCAACCGTGTATCAGATATTTCAGCATGGTCTATGACAGGTCTGTCCGATTGAAAGTTCGGAAAGTTTCATAAATTGTTGGACTCCGTTCAATACATTTAGCAACTGATCCATTGTTTATTATGGACAATATATTTTTTTGCATATTCAATTATCTTGAGTCGTTCTTTGCAGTCACTATTTTTGCGGCTGCGCTCGAACCGGCAGCTGGTGTTTTGGATCAGGAAAACAAACGGAAATTTTTTCTGATGGTTTGGGCATTCAATTTGCTGTTGGTTTTCTGATGGTCGCGGGCTGCGCTCGAACCGGCATTTCTATACTACTCGCATCCTGCAATACATTACATGCAACTGTAGAACGCTAGTTATACTTTATTTAATCATTTATTCACAAAATAGTTTTCCACAAATCCTGATATATGAGCACTATATCTAAAACACGTTCTTATTGTCGCACATAACCCAATACTGGTCCGCAGTACACACACGATCGGTAGCTGGTGTTTTGGATCAGGAAAACAAACGGAAATTTTTTCTGATGGTTTGGGCATTCAATTTGCTGTTGGTTTTCTGATGGTCGCGGGCTGCGCTCGAACCGGCATTTCTATACTACTCGCATCCTGCAATACATTACATGCAACTGTAGAACGCTAGTTATACTTTATTTAATCATTTATTCACAAAATAGTTTTCCACAAATCCTGATATATGAGCACTATATCTAAAACACGTTCTTATTGTCGCACATAACCCAATACTGGTCCGCAGTACACACACGATCGGTAGTTTTATGAGGAAATTATTTGATTGCACAACTAACACACGCCAATAATAAACTAGTAAAACTTCCCACGTGAATTTTAATATTTATTTATTTATTCATCAGCTCCTTTGTTCAACACGAAATGCTTCGATTGTACCTTTCTCTCAACGTCATTTTAATGTAAACACAATGTTTTGGACTCCAATCAAGATGGTGACTAGGGTCCTTAGTTATACCACCCGTCTCCAGTGGTTTCATTTCCGTCACAACATGCCATCTCCTGTGTACTCCTAACTCCTTGGCGACAGCGTAGTCACTGATTTTCTCATCACTAGTGCGATGCTTTGGGCTGCTATGAGCTATACGTTATTGACACCGTGAGGTGGTGTTGCTATGTAGTCAACGAATGGAAACTACATTTTCAGATCTCAAGCATGTACCAAAAAATGCGTACAACTATTAAAACTGTATATTTTAAGTGGTAGAAGATAAACACAAGATAGTATGAACGTGATGTATGACGAAAACTAGTGGGAACAAGACATAACACAACGAAGGATAATTATGTTGATGTTAATAAACAAATATGACATTGTCAGTATCTATAAGAATCCTTTTTCTATTTTACACAACCACGCAGTGCAACAAAACAGTGACCAGCAGCCTAGCTGAATTTCTGGAAGGCAAAGTTTACATGTTCCTGCGCCACGAATAAATAATTATTTACTGGCATTTATATTTAAATACCTAACACTGACAATGACTCGGTAAGGTTTGTTTCCAATATAACTTCATCTCCTTTATACATATTTAACGTCAATATAGTAAATGGTTTCTGATAAATAAATTCAAATCCCGTATTAGTTATTCCCTCTCTTTACATTACATTAGTTCTCTGTTATGATACAGTTTTATACTTATTTATCTCCTATTGTACGGTACAATTTTGTTTCTTGCATTTACAATTTTGGACAGGGTTAAGTTACCCTTGGTACATAATTAAAACACAGAAATTGAAATTTTTACTGAATTGTCTGCTCTGGACAATCAATTTCAGAAATTTTTCATAAGATAAGAGGGGAGGGCCAGGAGACCGTTATGGGCAATTTTATTCCCTATATGCTATCTACAAAAATTGTGTTACATCTTCCTCCAAAAGTGCAATTTAGTACCAAGGGCTTAAGCCTCGACTACAAACACTGTAAGAATTAACAATAAAAATTGAATCCACACTTGTACATGGCACCAGCTACAACATAACATAATGGCGTAAGATGGCGGCCTGCCTCGCGGTAGTGGCGTTAAGAGGATTGAATGTTTTCAATTCTTTTACACCGAGTTCTATGCCGGCCAATCACGAGACAACATTTCCAACCACGCGTATCAGTGCAATGCAAGCTTATAACAAGAACATAGTTATTGAATTAATTTTCTGGTACAGTTCAGATTTCCATATATTAAAATGGTGAATGCAATAATTAACATGTATACTACACTTTAAATACCCAGAAACATGATACCGTGAAACTTTTTTCATCATAAGTAGATTAACAAAAATAAGTATCAGGTTAGCCAACATACTGTTTGAAAATATCCGCGATACACATAGTGTGTTTTTTTTGGTGCTTGTTTCTTATTAGTAGAGTAACAATTTCCTTACTGTGGTTGTAGCCAGTTCATTTTCATACTTCCATGGTAACGCCACTGTTATTTTGTTACAGGAACGCTATGGTGATTGTAGCGTAGGCTTTAGTCAGTCAGTCGCCACAATTTTAATTCAGCCCAACATGTTAAAAAATTTCACATTGGGAGAGAAAACTACAATAGGATATTATTTTTATAAATACAATTTTAGGGATAATAAAGGAACCACCCTATGGTTAGGTTGAAATGTATGAAAACTTATTTGCCAGCATTTCAGGTTACTTTGGGATTAGGATACATTGTTGAACTACAATGGGTGAAAGATGCATGCACTGCAATGATATCGATAACAAGCGCACATGTACTAACCACTGCCAAAGTGGTCCAAAGACACACACACTTGTGGCAAAATTTCTTTGTTAGCTACCAACTTGTGCAATTATTATTTTTTGTGAATTTTCCTCTGAATACATTAAAAACTATTCAGCTTCAATATCTCAGAACCACGCTGTAGAAACTTTACAAACAAACACTCCTCTAAGAAAAAGCATTATCACTGAAGAAACGAAGTTCCTCTCCTCCTGTCCCAAGGCGGTAGAGAGGGGGGGGGGGACTGCGGTGGTATAGTGGTAGGACGCTTGCCTTCCACCAATGTTGGTTTCCCTGCGAGGTTACTCACAGATTTTCACATATAGTAATATTGCTGATTGATGCTGCTGGCTGGCATGTTTTCTCGAGGTTTTCCTGTTTTCCCCACCCTTGCATTTCAATGATGCTCCATATCTGTCATATTTCACCCTCATTGGCTCTTAATACCTTGATTGTTACAAACCACCAAACCTCTTTCAACTCCTCCCATCTTAAGATGATGGAGGCCATGGTGGTGTAGCGGCTAGAGTATTTGCTGATTTTACGAGGCACACTTTTTTTGCATCCAATATACTTTGGAAATGATTTGTCAATTACTATTTTTTTTTTAATTTTTACTATGCAATATGGATCTTTGTGCACAATAACATTAACATAAAAATATATAACAGATAAATAATATAATTTACACACTAATTAATTCTAGCAGGTCTACAAACATGTTAAGACTACATCTGGTTGCAGTACAAGTTGTTACAATTCATGTACAGATAGATATTAAAGTATAAATATGTAAAGTGTACATTAGATTGAAACACAAGGTATTACATGAAATCTCCTTATATCAGTTTTGTTCTGCATTATAGAAATTTATCTATTTGTAAGTATTCTTCTACAGAATAGAAGGCCTTATTTAAAAAGTATAATTTAACAGCACTTTTTAATTTCTGTAAACTATTAATTTACTTCAAATGACTGGGAAGGTTATTTATTAGTTTTGCCCCAACATAGTATGGATTTTATGTAAATTTTGAGATTCTGTAGGAGAATAGGTGAAGATGATTAGCTTGTCTGGTGTAGTAATGGTGTATATCACTATTTTTTAACTTTTTTAATGTTTTCCATGTAAAAAAGAATACTGCGGTACATATACATGCTTGAAAGAGAGAGAATTTTGTTATTTATAAATAGCGGCCTACAATGGCTTCTTATTACTTATTAATCTCACTAGTTTCTTCTGTAATCTAAAATCCTTTTTCCATTTTGTCGATTTACCCCAAAATATGATTCCATAATTTATTATAGACTGAATATTTGAGAACTAGTATGCAAGTATTGTATTATTACAAATCTTTTTTAAGGTATGTACCACAAAACACATTGAACTCAAATTTTTTACAGACACTATCAACATGCTCATTCCATTTTAAATTACTGTCTACAATGAGCCCTAGAAATTTAGTACTATTTACTATCTGTAACCTGTCCTTTTCTATTGTTGTGCATCTTTCATCCTGCATTGTGTTTTCTTTGCATGAAATTCATGGGCACATATTTGTTTACATATAATAGGTATTAATTTGTTATACTGGAACCAACTGGAAATCTCAGTCACTGTTTGTTTTAGATTTTCTTCAAGAACAGTGTTTTTTGAACTAGTTAGCAAAATGTTTCTCTTCTGCAAACATTATAGCTGAGCCGTTCATTATTTGTTCTGTAAAATCATTAATAAATATTACGAGTAAAATTGGTCCCAGTATTGATCCCTGTAGCACTCCTACTCGAGTAGTTCTGGTATTGAACATAACATCTGTAATGTGATTTCTGTCATAATATCTTGTGGTCGACACAATCAAAAGCTTTTGAAAGATCAGTGAATATACCTGTTGAGATATTGTATTTTATCAAAAGAAGTTAATTTTTTTCAGTAAAACTGTAAATAGCTTGTTCTGTGGCTCTACCCTCTATAAAGCCATTCTCATGCAATAACCTTGTTTTTTTAAATTATGAATTGTGTAATTTTAATTGCCTTCAGTTTCTCTAAATTTTTTTTAAAAGGACGTAATTCCCTGGGCAAGACATTCTTTGAAAATGCAAGTCAAAGGCAGTTTTATTAAATAAGAACACTTTTTTTTTTGCAGTCATAGGTACATCTATTCCACAGGAACTTTTACTTTTAAAATTTTTAATTACATTTATGATGTCTTCTTCAGAGATGGGTGTGAAAAACAGCGTGTTAGCATTCCAAGTGTTAGGTCTTTGGGGTATGTGTGCAGGACTAATATTTGTAGCTCTGTGGTCATTTTGCAATTTTAGTGGGATAATAGTGAAATAGTCATTAAATCTATTAGAGATTTCTTGCTATCAACTTTCAAGGAAAGGTTAACACGTCCTTGCCTATCAATTCATTATTAATAATGTTCTACATTGCTTTTGTTTTATTTGAGGAGGAGGCTATTTTTCCCCATTGTATTTCTGCTTTGCTACCCGAGTAACTTATTATATAATTTTTCATATTGCTTACAATATAATTTTTGTCTGTCCCCTGGGTTCTTAGCATTTTGCGCATTGTTTTTAACCTCTGTCCTGAGACTATCAGACCTTTACTAATCCATTTTATTTTCGGGCTACTGCTACATTTTACAGATTTGAGTGGAAAGGCATGATTAAAATGACAAAGAAATCTATTAATAAAACTGTTCCAGGCAATGTTTGGTTCAGTTAATGTATAAATCGAGGTTGTTCGTGGTTGTTCTGTAAACATCATCCCATTTTTCATTTACAGATAGGCTTTTAAAAAAATTTAACATTTTCTTCTAAATATCCATGATTCATCATCAATATTAAAATAAGCTTATGTCCAATTAGTTGCCCTCAAAATTAGAATTTTAAAAATCATTAAGAAGGGTGAAATAGAGTTTAAAGAAAATCACGTGATGTTGTTCTATTTTGCATATGGTATAGTTATAGCAAAACATTGGGTTTATTTAAGTTTTCTTTATGTTAACCACCTTTGGAAAATGATAAAATGAATAAACATGTCATTTACTGCAATGATTACAGTCTACCGTTAAATACATAACTATCTAAACACACAAGTAAACTTTATTTATTTAACTTATCTTGACAGCAGGCTCATTAGATGAAGGGAATACAAGGAAGGAATTGGTCAAATTGTCTTTATTCAGTCACCCCAGAAATTGCAAGGAGTGAGTTTAAGAAACCATGGAAATTGCGAATCATGAGGCTACATTCAGTAGTTATTTAAAATATGAGAACTGATTTGGTTGTAGGCCTATATTATTGTATTCATAAACAGCTGATTTATTGTTTATCACTGCAACCGCTGACTTTTTTTTTTGCCATTACTAACAAATTAATTCCATAAACTCCTACACTGAAATAGCAAATCGGCATTTTGAAAACTATCTGCAGTTTTATAAAAAGTTTCTGTACCTCTAATGAGTCCGCAACTTGCAGATCAGACCTTAAATTCACGGCATGTTTGTAATTGCCACCGCACTTGCAAAAATTAAACACACTGCAATTGTTAATTTACAAACTTACACAGATAAAATATCCCTATACACACAATAACTGTGCAATATCTATCACGAATGTACCCACGGTATATACGAATACTCTATAAACACTAAACTCACATGGCCCGGCTCATACGTACTTTCGCAAATTAATATTAGTTTTTGACCGAATAAATAAAACATAGATTATAGTTTTAAGGTGCATTTACATGCCAAATTTACATTTAACAAACATACATACAAATACATAACTCACAATTAGGCTACTGTCCGGTGGCGAGCTATCTCACCTCTCTTTCACCCAACCAACTCCTTTTCCACTCCCTTCCTGAATTTACCAACCCCTCTCACAGATACCAATTCCTCCCTCAACACATTCCACTCCCTCACAGACCTCACAAGCATGGACTGCCTACCCCGCTCCGTTCTCCTCCACACCTTCTGAAGCTTCTCACTGTTGTTTCCTCTTCCTCTAAACACCCCCTTACTTAGCTTGCAGTGTAGCCCTCCCCATCCTCCCTTTTCATTCACCACCCTGTACATCCTGATTAACCATTCAACTTTCCTCCTGTCCTTCAATGAGCTTCACCCCATTTCTTTCATCATCACTGATGGCCTATAGTTCCCTTCTTCCTCACCATCTTGCCCCTGTCTTCTCCATCTACACTTCCCCCATCTTGCTGCCTTTCTCTGCACCTTTTCCAGTTCTCGTACCTCCACATACGGGTCCCATACTGCTGCAGCATATTCTAACAGTGGCCGTACCATTGTGCCATACGCCTTCTCCTTCACCTCACAGCTGACTCCATTCAGCACCCTTCCCAGCATACCCAGAGCCCTTCTCCTCTTTCAAACCACCCTCTCTACCTGTTTTTTCCACCTGAGGTCTCCCTGATGTACAATCCCTAGATACTTATATTCTGCTGCTTCTTCTATCTCTTGTCCCTCCCATCTGTACATGTCCCTGCTTATCATCTTCTTCCTTGTGAACGTTACCTTAGTTTTTCTTACATTTATCTTCATTTTATTTTTACTGGTCCACAACCATATCTTATCAATGTCCGCCTGCAAATTTCCGCCCCCCTCCCCCACCACAGCATACACAACACAATTGTCTGCAAACAATCTGATTTTTCCCCTAATCCCCACACTCATGTTATTTATTATTATGGTAAATAACAAAGGACCCCGCACGCTTCCCTGAGGTACCCCTGATGTAACCTCCTCTTCCTCCGATATTGCCTCCCCCACTTTCACCCTCTGCCTTCGCCCCCTGAGAAAGTCCCTTATCCATTCCACTACCCTCCTGTCTGGTATCAGCGCCTCCACTTTCCTCATCAATGTCCCATGGGGCACCTTATCAAATGCCTTCTCAAAATCTATGAAGCAGGCATCCACCTGCTTCCCCTCATCAACTACCTGCACCAGATCCTCTAATAACCCAGCCAGCTGATTCTTACATGAGTATCCTCTCCTGAAACCATGCTGGGACTCCTCCAACCAATTCCTATTGTTAATAACCCTCACCACATACTGCACAACCAGCCTCTCCATTACTTTTCCTGTACTTGATGTGAGACATACCAGTCTGTAGTTGTCAGGCCTCCCCCTATCCTCTCCCTGCTTGTGTATAGGTACCACCATAGCATCCTTCCAATCTTGTGGTAACTTACCCTCTCCTAAGGACTTTTAAACAGCACTTTTAAATATTTCGCCAACTCCCTGCCACCAAACTTTAGTGCTGCGTTTCCTATCCAATCTGGACTCCCTGCCTTATTGCTCTCCAAACCCCTAATTACCTTTTCTATCTCCCACTCCCTCATCTTAAAGTCACTAAACACCCCCCGAACCCTGTTTGCCGCCCTATTCTAACCCTCCTTTGCCTCAAACACTGACAAGTATCGTCCTCGCAGCATCTCCGATTTTTCTTGGTCATTTGTCGCATGCCTACCATCCCTTCCTGTTGGCAGAAGGATCCCTTGCTCTACTCATCTTAACCGCCTAACATACCTAAACAATTTCCCCCAGTCCTTGCCTTTTTCCTTCTTCCACCATGTCTCCCAGAGATACATTCTTTGCCTGTTTGATCTTCCTTTCAAGCTCCCTACCCATTTGTTTCATCATTTCTTTAGATCTTATCATCCCTTCATTTCTCCACTTGGCATGTAATTTTCTGCACTTCTCCTTCATTTTAAAAATCTCCTGTCCATAATATGGTGGATCTCCCCCAGTCCGTAACCTTTTCATTGGCATAAATTTCTCCCATAAAACCTCCATTAATCCTCTAAACTCCCTCCACAACCCCTCTACACCCTACTCTATAGACCATTTTTTAAACCTGTCTCTCAGGAATATTTCTGCCCTTTCTTGTCTCCTCTCCCATACTGCCACACCAACCTTTCTGCCATTTGCACTTCCCTCATCCTGCCAATCCCAATTTCCACAACCGGGATATGATGGTCGCTTATACCATCTAATACTATTGAACCAACTACAGCACTCCTAGGTCTGACCAACACCACATCCAGCACTGACCCAACACCCTCCTCATTCCATCTCGTAGGTGTTTCTACTACCTGGACTAATCCTCTGTTGATTAACTGTGCTGCCACTCTCTGCATCATCATACCCATTCCTTCCGCACCCTCTACCCATTTCACCCCTGGAATATTCAAATCCCCTGCTACAACCCACTGCCTGTCCTTTAGTCTATCGACCCTCTCCTTGATCATCTCAATTGCACACCATCCCTCTCCTGGTGGTAATACTACTATTATTACTACCACTCAATTTACTTTCCATTACCTCGACATCCTCACTAACCCATTCTACCGCCCGTTTTAGCCCTTTCCTTACATACACCATTATTCCTCCTCCTCTCCCGTCCCTCTCTCTTCTGAAGATGGTGAACTTATCCTGCCTACACTCAATATCCAGTACTTCCTCAGTCAACCAAGTCTCCACAGCTACCACTATATCCGCCCCATATCCTTTAACCTTTCCCCAGAAGCCTTCCAGCTTGTTGTACACACTCCTACAGTTCACCACCATTATCTTTACTCTGCTTTACCATCCTACATTGCTTACCTCCTATCTCCACCCCTGCGTCCTCATCAATGCTATCCTCTTCATTTCTCTCCCCTCCGTTTCCTTGCTTCTAACTGATTGCTATTTCAACAACTGCTGCTCTGCCCTGACCCTCTCCGTGCAGCCAGCTACTTCTCTACCTAGCAGATCACCTAGAATCCTCTTTCCCTGTTCTGTCAGGTGAACCTGGTCCCTCCCTACACTTTCCCTGCCTACCCATTTCCTACTATCTATAAATGTAGCCCCCAAATCCCTACACACCCTCTCATATACCTCACTTGCAGCTACTGCCTTCCTATAGGATACTCCTTTCCTAACCAGCACGCCATTGACTACTGCCCTAGCTCCAGGGAACTTCTCCCGCACTTTCCTCAGCAATCCCCTGAGGTCCCGTTCTACCTCCTGCCCCACTTCCCTATGAGCCAGGTCATTTCCCCCTACATGAATGAGAACCTTTGCCACCGAGAACCTTTGCCACCCTGCTACCTCTCACACCACTAACCCTTTCCTCCAAATCCCTGGTATTGCCCCCTCCCCCCCAAATGCTGCTTTATATATAATTTCCTTCCTGATATTCCTCAGCTACACCCCCTTTACAATAGAGCTGCCTAGAAAAACTACCTCTGGCTCCCTTCCTACAACCTGTTCCTGCTTTGCAGCTCTTCCACCCACCTGCCTACCCTTGTCTCTGGCCTCCTGCAGCACCCTTGTTTCCCTCCCTTTTACCAGCCCTCTTCTCTCCCCTCTGGCTCTGAAATGTCCACTTTCTCCTGCTTGCTGGTCTTTGCTGATCGCACACTTGCAAGCCTCAGCATACTGCTTCCTACCTTCTACCACTGCCTGTTCCCTGCTTTCTGTTTCCCGTTCCTCTGTTCCTGATTGCTTCCTGCCTACTACTATCACCTTATCCCTTGCTACTACTTACTATTTCTTGCTCCTCTAACCTTATTTGCTGTCTTATGTCTCCTACTGCCTCCAACTCATCTATCCTCCTCTTTAATCTTACCACCTCTGTCTCTACCTCCCTCCTCCTCTGCCTTTCCTCCTGCAGTTCCTTCTGCAGCCCTACTTGCATTCTGTCTAACTCTTCCTCTCTACTCAACTTTTCCTCCTGTGGACTGGCTTTCATTTTCCTTAGCACCCCCTTTACATCTTCCAACTCCTCCTCCAACTTATCCACCCCCATTTCAACTCTACTCTTACCCATCTCATTCCTGACCTTTTCCTCCAGCCTCTCAATCCTATGCATCATTTCCCTCTCTTTCCAGCTCATCAAATCCACCATCTCCCCTTTCCACCTCTCCTCCTTAGCCACTTCCATTGGCACTGACACACCCTCTACAAAGCTTCCCCTCAGAATATCCCAAATCCAGTTTCCACCTTCTCCACTTATTTGTGTTTCCTTCTCTATCCTTAAGTTGTTCCCTACCACCGACACTAAACCCTTTCCCTCAGCACCTTCCTCACACTTCCACTCATGTTCCTGTAGTGATCTCAGTTCCTCCTCCCTGATCCCTATACAGCCAACATGGTACCAGCCGCCACACTGGCCGCACTGCACACCACTATCTAACCTCCACACCTTACCACAGCCCCTACACTTACACCTCCCTACCATTTTTTTACCCTTTTTTTTTAAAAATAATTTAACTTAAAACTAAAACTACCCTTCCTTATAAAATACACCAAATACCTACGTATACACACACTTTCTTAACTAGTCTAACTTACACCATACACCCTTTACCCTTGTACAATAACAAACGCAAGAATAACATAAATTTAGAGAAAATTCAAAACTAGTGAGTTCATATAGTAGTCGCAAGGCTGTTCCATTTCAATGTAAACAAAAGTTGTCTCTCTCCCGCATAGCTGCTTCACTTGTAACGCACTCGCAGTTATCTGAGATAAACACGCTCATGCTTTATATTATCGTTTAGGTCAAAAACGGTTATATATTAATTTATGTTGATTTTAATACTCATTTAAATACACGCGAAAGATAAGAAAATACAATGGCTACCGATGATCACGTGATCGTTTTTTTTTTACCGGAAAACAACGGTCTAACTCCACGCGATAAACTGGTTTACTTGTTAGCATTGCAAGGTATTGGACATAGCCACCCCCTGCCAGTACAAACGTATTATGTGTACGTAGTTGTACGTGCCAACAAGTGACACGATTGCTGCATAAAAAAAAAGAAAAAAAGAATGTAGGTATATACGTAGGAGTTGCGCGATATTTCCATAATTTGCAATTTACTAATGAATCCTTTTCAGTTGTGTATTTTTGACGGGTATTAGTATAAATCGTGGAAACGATTGATTTATTATTACACGGGCCTGTTGCACAGTAATTTACAAGTTAATAATATTAGTGACAATACTTGTAACTTGTAGAATTGTGTTTCACAACAAGGATTCACAAATCTAAGAGTTATAAGTTGTAGAACTAAAAATATTAGTGAAATTTACAAGTGTTTGTTGCACAATTGAGTTTCTACAAGTTCGTAAAAAGTATTAGCTATCACTAATATAATTTTTACAAGTTTCAGGTGGTTGATAATTTCATATTACAAGTGAGGTTATTTAGTTGTTGATGTTTGTGTGTTACTTTTAAGAATATTATAATGCAAAATTTGTGGTTAGACTTATCCAGTGATAAAGAAGGTGACAATTGAATGTCGTATGAACACAGAGAAGTGCAGATTTTTTGGAGAAGAAAAATTCACAGGGTAAGGAGTGCATTTTAATTTTACAAATGATATTGAGTTTAATGAGAGGTTCCGAATGAAGCCTGATAAGCTGGAAGCTTTGTTGCAATAAATTGGTTTGAGGTTATAGCATGCTACAAAGAAGAGTGGTGCTTTATCTCCTAAGCAACAGCTGTGTATAGCTATGCATTGGCTTGGAAGTGGGGCTCAAAATGACCCTGTGGCAGACATGCTATGGTGGTACCTATACACAAGCAGGGAGAGAATAGGGGGAGGTCTGGCAGCTACAGACCGGTGAGTCTCGCATCAAGTACAGGAAACGTAATGGAGAGGCTGGTTGTGCAGTATGTGGTGAGGGTTATTAACAATAGGAACTGGTTGGGGGAGTCCCACATGGTTTCAGGAGGGGATACTCCTGTGAGAATCAGCGGGCTGAGTTATTAGAGGATCTGGTGCAGGTAGTTGATGAGGGGAAGCAGGTGGATGCCTGCTTCATAGATTTTGAGAAGGCATTTGATAAGGTGCCCCATGGGACATTGAGGAGGTAAGTGGAGGCGCTGATACCAGACAGGAGAGTAGTGAAATGGATAAGGGACTTTCTCAGGGGGGCGAAGGCAGAGGGTGAAAATGGGGGAGGCATTATCGGAGGAAGAGGATGTTACGTCAGGGTTACCACAGGGAAGCGTGTGGGGTCCTTTGTTATTTACAATAATGGTAAATGACGTGGGTTTGGGGATTAGGGGAAAAATCAGATTGTTTGCAGACGATTGTGTTGTATATGCTGAGGTGGGAGAGGGGGGCGGAAATTTGCAGGCGGACATTGATAAGATATGGTTGTGGACCAGAAAAATAAAATGAAGCTAAATGTAAGAAAAACTAAGGTAGTGAGGTTCACAAGGAAGAAGATGATAAGCAGGGACATGTACAGATGGGAGGGACAAGAGATAGAAGAAGCAGCAGAATATAAGTATCTAGGGATTGTACATCAGGGAGACCTCAGGAGGAAAAAAACAGGTAGAGAGGGTGGTTTGAAAGGGAAGAAGGGCTCTGGGTATGCTGGGAAGGGTGCTGAATGGAGTCAGCTGTGAGGTGAAGGAGAAGGCGTATGGCACAATGGTACGGCCACTGTTAGAATATGCTGCAGCAGTATGGGACCCGTATGTGGAGGTGGAGGTACGAGAACTGGAAAAGGTGCAGGGAAAGGCAGGAAGATGGGGGAAGGGTAGGTGGAGAAGGCAGGGGCAAGATGGTGAAGAAGGGAACTATAGGCCATCAGTGATAATGAAAGAAATGGGGTGAAGCTCATTGGACAGGAGGAAAGTTGAATGTTAGTCAGGATGGTGAATAAAGAGAGAGGATGGGGAGGGCTACACTGCAAGCTAAGTAAGGGGGTGTTTAGAGGAAGAGGAAACAACAGTGAGAAGCTTCAGAAGGTGTGGAGGAGAACGGAGCAGGGTAGGCAGTCCATGCTTGTGAGGTCTGTGAGGGAGTGGAATGTGTTGAGGGAGGAATTGGTATCTTTGAGAGGGGTTGGTAAATTCAGGAAGGGAGTGGAAAAGGAGTTGGTTGGGTGAAAGAGAGGTGAGAGAGCTCGTCACCAGGCGGTAGCCTAATTACGAGTGTATTTATGTATAGGGTTCACAAGTCCACAGTTTGTAGATCTGTTGCCAGCATGTGTGCGTTGTAAACATCAAGTTATTTACTACAATGGCCTGAAGATATTGCTAGAGAAATTGATCGTTTCAACAGAATTGCCAACTTTCCACATGTTTTTAGTGTAATTGATGGTTCCCTCATACGCATAGATGCACCTAGAGTAAATGAAGCTTTTGTCGACAGACACAATGGGCACTCTTTAAACTGTATGTTTGTGTGTGGTGCTTCTTGTCGTTTTTATTATGTTAGTGCAAAATGGCTTGGGAGTGTGCATGATGCACGTATTTTACGAACCAGCACGTTGCATCTTAGAATGGAAGAAAATAACCGATTCCCCAGTGTGGTACTGTTGGGAGACTCAGCTTATCCATTGAAACAATGGCTAATGACCCCACTGCATCGTGATCCAAACAATGTGGCAGAAAATTGGTACAATTGTAGGCTAAAGGCATCAAGACAAGTGATTGAACGTGCACTCGGTATACTGAAAGAAAAATATCCATGTCTGAACCACCTTTGTCTTGAGTCCTCCATATGCTGCTTCAGTTGTGAAGTGTTGTGCTACTCTTTGCAATTTTGTCAGGGAAGAAGGCAAAGACAATATTATTCCAATGAATGAAGAGGTAGCTGAGCTGGTTCACGTCAATGTAGGAAATGAGCAAGAAGTTGAAGCGGCAGACACGAAGTGAACATGGAGGTCGTCTAAGACAGCTTCAGATATTTCAATTAATGATGTAAGTGCGTATCATTAACAATGCATAATATTCAGATTGCAGTTCACATGTTAAATTATTTGTGCAGTGTGTAAATTAATAGTGCTTAAAAAGTTTTTATTATTCTCCATTCTATTGTATTGTCTCAGCCAGTATTTTGTTTACATAATTTTTACAGGAACAGTTAAGAACGTGCAGGACACATTCAATAAAGGCAACATTTTTAAATTATGTGCTATATTTACATCTTCCACAGTTTATACCTTATTTGTATATCCCTTTAGTTACATCAGTACATTCTTCAATAACATATATTTGTTCTACTTGAAAAAAACCGTCTGTAAATTTAGAGGGGCACAAGCCCAGCTCCCTCTCTAGCTGTAAAATTTGCAATGATCTATAATAACTTTCTTTTTCCAATATTTCCACTGATAGTTCCAGTTTACTTTTTTTTTACAACGCTTCTTCCGACTCAGCTGACGAAAGCACATTCATAGCTTACTTCTCTAAAACAAATCTAAGAAAATAAATTTATATAATTCACTGTTACTACTAGCTTAGTGGGATTAGTGTCCAATTACATTATTTAGAATAAATTTCACTTATCGACATGTTTTGTGATATTGTTGTTTGATGTGGTTGAACTAGATTTACATGAAATGCTTGTATGGCTCAAAATAGAGGGTTCAGGAACTGGCAGCTCTTCAGTTTCATGTGCTTCAAAATTCAAATTAATGTCTGAACTCTCTTCTAAAGATTCAGAAATGTGCAAGACTGCCACAGTCGGTGAATCCTTGCCAACTATCTCCAGAAATTCAGTCAATATCTGTCAGTTCAGCATTCAATCCTCCACTTGTGCCAGCTTTCCTTGAAATGTCTTGCTTTTCGTGGCAAACAAAGTAATAAAAAAAAGGTTGTTATTGACAGCATACTAATCTAAGCTTAAACTTTCAGTGAATACTTTTAGAGGAAATTAAAGTGAAAATAATTAATGTCTTCCCAACATTACGGGTTACAAACTGACACGTGAATGATTAATATTGTAAAATAAATCCATATAACATCTCATATCTAATTCATGCTTAATTTTTGGGTTATGTTAAGTTAGGTTTGTGTTAAGCTCTTCACTCGCTTTGTGAAAGTTGCGGAATAAATTGGTAACCTACATATTCCTACTATGTAATGAAAAGAATTTACCATTGTTGACCTCCTTACATTCGGCCACCAAACATCTCTCAAATACGTAAAGTTTTTATCTGTTGGAATGACACAGTGTCTGTGTGCATACGCACTTCTTTTCATGCCTGCATTTTGTGATTCTTTGTTGGAATGCTGTTGAATGCTCCAAAAAGTATCCCTTTTATGTCTTTGATTTTTTGAAGAATACACAGTTTAAGTTTGCGCTGTTCATCCCGTTTACCCATTTATTACCACTACTTCAAAATTAAAACTAACGTAAATGTTATATGCTCAGTACTGAAACTACACAACAGTCATAGACAAACAAAACACTGTTTTGGGTGGTAGTTTTGCCAACAGTTAACGTACAAGGCCTAATAAAACTAAAATAATTGACAAAATATATACGTAACATGTAAGCTTTGAGAATTACATTAGACAAATCAGCTGACATGTAAATTTAAATTGTAGAAATCGACTAATATTATTAGTTTATGGTTTTTATTGTGCAACACAAATAACTAGTACTAGTAATTTGTAACCTGTAGAATTTCACTAATATTATTAGTATCATTGTGCAACAGGCCAGATGTATCCAAGGGGAGGTAAAAGCCCGGCTACTATCACCGTAAAGCCCCTGGCACAATTGGCGTTGTTGTTGGTTGCTCCTAACATCATTTCAACTTGCGGTTGGTGTTGGTGGTAGTTCAAAATATTGAACATTTTACCACCAACCGGTGAATCAGAGAGAGTGTTGCAGTTTACCATCAACCAACCAATCAGAAAGTGTGTTGTAGATACCGCCACATGGCCAAACACCACCACATGTGAAGGAAAAAAATTAAAAATGGAGGAAGGAAAAATGTGTAAATATCTGTCTATTAATACAAGCTGTACAAAATGCCATTTTACAGATTTACTGCCACTTGGTGGCTCGTTCACGAAATGATTGACACCAACATGTTGACCATCTATTGTGCCTTGGGATACGTCGCATACCAACCACCAATGCCAATTGTGCCACAGACTTAAAGCGGTTTTCACAATAGAGCGTTGCGACGCGTCACATTGAGCATCAGCAAATGACCAGTCAGAGCCTTGAAGCGAGCGTCAAGAATTTGCACGAGTGAGGACGAGCATTGGTTTTGACGCTCATCACCAGCGTCGGAGAATAAGAAGAATTACATTTCTGTACTTCGTAATAAACTGGTGAGAAACTAAAGAACTGAATACATACATAAACGGTTTGCAGATATACTAATTGGAGTCAAAATTGCTATCAATTACGATAACTACCTTTAGAAAAATAAAAGTTTGTTTTCAGATGCCTGAAGAGTCGTTCATCTTCTACATCATCATTCTGAATTTTAATATAATACTTTTATTATAGAGTACCATATCATTAAAATTAAAAATTTTATTAACTAGGCTTAAATGGCAAGAAACTTCACTGCATTATGTTAGAATTTCATTGCAAGCTTCCTTGCATGATACCAGATGACGGCATGGTCTGTGTCACCGGCAGCCGGCATCAGAACTTCTATCTATTGTGAAGCTGCAAATAGCTCTCGTCGTTGGCAGCGAGCGTCGGATGTGATGTGCCGCATAGCGACGCTATATTGTGAAAACCGCTTAAGAAATAACAGTAAAAAATTGAACCCACACTTGTATATAGGACTAGCTGCAACACAACATAAATGGTGTAAGATGGCGGCCTGCTCGCGAAAGTGGCGTAAAGAGGATTGAATATTTTTTATTCTCTTACATAGAGTTTTACACCGGCCAATCACGAGAGTCTGTGCAGTGCTAGCTTGTAACAAGAACATAGTTATTAAATTAACTTTGCGGTACAGTTCTGATTGCCATTTATTTAAATAGTCAACTAAATTGTTAACACAATTTAAATATCCCGAAACTTTTTTCATCACGTGTAGCTAAACAAAAATATAAGGTTAGCCGCATACTGTTTGTAAATATCCGCAACATATGTACAGCTGTCTTTTTTTTGTGCTCGTTTCTCATTGGCCGCGTAACAGTTTTCGTACTGCAGTTGTAGTCAGTACAGTTGCATACTTCCACTGTAACGCCACTGTTATTTTGCTACGGGAACGCTATAGTGATTGTAGCCTAGGCTTAAGGTTTCTTGAGCCCCTCGCTGGAGCACGATTTTATACTTCATAAAATGAAATTGTTTTTTTAAACCTAGTAATTTGTTATATTGCAGCATTAATACATACACTTAGGTGTAGTCCACAGTAAGGGCCCTGCTACAATTACCATCTCCCGTGTCCTCAGCCCCCTCTGACATCGCGAGCACTGATTGACCACGTGATCGTGTGACATGAGCCTTGTCCTCACATGTCCTCTGTCCCCAGTCCTCGGCAAATTGGTCAGTTTCAAATTTTTCTCCTTGCTTGTCCTCAGTTGTCCAGTCCTCTAGTCTTTCATGGAAGAATAAGTAGAATAATTTACTGGCAAAATTGTGCATAATCTGTAGTAGTAAACAAAAACAGTTGTAAACATAGACATTGAAGCGAGTGTGGTGTGTGCCAGTGCTGAACAGGATTAGTCTTGTAAATAATAAATGTGTGCCTTGCAATTACAGCCTGAATTATCCAATAAAACCAGGCATTTCAAAAATGCAAAATTGAGGGAAAATTTATTCCAAGGAAGGAACACAGTGCGAATATAAAGAAAATATGTTCAAATAATCTATTAAAAAATAGAGAAACTATTATAATAATCAAAATCACCTTCAAATCAACAACTCAAATTTATACCAGCCAAATACTTGTGAATCTAAACAAATAAGTTTAAAACAAAATGGCGCAAAGCATTTACAGCTACCTGGTAGCTATTTTCGAAACTTACTTGTTGGGGCAGCTTAGGTCATCTATTGTAGCAGCAAATTGTTTGCAAGTCTCGTGACTTCAGTAGAATGGGGGACAATGGCAATTGTAGCAGGCCCTGACTGGTCCATGGACGCCTAACTGCTGAGTGGTGCAGTGCTGTTTGGTGCAAGACAATAATAATATCCAAATGAAGTTAGATTAAAGCAAAATCAAAACTTACTCTTTCGCATAAATCAAATTAGAAGACAAAATAAAATAAGTTAGAAAGATCAATATTTACTGCATACAATTTATTGATGTGCCAATTTGGGTGCACTCTAGTTTCTGTGTCTAAAGCTTAACTTCAGACGGCATCAAATTTAGTGCACTCTGGTGCCAGTGTTGGAAAGTTTAGTTTTGGATGTCGTTATTGTAGATAAGCACGTTAGGATGTGCGTCCGCGGACCATTCAACTGCGTACAAGCTATAATGGACTAGGCCTTAGGGGCCTGTCTACAATTGCGCTATCCCAACCTGTGTCTTAGGACAAGGATGCGTTGATTGGTGCATGTGACCCTCTGATGTCACAGCACTGTCCCAAGCTGCAGTGTCCCAAGTTGAAGCATTCGGAAAATTGAACTTCTGTCGGAAGTTGTGTCCGAAGCTGATAGAAACAGAAGACTACAAATACTTTCGAGCTTATTTGTTGAATGTTTACGTTATTATGTAAGCATTGGATGTGCAAGGTGGGCTTTCTCAAAACAAATATGATGAAATGCTAATAAATAATTAGTGATGTCTTCGTTCGGTCTGACAATTTTATTTGAAGGTTAAAACTTTTAAAACGTAAGTTTAATAAGTAAAATTTGTGTGTCAGTTGACAAACTTATTAAAAATAAAACTGTTAAGGCGTTTCTTATAAATAAACATTCAAATCATACATTTCATAAACATTAAATAATCAATAACTAAGCAAATTTAAACATCATGAACCAGAAGGGCTACCAGAAGGAGCTCGACAGTTACGCCCACTAACTCTTCAAGCATATACGTAATCTCATAAATTTTATACTACGCTGGGTAGCTGTGATTACAATGCGATGTAGTTTTTTCTGCTTCATTGGCAGAGGATTTCATTCAAGAAGGCAGTGAACGTGCCTCTTATAATCACCAAGTTGTGTTGAGTTTATCGGCTCATAAACAAAAACTGGATTAGGCCTACAGTAGCCATGGATCTGATACGTTTTATGCTACTCTGATAAGCTGATGTTACAATGCAGTGTGAATGTTTCTGCTTCATGGAAAAGTTTTAATTTTAGAAGATCATAAACTTGCTTCCCAGAACCACCAAGTCGTGTTGAGTTGCAAGTTTATAGGTTCATAGACTAAAACTGGAGCAGTCACCATGAATCTTACATATTTTGTACTACACTGCGTAGCTGTTCTTACAATGCAGTGTCAATGTTTCTGTTTCATTGTATGTTTTGATTCTAGAAGGCCGTAAACTTGCCTTTCAGAATCGCAAAGTCATTCTGAGTCGCAAGTTTATTGGCACTTAGACAAAACAGGTGCACATTCACCATGCATCAGATACATTTTATACTACATTGTGTAGCTGTTATTACAATACAGTGTGAATTTTTCTTTTTTATTGGTAGGTTTGGATTCTAGAAAGCAGTAAGCTTGCCTCCCAGAATCATCATGTCACTGTCAGGGATAAGTTTTATCTGTACTTTGACAATAGTACTCTGCAGTCATACAGCAGGTACAGTTAACAATTAAATTTTTTTTGTCATATTAGGTTATGTACAGGTTTTGCTACACACATTTCCTGTAGAGTAAAATAGTTGATTTTTGTGCAACATAAGATTGAAGCCGAGATTCAAAGCTAACTTCACGTCAGTATCATCACACACATATGAACACTAAAAAATGCTAACTCTGCCATTTGGGGTCTCTTCTGGATTTACCCACGCACATTTAACATACTAGAGGTGTCTCTTGACACCTTCCTATCCTTATGATGGGTACTCATTTTTAAAATTTAAGAAAGATGAACAACCAAAATTACATTGGACTGCATTCCATGATGTTCAAAATGAGAAATCCCAAGGTTCACAAAAGACTTAAACCCATGGATAATTAGTCAGGTTCAAACACTTCCTGGACGTGTGACTTAAGGCAAAACTTGCTTAAACTGAGTTACTTTCTCTTGCACCATACTGAAATACATTACTTACATAGTGCTGAACATTACAAAACCATCAAAGATAAATTGCTTAGGACAAACATAAAAATAAAATTAATTGGTGACAATGTCAGAAACTCCAAAAATTGAACATTTATTTAGATTCACAGTTTAGTTGATCTTCCTTTCCAGAAACCAATTAGGCTATATATACATTAACCTCATCCATATTAGAAGCCTTGAGTAATAAGCAGAACATATTGGGGATATTTTGCGATCTGTCCAATGCATTTGATTGTGTGAACCATAATGTGCTTCTTCAGAAGCTTAACTGTTATAGAATGAGAGATCAAGCCAATATGTTATTTAACATCTTATATCTCTAATAGAAAGCTAAAGTATTGGTGCATGATCAAATAGCAACTAATCTTATTAACTTTTAACATTGAAATTGTAAAGCATGGAATACTGAAAGGTTTAATTCTTGGTCCCTTGTTGTTTGATATTTGTTAATGACCTGCCTATTTGCAGATGATACAAGTCTTTTGATAAAAATGGATTCACGTAATCAATTATAGAGTATGGCTAAGTCTGTTTTTCCGGCAACAAACTGGTACTAAAAACAAATTATACAGAAGTACAGATAAAAATTCATGAACATCATTTGGTTGAGAATGCATACTAATTTTTTTTTGTTTAGCCATTGATATCAAATTAAATTGGAAACAACATATTGATAAAATAAGCAAAAAACTAAGTGCTGCATGCGGTTTATTTTAAGACATTTATCACAAGAGTGGAGAGAGAGAGAGTGAGCACACTTTCGAGTTGAGGCACAGCCAAAGTTTGTTGGTCTTTCCAAATTCTTCCCTAACTTGTATATATCCCAAGTGAATTGAGATATGTAAAAAATGATGTAATGTAAAAACAATGATCACCCAGTCCCAAATAAATTTACAGAGTTTTCTAAATATCAACTTTACTGTGCACAGCTAACTTAACTGGAACACAAATATAATAACTTAATTCTGTCATAATAATTATGTAAATTGATTAAATATTTCTAACACTGCCGGATGCATAAGAAATGTGTTTGAAAATTTGAGGTTAGACTTAACAACAATGTTGCCACTGAGGGTGCAATAGTGAGCTACAAGTGTACGTTACCATAGGCCTACACTCTAATGCTCACTCTCTCTCTTTTTCAATTTGGGACAACAGACAACTACCTACAACGTCAATATTGGACAAACTAAGGCTTGAACTTAGGGTCGTAATTATAAATGACATCCAGCTGTCAGCCGGCAAGCTGTTGGCAGACATTCGTTCAGCAGTCCTCTACTCTTCGTACATTATAGTTGTCAACCAGTAGACTGCTAGACGAATGGGATGTGAATGCCTCTTCACTACGAAATCTGGCAATGGGGCCAAGATGTTTATTGGTTGAACCACAGTTGAACTAGGTTCAAGGCATTTTTAGGAAGATACCCACGAAAATTTTGACTGTTTTGTCACATGTTTGCATACAAATTTTATAAGTGTGTTGTGTTTGAACTTTGAATTTTATATTAGAAAAGCAGGTTGGGAACAGTTTTGCTGAAATTGAGATAGCGAGTAAAAAATTAGTGATACCCTACAGTCCAAAAGAGAAGGCGATTCTGTTTGATTTGATAAAGAAGCTCTCTGGTTGTCTCAATTCGTCGAGGTAATGCACAGAATTTTAAATACTGCCAGCTTACTACTAAATATATGCGGAATTGCCATTTCTAAGATGATGTTAACTAAAGTTTATGAAAAAAAATATTGTTATGAGATTTTTAAAGGGATTTATGAGGGAAGGCAATAATTAATTATTAGCAGTACTCCACACATAGCTCCAGTGCAATGCCTAACATAATAGTTATTTTATTACTACTGTTGTAACTAATTGACAAACTTTAAACACCAGTTTAAAGGGACGATTTTGTAAACATAATGGGAAAATTATAATTATAGTCACTTAATGTTATGGAAAAATACTTTGTTTTTAAAATCTAGACATTCTGTTAACCTTCCTATATCTTATGAATTATTGTATATATATTTAAATAATTTACACCTACATACTAGAACTAATTAAAATCTATAGTAATGAATAGAATCTATTAATTTTAGCGCTATCTAGTGAATGAAATGTAACTATTACAGTTTTATACATATTACAAGTTATGTTTGAGAAACGAAATTGTATAAAAAATTAAAATATATATGTAGTGTTCCAGTTTCATAAATTCATTTTCTTAACAGGAATGTGTGAATATGCAACCCCATTCAAATTGAAACCTTTAACTTCGTCATTAAAATTAATTACTTCATCTATATGCCACCTAAATTCATCTAGATCGCACACCATTTTGATGCAATTGGATACTGGTTGACTGTTGGCTGGCCGTAAGACCTCATCCAACAGAAATGACAAGAAAGGTGGAGGACAGTTGTTTGCCTGTGGTTAACTGTTCTCCGAAAGAGGAATATAATAAAGAAAACAATTTTGGTGGTGGGAGGTTGGTTGACATTCAAAAAATGTTTATAATTACGTCCCTTAGTCCTCTTCAATGAAAAATGTCTCAAGTTTAACATTACAAAAACACATAGAAAATAGTTGCTAATTGCAAGGCAGTATTAAAGATACTGGATGCTAAAGCAGACAATGATTAGTTCACCTATTTAACCAACTTTTTGTTTTTCGAATACTTTCAGGAATTTGAGTGCCAGGTTAATAGAAAATTGAAAGAAAATTTTTTTTTTGCGATTTTGCATTTAGAAATGTTCTGGAGTGTTTGAATTGACACAGACAACAGAAGTAAGAGTGGCAACCACATTAAAAAATTATGAGGAATTTAAAACAATTTATTTTCCTACAGTATTTGCTTTTGAGATACTCATTGTTTTAAACTTGTTCGTGTTCTGCGGAGTAAGGGATGGCTTTAATAACATTTTCCCCTTTTAAATTAAACATTGGGCATTTGAACATATGTAACGTCCTTTCACTTAACATGTTTTCCACATGCATTTTCTGAGTTGTCACGTTGACACTTGCAGATTGTGGGAACTGTTCATTGCATAAATGGTATAGGATGGTAGGCCGCATTGTGGATATTCTATCTAGATGGATGGGCATATCACTGATGCTGTCATGGTGTGACATTTGCAGGGATGCCATCAAACTGGACCCTTTAAAATAGGGTGTTTTAGGGACTGGCAGTTGGCAAAAAAAAAACTTTTAGATACCCTTTAGGAACCAAATTTTCATTTAAACCTTAAATGTTTTTTTTGGTCTAACATGGTTTCCTGCAATTTCAGGCACAGTATACAAGAAATAATAAAGTTATCTCATTTGCTATATAAAAAAACTGCTTGGTCACCCTTCTCCCCAACGAGCAAAAATGTTGTAGTACATAGTCTGTACCTTTCTTTTATAGTTTAAATTGAGTTGACTGAGGCAAAGAAGACTCCAAAGATGCAAACTTTTTCTTTAATTCAGTTATACAACCTTCACCATAAAAAAATATGTTTAAAATTTGTTTCTTAATTAAATCTGCCAAGAAACATTCAACTAGATAATGCATCAAAACCCAAAGTGTTACTGTTGTATTTTTTCTCATATCATTTCTTTAGTTGTCTTTTTTTTAATGGTAGTAAGTGCAAACTATTTTATTTTTCAATTATAATCATATGTAAAACATTCAGAACAAAATAAGACGGATATAACAGTCAACTTGATAAAATTACAAGGAAAACAATGAAAATGAACCTTGCAATCTCCGAGCAGTACACGGGACTCTGTTATTATTTTTTTCCAAAAAAAGTCTCTTGTTATCAATTAAAATTTTTTCTTGTCCAAGTCTTTCTGCACACTTCCTTCTTGCTTCTTTTGGTCTGACTTAGCTATGCTTGCTTCCTCCTTTTAAAATTGAAAGGTCATTCCTATTGAAGTGCCATTTTAAGTTATTAGTCTATGAAAATAACATGAAACCAATTGAGGTGCAGTTTGAAATATTATTTTGTTTACATTCGTTATGACAGATAACTAGGCCAGATCACTCAAAATATATTACGTATTCTTCAGCACTTTTCGTTTTCTATTTTTCTTCACTTTTCCTTTACTGCTCTTTTTACTTTTTTTCCTGCCAATTCTTTTTTTGCTTTCTCCTCTAAATAAGCACTTTTTTTTTAAAGCACATATAGTAACACCCAGAAGCTTTCTTATCATAGGTACTAAATGTGGCTTATTGTTATACATTTTCAAGGCTAACTTCATAGTCAACACAGAATTCAGAGTAGGTACATTCAGAAAACAAAGCCCTGTCATCTATTAGGATTCTTACTGAAGTAAATACCCTATCTCAACATCCAAATTTACATGTGATACTGCTAAGGCAGCTTCGACTACTAATCAAGACTGTTGGATAGATTGGAAGCACTTAAATATTTTGTCATAAAATTGCACCACAAGGTGACTCCAACAGCTGTGGCATAGTGGAGGTAAGTTGTAAGTAACTGGTCATCACACGCATGACAAATTAAGTAACATTCTGATTTTTCGCTGAAATTCATTTACGAAAAATACAAACAAGATTTTAAGAGGTGTTTTTAGGGGCCAATGGCAAGCCTGCATTTGGTTAAAGTCCTGAATGGGGCATGAGAGACCACATCAACATCAAGTATTTTACTATTGTGCACAATAGTTTTGGCTAGTGTAATGTTCTAGTACATTTATTGTTATACGTCGACATGCGGACGCCTGAGGGGCGTATCTTGAGTTCATGAGGGATGGAGGTCTTGATAATAGTAACAAAATATTGGGGATGATAAAGACTAATTGTGTTACAGGTTGTTCACGATAAAGTGAGCACTTTTGAAATCAACCTCAGAAGAACAGTCACTGCTCCTACCTGCATATATTTTAACGGGTGACATGCGCCCAGTAAAGTTGGTAACGACGGATGGGAAGTAGTTTCGTGTACTAACATTGAATAAAAAAGTTTAGGTAGCAATTTTTGATAGGTTGAATTATTTGTTTCACTTTCTGTTTTTTTTTTTTTTTTATGCATTGAAGTGTAAAAATGGGTAGATTTGTAAAATATTTACTTTTCTAATTTCACAGTTTCACTTGACCGATGCATAAATAAAGTGATGAGGCCCATGACAATGTTAATCTTACATAAGACGGAAGAATATACAACATGCATACAAGTAGATCTTAAGCAGGGCTTTCAAAAGTGCTCATTTTACAGTGACTAGCCAATATCAAGACTGTTAACACTTGTGCTCACTTGGCTACCTAATCTTTCAATTAATGCTTGCAGTGCTTCCAGTTCTGCATATAATTTCCTTGTTAACATTCGCTGCATAATTTGTACAAAACAGTCTTTAATTCTTTTCACACACAACTCTTACAATTAATTGATTTGTTTTAGTCACTAACTATTTGCCTATAGTTTAACGTTATTTATAACAGATTAATTAATAATTGCCTCCATCCCACTTCTGACATCAGTGTTACGTGCTGACGACTGAGGAACGTATACTAAATTTGATTTCTAATTGATTCACTCTGCTATTATTTACAGCATTAAGTTATCTGTCTTCACTTTTACTCTTTTTATTTATCAGTGAGCACAATATTTAATGTGTATTTCAACTCTAATTAGCATCCTTTTTAATTGTCTATTGGTTTCGGTTAGTTAACATATACTCATTACTAACAATTGTTCAGTATTATCAGTTGCCATCATTTATAATGTCTTTCACTCACGCATCTAGTCCAATAGACCAGCCTGCCAGCCACGTCCTTCACTGCTTGATATTCGCAGTCACAGACTTCCTTTCCACTTTACTCGCTGCTAGTCTTCTATTGCTTGGAACTCAGCCACTCATTATCTCAACTCCAACTAAGCTCATGGCCCAGAGACCTGCAGCAATATTTATAGTCTTGGCCCTATCATCTGGAAGGTTCAATCCACGAGTCGTGCTGAGAGAACGAGGTCAGTAATCCAGAGCATTCTTCAGATAAACGCATAAATCAATACAACCAGGGTCAGCAGAATGTACTGCTACAGAGATTTAAGTGTCTGCTCGCTCTTTGTAACATACGCTGCCACAATTGTTTGCGCTGCTGCCGCTATTATCATATAACGACTCTCTATCCTTGTTTGTGCGGCATTTGAAGCCAATGTAGCGGCGTGGACCAGTGACACATAACATTATTTAGTGCTGGTTTGGCCAACAGGTAGACAAAGTAAGTTTGGTGACTCCCAAAAATTGAAAAGGAGAGGATTTCAAAGTGTTTTCTTGGCCCTTAACTTAAGTTTTACTGATTAATTTCTGGGTAATTGTTCATTTTAAGGACTTTTTTAAAATTCGACAACATTTAGTGGTAAAATTATTAATATTTAGGCTTTATAGAAGTTAAGTTATTAATTTTCACATAAATTAACCAAATACATAGCTGTAGGTGCAGTTAAATTATTGCATGTCTGCTGTAATATAATAATTACAGGATATCTATAGTGTTATTTGTAATTATTATGGTATAGAATTTAAATTAATTTTTTGACAAATAATTTTTACAACTTTGATTAGTTTATAGCTTTACTTTCTTTACCAGGCAATCCTTCCATTTACAGTAGTAATTAAGATAAATTCTGTATGGAGTTAGCTTGTTTATTTAGTTGGTTGCCTAGGGCAACATTCTAGCTCATATTATGATAGGCGATAAAGATTTAGAACACTTTTGGTCCTACTTCAGAAAATTCACACTTGTAAAAAGGCCTTTCTGGTCCAAAAGTGATGCCATCCATCCTAAGTAGAATAGTTTATCCCGCATGGCCTGGAAATATTAGTAAAGTCTTCCGGTGATGTGGATCTAAGAATAGATCACGTGAGGTGCCTGATTTTTTTTTGGAGGTCTTTGACATACCTACGCTACCAGACAGTGAGCATATTTTAATTAGCTAAAAATGTTTTATGTAAAATATTTGAGAATGTTTTATGTTTATGAATGCATTTCTTTTTCATCATTCTTATTTAATTTATTAATGCTACTTGCTAAATGTAAAATGTCACAAAAACATATTGAGAAAATTTGCCATTATATATGGGTACAGGTAATCCATGTTTTATGTTTATACTGAAGGTAAATATGACTATGTTATGAGCCACGAGAACATTTTAATTATTTTTATTTTGCTTAACATGGTAGAAACACATGCTGTCAGCTGTCTGTTACTTCTTTTAGTGTTCTGACGTTAAATTTATTATTACTGTAAAAGTCTTATTTTTAGTTGATAATGGATAATTACCTACAACACAATTCTAATTTTTTACAGTGATAATACAGTAACATCAAACATGTTACTATTCAGATAACATACTGACTAATGATATGTCAAGTGTACCACCCACTTAAATAAAAGGCCTATCATGGCGACAGTATTTAGTATGAAGTTTTTGCAGTATGAGTGTAGATATAACCTTACAGATACCAAAATTAGACATTTCCAGGTATGTAAGTTTATTGGATATAGATTGCAGTGTAAAATCAATACATTACTAATCTAATTTTTGTAATTACTCAGTATTAAATTAAAACTGATTAGTATTAAAACTAGTTTATGATAATTTTTTTTAAATTGCAAAAGATAGATAATGTTAGTTTCTTAAAGGTCCAGCTTTATTGTAGTGATTGAAACTTATTTACAGTATAAATTAAGAAAATTATTAATACCCTGAAAGTTTTTAATAAAGCTATTGTAAAATATTGAATACACTTAGTTTAAAATTTATTTAGCCTTGCAGGTTAAATTAAATAATTATCAAAATTCCTAACACACAGCCAATGCACATTTAAATATCAAACTATTTTTCCTGTATGAATATAAATTATAAGATTCAATGACACAAAATTTAACATGTATAACATCACTAAGTTCAGTAAGCTATTTTGATAGAAAAATTGTACCTTTGTTAAGAATTATGGAAAAGTCTTCTTTATTGTATTTAATTGCTTATTCATGGCATAAACTTCTCTAGTCTTAGTTATGTTTACCAGTTTTGCAGGGTTCAAGTTTTGTCTTTTTTGGGCAATGTACTTATTGTTAACACGCAAATTTTTTTCTTGGTTACATTAATATTGAGTGAGTGTTGTGGCAGGTATTTGCAGACAATGCTTCCACTTAGAAGAATGGCAGCAGCCATGTGCAGAGCTGTGCACAGGAACTACACAATGTCTGCATCCAAGCTGCTAGACCAGCGCCAAGAGATGGCGCTTGAAGAAAACTGTATAGTTGTGGACAATGATGACCATGCTATTGGGTGTGCAACCAAACGTGAATGCCACCGTGTTGATCCAAATGGCATGCTGATTCTCCATCGGGCTTTTAGTGTCTTTGTATTCAACTCGAAAGGTGAGTTGCTGCTGCAGAAACGTTCACCTCAGAAGATAACTTTCCCAGGCTGCTACACAAATGCATGCTGCAGCCACCCTTTGTTTGACATCCCGGCAGAAAGAGAGGAAGAAGAGGCGCAAGGAGTACGTAAGGCAGCACAACGGCGTTTGCAGTACGAGTTAGGGATCCCTAGTAGTGAGGTGCCCCTAGACAGTTTGCGTTACCTTACACGAATACACTACAAGGCTGGCATGGATGAGGTGTGGGGAGAGCATGAGATAGACTATGTAATAGTCTTGCATCGTGATGTGACTCTAAATCCCAATCCAGAGGAGGTCAGTGATATTTTGTACATCAACCGTGATCAGCTGAATTCCTTCCTCAGGACGGTTAAATCACCCCTGACACCATGGTTTAATCTTATTGCACAGGACCACTTGTGCCAGTGGTGGGACAATCTACACCAACTGAATCATTATGAGGACCATCAGACAATTCATAGGTTCTGAAGTGTGCATTTTAAGCTACATGACACACTTTTTGTAACCAAGGTAACTGTGTTGCCATACCTATAAATTTTCTGGCTATGTTACCATTAATTTGACTTGTGGACTCAGTCCCTACTCTCACTTGGTTTTAATTAGAATTTTAATGAATAATGTCTTAATTGCACCATAACCTGCGTGACTGATAAGGTGGAGATTTTTCATAAAAGTTTGAGGCTTGTTGTGTGGGTTTTGTTTTAATGCACATGTCACAGTTTTCCTGAATACTTTATTTTTATAAACGGGTACACACAAACATGTACAGCATATTCTTTCAGCAACACCTTTCCATGTTTTGATACTTTAATTTATACAATTACAATTGAGTACACTGAACCCACCTTATCCACAAACTTGGCATTAGCGGTTTCAGTCAACTGCATTTCAGAACATTTTAAAATGTACTTAAATAATAATGTCTGAAATCACCAGTGTTTTTTCCATTCTTGCATGCCATGAGCCACTTGTCCATTTGCAGGCGTACCATACGCAAATGCATGCATCTAACTTGTAATTTCATATCAGTTACTATGTTAGCTTCACTCATGTATGTGCGAATAGTAGCTTTTAAATACGTGATTCTGTGACCTGCAAATGTAACATTAGCTCTTGAAATGAATAGTAATACCAATTTTAATATGAATGTGTAAAAAAAAAAAAAAAGCGCTTTGTATAGACCACAAAGTGGGACAGTTTATTTGATTAAATGTTAACTGAATTTCTAACCCATAATAAACACATGTATATGTATCTATATATGTGTGTGTGCACGTGCATGCGTGTGTGCACATGCATGCGTGTGTGCACATGCGTGCGTGTGTGTGTGGATTAAAAAATAAAATAAATTATGTAACTCAAGTTTAATACGAGTCTGAGATGGTAGCTAAAATGTTAATCGTGTATGGCAACTCGTGTGTGAGCGACTAATAATGTTGTTTATTGTAAACTTGCAACAGTATGTTTGATAATGTCTAGACTAATGATCTAGCCTTTGGAATTTCCCATGCTGGTAAAAGGTGTGGGTGAAATTTGAATCATGTATTACAGGAATGATAATATCTGGTGACGACAACAATCTTAAGGGGATTATGTAGTGAAAATTCTTAATGCCTCGAGGTTATATCTGGCTGTGCATTGCAATTGGCCTTCCCAAGACCGTGAAAGCTGAACTTCTCGCAAATTAGATCTGCAGCAGTAGGACATTATTACATGCAATGTAAGCCAATGCATTTAACTAAAGATGCCAATTTGTACGTTTCTCCTGTCTCTCAAAGAAACTGCCATTTTTAACCATTTAAATTTTTTCTCTTTGAGTATACTTAATAGGTTAAAAGTAAAAAGTTACAGCTGTGTTGATTATATTTTCTTTTATCCTTCCTGGGAAAAAGTAATATTCCTAGAATATTTATTTACCAAGATACACCTATAAATGCAAACACTGATTTTACAGACAATAACAGACATAAAACATATTGTGTGGCATGTTTTATGAACATGCTTTGCAAAATTTAAGCCTAGTGCCATCTGTTTGCTTATACACACACACACTATATTCCTTGGTTGGTAGGGTGGTAACCTGGAATGTTATGCTTTTTTACTGCATTGTTGCCAGACATTTGTTTGTCAACCATGTGCGCATGCTAGTTTTTCTTCTAGAAAGAAATCTGTTTTTTCCTCGAGCATGTTTACGACCGCAGGTGTTCTGGGACCATATGCCGTGGATAAGGCTGGCCAACTGTATGTGTAACCTTAAACAGGCTCTAGTTATAAGTTTATTAATCACAAGTGCTTCTTATTTTAGATTTGAATCTGTGCTGACTGATTATTGTAACAATTTGTTAGGTTCAAATACGCAAGTTATAGATAAATATTTCAGCATCAAAGTTGTTAAAGGCTGTTCATGGTAAAGTGAGCATTTTTGAAATCAATTTATAAAAAATATCACTGTCCCTACCTACATACCTATAATTTAACACACACACTGGCTGGAATGCACCCAGAAAAGTTGGTAACATCAAAGGGGAAATAGTTCCTTGTCTAAACATTATTGAACTCAAAAATGTTAGTTGAACACTTGTGAATTTTGGAAACTTTTTTTTTGCTTTGGTTTTTTTAAATGCATATAAAATGCAATAATGTGTAAACTTGTGAAATATTTACTTTTATAATAATAATCCCACAGTTTCACGAGACCAACACATGAATAAAGTGGTCAGACTCATGTTAATGTTACATTGTGGTATGTGCATATAAAGTAGAGCTTAAACTGGGCTTCCAGAAGTGTTCAGATTACTGCAACCAGTATATACTGTGAAATTACAGGAATAAATCAAAGCTTATTAATTAGTAAACAGATGTAAGCATATAAACTTTTTTCTTTTGATAAGCTTCAGAATTTCATGTAGGGTCTACTAGTGATTTCATCAATGTATTTTTTCTATTATGCAGAGACATTGATTAATAATTTTTATTAGTTAAATGCATATGTTACGAGTTTGTATTTATTATGCTTTCACTAAGTGTTGGTAGGGTGAAAATCTGCCTTTTCCTGCAACTCTTTATCAGAACATGAGTGCAAGACACTAAACATGTTCGTGATAACCCACTAGAAATTGGCATAAGGGAAGTCAAACAGAAGTGTTTAAATATGAGACTATTTCAGGTAAGTTACATTGTCATTTTAAAACTGCAGGTATGTACTAGGAACTACTTGCTCAAGGAAATGTCTGCTAGTAAGTTCACCAATCCAAATGCTTTGATTAACCCAATATTTGCACGACATCCTTGTATGATAGTGTGCTTCATAATTAACACTGATGTGGTCCAACACACTAGTTCATAGTACAAGGTATCCAACACAAGGATCAGTCTTAAGACTGATCTTACAGCAATCATGCTCTAGAGAGAGAGAGTACCCCATATGTATCACATAAGCTGATTTTTGTCATATGAAGACTTGGCCAACAGGCACAGAATGTTGTGCTGCGATATCTATGCCAACATGCTTCAGATGGTTGCACGCCTCTGTGTTGTCCTTCATGCAAGACAGTGATTGGTGACCTTGCCCATTGGTGGGGTAGAAAGTCATTCTTCCTAGCCATCCAACCCTTGATGCAGTGAGCTACCTTGTTTTTAATCTGATTCTTTGCACAGAATGACAACAGTTAAGCAATGTAAAGGTAGATTAAAATTTTGTAACTACTTTAACAAACAAGTTGGAAACTAAAGCTTGATGTGCAACAGTTACATATAGGCATTTTACACAAAAATGGTTTGTTTTCTTTACACGTGACTTTATTAAAAAAAAAAAAAAAAAGTACAATATGAAGGCAGCTCTATTTTCAACTATCTACAGCAGTATGTTCACCAATATGCTTAGCAACCATTCCTGCACTGCAGCTACAAGCTGGAGTGTACAAGTTGTGCACTTAAGATGATAGTCTGTAAATGGTTCTAAATATACCCTTAGTCCTGCTGCAATAGGGGTTACCAACCTTTTCATAACTGTGTACCACTTTTAACTTTTTATGTACCATCTGAACTGCCTTCACATACCACTATTGGCATATGTACCACTAGTAGGGATCCCCTGTGCTACAATATATGCCACAGTGTGACCTGTATAAGAAAATATTTCCATCCACCAAAAAATGTGATCAGCTGTGCAGGATGTAAGGATCTCTTCGAAAGTATTTTCTACTTTTAAAGTTATTTTATATGGTTTAAATGATACTTTTATTCCATCATTGACAACGCACGCTCCTACCACTTTTTCTCATGTGCGAGGATATGCCAGTCATTTTGCATTTTTTCTGTTTATGCTATGTTTTTTTTTTTTTTAACTACAATGTTTCTCCACGTTACAGTCAATGCATGTTTGCTTACACAAAATAATGTAAAACTGTGTGTTGTCACTGGATCAGTCAAATGTTGAAATTAACAGTTGATGTGCAAATAAGTACAGATATTTGTTTGTTTATTTAGTTGCAGAAGTAAACTATTTGTAAATCAGAAACAAATGTGTTAAAAAAGTGTTTGCTGGTGTTATACATGGCAGGGACCAACATACTTAAATCTTGTTAATTTTTTGTGTGGTGTACTGTGTGTGAAGTAATTATTCAAATGTATTCCAGTATTGTAACCATGGTTCTATTGTCTTGACCTATTTTTGTACCCATAATAAACAGTTCTAACCAAAGACTTTTGTGCAGCATATCTACCATAACCTTTGGCGTGAGTGATGCCCATCTGCTTCCTAGCTTTGACATTTATGTTTCACTGGTGATTGTTGGTAGCAAGCTGTATCCCAAACACAGTTTTCTGAGTAGCCAGAGTTGCAGGCCACGTTCCAATTGGCATGTTTTGTAAATAAAATGGTTATGTGACATGTTTTGTCTACAAAATTTATGACAAATTTTCGTAATTTGTGAAGATATTTGGGTGGCTCTTAACAGCAAGGTCTTGAGAGCTGATGAGGGTGAGTGAGGTGAGTATGGAGCAGCGCCGGAATGAAAGGGCAGGGGAAGTGGGAGATCCCCGAGAAAAACTGCTGACTAATGGCATAGTCCAGCACGATTCAATAATTTTTAAGGTACAATTACACATCATATTTGTTTAATTTTGTTAATTTAAAATTTTAAAGTCCTCTCTAACAACTTTAGAAAATATACTGTTTATTTCAAGACTTTCTGGACTTTTAATTTCGGAATCCTGATAAAATCAAAATAATAGTGGCATGGCATGCTAGACAGTTGAATGTTGTGGTGTTCCGACTAAAACTTACAAAATGCTAAATACAAGCTACGAAAAATGAATCTTGAAATGCATTGAAACAAGGCCTGAAATGTAGACTTTTTTTCTCCCCCATGCAAAACATTTTCTTATAGGAGTGTCAGCTTTACAAGCTTGCATGGTAAATGAGACTTTGCTCAAGAGGCAAAGTAACAAAGCTTGAAGAGTAAACTGATGCAGTAAAAATCTTGCTTCACATTTAAAGGCTTCCTCACATCAGTAGTGTTACAGCAATGGTCAAATTAAAAGCCCTATGATGCTACTAAATGATAGTGTGGGTAAAACTGAAGATGTTAAACCACATAACTTTTGTTCAATTTTTTTAATGTTAATAACATTTTGACCTGCATTTCAGTTTTCTTTAAAACTGAGCATCTGCTGTGAGGTCACTGCATTAAAATTTGGCCTATCAACTTGAATGATTTACTCATTTTGACAATTTACATACTTAACTGAAAATGTGGTCATGTGTTTGGCATTACAACTTGAGTATTTAAACAAAACGCATGGTTGCAGAGGCAAAATTTTGTGGTCTTATTTTGAAGCCGTACTCAGGCTGGGGGTTAAGATTGAGGTGGAGCATGCATGGTCTTATATTGTCTCTTGGTGTAACAAGAGGTTAACACACAAATAATTGAGGGTTGAAACATTGAAATCCAAAACTGTTACAATGAGAAGTGGTATATAGAGGTTTCCCTGCTGTCGCCAGGGTTGAACACAGGCCATCACTAGTGCCTAGCGTTTAAAGTGGGATCCCCACTTAGCGATGTGGATTTGGGGGTGTCCTTCCCTGGTTGCAAACAGGGGAGTTCAACCCCTAAAACTAACTTTACACTGATAGCTTTGTGGTATGTATCCCTGGATTTACTCTGAGAGGAAGCCTTCAATATACGCTATGCCAGAGTTGTGAGGAACATACTTAGGAATATAAAATGTTTTAGGTAATGTTGTGTATAAAGTTGGTTTCCGGGTTGCTACAAAGTCAAGTGCGATAGGAACCACAAACTGTTGTCTCGTTACCTGAGAAGGGCTCGGCAGCTGTGTGCTCCTCCTTGCCAGCTGGCTGGTAGACGGGGCCAGCGGCTCACTCTGGTAGCGGTGTAGTAGTGCAGACGAACATCTCTTGAGGCAGATAGGGCGGAATGGATGTGAGAGAGTCGGGTAGCAGTGTTGGGGTATAAGCCAACGAGAGAGTGGTTGAATATTAAGATTAGTAAATGTTCAAATTCTATTCATCTTTCCGGTCTGGTAGGTGGCAAGAATATTGGGTTCTCCTCTATAGAATTTTGTGCTCAAGCAGTTTAACTTGCGCTTGCTTCTGCCTTTTTTTTTTTTTTTTGCATATGGCATGAGGGCTAAGCAAAAGGGGGAGAAAAAAATGTATATATAAATTAAGCCTGAGCCTGTGAAATTAAACGCCCTAGCTGCATACACTAGTTCAGTCGAGGCCACAATGTGCAATCTTACCCTGGTCAGCACGCAAAACAGAGCTATGTAGTTTTTCTGCTACAGGTCCAGTGACTAAGACAATCGCCTATCTCGGCCAGGCTGTTCTCCACAAGGCCCAGAGTAAAGGAATGTCCAAGAAACTAGATTCCACGGCCAGCAAAATTGTTCCTAAGGTTTTTGGGCGCCCCTGAAGATTTGTCTGCACGATAACTTAATGTATTACCAATGGATCTCGGCTTGCCTCTTAATGTGTGGTGTACCTGCCTAGGTGGCTGTGATACGCACAACTGGCTCTATCTTACTAACTTTAAAACACTGGCAAAACTATTTACAGAGAGTTACTGGTTTAACACACTGGGTTTACTAAAACTAGGACAATTAAATTAATTATCCACAAAAAGTTCATGGGGAAAAATTTACGTTTTTATTGAACAGAAAATGAACATGTGTTCTCCGCACACTCTTGAATACAAAACTATTAAAATCATTTTAATTCTTATGTTAAAATTACATTAACCTATGTGAAAGGTAACCTGGTAAAGTAATAAATGTAAATGTGCTTGAGGGGACGGAAGAGAATTAATTTAATCCTAAATGAATTTAATGGGGTGTGTACTGAAGGGACCTAGTGAACAACAGGAGGACTCTACCGGAAGGGCAAAGAAGGTGGCCGGGCTAGCACCTCGTGGGTTCCCTGGAAGGAGGAGGGGGGGGGGGGGGGCATCATAGTCATCATCATGACCAACAATATCTGGAGGGGTAAAGTGGTAGGAAGAGGTTGAGGAAGGTTGGGCGGACAATGTCAGCAGGACTCTTGGGATGACGTTGACAACCCTCCTGAGCTGCTGGTGGAGACTGAAGAAGTGAAAGGCCTCTGGAGCTGGAGGTCCTCCATGACATTGTTGGCAGCTTCCGAAGAGGTTGAGGCCCTCTGGAAGGTGGCTGGTCCTCCGTAGCTGGCGGGGACATTGACGTCCACTGGTTCCTCTGCAGTCACCAGCGCGGGTAAGGGTCTGTTGTCCTTGTGCTAGCACCCTTATGCCTTCACAGCGAAATAGAGGTGCAGAAGACTGCCCTGAGTCTACCCTGGGATTCCTTTTATATTAAATTTCTCAGTTTGGTGGCACTCAGAAGGGTGCAGGGAGCCTAGTCCCACCTTTCAGAGGTGGAGCGTCTGATATTGCACACATGGGTTCCTTTAGCAAAGGCGATGGCATATCTTGCCCTTGTGTGATCGGAGAGGCAGTCACTATCCACTGGAAGGCCTGCTACCCTTACAGCAGTGCGATGTTTGAATATCGCAGCTGTCCTGTAGGCGCAGAAAATTTTAACTGGGCACTCTTCGGCGAGTGGCTTTGACAGGATGAGATGACTACTTGGAGTGATGCAGACTAGTAGTAAAAGCTAGGGGCATGATGTTTGAATGAATGTTCCGTTGAGCCTCTGTTAACTGTGTCGACCACATGTCCCGTCTCCGTTACTATTTTATTTGGTTGTGACTTGTCCATAAGAATTACTTTTATTCAAGATGGGTTGAAGTCACCTCGTAGAGAGCGCTCTTTAGTAGTGCAGGAATACGTCACACATCAATTTTTTTTCCAACACAAATTATGTGTATCATCTTGATAAATTATTTTTTTCTCTTTTACTGGCAGGGGGGGGGGGGGGTTATTTATTTTTTATTTTTTTTATTTTTAAACCAAATAGCGTGCCTTTTCCCCCCTGTGCTGGAATGTGATGCTACCATTCTCTCAAAAGAAATGTGTTGCTTCTTCCTTTGCTACCTTACAATTAATTTATCTGCAATTCATCAAAAAATACTAGAAGTAACCTTACCGTAAGTTTTATTTTGATTGTTTCCATTTACTGTTTGCAGCCATGTGGGAGTGAGAAAATATAAGTACTAAGTTATATTATTTGTTTTGTATTGTTTGTTATTAAATAAAAATGTCAGTGTGGGAATATTTCAATATAGATTAAAACTCTCCAACAAAAGCGATGTGTAATTTGTGGAAGAAAACTATCAACAGGTGGAAAATCAAGTTAAGAGTGCACTGAATAAACATTTAAAACTAGAGACTGCAGTTGCTACGAAACAGAAAACTGGTGAGGAAGGTAAATCAAGTTGTTCTGATGTCAATCTCTCGCAACTCAAATATTCAAACTCAAAGGATTGTGAACGGTAAACAACAAACTTTGAAGGACATAGTAGACAGGAAAACAAAGTTTAATCCGTGTGATCAAAGAAGTAAAACTATTGCAAAGTAAATAGCTGAAATGATATGAGTAGATAACCAGGCAATATCCATTGTGGAAAATGAGGGCTTCAAGAAATTTGTGCGACATTTGGAACCACCATTTACAATGCCTTCTCAGAAACACTTGGCAAACACCATAATACCAGAAATGTATAATCAAACTGTTGAAAAAGTGCAAAATCTTCTTGGAACTGCAGAATTTGTTTGCCTGACTATTGACATGTGGACTTCATCTGCAAATGATGACTTTGTTTGTATTACTGCACATTTTATTAATGAAGATTATGTACCGCACTACATTTGTCTTGAAGTGAAGCCTTTTTTAGAGGCCAGTCATACAGCTCAAATCATCGTAAAGTTCATCACAGACACAGTGGAATGGTGGAGCATCAGTAACAAGATAATTGTTGTTAGAGACAATGCCAGAAACTGCAGCTCTGAATTCATCTCCTTTTCAGCATATACCTTGTTTTGCCCACACCTTACAACTAGTAATCAAGGATGCAATTTTTTATTCAAAGTTACTTGCAGGTTTGCTTTCCACTTGCCGTCGTTTAGTTGGTCACTTCAAACATTCCTCACCTGCGTGCAAAATTTTTAAGGAAGCCCAAACTACAGTTGGTATCAGCCAGCATCATCTAATTCAGGACGAGCCAACTCGCTGAAATTCTGCACTTCACATGATGAAGCGACTTCTAGAGCAGAAGCAGGCCATTGCCCTAGCAGTGACTAACTTAACTATAGACGAAACATTAACCTCGGCCCAGTGGAATTTGTTGAAAAATGTGGTGCAAATTTTGGATATTTTAAACCAAATAACATTGGTTGTTTCTTTTGAAGTTGTTATAGTTTCAGAAATTATTCCTATTGTGAACAGCACTCTGAAACATTTGGAATGCTTAAATTTATCTGGACTTGGTGGTGTTCCAAATGATTTGCTGCCATAACTGAAAAGAAGGTACAGCAATCTAGAAACTTGTGAGGTAAGACAATTTACAATTTATAGCTTTAACTTTGTCTTAACATTTATTTCAATGGATTGTTTGGCACTTTTTCAGCCACTTTAATCCCTAAAGTTAATCTTGCTCTCTTTCACTGTCAAACTTCATGGACTTAGCTAGTTTGTAACATATTATGTGTAATAGCATGATTAATAATAGTGTTATTTTCAACTTGCCCTCCTCCTGGACCCAAGAATTAAGGGAAGAGCGTTCACTGAGGTACACAACTTTGAAGAAGCTAAACAAGCACTTGTTCATCAAGTGCAGCAGCTCAATGCCAGTTCTTGCTCCCATGAATCCCGTAAAGCCGGCCGTACACAATACCCATTTTCTGCCAGCATTTCTGCTCCCATGTAGGTTACAATCCAGCACCCTCCGGAGGTGTCTGGCTCTAGATATAACAGTTTAACTACCCATGGGCATGCCCAAAACGGTAATAGAACGTGTTCCAAATTTTTGCTACATTATAACATTATTTTCCATACATTAATAGCCTAGTACTTGTACTCAGAAACTTAAATAGATACAGTCTTCAGCAAAAATAATATTCGTACTTTTTGGATGTACCACAAAGCTCCTACATATAATATTTCATTGCATTTGTAGTCCTACTGTGGAATGTCTGCCATCTACAATTTTCTGTTGGCACTTTAAGTAACGTGTGGATATGAACTGATGCATTCTTTCTTCTCTTATGCTATAGAAATTCTTGTGTGTACTGTTGTGCCCATGGGTATAACAGAAGGTAGCAGATATTAGGTATTGTGTAAGGACAGCTTAAGGACCCACAAGTATGAAGTTACTAACATTTTTTATGATAGGAAATATGTAGTTATGTTTACATTTTTCCAACTTTTAGCAATATGCCTCTGCTCTTGGCCGTGTTCCAAATAGCAAGAAATATGCACTCTCGTGCACTCGCACTTGGCAATAACCTTGGAGAGTGCTGTTCCACATGTTGAGCGAGAGCAAATGTTTGTTAACAGATGTGTGCACATGCATGCTCTGTTCATGTTCGTAACAACCACCATTCTTTTGTTTGATTTTCAACATCAGTAAAAATAAATAAACTGCCTTAATTTCATTTTCCTTTTTGTGAACTTCGTAAACAAATATATTGCAGAGCTATTCTGGGTTACACAATACAGTTTACGAATTTATAAAGCAATACTACATTACTGAAAACAGTGGAATGACACAGGAACAAGTATTCTTTCACTGTAAAGTATTTTTAGTAAATGTTTAATTTATGTATAAATTCAGAAATTATTAATTCATAATTTTAGAATAAACAGTGCTAATATTCCAAGCTCAAACTACTGTTGACTTCAGATAAAGTTTATACCCGACTATTCGTAAATTACTATCTTACCCATCCTTATCCCTACCAATCAGTCCATAGTTAATTGAAATGTAAATAGGAATGAATAAATTGGTGTTTTTTTTAGTAAATATAATTTAGTTTATGCAGATTAACAATAGATTGCATACTGTATCAATTATTTTGAAGAGTGAGTGTGACGATGGTTACATATGGAGGGAGTGTAAGTGCGAGTGTACATCCGGGTATTTAGAACACAGCCTAGGATGCAGAAAATATGCCACCAGTACATGGATTATGGAAATTTCATTCACAGTTTCTTGAATCCACAAAAAACAACACAACACAGTGACAGTTCAAGAGGAGGTCAACCTCTGTTTACAGGAAAAAACAAATAGTACCAGATGATGTATTCTAAGGTATTGGAAGCTACGTGAAATTCTCTTCCCATGACTGGCAAAATTGTCACAAAAGTATCACGGTTGTCCACCAACCACAGTTATCGCAGGAAGGGTGTTCATTACGTCTGGTATTATTTCGGACCAAAAACATAATGGGCTGGACCCTTAGAGAATTAAAATGCTCGTATTTCTGAACAAGAATTTGAATGTGTAAAACAAAATTTAAGGGTTTAACTTACTGTGACTTTTTTTGTTTTCTTTTGATTTCGCTCATAACTTGAGCTTTGATTGAAATTCAGTGTTTGTACTTGTGCCTTAGTTTTAATGATCTGCATGCAATGTTTTATTTCAATTTTGAGTATGTGTGTTTTTTTAATCAATGTGTGAGTTTTGTTTAAACTTTAAATATGTGTATTTATTAATGTGGGTGAGACCAGTTTTTATTGTGTTGGTCAGACAGTCTGTGAAGACTAGAATGTTGGATTTTTTATTAGGCTCTAAATGTGTTCCACGAGTCTGTAGTTTGTAATTCCACTACTGTTCTTTTTAAGCGTGCTGTTTTCTAATGAATGTGCAGTGTTTCAGACTGTAAATTTCACTTATAAAAGCTTAGTTATTATTTCTCAATATCTTCCAATTTTATATTTTTATGAGATTTGATTTGTTTATTTGTTTATCGATTTTCATTACCTGCAAATGTGATAGAACACAATTGCATTTGTTGTTTCCTGACCTAGGATAGTAGTTTTATCATAATTTTAAATGCTTAGTATATTTTTAGTGCATGTGTAAGCAAGCATTTTTACTATGTAGATTCTGATACTGTGACCTTGGCTGTAAAGTTTAATTTGGCTAAAATGTGTTCTTACACGAGTCTATAGTTCTGCTTTAAATGTGTAGGTTCATGACAGTTATTGAATGTGATCTTCCATAAATCTATAGTTCTGATTTAAATTTTTGGTTCCATGATGTATTATGCAATAACTATGTATGGCAGTGCTACTGCTGTGGGAAGTTGAATGTCATTTTTGTTTTGTTTTGAATGTCGCTACCATTTAACTTGTTTAATGAATTGTAAGTCTGTTCATTCACTATTAATCGGCTGTAGCTGTTTTAGAAAAATTATTTTAAAGTCACCATTTTTTTGCATGGGTTTGGATTTGAGATATGACCAAAAACAGGATTCGAACCATCCATACAAAGCGTACATTATGCAAAGGAATTTAGAAGAAAAATCAGTTGAAGGATAAAAAAATACAGTGAAACTTCTCAAAACAGGGCACCTTTGGGAAAGGAGAAGTGTCCACTATTTAGAAGTGCCCTTAATTGGAAAATAGGTTAACATAAAAATAATTTGCAGTAGTAAATATTTATTTTAAACATCATTTCAGAAAGTGTAGCACTGTGTTTCATGTATATTATGCAAGTAAACATGTTAAAAATATGTATAAAAATTAGTGTCTATGAACCTATCAGAAAACTTCTTCACTATTTAAAAAGGTATCAATTGTGGTTTGCTTTGTGGATAGCATTTGTTTTTCCAAGTGAATCTCAACATCGGACATCATTTTCAAGCCATCTGTATCCCCCTTATTAAAAAAAATAAAGTTTCAACTACCTTGCCCCTTCAACAGCTCGCTTCATGTTACTAATAGCTGCCTCTTCTAAGCTGTTGGTGTCATCATCCACATTCTCATTTTCTTCAGTGGTAGAAGTTTCTTGAATGGAGGCAACAAGGTCTTTGATGTCTGTCGATGGATCCTCAGTCTGCACATCATCATCCAAAGCTAGTGTAGTCAACTACAGACTCTCCTAACTGTTTCAGTAGTTCAGCTAATCTCACACTATCTCCATCAACAGCCATTTCAAATCCTCTGAAATGCTTGCATTCAAAAACCAGTTCTGCACTGTTTGTGGTGTGATCTGTTTTACAGATGAGTTGATCCACATAACTTCATCCAACACAGTAACATTTCTAGCCAATTCACTTGCTGGAGATGTAGCATTGATTTTAGACAGAAACACCTTAAAGTTTTAAATAATGCCCTGGTCGAGCGATTGGCAGGCAAGATGGTATTGGGTGGCAGAAACACTACTTCCACATTTTTTAAGTAGAAGGCCGGTGTCTGTGTGATGGCCTGTCTTTTTTTTTTTTTTTGCCATCCCATTTTTCAGTCAAAGCCTGGCAGCCACTCGTTCATGCCTGCTTGTTTTCACGCCACTCAATACCAAGCAAATTAATTTTACTGCCCTTGAAACATCGGGGATGTTTTGCTTTTCCAATAACAAGTGGTTTCTCAAACTCACCTGCCGTATCCACACACAGCAAAACTGTCAGTTTTTTGAAATTTGTCCAATACATTTTTCTGTCTTTGTAGCCATAGTTTTATCTGGTAAAGCATGGAAGAAAAGCCCAGTCTCAAAATACCCTTCAGAAAGATAATTCATTTTCTCTTTCCACTCTCTCAGTACATTCTCATTTACCTCACTTCCTTCCCCATAAATGTTGTGCCTTGTATGGAATCGGTCCAGCCATCCCACAGAAGCTTTGAAATCTTTAAAACCTGTTTCTTTTGGTATCTCTGGTACTTCTTCTCCTATCAAATACCCAGGCAAGGGAATTTACTTCTGGCCCTGGAGAACCTTTCATAGGTTAACTTGTCAAGCACCAAACCCTCAGTTTTGGGGATGCCTGTTTACTTGAACTGTTTGCATTTTCCATCCATGATTTCATTATTTCTTCTTTGCGACTTAGGATGTTCTCAATTTGTGTCTTCCCAACATTAAATACTCTGGCAAGTTCACGAACACTTAGTTTTTTTTCTCATGCTTATAAATTACATTAACCTATTCTTGAAGTGTAATCGTTTTCGTTTTTGAGACATTATCTGATACGCTGATGTGTAACACAGAAAATCGTTTAAGGTTATGAACCACAGATTATGTTATATGACCGTGCGACGTAAGAAATGGGTAAACTGTATGTTTCAATAATAAACAAAGGCAAGTGTCTAAACAACTCGCCAAATGCAGGGAAAGGATAATGGCGTGATAAATGTCTAGCGAACTTGGCCAATGACAGTAGAGGTAAAAAAAAAAAAAAAAACCATATATATATATATATATGCGTGTGTGTGTGAGATTAATAATATGAAATTACCTGCATAAGTTTACTATTGACACATTTAGTTTTCGGTCATATTAATTAATATTTTAGCTTGTTGACGCCTGTTGTAAAATCCCCTCCCCATTCTCCCTCCGCAAGACAGTAATTTTGTTTACCTTTCGTAAATGCATGCTAAAATCTGGTTGAAGTAAGTTTTATAATTTTTCTTAGTTACTTTCATACACGGGATACGTATTTAAACAAAACCATATCCAAACTGCATAGCTTCGTAGTTGAATTGGTAACGAGCTGGCCACAACAAAAGGTTTTCACTCACAAGTGAATGTGGAAATGTTTGCTCTGTAGTTGGTAACCAAAAATGGCTGTTGTTTTAGGTGCATTGACATAAACAATGATCAGTTTTATTTTCTATAGTGCTCAATAGGGGCATCTGTGTCCATTTGGAATGGCGAAGCTGGCTAAGAGCCTGCAACAGCTAGGTTATGACGGCGCTCGCCGCCTTCACTGACACATGGGTAGCACGTGCACACAGCCCGCCACGACCACAGACTTTCCCAATGGGAAATTATTTCACTGTTATATATTTTTACTTCAGGGTGAAATGTGTTATAAGTGTAAACATGTTTTTTATAATACTGTGCCATGTTGGCTTTTGAAATTTAAAATGCATGCTGCACCGAAGAGCCTTCAAAAGACATTTCATTAATAACAATATTTCTGATTTAAAATTGCTTTAATGATTTTGTATTAAAATCATTTATGTGCCATTTATTTTCAAGTACTAACATTATTACTCGGCGTGGATACCACTTCCACTTGTGTGAACCCCGTAGGCAGCCATGGTAGGTCCACGCGACCCCTTCCTCCGGGCAGTCCTAGGAGAGCTGGCGAGGTAAGACGCTGTCATGTAAGCACTTCATATTTTTGCACTGAGTTAAATTTCCATAGTTCACTGGTTAACCTTTGCTTTGCGGTATTTTTTGCCAGATATCCCCATCATTATGCTGCTGCTTAACTAAATACTTTGCAGCCCTTGTGGTTTTTTTCAACTTAAATTGGCCATGCGCATCTTATGAATCAGACACCAACCACCTATGTTAAGGGCTTTTGATTGGAATTTCTGCTTCATTGCGACGTACAATATTAGGGATGATAATGTTATGTATGTATTTTCAGGATTTTCTCATGTTTAATTGTTTTACGGCCACATCAGTTGCGACCATGCGTTCATCAGACGCTAAGTCCGTACCTGCGTCATCCTTGCGCTTAAAGTGTTCTTTCTCGCACGCCATAATTAATTTCAAGGTAATATGTATTGTTCAGGGTTCCGTGTAATTTTGACGATTGATGCTTTTTATGTATGACCACGCAGTCTTATCACTATGTGATTTTCCTGTCATCAGGCATGCTACAAGCTTTTGTATGCTTGATTTTTTATGGGAACAATTCTCCAAACACCGCTACCACTTTGTCCGGTAATAGTTTACCATTTTTCACGTAAAACTATTGCAATTCCGTCTGCACCACGTGGTCCGCTACAATCGTTATCCAGTGGCATCCATGCCATTTAAGAATGCTTTCACGCATCTGCGTGTTTATTGTGACTGTTCATGTCGTGATATTTATGTAATATGTACGGCAATATTATGTCATCCTAGCCTGCTATTCAATTATCCGTGCACCCCTATTAAAGCTGGTTTTGATACTAGTTTTGGTGGAAAAAATACTTGGTGAGAATCTTACACTTATCATTCAAAGATTTTTTAGTTCCAATATGAAGTCGAAGGTGCAGAAATATTATATTTGACTTAGAAAATGCAAAGTTTCGCACATGATAGACAATTTACTGTCATTTACATTGGCTGCATCACCTTCCATAATTTACGAGACTATATTTTCCGAAAAGTCCATTTAATGTATCAATTTAGATATCACACTTAAGTTTGACTCACAACTGTCAGTTGTAAATAAACATGTGGTGCTGCAGCCATAAATTACTGCACACATTCGAGGTATGTTCACTTTGCACCATTGTTACTAGTGCTCGGAGGTGGTTTGTTGTCAAACTACTGTAACTTATTTAGATGTGCATATTTTATTGCTTGTACACTCTTTGGAATGTGTTTGTTTACATTTTTACACAATAAAAATACGTAACGTATTCATTTTTGTGTGTAGCATGTAGAACTATGATAACCAAGATTAAAAAATAGTCTCGAGACAAAATTGAGAATTTTTTCATGTAGAGTATTTCTCGAAATTTCACTCGCACTTTGCTAGATTTTTATACAGTGCTGAAGAAAATTCGTGTATATAACATGGGAGAAGAGTTCATTTCTTGTGGAGAATGCTAATTTCGTGAGATATTGCGCACTTGTGTCTCTTTCATGTTATTTCATGTTTTAACTTGTATTTCGGTGTTATTTTAATTTATCGCTATTTACCACAAAATTGTGCGTGTAAAGATTGTGTTTAATAATACCGCTTGGCAGCTAATGGATATCCCTAACTGTCCAGATGCTTATCATTACACATTGTAACGGGTAATATATATTTTTAAAATTATTATAATTTTAGTTCTGACTTTTGATTAAATTCTGTTTTTCTTTTACAAAAGAGTATAATATTTTATTTCCTTTGATGTCGCATGGAATAGGAATGTTTTATCAAAGTTTGTGGCCATGTTCGGGTGTTTATCAGTAGTGCGTTTGTATTTTCGAGAGTGGCAGTTCAGGTTGCATCAGCTTGCAGAGATAAAAACCTATCATCTACTTTGATCCACAGTTTGCCTTCAAGTTTCTGAAGTCATCGTGAGGTTGTGAAATCTTTAGGAATAGAAGATTTTTACTACGTTTGTAAGCAGTTTTTGTTCTAGAAGTTCGTGGCTACGACTCAGGTTGACACTGCATGGATGTGATCTTTAGCCCTAGCTAGGTTCTATTTTGGTAATGCAGCTCGATAAGAAGTAGGAGAGGTGGTAGACACGTGCCTAGGTGATCGCTGAGAGCCCGGGGCTGGTGAGAAAATAATGACCGGACTTTGAAAAGGAAACATTGAGGCGGAATAATTTTACCTACACCAGCAAGCACCTGTGACCGCAACTTCTATTTTTGTTTTTCAACTTTAACTTCAAGTAATATCGGCACACAAACTTTCTTCTATGAAATTCTTTCTGCTGGTGTGCGATGTCGTTAGGAGGGAAATATTTTTCCCTCCTAACTTTTGTAAATTTATCTCGCAAGGTGAGTTTTCAAAGTGACATGAAGAATTAAATAGCTACTTCGGCTCTTTTCTGTTTCGTGTTGTCTCGTGAACTAACTGTTCTGGATTCTGCATTACTCGACAATTGTGAATTTTTTTGGAAGTTAAATAAATAGGAATTAATGAGTGACTTGAATTTTTTAAATTACAATATGGCGCTTTTGTCCCATGCTCTATTGATATAGTGAACCCGAGTTATGATGTCCAGCTGCCACTTCCAGGCGCTACCCTGGGAATCCTGTAAAACAATGTTTGCTCTGCAGCAATAAGTATTTTTGATGGGTGCTGAGGGGGGAGGGGGTTAGCTTCTCCTCGCCTCCACAAGCTAATTGAGAACTGTGCTAGACCTTCAACAATAAACCTGGTCAGATTCAGGCATGTAAATTTTCTCTTATTATTTCTAAAAAAAAAAAAACCAACATTTGTAAGTGTGAACCAACTGAGCCTAAAAACCCAATTTGTAACGAACAGGACACCGCTGCAAACTGTACCCCAATGTGTGAGCTGAAAATGTGTAACCTGTATTGTTACATGGTAGGCATGCTATATTTTTTCCAAATTTAATAATACATATGCTGCTTATGGCACATAAATTCTAATTCACTTGTGGCTCATGTGAAACTACAATAATTGAAAACTATGGATGGGCAGTTAGAGACAAAATCTCAAGATTTCTCGAGACTAGTGAAGTACCCACATGTCTCGAAAGGTCCTGAGCCTCTGCCCATGTGCGTATACTATCGTATTATGTTGGTTGATGACAAACTTCAGATGACGTAAGTGATAAATATCAGACTATGTCATCAGCTAAATGTTAAGTCATGGAAGTGGAAATACTTTGTAGAAGTGCACACATACGAAAATCTGCTACATTATTTATACGAAACAATTAAAATATGACTGCTGTTTGTTTCCATTGTGCTACCGCAAAATGCATGCCAACCATGATGCGGACTAAATATAAAATACTCTGATGTCTTGCTGGTTGCAGATTTTTACTAAGCCTCGGGTGCTGCTACGCTGATAGTTTTCAGGACATAGCACATGTAGCAGCATGGAATAATAAGTCTCCAGAAAATTCTGATATTCTAGATACCAGTGACGAGCGAGACGATTGCCCATCATTATTGAAAATAGTGACACTATCACATGCAAATCACTACACAATGCTATTGCATGCTTGATTTAGATTGGGCTTATAGTTTAATTTTAGATACCACTCAACATGTGGTTGGTAGTGAGGCTATGATCTGGGAGGTGTGACTGTCGCTCCAGTCTGTTGCCAGACTTGGTAGTGTATTCAGGTTGTCTGCTGCTGCTCTGTCCTCGTGCATGTGTGGCGCACAGTGTGCCTTGCCAGTCTGTTGTGTCCCTCGTTGATGTACGGACACATATGTTAGGTTCGTGCTTAGGAGGGCGAGAGTGAGTACAAGGACATATGCATCCCCCCACCCCTTCAGACAGCACGAACCTGACTGCGTGCATGCCCTGTCACATTCTGAAGGTGGAGTGGCTTCTGGGTTGCAGTAGCTCTGCCAGCCCCTTATTGGCCTCGTCCGCATCTGATGCACTAGGAGCCCCTCCACTTGTCACCATTCAGACCTGCATTGTGGAGTCTGCTGAGCCTATCCCATGGACAAGAACCGCAGCAGTTGTGGCAGGGTCTTTGGGGTATCCTGGTTTTGGTTGGTGCCACCTAAGCTGTTGTCCATTGCCTGCTGTCTGCTGCTTCTCCTGGAGAAAGTCTTGGCACTCACTGCATGCATTGGGGTCAGGTATTCCCCTATGTTGGCGTGTGCCGCTTTCCCGTTTATTTACTCAACAATTACGACTCATCAGCCTCACATATTTCTATGTAACCCGAGGAAGGGCCAAACCCAGTAACATCTTTCACGAGTGTCCTTTGATTGACAGTACCTTGGAAGGTGACTCTAAACACATGAATATAAGGTTGCGAAAGCCATAAAGAAGTACTTCCCTCCCCCATGCTGTGAACCACTAAGCCGCCATGTGTGAAGCCACGTCACAATTCTCACGCCAACCTTCCCAAAGTATGATGACTCATCAGGACAAAATTATTACAAAATGCCCAACACACTGTCACGAGCCATCACATCTGCCATGAAGCGTCCCGCAAACTGTCACGAGGCCCCAGAATAAAAGAAACCGAGAGCGGGTGTTTTATCCCCACTCCGATAGACATCATTAGCCCGAGGCCGAGAGCACTATATAAGGCCGGGCAAGCCCGAGGCCAGGAGTTATTTCCTTCTCCACTAGCTTGCCTCAACACTTTGTGTGCTGGGGCTCTCTACTGTCTACCAGTCTTCTATAGCCACCAGAGGCTTTTGCAGTCTCTACCACTAGCTAACAGAAGCTCCATTGACGTTTACCACCAGCATCTTCCAGATGCTCTCCTTCAACAACCTGCAGACACCAACACACCTGCTGCTGTTCCTATTGGTTCAACAGCGCCTCTACTTGCTGGTAGAGAGAACTACACCCACTGCTCTTAAAGTAGTGGTCCCCCTTTTGTAAAGTATCTTCTAGATGCCTCTTGGCTAGAGTAGCTGTGACCAGAGTTATTTTCATAGCCGTCATAGTTATTCGCAATCTTGGTTAGTCTAGGAGCAGGTCGCCTACTCCTGTTTACCGTAGGTTACTTCCGTATCACACGCTGCTTGGTTAGGAGGTAATAAATACAGCTTGTTCCTTTCACTGAGGATTGCTGTTCTAGACGTATTTCCTCCGACCACTAGAAATTATACTACTGTACGTGAACTGACACCGGGTGTTGCTATACAAGTACGAACCATGGAGTAGGACTGCAGATTCCCTTTAGGAATATGAACGTCAAGAGACGCACACCATTCGACAACCACTCGTTCTAGACACTCAATGGATAGAATGGTACAGCCCTAACCACTAGTACCTCACCCAAGAGGGGCTAGGCAGCCACCTCAGGTTGTACTGCTACCGGAGTGCTCACGGTGCTGGAAGAAGAATTTGCCTGGTACTGAAGGCTTAACCCCTGTTGCGACCTTACCCAATATTGGTAGGAAGACAGGACACAAGGTTTGCGCACCAGTGGCAGAGAACTGATTAGAGCACCGAGCTCGCGCCATCAACCACTTAGCCAGGATGTCTCAAGTTCACGTGAACCAGACCTCTATGCCTTTTAGGAAAAGGCACGGCTCACAGAGGGAGGAGCAAAAGGCGGCCTATACTGCAACCAAGCAAGTGTGCATATCGGACCTCTCTGCCCTTAGCAGACAAATCGAACAGGAGAGAGCTCAGACCGCACGTCAACTGGAGAGGCTTTCCTCTCCAGTGTTCACGTTCGTATAATTCCTTGCACACATTCGCCTAGCCAAAGACTACAACCTCATGGTACGTGCTCTATTCGCAGGCACAGAGATTAGGTATACTGTGTTTCATATAACTTCGGTAAATTTTGACAGTTCTTGCAAAAAAGTGCAGCCATCATGTATCCCTCTGCCACAGCTGTTCTGTTGGTGAAGAAAACAATCTTTGTAAACAAACTACGAATCCATTGGCAAGTATTGAAAGACTGACAACTTCTGTCCAGTACTTAGCTACTATAGCTGGTTGCCATTCCCAACTGTTTTATTTTTGTTATAATTACATAATATACTAATTAGGGTTCTGTTTTATTTTATTGGTGGGGTGGGGAACTATAGTTTGTCTTTCATGAGACGTGATTTTTTGTGGTTCTTATGAGAGAGTTGCAATTGAAACTTGCATTGTTTTGATGGTGCACTGGAAAGTTTTGTTTGTAAACTTCTACCTAAAAATCGTTAAGAGTTTTGATCTAATAAAAGTCCAAATACATTAAAAATATTCTAACAATTTGAAAAAACATTATTTACAAAACACACAAACTTACTGTTCACTTCGTAATTCCTAAACATGTGCTGAACTTTAGATGATTAATTCACTAAAATAACTTTGCTACTGATACAAAATAATTTGTTTGCTAATTTATACAACTAACAAAACACTTGAACTATTTCTTGAAACCAACCAAGTCAAACTTCACAATGTAAATAATTTTTCGCTTGTGCTGTGTGATGGTCAGAGAAAATGGTGGACCACAGCACACAACAAATGTAAAAATAAAGCGCCAGATGCGTGACGATAATTTATTTCACTGATGAGACTGTTCTAAAAAGGCACCTATGATGAATTATACTTAATGAAATACATATATACAAACTAATTAACTGCATATATAATATTCCGACATCACCAGCAAGGAATTCTCACATATAGATAAATTATGACGAGAACACAATGGCAACAGCTTTTCAATGGACAGGTGGAGACCATAGACAACAGACTCAATGGGGATTGGTGGAGACCTTTCACATAACAGTGATGTTCGCATGCTCTACCATAATATTTCTAAATATTTTTTAAGCGCTTGCTCTATAACTCAGAAAAATTGTGTCTTAGTCTACAAGCGTAATTTTAACCATAAATGTTATCATTTATTTTCCACATAATTTTTAATTCCGAGTACTATTTTCTTTTACAATCATCACAAAGTGTGCCAACATAACTTGCATCCTGCAACAACTATCAGCTGACAGTACTTTGCAAATGGGGGCGTTTACTTGCTGTGTCTGTCAAATTTTATTGAAGTTATATGAAACAGAGTTTACGGGGCAACCAACACCTGGTTCTGGAGCAGAGAAGCAGCGGAGTGGAACAGACGGTACTGTGTTGGTCAGCGCAGTACCAGTGCACACCACCCTTCTTCAAGAGTCACCAGCCAGCTACAGCTCCTACTGCAGTGACCAAAGAAGCAGTCCCTGGTATGACAGATACACCAAAGCGAGCAAGTGTCCCAACCAGACCTGTTGTCATTCCAACAGTGGTTAACTTTGTAACAACCAACACACCCCGCATGAGTAGCAAGCCAGAAACCTAATTCAAAAGCATAACTGCAGTCCTAAACTGAGCACGCCTGACCTAGCACGCATAAAACCACATTGACAGTGTCTGTAGTTCTATACGGCAACATGCGTCAATGTTTATGAAACGTGCATCTTGGAGCAACAGGTCTGGATCCCAGTGTCCTTGCGAATGTGGTTCAGGTGTGCGCTCATTCTCTTTTTATGGCTCGCTGATGACTAGTTCCCTTTGTCCTCCAAAACCAGGGACCAGTCACCTGACTACTATGTCAAGCTCGGATAAGGCATGTTTCCCCCCGCTGAGGTGTGATGGGGTTCCTCCCCAGTGTGGTGTTTTCTCCTGGTGTTTCCAGCTGTGGGTATTAACCTTTCTCTTCTTCCCACAGTCTGATGTCTGTACCTTGAATTGCCGGCTGGTGCCATCCCTGACTATGTACGACTTTTATGGTATATGGCCCTGCTCAGCGCAGAACAAATGTGGCACAGGAGTTCCTGTTCTCTTCCGACAGGAATGACTCTGCATACACAATATCCCACAACCTTACTGTAGTTAGTTGCCTGTTCATGCTGGGAGCATCTCTGTTCTGTGCTCACAGTTTGTCGCTTTCCTTAAACACTTGCCTCTACACTAGTGCTGTCAGCATTTCACTTGTAGCTGTGTTAATCCTTCTCTGCAAGTAAAACGAAGTGTCTGCTAAATGCATGTCTGAGCATGATCTTCCCCCATGCATAGCCTTAATTGTACCTTCAATTCCACGCTCCTTCAATAACTGTAATAATGGTAAGGGAGCATATGTCATTTCATGGCAGTTTTTGTGAAGAAATTTTCAGAGTTGTTTTTCATAATCTACATAAGAATGAATAATTTTGATGGTTGTAATCCATATTCTGTTGCATTTAATTTACAAGCTCTACAAAAAGTGTTCTTGGTCTTTTTATGCTAAAACTTATGACTTCTAAAATAAAGTACAAATTAGTGTGTTCAACCTGAATTTTGTGATTATAAGGCACATCACTATAACTTTATGACAGTGCAAGTGAAGAAAAGGTACAATGGGTTTTTAATAATCAAGCACTACATGAAGATTAACTACCTTTGTAGTTCACCCACCAACAGGATGGTGTACCGTTTTGGTGGGTATTATGAAAATAGCACCATTTAGATTACAGTCACTGTAAAAAAAGTTGACTATAAATATATCTGTTATTTATTGACTAAAGTCAAAACCTATAATCTTAAGTTAAAAGTATTTGCGTGAACTTTCAGTAAAAATATAAAAACAAAAGATGCATTTAGTACAGAGATTTGGGCGGCTCTCAGCAAGGTCTTAAGAGCTGGTTACGGTGAAATGAGATGAGAATGGTGCAGCACCTGAATACAAGGGAGGGGGGAAATTGGAGATCCCAGAGAGAAACCTGCAGACCAGCGGCACCATCTGGCACAATTTCTATTTGCGAAAAGCAAGGAGTGACCTGGCCGGGGATTGAGCCCGGTTCGCCAAGGTGGGAAGCGAGCAGTCTAACCGTTCACACACAGTGGCACTTTAAAAGATACGTAGTTTACCCTACAGGATTTTTTCTTTCAATATTTTATTATTGCCATTGTATATTGTCAAGTACATTTTCAAAGTTTGTTATGCAGTAGCTTTTCAATGTATAACTGAGGAATTTCTATGCAAACATTATGTAATTCTTATGCAGTTTGCTATATAATCAACTTTTATGTAACACAGATTGTAAAATATTTTTGTACTAGCTTTTGATGACCGTTGATGGTCTGTATTGTATATTACATGTGGGAATTCTAAACACACAAACAGGAAAGGAAGTGTCCCTCTATTTCACTTGACAAACCCAACTTCAAATATTCCTAACACAACACAATGGGGAAGGGGGTTATTATATTTATATTGGAAATGGTGTAACTCCACTAGCTCAATTGTCGGCAAGCTACTGCCGCATAAATTTCCATATGTGCCAGAATAAAAGTAGGTTGGTTGAAATCTTGAAGTTGCCCCATCCTGCACCACTTAGCAACAGAAACAACAACAAAAGCCAACTTTACTGTTGCTATTAATGATGTGGCAGAGCTTCAGTGATTAGAAAAGCCAAAGCACATTCAGACATGCTAAAATCTCATAGAAGAATTCCTTGTAAAATGGAAAATAAATGCTGTGCCCATGATGAATACGCTAAGTGTTTGACACATACAAATACATGGAACGGCAAAAAAAGACTTCAAAGGATTGGGCCAACCCATTTTAATATCGTAAAGAGTACAATCTTAGCAAATGTTACTAGAGAAAGCCCCTTTCCCACACTGGCACGAAAGATTAATTAACTATAGTCCAGTCTCCACTGGAAGCAACTTTCTCAGAGCCCTGCAAAAATATCTACTTGTAGGCCCGTTTCGTATCCTTCCGCCAAATGTAAACAAACATTGCCATGTAGCATCTGTCAAAATCAATGTTTACATGCCATTGTGTATGTACATGTGTACATATACTTTCGCTACACATAAACATAAATGTTGAAATGTGACTTCTACTTTTATCCCTGTCAAATGTGTTGTTTACTGTTTACAACTTTTCAAAGAATTCTGTCTTAGGTCTATTTCAAAAACAATTTCGTACGAATATTCACAGTTGAGGCCTACAACGTTTTACAAATGCAGAAATTAACTATAGTTCTTACGGTTACATTACGTAAACATATTTGTTTTCCATGACATAGCACATTACACGTAATGCACGTTAATATTTTGCCACGAATGTGTTTAACACTGTTACAACTGCGGGGTAATGAACTGTAGTATTTAACTTTATGTTATTGATATGTGTTGGGTTATTTCTTTAAAAGGGCGGCCTCAGTTTGAATAATGAAGGAATAGACAGTACAACGAAAAAGCGACAATATTATCAAGTACGCAACTCGTGTTGCTCATTTTTGTTATAGAAACTTAAAATATAGCGGTGAACATGCACACAAATAAGCCTACCGTAACTTTTATTCCACTCATATTTATATGTATTGCTACTTACTGTGCATTAGGTTTATTGAAATTTATTGGGGCTGGGCTTGGTTATTTTGTTGGGATTGGTGGTAAATCATGTTACACGACTGTGTTTCAAACACCCAGAGCAAAGGTACAAAGTTGTGATAAATAAACATACGTGGATGTAAATAAATAACTTCATAAAAACTGTTCACATTTACGATGTATAAATAGTTCACATCAAATATTTGAAATCACGTGCACACAGATCCAGCGTAACTATCACCAAACAGCCACACCACGCAATTTCACACGCAGCGGTTAACGAAACACACAGTAACAGTATATTTATTACTGCTGCGGAAACACAGATTTATCACAACATTGTAACTTGCTAAGGTAGGTTTAAAAACGTCTACAAACGTGATGTAATTTGAAGTATTTTTCGGAGTAAGTATAATTTACGCTTAATTTGGTAAAACAGCAACACGCCATGTCATGGCTCGTCACGTCTGCCAACTTCACTTTGTTTCTGCCCCGCCATCATATCTAAATATATTTAAATTAAATAAGTATTCAAACATTAAAATCTCTTTTCAGTTGTAAATTACAAATTCAAAAATCATTATTTTTCTGTAATAAGTATGAAATATGCTACAGTTGAAAACATGTACAACTTTACTGCGTACTAGCGAAGTGAAACTTCCCGAGTGTGAAAGAGACAAAGACATAGAGAGATCAACAAAACTTGCCCAGCAGACAGTTGCTTCAAATTGCTCTCGCTCAATAAAACAACACCGTACCATTACGGCCTACTCACAATATTTTCTGCTGTTATTTTAAACTGTAAAAATGAGATATGTTTCCATCGGGGCTACTTAAATATTTAAAAAGGCACATTTTAATTTACAAATAGTATACTAAAAACTAGGTTAAATAATATTTTAACTGTGAACTATTTCTTACCGGCCATTGCCAACACGTCGCTGCTCTCGATATTGTTAATTCATATTTAAAAAGAAATATATATTACAAGTTATAGAATATATTAAGGTAAAGTTTCATCTATTTAATAATACAGTACTCTAAAGTTAACCATAGAGTTATATATTTGTGGAATACAGGTTATTGAAAAAACAAGTCGACATGTTTTGCCTAGAGTGTTTTTTCAAAGGTTGATTTTCATAAATCGCTTCCAATTGGGAATGGACTATAAATCAACTCAAAAAAATGTTGCTTCATGCAGTAGAGACCAACGAAATTTTGTCTTGTCTTCCCATGAATGTCATGTTTGTCTTCACAGCAATCAAGAAGAGGCAGACACAAATATGACTCTCCATGCCCTGGATACGAAAGAAAGAGGAACTACAAATTAATTTTTCTTTTCTTAGGACAGGGCCCACAGATTCGTGCCATCGATGCCGCTGGTAAACAGGTTTTACATGTGGATTTCCTGTTTCCCCATCCCTTGCCTTCTGGTACTGCTTCATACTCATCTCACTTCACCCTCATCAACTCTCAAAACCTTGACTCACTTACTGTTCTCAGGACACTGATGTGTTGGTGCTAGTTACTAGGTTTTCAAAACTTCCAAATGAATCATTCTTTGCCCTGAACTTTAAAACCATAATTTCAATTGGCAATACAGTACAATCCCGCTTATTCGTGCTTCCCCTAACCGGCTTTTGGCTTATCCGTGTGGCGTTTTGGCTTTTCTCAATAACTTCTGCAGCAAGGCGATACTGTAAAATGTGTCATTTAACAAGCAGCAGTACCTTTACATCTATCGTGCTGCGTGAGCTGATGTAATCTCTTTAAACTGACTGCTGCCACAAAAGCCTGTGTGTCACATCCATTTCCGCTAGTTGAAAAGTGCGTATTCCACTGCCTGGAGACCGTGTCCAAAATGGTGGCGTATTCTGTAATTTGGTATTTTGTATCTTGCGGATGTTAGCAAAAATACAAAATGACAAAGCGTCGTGTTGATTTTCTTACCTTCAAAATACATGCGCGAATGTGTAAATATAATGTTTTTTAAACATATAATTGTTTATAAAATAGGCCTACACTAGCCATGCTTTAAAAAGCAAGAAAGCATTGTTGACAATGTCCTAAGTGAAACTTACAAAATAACAAGTTTGTCATTTCAGATATGGCCCCGCTGCCCCCCTTCCCCTCCTGACACTTATCAAAATTCCTACAACACGTCTTGCCAGTTTATTGACCGCCAGCCCGGGTCATTGTTCACTTTATAGTGTTGTTTTCTCAACGTCAACAAAGCGTAAAAGGGCATTTTAAACTATCCCAAAGAAGTCAGGAAAATTTTTTTGAATATGGTGTGTTATCAACAAAAACTGTCTTGGTGCCAAGGGAAAAAAATTTGAAGAATTTTTCAATAAAAGCAGGGTTCAACTGTTCTTACATTTTTTCATGTAACTTGTGAAAATTTTTACAAAAAATGTAACATTTCCGAAGTTTTAAACTTGTGTGAGTAAAATTTAAATAAGCTCCTAGTAATAGAGATTGTACTATATTGTTTAAATTCCACGTTGCCTCTTGTAAAATCCCGTTATAGTCTTTATTGCATTGCATTCTAGACTTTCAACTAATTCTGCCATGTAATTGGATGAGTCCGAGTGATCCACGCTGAGAAAGCCACACACACAACTACGCACCGCTTATCTATGTCGCCCGCCCAATGTGCCCGCGGCTGGCACAGGCTGTGTACACTTGATGCGCTGTCAATTAACTATACTCGGAGCAACATAAATATCAGTTAAAGTATTGTAACTTTAAATCCCACACATACAGTGAGTAATCTGTGTTTGCTTTGAAATGTATAATAGATACTTTGTTTTATCACGATTTTTGGAGCCAATATCACTGTTCCATTAATAGTAAAATTGTGTAAATTCTATTATCCAAGTTTTTTTAATACAAATCCGCTTATTCGTGTTTTCTCCAGCCCCGGTGCGTGCATGTGTGAAGGAAATGACAAACTTTGTAGCAATGACTACACAAGTTTTCCAAAATTTATTAAATCAGACAGTGAAGATGATTTCAAAGATAATAAAACATTGCTATTCTACACTATCGACCAAAAAATAATTGGGCACCTGTCCACGATGTTTGCTCAGTGGTTGTCACCCCATTAGAAACTCGTAGGGCCACCTCTTGTGGCTATAACAGCAGCCACCCTGTCTGGCATGCTCTCCACGAGTGTTTGCAGGACATCCACGGGGATTCTTTGCCATTCCTCTTGCAACTATTCCACGAGTTCAGCAATAGATTTTGGCAGCACCTGACGAGCCCTCACCCAGCAATCCAATTCGTCCCAAAGATGTTCTATAGGGTTGAGGTTGGAGCTCTGGGCAGGCCAGTCCAGTCAGTGAACATTGTTGTCGGCATACCACTGCATAGTAGCCCTTGAAACATCGCACCTGGCATTGTCATCCTGGAAGTAACACGGGTCCATTCCATAAAAACACCACAATGTTGGGAGCATTTCATTATCCAGAATGTTACAATAGGCCTCTGTGTTCATGCTACCATGCACAAACACCAGCGGTCCTACGCCGAAGGCCATGAAACAACCCCATACCATCACTCCACCACCACCGAATTTCCTAGTTGGCAGTATACAATCCGACGGAAGCTGTTCCCCGTATAGACGCCACACCCATACACGTCCATTGGATCGGAATAATGTAAACCTCGCCTCAACACTCCACGCAACCAATTTCTACTGCTCCGGTGTCCAGTTACGATGGTCCAAACACCACGAGTCGCCGAGCTTTATTGCTTGTCGTGATATGGGGTTTATGTGCAGCTACTCTTCCGAAATATCCCAGTCGGTGGGCTTCTGTACGCAATGTTTCAATGGAAACCGATACTCCTGTTGTTGCATGAAACTCCCGTCGGATGATAGCCATGGGTTGTGCCCTATTTTTCACAATTTTACGTTTCAGTGTTTTGCGGTTTCTGTTGGTCAAGATTGGAGGTCGTCCAGAACATGCAGCATTGGCACAATGCCCATTGACCTTCCACTTACGCAGGATGAATGCAACCACTGATTTGGGTCTGTTTACCTTCCTTGCAATCGCCCGGCTAGACAGCCCACAATTATGCCCTTATCGAAGTCCGATAGCTCTGTACCTCGTGGCATCTCCTTGTCAACTGGTTCTACACTGGCCTGCAGCATGTGGCAGCTATACAAGTCAACTGATGTGCTGAATTACCTATCTTCACAGGTGTCCAATTACTTTTTGGGCAATTTTTTTTGTGTGCGCGCGTGTGCATATATATAGACACACACACACACAGATATATCACTAATTTATTCTTCATATAATCTTGGAAACTGGTTATATCCAGAATAAAATATTATTTTGCTTGCAGTTAGGTATTAAATACTTTACTAGGTGTTTTCTATTGTTATTGTTGCCCTATTTTGTGGTCAGTGTAGGGAAACCATCCTATTAAAATTAATGTAGTACACAATACATGAATCCGACCATACATGTCTCCACCACTTTGGCTGCACAGTGCTTTGTTTCAGCATTTAGGAAATTGCTTAAATTCTGTAAGCCAAGAAAATTTAATCCTAAATATTAAAGAATGCATGTAGTTTACCTTCTGATGTCAAAGTGATATTTAGAATTACACCAAATGGACTTCTAAACATCTTGCATATCTATATAAATTAAGGGAGAACAACTGTGTTGCAAGGTCTTGATAAAGCTAACACTAGTTATAGAGGATAATGAAATTTTAATGTGAAAACCACACATAGAATACATTAAATGCATCCGTTAATTCAAAACAAATGTCAATATACTGTAAGAAAGAAAACATTATTTACAGCATATAGTCATATTTTATGTCAATTGGAATAAGAAACTGCACAAAAATCAGATTGTTCCCCTATTTTTGGTATTTCTGACAGTACATAACACAGACCTTCAAGTCAAATTAAAATATGCAGGCTGTTACAGTAAAAAAAAAAGTCAATGTGACTGAAACGAGACTGGCACTGACTAGAGTAGCAGTTGGCTGCACAATCCAATGGATACACCAGGTTTGAAGCCAGCTTGAAAATGCAAGAGGTGAACGCGGTGTGAGTGGAGCATTGGTGGAACAAAGCGGGAGGAAATGGGAAAATACCCAGAAAACCTCTACATCACAATAATGTTGCTACACTGTCTTCCAGACGTTCACCAGATGTGCTTAGAATGTGGACCTCTCCATCGCCTGTCTGCAGATGCACTGGTTCCCATTGCCAAGCAGCTTGGTCATCCACTTCTAGCTTGCAAAGCCTATCATAACTTGACCATTGGCCCTTTAGCAGTCACTTTCCACTTTACTGTTCTCGCAGGACTTTCACAGCTTTAGTAGCAGTCTGGGACCTACACAGTCCTTACAATACTTTATCCTCGCAGTAATTCCCAGCTTCATGCTGCTTACATTCTCTCGCAACATGGACAAAGGGCTAGACTTTTCCTATTAGTCAGAAACAAACCTTGCTTAGCACAGAAGTGAAAGTTTCATGCCCATTACGACCTACTATTTTCCAACTTTAGCAATGTATCACAGCGTGTCAGCACCAAGAATGCATTTAACATCTAGTTAGTGGTGTGTAAACACCCAAGACCTGCAGATTCATCATTACCCCTACTTAAAACATTTGTGTTACATACACCTACCTAACGCCAAATGACATAAAATTTCTTCAAATTTATGTTACATTTCAATGCCTAGAAGTCTTGGGCCTGGCACATCTTGCATCTGTCATCAACTACTGTGTGAACGTAATGGTGGTACGTCTGAAGAGCTAAGTGCACATATGAAATATTTCATACAGCATGAAGCTTTCCTGGATGAAATAGGCATACAGTTTTACTGGTGTAACAACCAACTTGCAAATTTCTCTGATGGATCATGGCATGTACTAAATAATAGTAGAGCCACTGCACAGCTCATTGATTAAACAGCTCCCACAGATAAAGGATCTAAAATAATGCCTCACATGGAGATTTAAGATTGTATTGCTCTTGATGAGACCAAACAGGATGTGAGTACTTGGCTAAGTCTTTTATGAAACAAAGCTTATGAGTTGCACTGCTAGTGGTTGGTTGTCGCCAATGCCCACAGCATAGAGAGGCTCCTGGATGATAAATGTCCCTGGCTGGGGAAGTTCATTGTCCAACTGCACGTTAGCTACAGTCAATGGTTCACCAGACAATAAATTTAAACTCTCTTCGTGCTTTTGCCCATGTTCTTGGCTGGAAAAAAAAACATCTTTTATTAGGTTAGTACACGTGAATACATACATATAAATAGCAAGGCAACTAAATTTTTGCATGCAGAGGCAATTACAACAGTTCACCAATTGGAACAGCTCCCTCAGGTGACAAGTGATAGCAATTTGGTTGGTGGTGTGTTGGTGACCAGTGAACTTAGTTGCCAGAATGTGGAGTAAGGTGCAGCAAGAAGTTAAAATGTACAGGGGACATAACACCCCTCATTCCAAATTCTCTCATGTAAATGTTTTGAAAATAAAATATCAGAACTGTTTAAAATACTGATTTTGTTTGATTATTTGAAAACTGCTTTCTAAAATTATACATAATGTACAAGTACCCTTTCTCATGCCATCACTCAAAAGCCTAGATATGCTCCTGGTCAGCTGGGTCCTATTCATGATGCGAAGATGCAAAGGAATTTGCTTATAATGGCACCACCTGGAGGTTGCCTGACTTTAGCAACTAATTAATGGGAAAGTTTTCTGCACAATGGTTTAGGGTGGTGGAGCCCTCCCAGTCTGTTGCTGCATGTGATGCTACATGTGCAACAATTGACTTCTCCTGTAAGTTGATTTAGCTACCAGCTATGGGTCTTTTGTGTCTGCTTTGTGAACTGATCTGGTGAGATCTGTGTAGTTTGCCTTGCAGTGATTGCACTGTAGCACTGTTGTAGCTGCTCTGGATATGGTACGTTGGTCAGTAAGTCTGCTGTTGAAAGAAGTGGATGGTTGGTAGAGGAGTTGCAGTGTGGACAGTTGTAAGGATTGATATTCTGAAGGTGGCAATTGCACTCTTTAACTGTAGCACACACTTGTAGTTTCCTGTGCACTAGCTTCTTGTGAAGGTTAGGTCATCATGTAAAAATAAATCTGGGTAGTTTTGAGAAAAAGTTTAGCATGAATGGTGAGGAAGCTAGGATTCATGTCCAGAGCTGAGGATTGTCCTGGATTCATTCAAGCCTTCAAGATATTGCACAACTAGGGGGATAACTGAGTTGTAGACCTTGATTTTCATTCTGTCTGAAATGGTCTGTTGAATCTGCTGGTGGACAAGAGGGCTCATATGGCCCTCCTTCTCTCCCCTCCAACAAAGGGAAACCCAGGCTATTTGATCACGTTGTTTTTTCAGGTCAGTGTGGGTATAGTAGATGCACTTCATGGAAAGACTGAATGGTAGGTATTATTATTTTTTTTCAAGGATAGGCAGTAAGCATCAAAATGTAGGTACTTAAGGCAGCATTTAGGTTTGGTACGTGTACACTGTGAAGGCCTAGCTTGATAACTTGGAATATGACTGCATAAACTTAAGCAAACTGCGTTTGGTTGTTTTGTGAATAAAATGGTCCTTGTTGTGTTGAAGTCCAAATTATGAGTAACTTATATTGTTGACAAATCATATCCACCAATACTGTTGCACTGGTTGGTGGCTAAGAAAGCTTTAGTTCAATTTGTCCATCACAAGAATGGGACAGTTTGGGCCCACGCAAGCACCCATAGCCGTACCTTGAAAGTGACAATATTTGTCTTGGAAACTGTCGTTATTACTGCTAAGAGTGAGCATTGCAAATGAGACCTGGAATCCTGCAGAAAATTTGCTACTGGATGTTCTCTGGTTCAAATAACAGTGCACTGATGACAGTCCAAATGTGAGGAGAATGTTGTTGTTGAAGGATGTGACAAAGAGTAATCTCGGATGTTCCAGTAAATGGCCAGAGATTTTGATATGGGATGGTAACTGTTGTATCAACAAGTGTAAAAATTCTGAGTGGGGCTGCCATATCCTGATACACAATTGGACATCTTGGGGGACAGACCATTCCATAAATATTGTATCTCACATTAGTACAAATTATTTAATTAATTTTATTGATGCGCAAAAAATGAATTGTGGACATTTATAAGTTATGCTTTCAAAACGTCCCAGTAAGCACTGTTCGGAAATACATATGTAACATTACAATGTATTTTGTTTACAAGTAGCAGGAGGATACGTGACTGGCTCCTGACAATAGAATTTTAGCAGGGCTTTAAAAATGTGTAAAGTAACCATGAATGGCCAATATAACCAAATTTACAGTGCAGCAGTATTTCATTCAGTGTTATCGTACACCCTTTTGATGGACAACCTGCATTTTCTGAACGCCTAGCCAAAAAAATGATTAAAAAGTAAAACTGAGCATATCATCTGATAATGGCACTTTGCACACGTAACCATGTTGACTGACTTACAGATTATTACAATTTTATGTGCAACCTGGGTCTAGGTAAGTGCCAAGCCCTCCCCCCTAGGAGCCTGAAAGCCCGATGCTCCGTTTATGGGGTAATTTTTGTGTTTGGGCACGTTCTTTGGGAGCTTGTATAATTTGTAGCTCTGAAAGTGGTTAGACTGAAGTTACTGTCAGAGTAAATGACCGAGAAGAGGTAAATACGGCGGTGGTGATTGGCTTAGCTTATAACAAACTGCTAGGCATGTAACCTGGTTTTTAACGGTGGAAACTGTGGCAGGCCTAACTGGTTCAGGATAACATTTGGGTGGAGTTGGCAGCAGTAGTAAAATAGTTCTGAGCACTGCAAAACAGCCTGGTAGGTAAACTGTAGCAAAATTCCAGATGAATGTCCTTAGAGGGAGTGTGGAAGTTGGTTCCCTCCCTCAAAAATCATTTAGCCAATGCAGCAGCTAACTTTTCAACCTTTGCCCTCCCTGCTCTATGGTGGGGAATGTGGCAAGGTGCATACTTAAGTGTAGGACAGGTTGTGTGGTAAAGTAAAATGGCCGGGACTGTGTGAATGGAAAGAGCGGGTGTTACAGGAAGCTGAAGTCTCTCTCTGGTGTTGGTGCTCTTCTGTCCACTTCCCAATGGAGGGCATCCCACCACCTGAAGGTGGCGAGTCCCGTTCCTCGAATGAGTGATTCGCAGAGAAGAGGCAGTATTGCTGGTAGCCAGATACCCAGACTGAGGTAGAGAGCAGTTCCCAGTGTGTACTAAGTGTGAACAGAGAACTTTGGGTCTCAGACCGTCCCTGAGCCTGAGAGGGTGGTACATTATTAGTATTAGGAAGGATGCAAAGTGAACAACAAAGTAAAAGATTGGAGTTATTGAATAAATGGAATTATTGAAACACCACATATCCCAGCCTGTGCTCAGGATGTTTCAAGAGTAAGGTAACCTAACTGCCAAAAGTGTAGATTACTCACATAGAGAACGATGGGGTAAGGGTGACCACTGCCACGCAAACAGCTAGGTGCCTGGCGTGGACGTGCCAACACAGTGATACAAGCTCCTTATCCATAAAGTGGGTGGTATCTTGAGAGACAAACTGGTGTGCGGAGCACAGTGGATGGTCTTGGACACAAAGCTACCATACAGTCGCAAACTTAGGTAGGCAGCTGGATAGCACAGACATTGAGCAGATATGAACTGCCATAATGGGCCCTTTGTAAGGCCTATTTATACCTATCCGGCCAGGATGAGTGGGAAGGGGGGGGGGGGGGGAAAGCTTGCTTCACTGGATGTGTGGCTGGGAATACACATTCTTTACCCCTGCCTGAAGTACTGTCCCAAGGGCAGAACGTATGAAGCGGACAACGCACCTTTCTCAGCTTGTAAGTAGGTGACGGAGCTGACATTGCTGGAACTGACAGTGGCATGGCTTAACATGAGGGTGTGCAGCTGAAGTGGAGGCCCAATGAGATAATGGCCATCACCAGTGGTACGTCTAATTAGAATAAAAATTACAGTATTTACTTTTGTAGCACCCACTCCCATGTAATAAGACCCACACCACATATTTTGAATATCCTCCATGGAAAAAAATATTTTCACACATTCAGTTCTACAAACTTGTGTTTAGTACTCAGCTCTGTTGCACAAGCTATACATATGTTACAAAACTAAATATGGCACAAGCTATACCTTAGCTAGTAAAAAAAAAATCCACAATATACTTGTGATTTAGGCAATTTTCTCCTCCCAGCAACATGCAGAGCTGCCTGCTGGGCGTACGGATCAGGCGATCAATAGCACTACTGGAAACTGTTCCTCACAGAGTATAGTCAAGAGTACAAAAAAATAGACAAGATATTTAAACACACAAGGCCTCTTATCTTATGGCACATCAATTTAAACTTAGCGAAAAAAGGAACAACTTTAACAAAAACTTTAAATGTGGACTGTTTGCCTGCTGGGCTGACCACCAGCCGCTTACTTGCAGACTCACCTGAAAGCTGCACTCCCACCCCAGCTTCCATAATAATAACCATACTTACTTGAATCTAAGGTGCTATTGATTGTAAGATGTATCCCAATTTCAGCGTTTAAAATGTCTTAAAAAGCTTACATGCAAATCTAAGATGCAATTTGATTTAATACAACCACTAACATGTAAAGCCTGTCCCCTCCCCTTCCAAAACAAGTTACCTTGCTCAGCTTTGGCCTTGTGAACAACTGCTTCCAATCAACCAACAGATAAAGCTTGGTTTATAACTAAAATATTATTCATTAATAATTATATAATAACTGCGGTTCTCGCATACGGGAACTACATCTTCTGGATTTATAATTCACAATTCATCTGATAATTCTTAAGGCCAGCCAATGAAAACTTGCGACAAGGCTCCTGTCCCGTTAACATTTGTTCCTAAGCTAACCTCGTGTAACAACTGTATTTAAACAGATCATACTTCAAAGCAGACATTAACTAGCACATAAGCTTACTTTGGTGAACAAATACTATCATAAACATGTGCAACACATGCCTTTTTAATATTTTTATGCTTACAGTACTGTAAATAACAGTTTCCCACCAATAAAACTGACTGCCCTACTCAGATTGTCACTGCCACGCAGGTTTTACTTAAGATATGAAATATGTGTTCATTTAACACAGAAAATCCTAACTCTGCACTATCTGCTGAGTTTAATTATAAACCAACACATAAGATGAAGCACTTTCTCTAGTTCTGTAGACGTTATAATATATAATTTAACACTTAATTTTTCTGTTATAAACTCAGCTAAGTCTGACAGTGACAGTTAAAATTTATAAACTTTTCTGTTGATACATAGGTTTCTCACATAACTAACTTTATTTCACTTCAGAAATATTGTGCAACTTACATTTATTTCACATCCCATTTCTTGTGCAACATACTATTAAATAGTCCATTCAGGGTTACTTTACACTTTTCTGAAGCCCTGCTAAATTTTTACTTTTAATTACAGATTACATATCCTTCTGCTACATGTAAACATACACACTGACATGTGGCTTCTACATTTTAATGGTCAAATGCACTGTTTACTGTTGATGAATGACACAGTCCGCATCTTTGATGCACACTCTACAAAACAACTTCGCCTCATCTTGAGAGCAATTCTCAACCCTTTTGGCAAGTCATTAACCCAAACAGTACTGACGAGACGGGACATGTGCCTACAGGATACGATGGCACAATGTCAGAAGCAACTACAGACACGTGATCCTAGCTTGTACTGTTTGCTTTGCAGAGAATCCTCGAGAAGCCGTCACATCAACACCCCCGACGAAAATTGTACTGTCTACTGAGCCACCACTCCCTCCAACCAAGGTCACACTAGTTCCAGAGAGAGGCTGAAGATAAGGGCCTCAGCAGTTAACCCATGTGGCCAAGGCTATCACTCTCCACACCTCACGCCTCCGAGCGCCGAGCGCCTATACGAGATTAGTAGTAGTAAAAAAAAAACTCCAGTCTCTGATCCTCCACCGCTCCCATATAGGGCCAGAGGTAGCATTGGGGTGCGCGACCACTGGTACATCCGCAGATTCCACTGCTCTCCTGGGCTGGAATCTCTACCAGAAGCCTACACTGCTGCAACCACTGCAGATCCCCTGCTTCTGGGAGACTGGACCCCTCCAGAGGCTCCTAAAGACGTCGCATGTCGCTCCCTCCTTACCACCCCCAGGTGTTGAACCCAGAACCCTGGTAACAGGTCATGTTGAAGTCCCTTCACGACCTTCCCCTGCCCACCGGACGGTGCTGGAATTGCCGACATTAACCCCCCTGGTAGTTGTCCCTATTCTTGTTCCTTCAGAACAAATCACCAGTCAGTTATGAGTTGTCAAATACTTAAATTTGTAACACTAATGATCACCTATTCCATTTATATTAATTACCAGGTCACCTTCACCTGGATTGCTTAGGTTTAACTTCCGAATCAAAGTAATCTAGTGTAGCAGGTAGTACAATGCTGTGTTTTATTACTACGTAATATTACACGCAAATTTTACCTACTCTCTGTGTATTGATTTTCTTTGTGTAAAACATCATAGTTTTCCTACGCAGTTCAGGCCTATAAAGTGAAGCTGGCGACATAACTAAGCAACAAGCCAGATACACACACATTAAGTGGTCACCCCGAGGTCTGCTGCCCGGTACACTTCGATAGAGCCCATACCACCAGGAATTCCTCCGTCAGGCAAATCAGTGACTCAGGTTATTCAATATTCTGCCACCACTCTTTATGGGGCCGGAAAGGGGCTGGAATTAACTCTGACCATCTGACTTCCTGCGGATACCACACCTGGGTATTCCTGTCAGGAAGTGACTTGAGCACTCCACGTTCTGTCCAACACTCTCTATAGGGTCGGGTGAAAGGAACACAGGGTGCTGCTCTCGTTACAAGACTGGGATTACTCAGAAGTACACTATAGGGAATTGCAAGCACTGGCTCTACTTTCGTGCAGCCTCAGTTGTACCCTTAATCTCCTATACCCTGCACTCGGAAGGGAGGTAAACAGAGAAGGTTAAGACAGGTATGCCTTACACTCGGAAGGGAGGTAAACAGAGATGGTTAAGACAGGCAACTGCTGCCCCTGTAACTAGACTGCTATGCGACCCTCAGTCAGAAGTTGCACTTTGCACCCGTCCTTACTGCCTACACCTTTATTCCCTCCTTTAATTAAACTTAAAAACCCTCCTCATCCCATACTAGAAGTCTTCTTAAGGGGTGAAGAACCTCCTCTTGGCACCACAAACCTCTCGTTTTGCAGTTCCATTCATCCACCTACAGCTAACAGCAGTTTACCATAGAGCCAGAATACTTCACTGTCCTTGAGTCACCCAGGAGATCAACAGCCCTCGCCATGACAAGAATTCTCCAGCCGGCAGCACACACTACCTCAGAAGAGCAACATGTTTACAGGTAATTGTGATAACAAGGGTCAGCTGACTCATGGGGTCGTGACAGTGGTTTTGGACTTTCCCACTTAAATGTTGCGTGATGAAGGTCACCATAATTAACCCCAAAGGTCTTAGATCATTATTTGATGTGGCTAGTCCCTCTAAGTGATTGTTGATTCAATTAACTTCCCCCCTGAGCACGCATCAAATCTGTTTTCGTGGCACTCAACATGGGGCTAATGCTGTTATAGTCTCGACTAGGCAGCAGGACCAAGCCAGATGACCCCACATAAACGCCCTCGTAGGCCGTCACTCAAACCTAAATTGGTTTTCATGGCACCCAACGTAGGGCCTTAGCAGTTATAGTCCCGACTAAGCAACTTGACCACATCAGCCGACCCGCATAAACGAACACATCGATCGTCACCCGAACCTGATCGGTTTTGTGGACTCTTAAACTGTTATAGTTCAGACTAGACAGTTAGACAAACCACCCACATCTCCAGTTAGTTTCTTAGCTGGATGGCTAAGTCACTATCAACTAGTGCAATAATAGCCAGGAGTCAAACCCCTCCAAGGACTTCAGGGAGTCCTGCCTAAATGCCCTGTGGTGCTCAACACATCTTTCCATCACGTCTGACTCTGGACAGAGTCTCCTTGACGCTCCCGATACCACATTGATTGATAACCAATCTCTCGATATGATCAAGAAGTGCTCTATGGACACATGACCCTGGCACGGGGGTCCGTGTGATCCATTGCGCACATTGCTCCCGACGCTACCACTACCAATGTTTGGGGTGGGTAGATGAACCCAGGTACACAGACGGCTTGGAGTACCGCTGTGTAGACTGCCGCCAAAGCCACACAGCCCGCTGCAATTAGCTCGAATGCACCTGACAGGGCAATTATATGGTGCGGTGTGTAGTTTGTGCACACGAGTTTCACCACTTGTGGATCGGATGGCCTGAAGAGCGAGTCACGCATCCTTGAATGGTGTACCAGTGTGAGGTCTGCCAGTATGCACAAGACTACCGACCATCCAACCCTGGACAACCCCAGAGCCCTGTCACGGCTGCCCTGGTCACGTCATAATTTCAGTTACCTGAATTCTGAGGTCAACCACACGAGGACCCAATTTCCTTCACAAAGGAATGTGAAAGAGAATTTAAAGCCCACAGAATCCATCCAAAACAATGTGTTACAAGTACCCAGAAGCAACTCTGAGGGAAAGCCTTCGAGTGGCGGGAGAAGTATGGAGAGTTCGTGATAGAGGGGCAGGAACTTTGCTCCATGTTTTCCTCCCCGTTTACCGGAGAGGAAGTGCTGGCTGCCCTCACCACTGAATTACACACACAAGCCCAAGCTCGAGAGGAAGAAGCGGAGTCGTGTATACGCAAGGAGGTGCAAATGTACCGGCGTAATTACCCACGAGAGACTGAAGAGAGCTGTGTGCGTACAAAACCTACCACTATGGATGAACTTGTGGAGTGAGCGAAGGAGATAAAAAAAAAAGAACAAGGCACACGTCTTGCTAGACAACTCACGTGCTGCCAAGGTTGCCGACCCAACCCCTCCTCCTACTCTCAAGCGGAAGGTCGGCCACAGTCCACCGCCTCCCCTTGCCACCACTTCACCGGTGCTGGTTCTGATGGGCTGGCATCTCAACAGAGATTGCCCTACCCTCTAAGGGCAAGATGGGGAAGGGAGAAAAAACCACAAAACACGGGCGCCAGATGTGCCAACGTGTCATTCACATACTAAGGGAACTGCCCAGCCGGGAAACGCTACGGCTGGGATGTGCGCAGGGCTGCCATTTCCGGCAAGAAGGGCCCCCCCCCCAACATCACAAAACTGAACCATTCCTACGAGGAGAACTTTCCACCCGAAGCTCTGCAAATCTAAGTGGAGATAAATGTCAACCATACTTACCTTTACTTGACTCCGCTGCCACGAGGAACTTCATACAAAGTGACCTGACAGAGGAGAAGAAAACTGAATTACTCCCGCAACTTCACCTTTTTAGGATAGCTCATTCTAGTCAATCCCTGAAGGTCGATGGGAAGACCATCCTTACTGTAGGCAGCCATCACTTCACCCAAAGCCAAATTCACAGTATCACCTGATATTGCGAAGGAGGTTATTTTGGGCCAGTCCTGGCTCAACTCCCAACAATGTGTGATGGGCCACTGTAAGAAAATTTTTTGCATCTCAGGAAAAAGAACTGCATTACAATCTACTGGGAACTTGGCCTGGAGGCTACAGTAGCACCCCCTATTGACACCACAGATATACAACACGAACTTCAACCCACAAATTTTTTCAGAACTATGGAAAATTCTAAATGAACACTCAAGTGTTTTCTGACACCAAGGATCACCATGACAGACATGTAGTATCCAACACACAATATGGCCAACTACGGATGTACCGGTGTATAATCGTCCCTTTAAGGTGTCAGCCAGAAGGCAACACGAAATCCTTCAGCAAGTGGAGGAAATGAAAGAGCAGTGAATTGTGGAGCCGTCATATTCCTTGTACAACTCACGTGTTGTACTAGTACAAAAAAAAAAAAGGAGGTTTACGATTCTGCATGAACTATAAATACCTAAATGATGCGACTTACCCAATTGCCCCTCCCTTCATGGAACTCAAAAATACTCTCCGGGATATTGGGGAGGCCTCCATCTTCAGTACGCTGAATTTTAAGTCTGGTTACTAGCAGATTGTAGTCCACCCCGATAGCCGGAAATACACTGCTTTTACCACTCCTGAAGGGGAGACGCTTCAATTCAAGGTCATGCTTTTTGGATTGAAAATCGCCCCCTCCACCATCCAAAGACTGATGGCTGCAGAAGTACTAACAGGCTGTATAGGACAGTTCTGCTTTGCGTACTTGGACATCGTTATTGTGTACTCCAAGACGTGGGAGGAGCACTTTTCTCACCTCCTGATTCCTTGAACCACTCGAAATGCACTGCCTCACGTGAAAACTTCCCAAGAGCCACTTTGGAAAAACATCCATCGAGTACCTTGGCCACGTAGTGACCTCAGAAGGTAACTTTTCCCAGACCAAGACAAATTTGCACCATACAGGAGGCCGAACGACTGACAAATAAGCAGTAGCTTTGCCGCATCTTAGGGCTATGTAATTAGCTACAAAGCTTCGTACCCAAAACAGCGCTCCAAATGGCTCCTCTCCACAGCCTTCTTGAAAAGGAAGCACGTTGGAAGTGGACACAAGCCCACCAAGACGTCTCCCTAACCATCAAACGTAGCTTTACCAATATCTCACAGTTACACTGCCCACAAGAGGGAAAACCTCTTATCTTGCAGATGGACACACGCCAGGAGGACGCCTCGGGGCTGCCACAGGTTATCCCTATGCCAGCACCCAACTCAACAAGACAGAAAAGCATTACCATATGAACAAGCAGAAATATCTTGCTGTTATATGGGCCGTACACAAGTACAGGTACCATCTTGATGGCAGGCATTTCTTGTTACAAACAGTTAGATAAAAAAAAAATGGCTTACCATTGCGGTAAATACGGTATATTTGCTTCTGACTGGGAAAAATTCCCGTTGCCAGTGTCAATGTAGAGAAGTTTCATTTTGTCATGTTACAGAACAAGAACGTACCGGAGTTTATTTGCCTCTCTGATGGCTGTGTGCGCCCATTTATCTTTGGTATGTTGTACGTTTATTTTCTTTTGGAGTGCGTTTATTTAATCATAACCAAACTTTTACATTTGGTCTGTAATTACAGTTACATACATGTTTACTGTATCTAAGCTTTATTATTGAGTGAATGTTCCTAGAATTAGTTAACAATGACAAACCAACGAGACAGAAATTGTCTTACCATTGAACAGAAAATGGAAATCCTTAAACGCATTGATGTACACAGGCACACGTCTCCTTATCTAAGGAACTAGGGCCGATGCAAAAGAAAACAAAGTGTATTAAAACTTCAAATTTTTTTGACCTACATGAATGTACACAGGTTGTGAACATTACTTACATAAAATTATTTCAAACAAAAGGTAAATTACCTTTAACTTAGTGTTTCCCTTCATTTATACCATTTTTTTTCTCTATCCCTTGAAAAGTGTAAGATAAGAATTCTTCAGTAGTAAGGCACTTAAGTGGCTCCACGAGTCACGTAACCAAAAAGCAAAACTTGGATGGTGGGAAATGTTCCTGATGGAGTTTGACTTCTCAGTGCAACACTATCCAGGCAAGTTAAATGACCTCCTAGACGTGCTCTCGCATCTACCTGCCATAGAAGAGGAACCAACTGAGGAGGAAGAGTGGGAGAAGCTCACTCCTCCCCCTGCCCCTAAACAAAACCCTGATGAGGTTCTAAGACTCCAACAGTCACGTACCACAAGAGAGAGCAAGTCTCTTTGTACCAACAGCAAGGTCCAGATATCCAACGCTTCATTAAAAATGTCACGCATAGATATTGGTTACGAGACAACCTCGTTGTGGTCCCATAACGGTCACCCAAAGGCACCTTGGAAAATCTGGATACCTCAAACCCTCAGAGCAGATATGTACTACCACCACTATAGTCATCAATAAGCCAGACACCCAGGTAATCAAGACGCTGCGGTTTATCTAAGAGCGTTACATATGGGATGGCATTAGCAGAGATGTCAGGCGACATGTAGCTGGATGTGAAACCTGCTGCTGGGGCAAGATGTACCATGAACACCCTCCCTCATCAACACCCAGACGGCCAACCATGGCGTGGACGCATCTAGTTGCTGATATTATGGACCCATACCCCCGTAGCACCCAAGGGAACCGGTACCTGTTGGTGGTGACAGACATGTTTTCCCGCTGGGTGGACACGTTTCCACTTCCCAGCCAGGAAACCGGTAATATTCTCCACAAGCTGAACGTGGAAATATTCCCTCGTTGGGGTTACCCTCAGGTAATTCTCAGTGTGGGTGAGGACCACAGGCATAGGTATAAAACCATCCCTTTAATCCTCTTCGCCCTCTGCTTCTAAGAGAACGAAGCCTTATAATCTAACCCAAATCAGCTCCTCCTCGGACGTATACTCAGACGTCCTGTGGACTGGCAGTAAGAGTTGTTTTTGCCAGTGAATTTCGCATTAACAGTATATGTAAAAATACATGTATTCAAAGCCTTGTGGGTTTAAAATCACTTAATTATTTTATACTGACATTTGTTGAATATGCTGGCGAATGTGAGATGCCATCCATTGTTTAGATGGAGCCCATTCAAAACTTAAAAATTCACAAAAAAAGGTGTGTGATAGAAGTGAGTCAATACTGTACCTGCTTTGTTTCTATAAACACCACATGGCTGACACCACTAACCCCTCTATAGCCATTCACTCGTTGGCAGGAGTATGTTGACTATTTCAAGTCCTGTATTTTTCTCCAAAAACTTAAATCTCCATGTAAGACCAGCACCCCTAATTTTCAAATTTCTTTCTGAGAAAAAAATTGCTGGTGGTACATGGGCAAATATGGTATTCACTGATATTTGAGAATTTTTTTTTTTTTTACCATGCCTTATTTCTGAATGCACAAAAGACAGAAAACAAACTTATCACATTACAGATGTATGAACCATTTGAATGATATGGCTTATAAAGCTAAACTACAATGCATGGTTGCAAGCACTTATTTTTCTCGAACAACAGCCTTAATCTGAAATGTAAACAACATTGAAGACATGATTATACAGGCCGCAGATTTTACTCTCGTCCACATTGCTGCCAAAACCAGAGATATCTAATTTGAAACATTACGAATAAAACAGATTTAGAACACTGAACTGACAAAGTGCAATTCAAATTCTCTTACTGACTGTTATGGTTGTACCTTCCCCTTACTAGAGCATGCTTCTTTCTATTAATGTTACCACCCCTTTTTCCAACTGGCCATCAATCAATACTTTTCTACATCCCTCGTTATTATAATTCAACGTTGCCCACGAGCTGGACAGCAAACCAATCAAGGCAGAGCGGTGAGGGAAGAGGTGGTACCACCTTGGTGGAGAAAGGGATGTGACACGTTCTTACACTTTCTTTTTGTGTATACAAGATGCAGAGAAAAGCTCACACACTTAATTTCAGCTCATAAAAAGAGTGATAAACCTCATCACACAGAATCCGATTCATATGGATATCTCATTTGTACAGGTAGATTTTCAGGAAAAAAAAAAAAAAAATAAATAAATAAATAAATAAAAAATAAAATAAAGAACAACTGAAATCTACAACATTTAAAAACATTATCAGACTCGTGCATAATGCACTGCATCCGGGGAGGGGGGAGAAATTCATAATTCATGAAAATTTTCAGTAGCTACATTATTAGCTAGCAGCGCGTAAGTAAGGTTGTTGACCTGTCTGTTGTTCCCATCCATAGGCACAGTGCTGGTCTCTGTTGGTGCAGTTCTCTTTTTTCACGCTGTACTTGTCTACTGGCAGGAGTAGCTTTGGTCTACGCAGCTGTTCTGGCACCCGCCAGGTGACAGGACAATTGGGTCTTAAGTGGCTGTAAGGTATGTGCATAGCGGCTGTGCAGATATGTTTGGTGAGGATGCCTCAACTTTGGGAGAGGCATTAGGGAGCTCGAGGCCATCTTCAGTCCTTGTGGCGGGGGGCGAGTTTTCGGGTCTCGAATCTATACCAGGCCTTAACTTGCTGTAAAACTGCACCCAGTTTAGCTACGTTACACAAACCTGTTAGAGGATTATTGAACCACTTCGGTGTAAGGGGGTTCTCATGGTGGACCTAGGAGAACCAGTTCAGTTTTCAAGTGTGATCTCGAAGGCAGGGACCCAGAATGTAATGACTGAAAGGTGTGCCCAGGCCTAAGCTCTCGAAGGTCGGGGAGAAATCCACGAGGAACCTCTCCAAGGTGCCGCTTCACTTATCGCTAGACCTGGTGGGGACATACTTGACTGTGTTGACCCACACGGGAGCGGCTTCTCCTCTCTGCCGGAGAGTAGCACTAAAGAAGCATGGTGAGTACTGCTGACTGAGGGTTGTGTTGGTGGTATTGTCGCTCCTAGTATCATAGGTCAGCAGGAAAATAAGCTGCGGAAAGGGCTGGTTTCGTGCACGTCATAGCCTGTGCTAGTTCAAGGGAATCCACACCTCCTTGTGGTACTGCTGGGTGGTCTCACTTGGTGAGACGCTGAGTCTCAACGTGAAGAAATTCAAACTATGTAAATGGACCATCTCGGGTTGGGGCATTAGCACAGAGGTGGAGAACCCAAGATGGAAAAGGAAGGAGTAGCATGGGCTGACCTCACTTTCCCTGCACAAGTTTCCTGAGACAAAGGGGGGGGGAGGCACAATCTGAAGAAAGAGCCCCAGTGTCTACAGATAGCCCTTTACCCTCCGGTGCCTAGCATACCGTAAAAATTACTGAGAACGCAAAAACCCCACAAAGGCCTCTGGCTAAGAGGGGTGAAGTGTTATAAAGTTTTTTTTTGTACTTGTCTACTGAGATAAGCATGCACAGCACAGCACATTCCACACCCTGCTCCATGGCAGCCGCGCCAGCCAATGTCAACACTGATGTGTGCCACAAGCAGCACTAATAATAATTATTATTCCACCTTTTACCCTCATTTTTTAACTTTGCCTGTTCCACCACGCCCATCTTGGTCCCATTATTATTCCTGAGGAGTTCACTTTTTGAATGCCTTAGTGCTGTAATAATTCAAATTTTTGGCTTTTCTTTACTTACTATGATTTAGATTTTGTTTGGATTTGTTTGGATTTCTATTTATTAACGACTTTATGCTACTTCACTCGGATTTAGACCTAACACATTCTTTTTATTTATTTTGCTACAGTTGTTGACAACCTGCACTACTTTTCTGACACTTCTTTGGACTCAGATTCCAACATGAGTGGAAGCAAGTGGTAGGCCGCCACACACATAAAAAAATATTAAATTATATAGGAAATGAATGCAGGCACATGCTTGAAATGTTTTTCTAAACACCGTCTCCCTCCTTTCAATTTGTCATTAATAGGAAAATGCTTAAAGTAATAATGTCACTGGTGTTTTTTTTAAGTTAGCAGAGAAATGTCTGCAGTTTACATGTTTTTCCAAGCAGCAAATTCCCTCGTTTTGTGTCATTACTAGAAACCTGAAAAGTACATGTTATTTTTTTCAAAAATGTGTTTTTTTTTTCTTTCAAAAAAGTGTTATTTTTTTTAATAGCTGTTATTTTCTTGCTACAAAAATGTACGTTTTTGCATGAGAATTGCTCCAATTAATAATGTGCTCTTTATAAAGATATACATAATTTGACATATGTCACTTTATTCATAAAACCTGAAATTGGCAATGTTATTCCTATTGGTAAGCAGTGTGCTTTTGTCAATTGTTATTTTCGTGCAAAAATTTCTAATTCCCAGAGAAATATACAGTTACGGTTTTAATACAGACAATGGTTTATCAACAGATAATATTGAAAACAAGTTCAGATTTTATTTAAGATTTTGTATTCTGCCTGTCACCTGGAACAATGGTCGCAATGCACTGGCAAGGGCATAATGTTTCATGAAAAGAATAATGTAAACAATTTATACACAACTATAAAAGTACTTAAAAAAAAAAAAATACAAGTGTCTTGTACGAACAGACAAAAAATTACAAAAATCTGCCTATACGTTTTTGAACTATCAAAACTCTCAACGAATACAGATTTTTTTTTGTTAGGTCCGCTGACAAACCTTTTGTTTCTTCAAAACGTCCAGTTTTTTACTGCATATATTTACAGAGAATGTGTATGATAAAAATATATTTTACTGGATGAATACAAGTTTAAAATATGTGATAAATTGATTTACAAATATATTCTACGTAAGTAAATGCATATAAACACATTTTTCACAACTGCACCGCTCGCTTTGTAAGAAATAAAGGATTGTTGGTTAAAATGTGACGATGTTACGAACAATACAAATGTAAACAAGCAAAGTTGGCATGAATTCCATAGATAACATGGTGCTTGGTGGATATGAACACTACAATGACGTGTTTTTCTAATGAACAAATTTTTGCAGGGCTGTGAGTAGAATGTTCACTCAAAGTGACGCATCATCACTTGCGCCCATGTTATATATGGTCGGAAATACACTGATAAAAAGTAAACATATCTTCGTTTAAGATGATAAATCAAGGAAACCAACTAGCTAACTTATGCATACATTTGTATTCGAATATCCAAAAACACATCAAATACGTCTTAAGAAGCAACTATGTGACGTAAAACAATAATAATTTGCGAAAATACTACAGAATTTTATACAATTCGTGAACTACAGCTGAAATTCTCAAAAATTGCAATTTTTCGTTTTTTACATAAAAAAATTGTGTAATTTTTCGCTTTATCGCATTTGCTAATTTTTTAGGTCTCTAGTCATTACAGGTGAAAATAAAATAATTCGGCTGTCGTGTGTTGACAAAATGCTAAAAAGAATGGTGCACATACTCAATACATCATATTTTCCAGTAGCATTACAGCATTACTGATTCTCCTTCACTGAACTTTTTTAATGCTAAGCTATAAGGAAAATGGGAAGGAAATAATAAATGAGGGTAAGCGAAGGGTGTCTACTGGCCTGAAAAACCTGGAAACATCAGGGAATTTTAGTTAACATAAATTGGCGCAAGTTGTTATTTTGTTGCTTATGCTAAAATTTCAGTAGTGTAGAGAAATTTAGGGAGACAAAGCAGTTAGTATTTAAAGCATAGATTATTTAGTAACTTTTGAATACATAAATTCCCAGTAAATGATACTTGCTAACCAACAATATGTGAGTGATTTCATTATCGTGCCGACTTGGCATGCCATGCCCGCTTTGATATTACTGACAAGACATATTTTTTAGGGATTGGTGTCATAAAGATAAGAAAGAATAAGAACATATTTTGCAGTTTTTACAACTAAAACATACTTGTTAATGTGCCCAATTTAATGGAATGATTTCAAAATTTTCTAAAAACTTACGTTTAATTATTTAAACTATTTGTGTATTACCGTATAATGATGTTACTTGCAGATTTATGGATAAAAGCTACATCTGTACATCCTAATGCCAAGTCATCTACACTCTCAGATACTGTGGCCACTTCTGGGCAACAATGGAATAGGCAGTTAGTCCAGTTATAGTTGTTTTCACAGCGCTACTCTACCCCATCGTTTGTAGTTCAGGATCAGGTCTCCTCTTCCTGGCTTGCGTAGACATAGCTTCCCCTAAGCTCTTTGTAAACGTAGGAGGTAGTATGACACTGCGTGTTTATTTCCTTTCACACGGAATAAACATTGTGTTTAGCCCAATTCACGAGTACCACGTTCCTGCAGACTTTGCACCTATCCCAGTTGACCTCACCCCTGGAGAGAAATGCAGGTGATCCCGGGAATTCTACTCAATCTAGCCTACACACTTATTCTCAACCCAAACTCACTTGCAAACAGGCCAGCCTTCTGCATATTCTGGTAGGCAGAATGGTGGAACCCGCTCACAGGTACTATGCCTTCAGACCAGCTTGTCAGTTCGGTGCTCGTCTTTTCCACCGCACTTTTAGTGCTGGAAAGGGCGTTCCCTGAATCTGGAAGACTCAGCTGAGGCATACACCCATGTGTGGAGGCTGCTGACGGTGAGGCCTGATTCGCAGTGTTCACGGGACAAGCACTGGGATAGGGTGTCTGGGCAGTCAGCAGCTGCCCCACGAGGTTCAACACTACGTAAGGAAACACATTCCCTGCATTTCACCTCATAGATGTGAGCGTGTCCTGTGTGCATCCAGATGACTTTTTCCAAATGTAGTAGTAAGGGAGAAGAATAAGCAGATGCCTCTTGCCTCCAGGCGTTTACAAGAGTTGACACCCTTCATTGTCACCTTCACCGACCAGCTTGCACCACGAGAACAGACACAGACCATGCGCCATCTCCTTGTACCCGTCACACCTGCAATCCTGAAGGAACTGTTACAGGCCCCGACTCGTCTCAGTGGAGAGGTACACCTGTGGCTCATCGAGTACCTCAATAAGCCGGAGCAGCCACCAACAGCCCCATCGCCTACTTACGACTATACTTTGTTGCTCTGCCTCCATTGGCACATATCAACGTCCACAGTCAAACCACACACCTACCTACAGCCACACTGTACCACCCACTGTCCGACCTAGCACATTAGACCCAAACTGCCCAGGTATTCCACCAGCAGCCTGCAATCTGAAGCATAAAATCTCATTGCCATAACCCGACTTTGTGCCCCGCTGCAAAGCTATCAGGCCAGTCTTGTACACTGGAGGTGCTCCAGTGCCTCACAAGGACTAAGTATCTCAGAACCCCGCCAGAATAGGGTGCGCCCGAACTAGCATCCAAGAAACCCTATACTGATTGACGAAGTGTTCTCAAAAGTGTCATACTGAATTACTTGGTTTTGTTTATTTTACAATGGGAAATTTATGAGAATAGGTAACAAAAATTGAGGATACTAAATTAAAGCAGGTTTGTTAAAAAAGGAGATATTTTTGTAAAGGGCTAAATTTTTTTTATTGAAATAAAAGCAAATGTTCATCAAATAAATGTATAGGAACTGGCAACAATTTCAGATCCAACACTAATTTACTTTGTATAGGCTAATCTTTCGAAATATACTATGACCATAATAAGTTAATTTTTATAATAATTACAGATACATAGTTAAATAATTGACACACAAAGAAATATAAGACACACAAACATATCATAACCAGGGTAGGCTAACATCAACAAAACTGATTTCCTTAATATGGTCTTTTCACCCTTATCTGAAAAATGTAACATTGTAATCTCTAATTTCATTTACACGAAAATGGATTGGCATTTTATTTCATCAATTTGTGGATTAAATTTACACAACATTAACACTTAAGTGAACGAGATAGCTGCAAAACCAAATGTTAATAACGCAGACAACATTTTTTGTGTATGCATTGGTTTGCCCTTAACAGCATGTAAAAATAGCTATAGTCCATTCCCGACTGGAAGCGACTTATGAAAATCAATCTTTGAAAAAACACTCTAGGCAAAACATGTCGACTTGTTTTTTCAATAACCTGTATTCCACAAATATATAACTCTATGGATAATTTCAAAGTACTGTATTATTGAATAAATGAAACTTTATCTTAATATATTCTATAACTTGTAATATTTATTTCTTTTTAAATATGAATTAACATCGAGAGCAGTGACGTGTTGGCAATGGCCGGTAAGAAATAGTTCACAGTTAAAATATTATTTAACCTAGTTTTTAGTATACTATTTGTAAATTAAAATGTGCCTTTTTAAATATTTAAGTAGCCCCGATGGCAACACATCTCATTTTTACAGTTTAAAATAACAGTGGAAAATAATGTCAGTAGGCCGTAATGGTACGGTGTTGTTTTATCGAGCGAGAGCAATTTGAAGCAACTGTCTGCTGGGCAAGTTTTGTTGATCTCTCTATGTCTTTGTCTCTTTCACACTCGGGAAGTTTCACTTCGCTAGTACGCAGTAAAGTTGTACATGTTTTCAACTGTAGCATATTTCATACTTATTACAGAAAAATAATGATTTTTGAATTTGTAATTTACAACTGAAAAGAGATTTTAATGTTTGAATACTTATTTAAATATATTTAGATATGATGGCGGGGCAGAAACAAAGTGAAGTTGGCAGACGTGACGAGCCATGACATGGCGTGTTGCTGTTTTACCAAATTAAGCGTAAATTATACTTACTCCGAAAAATACTTCAAATTACCACATCACATTTGTAGACGTTTTTAAACCTACCTTAGCAAGTTACAATGTTGTGATAAATCTGTGTTTCCGCAGCAGTAATAAATATACTGTTACGGTGTGTTTCGTTAACCGCTGAGTATGAAATAGCGTGGCGTGGCTGTTTGGTGATAGTTATGCTGGATCTGTGTGCGCGTGATTTCAAATATTTGATGTGAACTATTTATACATCGTAAATGTGAACAGTTTTTATGAAGAAGTTATTTATTTACATCCACGTATGTTTATTTATCACAACTTTGTACCTTTGCTCTGGGTGTTTGAAACACAGTCGTGTAATATGATTTACCACCAATCCCAACAAAATAACCAAGCCCAGCCCCAATTAATTTCAATAAACCTAATGCACAGTAAGTAGCAATACATATAAATATGAGTGGAATAAAAGTTACGGTAGGCTTAATTGTGTGCATGTTCACCACTATATTTTAAGTTTCTATAACAAAAAATGAGCGACACGAGTTGCATACTTGATTTTAATGTCGCTTTTTCATTGGACTGTCTATTCCTTCATTATTCGAACTGAAGCCACCCTGTTAAAGAAATAACCCAACACATATCAATAACAAAAAGTTAAATACTACAGTTCATTACCCCGCAGTGGGAACAGTGTTAAACACAGTCGTGGCAAAATATTAACGTGCATTACGTGTAATGTTCTATGTCGTGGAAAACGAATATGTTTATGTAATGTAACCGTAAGAACTATAGTTAATTCAGGCTTTTAAAACATGATAAAGCTGACCTAAATAATGTTGTAGGCCTAAACTGTGAATATTCGTACAAAATGGTTTTTGAAATAGACCTAAGACAGAATTCTTTGAAAAGCTGTAAACAGTAAACAAAACATTTGACAGGTATAAAAGTAGAAGTCACATTTCAATGTTTATGTTTATTTCCAGTCAAACGGATTAAACAAAAGTTTTTCTGACTTAAGGGTATCCTTTCCCATAGACATGGAACTTCTCTCTGTATACATCACCAGTGTAAGGGATTGCAGGTGACCAGGAAATTTACTCGTATGAGCCAATACAATGTCAGAATACCCACACGCACCAGCACTGGTCAATCTTTCTGCAGACCACAGTAGGCAGAACGATAGAGCCCACACCCAGGTACTCCATCTCTCAAGTCCAGCTTGTTGGCTTGGTGCTCACCCTATCCACCATGTTTAGGTGCCGGAGGGGTCGTTCCCTGAGTTGGGAAGACTAGGTGCTTCGGAGGCATACACCCACGTGCACTGCAATAGGGTGTCCATTAAGTTGCCAGACGTTTCCCGTGGTTCTACACAAAAGAAGAGATGCATGTTCCCTGCAACCACTTTACGGAGAGTGTGCTTTTTAATCCAGATGCCTTTCTCCCATCGGAGTGGTATCAATGAGAAGGTAAAACAGGCGCTAACTAACTCTGGCAGCTTGAAGGCGCTTACCCCCTCCCTCATCACCAGACTCAACCAGCTCTAGTCAAAGGATCAAGCCCAGGCATTACGCCATTTACAGATACCCATCACACCAGAGATCCCCACGGACCTTTTCGAGGTACCCACATGCCTGGACGGGGAAACACACCCCTGGATCACAGAGTATTTAAGTCAGTCTGATTAGTCCTTGAAAGCCCCTACCTCCTGCTTCAGGCTAAGAACAGCAGCGCTGACCCTGACAGCACACTCAAACTTTGGTCAGATCACGAAATCACCTGTAGTTCACGTACGACCATCTGAGACGAACAAGGCTAAGCCACCGTCTAAAGTTACCTTAACCGAACCTGATTTTGTGCCCTGCTGCAAAGCTACCAGCCCAATTCTATACACTCGATGAGCACCAGTACCACATACAGTCTAAGAAGGAAACAGATAAAACCCACCAGAGGGTGCGCCTGACCTAACGCCCCACAAAACCAACCCTCCTTGAAGTTGTGAACGTCCAGTCAGCCAAGGCGTCATGCATCACCACTGGATTTGCATTCAGTGTCCCCTGAAAACTAGAAAAGTGCCATTATTGAATATGATCTCAAACTGCCACACTGACTCTTGGAGACAGTACTTTCGGTACACAATGTTTCAGTCAATAGATAATACTGGAACATGGGAAACGACCACACTTGGTGCGGGAGCAGACAAACTGGAACACATGGCACTCAGCCAGTGTGCACTGATTGGAAGATGCCATTATTGATGGAATGTTCAGAATCTTCACAGTACATACATATCTATGACATAGTCACTACACAAATGTTTACTTGATGATAAACAGTTTGTGAAACACTGTTTGTAAAAAAAATACATTTGTGAAAATTGTGACTAATTAAATTTATCATTTCCTTATTTTTGACAGCAGTGATAGTTTGTTACATGGAAGTTTGGTAATGTGAACAAGAAAAAAATGCTTGTTATACAGAGGTTAAATGACATATAAAAATAGTTTTGATTGGACCATAAGTTTTGTTCTTTAAGGAAGAGTTTTTCATCATAGGGATGTTTGTAAGTTTGAAATTTATACTGTATCTGCCATATTTTAAAGGTTTCTCTGAATTTTATACAAAAATCACAAACATACCACTTTAAAAGAAATTGAGCAAAAAATTGCATTTATAGCTGAAATTAACAAAAAACTTGCATCTATCACAATTTTCAATTTCCGCTCCTACTACTCTATTAGTAATCAATTTGTGGTCATACATAATTCAATTCCCACTGCACATACTTATTGCCATAAATAGGGTGTTTACTGTTTTGGTCATAGTAGAATAGAGTGTGTTTTACATGGATTCTTGGTTCTGGTCCTCAACTAGAACTGACCTATCCCTAGTATTAACCAGCAAAATTTCATAACTGACCTGTGCTGCTTAGTATGGCGTCTCAATGCATATTTGGTGTTGAACTTTCTGGTGCACTGCATACAAGGATAAGCTTTCGGATTCTTGTGAATGGTGAGAACATGTGTGCGCTGGACAGCCCTGGTCTTGAATGCTGCACCACAGATCTCACATAAGAATGAGCGGATGTTCGAATGCACTGCCTGCAACAAAAATTTACAAATCACAGCTCACTTATGTTCAGAACGAAAATATCCTGTTTATGTTACACCTTATGGATGTTGTGGTTTAATGTCACAAAATCATTCTGAAGAATTGCAACCCAAACACTTGTTGCATGGTTGTGCACTGCAGGGGTGGTGATTGAGTTCGTAAGTTTTCTATGCATGTGCCATGTATGCTGGTAATGCCTGTGTTTGGCAGGTGGTAGACAAGTGGTTTCTGGACAGCTTAAGAGTGACAATCGCTGGTGCTGGGGTGATCACATGAATGGTGGCAGTGCTGGCAGCAGAGTCTATGAAATTGTTTCATTTTACTCCTATTACACTTCAGTTTCCTGTCTCTCTGTGAATGGTTGGATTGGGGGGTGCAATAACTGGAGTTATAAAATGGACAGTGTTCCCAGTGGAAACCAGTGTTGTGCAAGTTCACAATCAAAATGAACCGGTAAAATTGAATAGAAGGTTTCAGCAGAATTGTGAAAAAAAACCTTACATTTGTCACCTATTTTCGATAAAAATAAAATTAACAAAAGCCAAAATGTTTGTTAACTGCTGTAGAAGCTGTATTGTATTACTCTGTGTGTACCAAGTATTTTTTATCGTAAGAGTTTTCATTACTTATTTAAAATTTAAAAATTTTGAAAATTTTTTGTTCACATCATGTGCTTCAAACAAAATTTGTGGCTTGTTTTCTCTATGACAATGGTAATTTATTAATAATGGCCAAAATGTTTTTAAAAAATCCTTGTAATACTTTTCTTAAATAAATCTACACAATAGAACCATACTACTAAATTCCAGCAGAGAGAGAGAGGGAGAGAGGGAGAGAGGGAGAGAGGGAGAGAGGAGAGAGGGAGGAGGGAGGGAGGGAGGGAGGGAGGGAGGGAGAGAGAGGGAGAGAGGGAGAGAGGGGGAGGGAGGGGGAGGGAGAGAGAGAGGGGGGGAGGGAGGGGGGAGAGAGAGAGGGGGGGAGGGAGGGGAGAGAGAGAGAGAGGGGAGAGAGAGAGAGAGAGAGAGAGAGAGAGAGAGAGAGAGAGAGAAGAGAAGAGAGAGAGAGAGAGAGAGAGAGAGAGAGAGAGAGAGAGAGAGAGAGAGAGAGAGAGAGAGAGAGAGAGAGAGAGAGAGAGGAGAGGAGAGAGAGAGAGAGAGAGAGGCACGCATGCACGCACGCACACACACACCAAAAATAACAATTTTTGGGAATGCGTTAGTATATTGTATTTTACATGTGAAATACGAGTCATTTCATGAAGGCATGGCTAGGGAAGTGAGCTGCACCTGTTGGCTAACAGATGGTAGTGCAGTCACCTACTCTGATGTATCACAAAAGTTATTTATCACGTCCGTTTAAAAGAAAATTTTTCATCTTGTACAAGCCCAAAATGACTCGGGTCGGGTTTGAAATATAGTGCTTCAAATTCATGTAGAAATATTTGCAAAATACTCTCCGACATATATGCGACCTTTTAAATAAATATGGAGCATGCATGTGACGACTTTAGCAGTTAAGCAGTAGCTACAAACGAAACTCAACTATCACACACTGTCTAAGTTCTATTTCATTTGAAATGCCTATACGTTATTCTAAAACGAAGTTTAGTTCATTACACTAATAACATCCGTTTCGTAATGACATAAAATAAAATATGTATACATTTTTCTAAAAACTCTTTTCTGCCTGCATATTTCGCAAATATCGGTAGTGTAAAGGCAAGGTTGTCAGAACAGCCCATATAAAATTATCTTTCAATCATTCATGCATCAGCTGATACAGGATTTTGTGTATGGGATGAGGCTACGTGTCAAGCTTACTAACCCAATAAAAGAGTACAATGTCATCCTATGACATCTGCTATTGCGACAAACAAAATAATAAATTTGGAAAAATGAAAATATATAAAATAGTATTAACAGATTGTTATTGCCATGATTTTTTAAATACTGACTGGGTTACAATCTTTTACAAAATTTATAAAAATTAAATATTTCCCAAATATATAAATTACTATATACTGCAACATTACAAAGTGATAGTTGGGCAATCTGGTAATCACACAAAGGCAGGCAGTAGCCAAAAGTGAAGCAGTACTGTTTGTATAATGAGAAAGGGAAAAGAAGCCAGTGCCTACACCGAACTTGTTTCTGTTGTGGTGTAATTACTCTTTAATACTTCATAAAAATGGCCTGCTACACATGCCCTGCCATTTCTGCAATTGCTTGTCACAAAGCGCTTCATTAACTAATAATAAACATCTGGACATGTCTGCAGACAAACCACTCAACTGCATCAGTCAAGTGAATGTTTGTCAACATCAGAATAAAGAACATATTCACAATCGTGTCTATATGCAGACTAATCAAGAAGCCCTATAATGAGGGGAAAATTTTTTCAATTTCTTCGGCTCAATTTCATTTTTAAAATGTAAAATTTCAATGTTGCTATTTTTATTTTGTGGCATTAAATTCTTTATTTAGGTGAATTAAGAATAAATGTTTTAAAACATATTATTTATAAAAATATGAATGTACAGCTCTCATTATACTCAAGATGACGTTTGATAGGTTAGCAGTAGTATTTTATTGATGTACGTGTCGCTTCTCATCTACTGAAATCCTGGATGTATATAAATTTGTTGATAGTCCCCTAAAAAATGGTAGATAGAGACTCCACTGTAGACAGTCTCTTTGATTTCCCCGTTAGATCTCTTTGTTGATGTTTTGTCCAAGCAGATGAGACTACTGTTAGGTTGGAAGTGGTATCGCCCAATGTCAATAGGTCATAGAGGCTTGAGCAGTTGGATGGGAGCTCCATCCTCTTGCTATTACACCCTTTTCCTTCTCTTGCACTGACTGGAAGCAGGGAAACTGGACCAATCCAGAGATTTGGCACCCCTCCATGCAATACAGCTTCCTTGCTTGCATTTGGTCCACATAATCAACATTAAACTCAGAATATTCTTTTGTGTTCATATGTAGTTGATCTTCTAGTTACCAGTTCATAAGTTATTACAGATTTAATGTAGACAACTTTTACATATATTAAAATTTATACTGTGCCCTGTGGTACTTTGTTACTCTTAATTAATAACACGTCATACATAGAGGCAAGATTATATTGTTACGGGATAGGGAGACAGGGAGGTAAAATTTAGAAAGAAAGTGAAAGAAAAATGAGGCAACACAAAATCTAACCTGCGAAGCCTCCACCATGTGCTGCAACTTTAATATCAGCAGGGCCAGCACGACACTCTGTACCCTAAATACTTACTTGAAAACGATAGAAAAGGCTAATTTTTGCAAGTGGGAATCATGTCAGACGATACTACTGGTCAAATTGTCTTCTCCAAGTTCTCCTTTACCCCCCCCCCCCCCTTGCATTCTGGTGTTACTCCATTCTCAATCATTTCACCCTCATTGGCTCTCAAGATCTCAATGTTAAGAGCTACCCAAATCGCACAACTTAACTCAATGCCCAGTGATCTTCCCAGTGGGCAACTGACTGTAAATCATTACTGTTCTAGATTATGCATGCTTATTTCTAGGGATGTGCGAGTACTTGAAATTTTGAGTATGATCTTGAGCTTTGTAATTACTCGACTTGAGATCGTATCATTTTCTCAAGCTTGAAAATTTTGAGTTTTTTTGGGGGGGGGGTGCATATTGCAATTTCATCTTGCAGAATGCAAGAAAGAATGACTCATTTTATATGCATCATAAAATAAACTACTACTGGCTAGATGGCGGGCAAAGTTTGGGAATTTTCCATTGGTGCATATAGCGAATTATTATCGCTTCGTGTGCACTCCGTAACAATCGCCACACAGCTTCGTGCCACCTTTTATGCATATGTGACAGGAATTGTGAGCATTATCTGTTTGTAGAGTCCCAGAAATTTCGCAAATGCGAAATAACCATAATAAAATCTGAAAAGTTGCAGTATTCAACATAAAACACTAAATTGTTATGATTTAGCGATAAATGAGAAAAACTTCCGCAAATGCACCAAATTCTTTACAAATGTCCTTCAGTGCGTTAATTTTCAACGTAAATAAAATAGTGAAAACTTAATGTAAACAATTGCTTTTTTCGGACGTCAAAGACATGCAAACAGCACTCGCCCCAAAATGGCTTCATTAGCTTCGACCCTAGTACTAGCAGTGTCGCTTTTGATGAAAAACGTGTACGTAATGAACGTGTGCATTACAAAACGGTTCAAAGCCATCATGTAACGTGTTGTGTAGGAACATCTTTGGCATGAAGATGTGTATGAAATGACACGATTTTATTTTGTGGTGTGTAGGAACATCTTCAACGTGCAGACATATAGCCAATAGTGCATTTTTATTTTGTGTCGTGTACATAATGCCTTCAGCCAATAGAATTAAAGGAGCACAGAAAAATAAGAAAATGCTGTAATTGTTTAATGTCCATTTGTGTGAAGTAGGCCGCTGGTAGTTTTATACTGACAGTTTTATTAGTAATATTGTAGAAACTCGCTCGAGTTCGACTCGAAAGATCAAAACTTTTTTAAATACTCAGCTCGAGCTCGACTCAAACAAAATTTCAGTGTTCCCAGATCCCTACTTATTTCTATAACTGAACTCAACGGCTACATCTTATTGGTTGTGACGACACAACTCCTACATTGGATTAAAGTACAGCATACATCATGAAATTTCTTATATGCTACATCTCAAACCATAAATTAAATCAGTCTGAAAGGTTAAAGTATCACACAAATAACACACAGAAACTATTAAGCTGCAATTATTACCAAGTGCTGATTGAGTTGTGCCTGTGAACGGCACACTTTGCCACACACCATGCACTTGGCAGATGCGTCTGTGCCAGCATGAACCACACTGTGCTGCTTCAGTGCATCTGCTCGTTTGAATGCCTTCCCACAGTTGTCACAGAGGAATGGTCGCCTGTTCTTGTGCACGTTGTTCACATGCCGAAATAAGTGCTCTTTGCGGCTCGCTCTGTAGGAACACTGTAACAACACACCACGTGTACAAACCTATTCTAACACACAAATGATATTACAAATGAAAACTACACACTGTGCGATGGTAATTATAGTGAAATTGTTATATAACAATGAACACTTTCAAAAAATTCTACTCAATTTAAATAAATATATTCAAAGTTTTTTTAATTTAACGAAAGAATAAGTAAAACATTACGTAACTCAATTTTAATACAGATCTAAAAGGGTAGCTTAAATTATTAACTATGTATGGCAACTTGTGTAAGAGAGACTAACAACACTGTTTATTGTAAATCTGCAACAGTATGTTTGATAATATATAGACTAATGCTCTAGGCTTTGGAATTTCCAACGCTCGTAAAAGAAGGCATTTCTTCGACGTTATCAGTGCATCTCCAATAACTCTCCGCTGATGACACTTGAGCGACCTCACAGCAGTTTTTCATAAGCCATTTAAAATTTTCTGTGGCCAACATATTTCTTACTGCTTCTTGGGTATTCTTCAGTCTAGCTTGGTTAACTCTTTTTGTGCTTCGACAAAATTTGTGACATTGTCACTGCAGATGTGGGCACATCTCCCACGCCATAAGATACACAGTTTCAGTGCAGCCAAAAAGACAGCAGTAGTGAGACTTGTCACAAGCTCTATGTGTACAGGCTTGGTGCTGAGAAATATGGCAACATAAGCGACGAACCTCTGGATTGTTAAAGGTCCATTTATGTAAGCGAAATCCTCCAAGATGAAGCAGAGGTGTTAGGTCCCATTGTAAAGCTCTGGCTTCCCCTACTGATTTTGCACATGTCATTATTATATCATTCACATAGAAGCCTTCGGAAAGTCATGTTCATCTGATGTTAGTTGATGATGAAGTGAACTTATGGCCATAAATGGGGCTGAAGCTGTTCCATATGTGACAGTTTTGAGCCTATAGGTACTGATTTCACTGTTAGGGTTATAACACCATAGAATCCTGTGCAAATCTGCTAAAGATGCATCTATCAGAATTCGCCGGTACATCATGGCAATGTCAGCTGTCATAGCATCACTCCCTCACACACTGTCTCTAATTTTCACACATACATCCACTCACACACACATTCACTATCACACTAACACACACTTTCTCTTTCATACTCATTCAAACATTCACTCTCAATCACATACATTCACACTCCCATGCACCCTCACACACAATCACACTCTCTCTTTGCAAACATGTGTGTGTGTGCATGTGAGCACGTGTGTGTGTAGAAGCGGACTATAATCAAAAATAAAATCTTGTTGGATAATAGTTAATGTTAGCAGTAACTGGTTCTATATGATCTGCAAATAATATTCTTGCATCAATTCTGGGTAGACTTGCTTGAGAAAACAGTCCTTCAGAAACTGCTTCTCCAGTTATAGTCACATGTTCTTTCTCTCTTGAATTGCCTAGCATGGTGGCAACATTTTTCAAAGGTAACTTGACTATGTTACATCCTTGGTCATTTTGTCTCACGGTTTCTGTGTAATATGTATCACATAATATTTCATCAGGTTTACTAATACATGTTTTCAGATGCCAGAATTTTTGTATGTACATGTGTAAATACTCACTGGTAATAAAATGACATATGTACAAGAGGTCAGCATTTGGTGAGGACGTAAGCCTTCCAAATGCTACCCATAAAAATTTGGTTTTTGAAATACTGGTACATGTTCATCAGGTTTGATTTGACCCATGCACAAAAGATTCACACACACTTCTGCACATAGTAGCACGTCAATCCTGCTAGGCGAGTGAAAACCTGGGTCTGCCAGTTTAATTGATTATATAATGTTGTTCTATCTTGATGAATCTACTTCCACCATAAGTAGTTCATGAGTAATTATGGTAATTGTGAGTAATTATGGTACTGCTACTGCATAGCAGTACATTGTGTTTTTTGTTACAATACTTGTACTTTCCAGAGGTACACTGGTTTAGTTGATGATCACTACTAAGACAATTAAAGCATAATCCCAGTTCCTTGACTAATCAAATGCATACAGTTGTTGGCATTTGGTGGAAAGTGTCGCACTGATAGAGAAGGTTCACGTGACGTCACTGGCCGGCTGAAGGATGGGAAGCAAAGACAAACAAAAATCCTACTAGTAGTGCTATCTAGTGGCGGATAAAAGAACTCATTGCCTATATGCATAGTTACGCTGGGCCGATGAATAAAAAAACCTACATAGTAGATAAAACAATCTCATCACAAGTCGGGACAAATGGTAATGCAAACGAAACTCAAGCAAAGCTATGCGTAGGATGGAGCTGAAGTTGTCTAATCACCATTGTTAAAAAGCATCATGCATCATGTTGGAAACTGTGTAACAGTTTATTAGCAGAATTATCAACAGGCTGATATCTAAATTTGTGAAAATGAAAAAATGAAATGTGAAGTTCTAAAAATTTAAATAATCAAAAATAATCATTTATATCAAGTTAACAACTTCAATTGAATGTAAATACATGCTACTCTGATTCTTTATTTGCACAAACATAAAACGCACTTTCACAAATATGTGTGCAGCACATCATAACCTATTATTAGTATGGCATTTACAGCAATTAATGTTGTTGTAAAAATAACAAAATATGTACTAAAGTTGTTTCAGCTTCAGCGTAGGCCTAGACAGACAGTCAAATCGCACTCAATTGTTTTCTGTGATAAACATAGAGAGTAGGTGACTTCTTCATACATTCCTTTTAAGCACAAAATTTATGATGTCCACTCTTGTGTTAATAGTCCTATGTACTGAAACATTTTCTGTGAAATTGTTATTTGTACATAAACGCGTATCTCGGTAAATAAAAGTTCTGGAAATATCACTTTTTGTCAGAAAAGATAAAAAAACTATTATCTATGGCCCTATTTTTTTACTTTTGTCATATTAAGTGTATTCTTGGAGAAACAAATTTGTGAAAATGGTCAAAAATCCCTTTTTTTAAAACTTGCCTATGCAGTTTCGTTAAGCTGCAAGAGAAAAATACACGTACATGGACATAATTTAATCTGTACTAAAACCCCTATGTTACAGATCTAATTTGCACAGTAAAGCGTTATGACGGAAATACTGCATGCCTTATGTGCAGGAGCGATGAGGCACTAGGCGTGCGTGTAACTGTTGCTCATATCCATCCCTCGCTTCTTGACGTTGGACACGTAGCTACATAGTCTCCTTAAGCTAGGCTACGCATCTCACATTTCTCCTTAACAGAAGAACTGCACTAATCTGATTGTAAATAACATTTTCTTCTAACAAAAACACCACTCAACTTGGCAGCAATAGAAACTATTTTCTACATAACAGTACACACTGCATGAAAAGCAGAAATAAAATACAAAGCTGCAGAAAATAAAGGTACATAATGAAACATCATTATATCACTTGCACCAGCATAATTTATGTAGATGTGCAACACAAACATCATTAATTATAAAATTAATGGTTAACGGCTGCCATAACACGAATGTTAAAAATATGAAAATTATAGCTATTTAAAATAATGTTGACATGTACATAATTCATTTATGAAGTTCCATTCTAAGGTAACAAATACGTGATTTCAAATTTCCGACGGAAAAAGAAAACTTCCATTTCATTTTCAGCACAATCCCGAACCCAATAAAAACCCATACAATTCCCTTACTTTCTGGAATTCCCTGATCGATGGACACCCTGCCACATGCAAAAATTAGGGAACGACCACTGCTGGAAATCAAACTTGGGTTTGCTTTGGTGGGAGGCAAGCACTCTTGTCATTATGCAACCTGTGTCCCACCAACCCATGGAAATTCATTATCATCACAGGAAGCAACAAATGTCTGCTACCCTACCGCCATACAGATTACATGCCCCTGTAGCACTGCGCTGCCCTCTCCCTGGTGTACTTCACATAGTGCCCGTATGACCATTAAACAGGTGCCAAGAATGTTGCTGTATGTATAGAGGCCACTACAGAACACTTCTACCTATGCAGGTGGACATGAAAGAGAAAGGTTGCAGAGAAAGACAATTCTTCAGCGGCACTCCTTCCCTGTTACCTGATCCTATAATACACTGCCCCCAGAGGTAATCAAATTTATCGTTCTTGGTACTTAAAAAGAGCTTATAATATTTCTCAAAATGTAAAGAATAAATAGAATAGGTAAGAGTAAAAAAATATGTACACAAGTAAAGTATACTTACCTGCTTGCACTGAAACCTGCACTGCCCCACTTCTTCAACACCCTCATGTATTCGAACATGTCTCTGCATGAGGTGGCGTCTTGTTGTGGTGTAATCACAGTCTGAGCAGCTCAAAATTTTGCTTGACGACTGTAACACGATTTTTACTAGTTACATCTTTACAATGGTACAGCTAGCTGATGCATTACTCCTGGATGATATTATAACATTGTGCCAGGCACTATAAAAGCATAGTGTAGAAACGTGATACTGATAATTAACATAGATTGTGTCAGCTACAATAAATGCATAGTGAAGGACCGTGATACTGATAATTAACATCAAAGATGAAGTACCATGAAATAATACTTTCATACTTATATCACTCATTACACGCACATTTATTTTGGGGGAGGGAGGGGGCAGAGTGTAAAAACATGTCTGTACAATAAAAATTACCAGTTTTATAGAAAAAATCACAATATGTTAACGAAACACACACAAAAAGTTGCACCAGTGTCTTATTTTAGCATTATGCAGACACACCAAAGAAAAAAGAAATATGAAAAATAGTTTTACATAATACAATGGTGGTTTTAATAGTGGTAACACATTAACTTTAATTGTCTGACAATTTCTGACCTCCTTGCACACTTACATATGCAGCACAAAAATTCTCATGTTACTGATTAAGCATCATAATATCTTACTTTTATGATGTAATAGTAAAATATAATAATATATGCCCCCACTTCAATCTAGAATTATTTATGCTGCAAAAATCTAAAAAAAACTGATTAAGTACAATATGCAATTACTGGCAGAATAGGTAATAACTTAGGGATGTACTGATACCGATATATAGGCAGATAAACCCAAAATCAATATAGGTTACAATCAGTCATGGTCCAAACAAATCATTTCATTAACCCAAATGATTTATTCATCAAGGAAATTACCGCACTTGGTTATCTTGTGTGACATGTTTTCACAAACACAGAATTTTATTTTTTACAACCGAAAAACTATTTTCTTAATTTTATTTTTGTCTTTTAGTAACAGGCAATTTGAAATTAAACTTCTAATACTGGTATCTTGCTTTTGAGGTAGTTAAATTTAATTAAAATAAAAGTTTTTATAGCTATGATATTCATTGTCGTACATTTCTATCACGTACAATGATCTTTCGCTCTCACATTGTATATTGATATTTTGTTTGTAGCATGACACAATTCATAAATTGACTAGTAGCAAGGTCAAATGTTTATAGTGTCATGTACAAATCCGATTGTGTGTGCGTACGGTACGGTACGTGCGCGCGCGCGCACACACACACACACATATATATATATATATATATATATATATATATATATAATATATATATATATATATATATATATATATATATATATATATATATATATATATATATATATATTATATATATTTTTTTTTTTTGTACCCACTGTGGCGGTAACCACGCAGCCATAAGCCATATATGGGATTTTATTCTAACTTTCTTAGCCAGTCTATTATTAACGAGTCTATACAGATCATAATGGGCAGCGTTCCTACCAATTGAAAACAACTACAGTTACCCACAAGTGTGTAAAACTGTATTCTAATTGCTACACCACAACTCTCTTCTCCTACTTCGTAGGTGTTCAGGCAGGCAACATGATAGATGCGAACACATGCTGAGCCAGCAATAATTTATGATGAAATTAAACCTATTCATATAAACTGTACCTTTTTAGTTATGTAGATATGTGCACATACTTGTAGGTATTTATTGTTTGTACACTGTCTTATATAAAACCAACACCTGACACAACAGCCTTAGTGGAGTGCCATAAAAACCCTTGTTATGTGATGGCCTTAGGCTGTGAGGTGGTCACCATGGTCAATTACAGTTTTAATTGTGCAGCCAGTCACATGAGATAAGTGAAGTCAGTAACTTAGCAATGGTGGACTGGGACACAGCCCATGTACAGAGTAGGGCAGTGGCCTGTCCACTCAGTAAGAAGTCTGGTAACACTGTCACGACCCAGAGGATGGTACGGCGCACTGCCCCTGTTGGCCTGGGGTGGCTGCTGACCCAACTGTGGTAACGGCAGGTGGCCGCTGTTGCTGGCCTGGGATGTGATGCTGGTGGTAGCCTGGGGTGAGTGCGGCTCTTGGTGGTCTGGTAGCCCCCGAACCAGGGGATGGCGATTCCATAAGGGATGTCCTCACCCTGGCAGATGGCTGCGTCTATGGGATGTGGTTATCTGGCTGTCTTGATAAATGCTGGAAATAAGTGTGGAGAGAGAGCTGGGAGATGAGGCCTCTCTAGAAGTGCAGTTAATACGGGGTTGCAACTCTGCTTAGTCTTGGAGTTAGTAGCTGCCATTTTCACTTTCTGCCAAATACCCCTCCTCTGAGCATAGGGCATAAGGGAAAGGAACTACAACTGGCCTCGATAAACTGAAGCAGATGGTGCAGTTCCAGGTGATTAGTATGGCCTGGCAAGGTCGAAGTAGAACAGTCAAAAGTCGTACCCTGTGTTCCTTTGTCCGGCACTGTTAAGCATGGTCGATACAGAGTGGATTTCCTCAAGCTGCCCGGCAATGACACTTGGGTGTGGTATCCAAAAGGGTCTTCCAGAACCAAACTCTTACTCTTTCCGACACAGTTCAGCCTGGTCTGGCTGGCTAGTTGCCTTAGGGAGGTCTTGCTAATGGTTGGGACTCTACTGTACTATAACCTGGGGGGCAGCACGGGTGGTCCTCTAATGGGTGTGTGGTGAGAAAATGTTAGTCTCTTCCTGCTTCACTCTAAAGGACTCATTTCTACGTAGGACTAACACCGTAACTCAATGAACAAGTACTCATAAGTAAATGCAATACATGTATATATTCCAGAAAGAATATACATGATGGCCTGTACTACCTCCTAATTATTACAGAGTTTAACAGAAGTTAACCTACATGAATCCAGGTGAAGGAGACCTGGTCCTGAACTAGAAAGGTGATTCAGATAGGTAGCTGATCAAAACTGTCTGTAACTAATGCTATCCGTTGTCCAGAAGGGACTGTCAACGACCACTATCAGAGGTGGTAGTGGTGAGTGGTTGCCATTACCATCAGGTAACGCGAGTGTAAGGTGTCATGAAGGGACCATCGACAATGACTACCAGAGGGAAGTATCGGTGCAATTGCCGTTACCAGCAGGTAAGGCAAGAGGGTTGACAATGTCTTTGAGAACTGTTGGTGAAGAGTTACCAGAAGGTCTGGAAGGCATTGTCACAGCCGCTGAAGTGCTTCTGGTGGGTCGTGAGGACCTGGTGATCTTTTCTGGTACTGTTAAGCGTGGTGGAAGGAACGAGATGAGTTGCACAGTTGAGCGCAGCAGAGGAGGCATAGAATGTGAGACTGGCAGTGCCATCCCTTAGTGTACCGTAGAACCATGTGACATTAGGCGGCGGGGTTGACTGCTCTGCCTATAGTAAAATCTCACTTCAGGGAGGTTGACATGACATCTGATTAAAAGTGTGGAGTGAACAGTAAAAGTTAGACAGACGTGTCTGTAATAATGCTCCTTATTACAAGGGCTTATCCTGTAGGAAAGTGACCAACCTCTATAACTGCTGTAACTCTGCCTTAGTGAAGTGAAAGCACATTCATATGGGGAGAAGCCAGTTTGTAGTAAAATCAGACAATGTGTCATGTGTCATAGTATTCCATTTGTCAATGGGATATATAGGGTGAAATTTCTGGATGTGACCATTATATCTTTGTATGGTTAGACTACTGGCTGAGAAAAATGAGAAAAACGATGGGACAGTGAATGGTCAACGTGTTAAAATACATACATTGACAGTTGAAATTATTATTCATTTTAAAGGAAAATTATGTTTCAAATATAAATGACTATTAAAATATGAGATAATTCATTACATAGCAGTTCCATCTTACAGTCTGCTTAAATAAACTTCAATGAAATGTATACAAGACGATACGTAAAACATAATTTTAATGAATACAATAATAAAGTAGAAAATAATTGTACACTTGCTTAGAAAATTGTGTTAGGCCTAAACAACCAATCTTATATGACAAAATGTGTTAAATTTTTTTACCGAGAAACACACAAATTTCCATTACCATAGTGAAGTAAAGGGCTTTGTGCAAAAGACTGTGTAGCCTATATTTTAAATTAATTTGATCATTGCATATACTTATTATGCAAAGTAAAAAAATACATTTGTCAACTGAGCCCCAAACCCAAAACTATCCTTCTGTGTGTATTAGCAGCCGTGCAACATCACCAATCTGCCATTTCTACACTTAACGAAATGAGTACAAGATATAGAATATAACATGCATACTTCCAAACATGTATTGATACAATTAAATTCATTTTATTATTTTTCACATAGGTATATATAATGTTTTATATGTTATGTACTATGTTTAAGAAGAACAGAACCAGAGTTTATGCCAGTTTGCAATAAATACAGTGACCACGTTTCCCCCCACTATGTCATCTTAAATTAGCAAACCAAACAACACATATTACTCACCGAGAAGGCTGCCAATAAACGGGACGGCAGCTGTCCCAAGTCGCTTAGGCGTTATTAGGGACAGTGGATGGTAGCAAAGTTACAACGGAGGGACATTCCAGAGGAAGCTGTATATAAGGCAGTGTGCGGCCAAGGTTGGGAGTTATCTCCAGTAGCTCTCGCTTCAACACTTCTTGTGCGGGGGCTCTCTACTGACCAATAGGCCCTCACAGTCCTTTCCCAGAACTTCTAGTTCTCCAGTGGCTGCAGTCACCACTTACCAGAGGCTTCTACCACCTTTTGGTATTGCCATCACCAGAAGCTTCTTCAGCCGAAGACAATGAAAAACGACTTAACACTTTAGTTGTTGACACCTCCTGGGTCTTCAGCCGCCACTACTTCCTGCTAGTGGCTCCTCTGTTTAAGGTAAGGGTCTCTTCTAGGCTAACTCAGTTTGTGCCAGTAGCGGCCAGTAAAAATTAACATTCCCTTGCATTTAAGTAGCCTAGGAACGGGTCACCTTCACCTGTTATATGCGTGGGTTAAGTACTTCCGCAGCACAGACTTATTGGTAGCACGTACGATTCATCTAAGTATTTATTTTTTAATAAATATTTAATCTTAAAGGTATCCAAGAGTTCTTTGTTATAGTACTAAAGCTTATTTACCACCAGTATTCGACAGACAAGTGGCAAAGTGGCAAGCTAGCAACAGAGCGTTTAATCTACAGTAGAACAGTCAGTCCCCCTCCAGGGGTCTGTCAGTTATACACACACCTCATCTTTCAATGGTCACCCATTTTGTTCACCTCGGAGTTCAGAATGGTACAGCCTCCACCACTAGGACACACCCCACAGAGGCGGGACAGCCAACCCAAGATGTATCACTGACCGGAACCCATAGCCAAGGTGCTGACAGAGATAGCTGCTTGGGATTGGAGGCCCTACATCTGTGGTCACACCTGGCAGTGGCAGGAAGGTGGTCTATGACCCACAACTCCAGGTGCTTGCACTGTTAGGCAGTCAGGGAGCACACACCGCCAGTTATTGTCGGCTTACACTCCAAGTCAGGGATTGTCGATTGCTTGTCATCTACAGGAAATCTGGTACGCTATCAGCCTATGCCATTCAACGGCAGGCACAGACCTCAAAGAGCAGTTAAGAAGGCGGAGTTCAGTGCTGCCAAGCAGGTCTGTGCAGCAAACCTAGCCACACCAGGAGTTGACACTCCTAGGGGGCAGGCCCAAGCCACCCATCATGCGATGAGACCGGTATCTCCCGTCGGTACCTACGCATTCTACTCCAACCCAGTGCGAACCAGTTACGACGTATATCCGGTGTTTCGGGCCCTGGTCAGCGGGACTGACTCCAGGCTCGGGAGGGCCAACCCACACATCGGCACAGCTGGGCCACCACAGAGTGGAACCACCGCTGCCACGCAGACCAATACCGCAGCCTGACCACTACGTCATACGGAACCAAGGACTCCACACGCCTCATCTACCACACTGCAACGCCACCAACTAAGAACACCCCGAAGAGCTCTGGTAAGTCTTCCTTGCCCTAGAGGGTCCCTGTTGTTGGGAGGCACGTTGCCAGACCTAGTGTATCTGACTACGTACCTTGTAGACAGCCTACAAAGCCGACACTGGTATCCAGTAAGAAAGAGAACTGAGCTTCCCAAGTGCACAACTGATCTAATGCAGGAAAAGGTCTCTTGTTGATCAAAGTTTAAGTGACGCGCGTCAAGTGTTTAAATTTTATTTTGGGAGAAGGGGAGGTCATATAAACCGTTCTGGGGTATATATTCATTCAGAAGTCTGTCTATTGAAATAAGTAAATCTTTCATTTAAAAAACCTATTATATTTGCATTACAGACAATTAAATACTCACACAGGAGAAAATACACTTTTGAAACACAATTTTTGTTTTTAGGCAGGTTGAAATTGGAACTGACTGTAAGATTTAGGATGTAGCAAAGGGGTTATGGATTATTTTTCTGTTGCAATTTATTTACAATACAACTCTAGCCAAATTGATTTTGGAATTACTAGCAATACACAGAAAAATGATGTAAACTAATACGTACCTGTTTTTTAGTTTTTTCATGTTTTACCCGTTTGTGAGTTAACAACAGTCGTGTTTGGTCTGTAAAGTAATGACACAGATTGCAATAATACTTGATTTTACTATGAGTCATCTTATGACGATACAAGTAACCTTTCCGTATTGTGGAGAAGTCACACTTGTCACAGAAAAACAACTCCGAGGCCTGAAATACAACGGTGCATAGTCAGTCACTTGTATAATCTGGACATACTAGATCAATTTTTACTTAGTGATTGCCACTTAAAAACTTAAAATAACACATGACAATAAGATATTACATTTACAAAGCATTAACAATTCCATTCTTTTACACAAGCATAGACAGCTTCATATACTTATGGACAAAAAATATTTAACTTCCCACAATAATACTACACTGTGACTAAGATAAGGTTAAGTTAATAACTTTCATTCATATGTCATTACTGGATCTTGGTCCTCTTTTAAGCATTGGCAGTAAACAAATTGTATGAATAACAAAATACTATAACCCATTGTTTTTTTGCATCACCATTATATTACCAATCCCATCCTAATTCTCACACAATTATGCACTACAAACCATAGACTAACTCAATCAATGAAAAATTTAATGGAATGACCAAAGTCTTATGCTTCTCCAACAGGTCCTGAAATACCTGAATATACCTAAAATACTTCAAACTAGAAGCTCTTTTCATAACTAAAGCAAAGTTACTATTTCTCACTGTAAATGAGAAGAAATGTTATGGAAATTACTACTGTGTACTGTGCAACAATAACTTTCATTATGTTTTTATACTTAGTTGCAATCTGCGCTAACAAAATAAAGATGTAAAGTTTGTTAGAGGTAATCTCTGGAACTACTTATCCTGTTAAAAAAATTATTTCATTGGTAAGTAACCAGGACCTTCTGGATGAACAAAGGCTATATACCATAATGTTATGCACCAGGGGAAATTTTAAATACAAGAAATTTAAATAAACATAAAACCATTAAATTACTATTTTTGTGTGTACAGTCATACTCAAAACTGTAGATTTACAAAAGAAATGTTCAAATCAATTCTTAAAAATAATGTCAAATTAATTTCCTTACTTTAACTTACAATTACAGAAAAATAATTGTATGTACGTAAAATTTTTTGTAGGGAATTTAATTAGCTAATAAATGATATTTTTGCCATACCTGTGTTAGTTTAGCAAGAATTGTTAATTTTTTACACTTAATGGTTTTGTTACAGTCCATTCACCATTACTTCAAATTTTTCTGAAGCCCTGCTAAAGTTCTAACTTTCAGGATATTCCTCCGCCTCATGCAAACTAAGCTTAACTAATATTGGAGAATTACACCAGGGGGCAACACATGACATTAGTGCGCACTAAGGGTAACAGTATTTTGTATAAGAACTATTTCTCACTACACGCTACGAACATACCTATTTTATCTTTGATTTTTATTCAGATTATTTATAAATCGAGCATTATAATTTATAGATAAAATATGAATAACATTCCAATTTAACAGAAAGAAAAAAGTAACTTTTATGAACACAAATATAAAATGCTTGTGATATATGGCATATGTTGGAAATAACTAAACACGTCATACATGGGGAGATTTTTCAAAGATTTAATTCAAAAAGGCAGAAGAAACAGTGAATGGACTATAATGATTTTGTGATTATTTAGAGTTTATTTTGTAAACAAGAGATCTTCTATTGTTTGTTTCAGCATTAGTTTAACAATTATAGGCTGTTCACAGTAAAGTGAGCACTTTTTAAGGCCCTGCTAATTTTTTCCTTTCAATTTATTTCTATCTTCCTGCCACTTTTTAATATAAACCTTTCCATGTATCTAACAAACACAGTGTATATATTTCATCATCCCTAAAAGTTAATGTCCTTAGCTCAACGAAAAAGATATATTAGTGGTTAATGTCTGTTGGAAGGGCAGCAACAAATTCTCACTTTACTGTGAATAGCCTATAACTGTTAAGACATACTAAATAATATTGGATCTTTTTTTTTATAACTGAAAAAGGTAACTGCATTCACAAATAATATTTTTACATTTGTCTAGGTTACAAATTAATTACTTTACTTTTTATTTGATTGTTGATCATAGATAATACCAACGTTGATAGTTAAATAGCCAATTAAAAAAAATTGTTACCACTAACAGTATCTTTAAAGCAAAATTCAGTATGTTCCATATGCAAAAATGGACCTCTTGGCAAATTATTACAAGATGCATCAAGCATCATTAATTTTGTGGGATGAATGTACTATGAGCCATAGAACTCATGTTGAAGCAGTAAACCAGATGCTTCAAGATTTCGGAAACTGAAATGTACTCATGGGTAATGTCACTTTTGTTTTTGCTGGTGATTTTCGCCAAACACTTCCTGTCATAGCAAAAGGAACACATGCTGACAATGTAAAAGCATGTCTAAAATCATCTCAGTTATGGGGTTCAGTTCAAACACTTAATTTACGCAATAACATGAGAGCCCATTATGCAAAAACAATAATAATGGTTTTCCACAACAATAAAGCTTGGATAAGGAAAATTCCCTTTTCCAAGTGCAAATGGTGGTAGCACTGAAATCAAACTTGATGGGATAGGTCACAATGTCCATAAATTAGAACATCTTAGAGAGGCAATATATCCCAATCTAGAAAATTTATTGCAAAGAGACTTCATTGGCTCTGTTCAAGGGCAATAGTAGCTCCCAGAAACGATACAGTTAATTAAATAAACACAATGATACTACAAGAAGTGCCCAGCCAAGTTAAACATTACAAATCCATTGATACCATCACCAACATTGAGGACACTGTGCACTACCCTTAAGAATTTTTTAATTGATGCGAGCTCACTTTTATCTTAATCTCTTCTTAGTTTGATTGACTTATGTAGGCTCTAATTGGTCATGGCGGAGTAGGTCCCTCCATCTGACACGGGTTACTGAGAGCGCTGATTACCCTCCTGAGTCCTAATTACAACTTTTCGGCGATGTATTCTCTTCTCGTAGGATTTATTTCTGCCTGACGGGTCGTGGTTTGCCCATGTTGGGATGGTTTGGTGAATGTCGCCTAGTGGAAGGGTTATATCAGAGCAAAAGGGAGTCAAACCCCAAGGTGAATTGGATTGCAAACTTCTCCTGCCCAGGGAGTGCAACTTTACTCACCGAGAAGGTTGCCAATAAACGGGACGCCAGCTGTCCCAAGTCGCTTAGGCGTTATTAGGGACAGTGGATGGTAGCAAAGTTACAACGGAGGGGGATTGTGATCCGGCCAGTCATTCCAACTCGAACCTATGTTTGCTACCTGGTTGTCCCCAAGAATTTGGTCTCATTGGTTTCCAGCTTGGAATAAAATTAAGTGGAGTGGAAACTATTTGGGTTTTAGGTGTGGTTTTGGGGGGTAAAAATATCTTTATCAGCTTCCCTGCCGACGTGGTTGAGTGTCCTTTACTAGGTTAGGTGTTGGCACGGTTACGACGGTTGTGGGCTTAGCCGGCTGGTAATAACTCAATGCTCATAGTCAGCCACAGCCAACATATCCCAGGTATGACCTAGTCCCAATTCATGTCACCACAATATCGAACAGATGGGACGTGAGTGACCTCAGGTACTGGAATGAGGGTGCCACGTCATTAGTAGAGTCCACTAGCAAGGCAATGTTCCATTTAAATAATCTCTCCACTGCAAAGCTCGTTGCTCTTTATGTTTAATTCAGCTCCTTTCCTATTCATTTAAAGCTAGAAAAAATATTTCGGTAGTGTTTTAAAAGATTTACAGCCTTTCAAAACAAGGTTCAATATTAGAGCTAGTACTCTTTCCCATTTCTGCCGGAGTTCAGTCCTATTGGGGAATTTCTTTCAGACACACCCGAGGCACTGATGGAAGAATTGGCAGGTGAGAGTTGGAGAGTCTCTGTGGACAGACGAGTGCGTACCGGATACTCCCAGGAGTTTTGGGTTAAAGCCTTCTTCCAGCCCCATCTCCTGAGGGTTCAGCCCACTCACACCTATTTCACAAGAAGAAAGTTAAATACTCACTTGAAAACACTTTCAGTTAAAAATGAGGGAGTGAAATAAATTATGGAGTCGACGAAATAATCTTTGATGTAACATTTATTTACGTCTACGAAAACACTGGGGAATCTCGGTTCAATCATACAATTTAAGTGCTTAAATTTAAGTTATTTGGTTACATTAACTCAGGTGAAGGCGAACCTGGACAAACTTTAATAAAATTAGCTACTCTTTGAAAGATCGCGATTTATAGCGATTTACTACCCGAGGGGTTGTTGTCCAGAGGGGACGTCGCGATGACCTGCTACTGCGGAGTCCAGGAAATAGACTTGGGTAAATGGGTCCAGGGTAAGGACATCAAAGTTACCTCTGGAGAGTTTTCTACATGTTACAGGAGCTGCTGGGCGAGCTGGTGTAGGTAATTTGAGCTGGTAGAGCTTTTGCAAGCTGGGAGAGGCGGAGGTCTTGCAGAGACCAAGGAGAGCTTGCTGACCAGTGCAATCAGCAAGCCGACGAACTCTCGTGCTAAAGGCGATTCTGAGCCTCCTTGTATAATCCAAAAAACTTTGCCTTAGGGCTCTCCCAGGGGTGCGGGGAATGCTAGTCTTTCTCCGTAGGGTTTGATTATCTCAAGGTAGTGGCGCCGCCACGTATTCCTTATCACCCTGGGTTGAGACTGACGACAGGTTACTACCTACGGTCGAGGCTCTGATGCTGTGACGTCACTGGGCGCAGGGGTACTGCGATCCTATGGTGTCTCTTATAACTTTCTTCTCTGCTATCGGTGGGTCCGTGGCTCGTTGGGTAAAACAATTTCTGTCGAGGGGATGACGACCGCATGTCGAAGTTTGGGTGGGCAGTAATATATAAATAATTAAGTGTGTTAATTATCTTCCGTGTCTGTAATTGTCCATCTGCTGAATCAATCCTGTAGCCACATCGATTTGTGTATGCTGCTTATGACTTGCCTCAAGGCTCTCGGCGCTTGCTGATGGGGCAAAGTCGACCCATAGTGTGCGCAGTCAGGCTACTCAGCAGTGTAGCATGCGTCAAAATTAATTAAATCCTTCTGGCCTGCCACCACACTACCTGAAATGAAAGATTGGTATCCCAATAATGCTACTATGAAACTTCAACCCACCTAATATGAGTAATGGCATGAGGCTATTGATAAAAGATTTGCGGAACATCGTCAAAGCAATAATATTAACTGGGCCTGTCCTTCTGGCCTGCCACCACACTACCTGAAATGAAATATTGGTATCCCAATAATGCTACTATGAAACTTCAACCCACCTAATATGAGTAATGGCATGAGGCTATTGATAAAATATTTGCGGAACATCGTCAAAGCAATAATATTAACTGGGCCTGCCGCCAAACAGCTAGCGCACATTCCACGTATCCCTATGATATCAACGGATCTGTCTATTCCTTTCAAGCAGTTGCAGTTTCCGGTGAAGGTATCATTTGCTCTCACAATAAGTAAGTTCCAGGGACAAACTTTCAAATTTATGAGAATAGATTTGAGCAAGGAATATTTTTCTCATGGCTTTCTCGGGTTAACTAGAGTCAGAACTCCAGAAAACAAATATATTTTGCTACCAGAAAATAATAAAACAATAAACATAATGCTCTAACAAGTTAATGTAGATTTAATAAAACCTATAAAAAAATTAACTAAGTCGGAGGCAGTTGCTATCTAAATAATATATTAAAATTAATTATCTTACTTTAAGTTATAACTATGGAGATAATTTTTAAATTACTTTTAAAATGTAAATTAAAAATTTTGTATAAAAAAAATTATAATAAAATATATTAATGCTATTATTAATTATGTATAGAATAATAAATAGAAGTGAGGCAGGCGAGGGTACTGCTAGTCTAAAATATGGTTAATAATTAAATTTGTGTTGTTCTAAAATATGAAAATATAAACCACCACAAACATTAAATAGCTGTACATATTCTTTTTTTTTTATTGCACATGTTCTCTGAATTTTAGATAAAAAGCAAAAGTACTGTATTTACTTCTGCACCACTAGCAAATTTTTCCTCAGAGACGAATTTGTAAAATAGCGGTGTGGGTCTAACATGGAGATATGGTTTTGGAGAAAAATACAGGACTGGAAATAGTGTGGGTTCATCATAATACAGACTGCATTTCCTTCTGCAGACAAGTGTTTGGCTACAGCATATGACATTTACAGAAACAAAGCAGATATTTGGTACGAGAGGTGGAATGGGAGAATGGCATTCAGTGTAGTCTGCAAGCATACGTGATGATCCCTGCCTGGCAGGTAGCTGCACACATTACTGGGAGGCAACACAGCCTAAATTGCAAATATAACTCTCACCCTACTTCCAAGATGCCAATTTTTTCTAATATTCGAGCAGTTTTATTTAAAGTAAATACGGTACGACATAGCACATGTCACATTTAATTTTGTACCAAATGCATAGCTTGTGCAACACAGCTGTGCACTGAAACACAAGTTTTTAGAACAGAATGTGTAAAAATATTCTTTTCCAGAGAGGATAACCAAAAGATGTGGAGTGGGTCTTACATTGGGGCAAGTGGTACATGAGTAAATAAGGTAGTGTTATGAATTGTGTCCACACCCACTAATGGTTTTAACACTGCAGACTGAAAAAAACATAAACATCAAAATAGACACTCAGTTGGGCCCCAATTTTAATCGTACCGTGTAACATTGCACGTTTTGAGTAGTTATGTTTACAGTTGCCCAGAGATATTTTAATTAGATAGGATTACGGAATACTTGCTTATGTTGTCACTATATTTAATATAATTTCCAAATTTTGCTTTATTAAGTGAGTTAAACAAAATACAGTATAATTAAAGAAAATTATCCTGGTTGTCTCTCATCTTGCCATTGCTGTGGTTGGCGGAGAAATGTGGCATGGTTAGACGACAGCCAATCAGAGAACAGGTGGCAATGTAAGTAAGGCAGAAATATATTCAAATTAATTTTTTTCTACAGAAGAATAACTACCACCTCCAATGATGGATGTATGTCTGATAAATTTTTTTTTCAAATGAGTTAATATGTAATTAAAGAGATTTTTAGTGTTTTATATAGCTGCAAGATGGTTTTGTGATTATTATAAGAAGGTGAACTAGTGATATTGAGTATTTTGTGTTTGAGAAGTTTAAGTAATAATTTGTTGAGTTTGTTGGAGATGAACAAAGATTTGAAATAAAAAATATTTGCAGAAGCTAAGAATGTCGGCATAAGTATTACTGAAAACAGTGCTCAAAGTGATAAGTGAATATTTGTGAATTGTTTGAAATTTAACAACCAGATTTAACGAGGCAGCAATTTCAAAAGGCCATTCTCAGGAGCCATCGAAAAATTGCAAAGATTTATAAAAAAATTTGAAAATCCTGGAAAAACTGTAAAAAATCACAACGAAAACTGATTAAAATAAGTTTGCCAGCCCACAGTGATAAAATTTATGGGTTTTAATATTGTTACTCTTAATTTGTATGCCTCGATATAAAAAAAAAGAGAAAATCCATTAACAAATATGACAGTGGTGTTTTTAAACGAGCGCACCGCATGGTGCCACAAGGTTAGCATGCCCTGTGCTGCATAACACGTGACGTTACAATGGGATTCTGTCCTCCACTCACCCCTCTCACCCACACCCTGCTACAGTCTCCGCCTGCTGATCTCTCGTGGCGACTGACAACAGTAATGGTCCACTACCGCGCACATAGCAAGAAGGCTGGCCACCCCAACCCTTCAGTCCTTAGTGTAAAGATCGCTACGTCATTTCAGTTAGTTATTTGATGATTTTATAAGTTTATCATAATAACTTGAGCATGTTTATTTACAAGTGTGTGCCATTTTAGTGTTGTACCATTTCGAAAAATACTGTATGTACATGATGTGTGTAATTCTATTTGTGCGTGTTTACAAAAACAAACAGAAAAGACTGCCAGTGCTTCAACACACCCCCTCGTCCTTTTTGTTTTTGCATGAACATCTAGTGGAGATGTCAGCTAGACAAACTTTAAACAGATGTGACTGAGTAATCACCCGCACAAATGGAAGTTCTGCGAACTTCATTGCTGACCGGCTGTCACGTGTCACATTGGTATGTACACCTGTACTAGTTTATTGCATGAACTTCCTGTTGTTTATGTACACAAATCATTAAATATTAAATTGTTTTTAAACTGGGAAATGATAAGAGCCTACATAACGGCTAATGTTTTACGTTGTCTGCACTTCTTAGGTAGACATCCGGCATACCTGTACCATAAAAACAATTGTGCCAGTGAGATGATTGTTTAAATATGGACGTTGTGCTGTATACCTAATGTACGCACAACGAGTGTGCACCTCTGTCCTTATGCTATCTTGGGTGACAAGGGAGTCGTCTATAATGTTCTGGTGTATAATTTTATTCGAAAGACATCTATCCATTGAAATAAATTAATATATCATTAATAAACTGTTTGATTTTTTGCACGAAGCTACTGGAAACGAACTTTGCGCTCGCCTTAAGTAACGTCCAATGTTTCAATTTCTCCTGTGAGAAGGGAAGGTCGTATATGCCATACTGGTGTATAATTTTATTCGGACGACATCTGTCTATTGAAATAAATTAATATTTCATTAATAAATCGATTTTTCCACAAGAAGCTACTTGAAATGAGACTTTGTGCTTGCCTAAAGTAAATCATTGCCCAATGTTTATTTTTTTGTGTTAAGGGATAGTCATATATAACGTTCCGGGGTGTAATTTTATTTGGGTAATGTTTTCTATTGAAATAATTCAACATTTAATTTTAAAAACTTGTTATTTTTGCCATATAAATTATTAAAAACCATGCAAAATTTTATTTTGGTTTTTTGGGGGATCAAAATCTGCCTGCAGCAATTTTGTGAGGGCATCGATTTTGCAAAGCAATTTTCAGGAAATGTGAGTCCTCCTAAAATCGGGGTCTGGCTGTTGTTTGAAGCCATTAATGATTACTACGCTATAATTTCTATACAAATTTACTTAGTTTACACACATACATGTGATGAAAATTATGAATTCCTCACCTGTTTGTGCAATTCTTCATGGTGCCGAAAATGACTTTCCCGTTTCGTTTTAAATGAACAGAGATGACAAAAAAATTTGTAAGGTGCCAACTCTTCATAATTTTTCTTTTTCTTCTTCTGGCTAGCCACCTTGGCTACATTCAGGCCAGACACAGACAGATTCTCATTGCCTGCTTGCTCAGCATCACTGGACTCCACTGTTCCTATATTGCTACTAGACAGCACATCTCCTGCCATTCCAGGATTCTCTTCTTTTGCAGCCAATTCCAGAGGTATTGCAATGTTGTTGAGTACAGACACAATTTCATTGCACTTCTTGGCAGGCTGTGTTAAGGTAATGTTCACATATACTTCCTTCTCTGATGGCTTGTCCATCTCATCAAGTCTCACATTAGTACGTTTTGTCTGGAAACCAAATATACGCACACACCAAATGTGAAGGGGATTTAATAGTTAAAAATAGTGTTTACTATTCTGGGGTTTTTTATACAGCTAATGCTGCTACTGAGAATTTAATGATAAAAACAGTGTTTAAACAGTACATATTCTAAATGTTTTTACAAACCAAAGGCTGCTAACTGAACAGAGCTTCAGAAAAGTTGGAAGTAAGCAGTATCCTTATAACAAATTTCGTGACATTTCTCAGACTTTCCCAAGTACCTATTCTGATGGTTTTCCCTAACCAACACACATGGCAAAAATTAGAAATACATTAATGTTACTACCTAAAAAATTACAATTTTTTTTTTTTTTAAGTAGCAATAATTTTGCCCTCTTTTATGGATGTTTTTCTATGCTGTAACAAATTTTAATAAAAAATGACTATAAGTACAAAGATAGCATGTGGAAAAGAGAGGGGGAATACTAGCTATCTTAAGGCCAGAAACAAAGTCACAATACACAGACAAGGCATTATACAAGTGTTCAAATTATTATTTCAGTCATATTTTATTTGCACTATCTTTAGCTGGTATCTAAAAACACATTTTTTACTATGCCAGTGTTTGCTGTATTTAAAAAAAAATCAGCCAAGAAAATATACATAATAGTTATGTTATGATTACACATAAAGCAACAAAACTGCCCCCAAGCATCTGCATGACAGTAAAAATATAACTTACAAGTTAAGATAATACAAAAATTATTAATACAACATTAATCCTAAATAAGCTAGTTGTTAATTTTGGTGAATTATTTATTTTTTGTTTTGCATACAAATAATACATTGAATTTTATCAAGATTTAATTTCACTTAAATACAGTCAACTATCAACATACAACCCTCTCAAAATAACTTTTTTTTGAGGAATAAAAAAAAATGGTTAAAAAATAAACAAATTTGAGTACAGTAAATAGGTAGAAAAATAAGTTTGTTGCATTTATTTTGGTCACTGCATATTATGATTCTCTTCACCACTACTGTATGAATCTGAAGTAAGAGATATCTAAAAATACACACCACCTTGCTAACACTTGACTGTTTGCCCATTCCATCGAGGTTGTCAATGTTTACCCATGCTGTTACTTTATGTTAGGTACCAAGGTTACCTAGCCCAGGGACCGCCCTTTTGCAAGACCGCATAGTAATAAAAATACTGGACAGAACTTCCGAAAGGAGAAATAAAAACTACCTTTGACATGGCTGAGAGAAAATAGGTTAATTACAAGTTCATATCCAGATACAAATTTTTTTGCATGTGAAGGATATTAGGGTGATAGGCGAGGCGGAAATTTTGTGCAGTATTACAAAACAAACAAAAAGTTATATAGTTCATTCTCGCAAACTGCAGGGTTTATGTTTTCAACAAACAGAGTGGTTCAGAAAACTGCAGTAGAAGAATACACGTTCACACAGAGAAATTTCATGCCAAATCACTTAATTTTAATGGTCAACTGTACCATCATCTCAGATTTTATTAAAAAATTTTTTATGAGTGGGTACTTACAATTATTTTTGTTTTGTCCCCCCCCCCCCCCCCCCCAGATTTTTTGGTTTAAAATTTTTGCAGAAGAAATAAAATAAAATTTTGACTTTAGTATTATTTAGAATTCCACACTTCCTCAGTCAGTTTAAAAAAAAACATCCCACATCACTTACTTTTCAACTAATTGGGCTTACTTTGGTGTCAAATTAAAACTAATTTTTCCTCTTTTAAAATAACTTATAAAAGTAGTATTTAGTACCACCGAAAAATGTCACCAAACATTCAAAGGGAATTATTTAAATTTTGTAACTGGTAAGTTTGATAAGCTATAGCTCTCACATAACAACACACATTATATTTCTTTCTGAAGAATGAGTTAGCAATATATGCACGATGATATAAAAATACCATTAAAATGTAATAAACTGGGAGGCAGTTCGAAATGAAAAGAACCCTACTCAACGCTTCCAGTTCTAAAATATTGATGGCACAATTAAAAATACGCAAAACATAGTGGGTAACGGACAAAAATGCAGATTGCCAAACTCAAGCCTGGACCAGCCAAATGGGGCTACTGATAGACAAACACTACATGTTAAAAATTGACACACAAGCAGCAATGCGGTTTTGAAAAATCTACATTACTGCAAGGTCCACAACACTAGCACATAACTATAACATACCACAAGATAAAATCAATAAAGTCAAAATATTTACAGCACACTCATTCACCACTCACCATTTCGACGCTCTCCCGTGGAAGATGGTCACTATCACTTTAACATGTTTAAAATATCTAACGTCGTCGACATTCACGGAATGCAATTCTCAAAATGCTTGGTGCCCTAACTAACAGCCCTCATCTGTTGAAGTAGATTACAGACGTAGCTTCGACATGTCCACCATCGTAGTACCAGAAGAACAGAAAGAGGGGAGAGTGAACATGTGAATATATTAACATAACCCCCCATAAAAAAATACTATGATGTGTTAAGAGGGGTAAGAAGGTAGGTGATCAAAGGGCAGAAAATGGAGGGATGCTGACCTCCACAGAGGTAGATGTCGGGTGCTGTTGTAGAAACGATCATTATTAGAACTAGGTGATTGCGGCCGCGCCACCATCACAAATTTTACAAGTTGGTTAATGTTGTGTTTAAAGTTGAGTAAAAACAACTATGAGGCAGGAGCATGTTAAGAAGAGGCCTGATTATTTGAGATTTGCATTTTCTAAGAAGATTTTAACAAGCTTGAGTCCTCTAATACATTCATATAACGGCCGTGGGGAAGGTGCACCTGGCAGATTTTCAAGTCCTTGAAGTGAACACTTCTACTGAATTTTAAACATTTGCTTCTGAACATTTTTATTTTATTTTCACTGAGGAATTTAGAGTTTTGGAGCTCTTAAAGAATTTTAATTTTTCAACTGTCAATAATTCAGATGAAGACTTCAACCCAAAGTACACCCCGAGATGCAGGGGAGTCTTATAATCACTGACAGGTGCTCAAACCTGACAAAATTTTAAATCATTTTATTAAAACTTGTGAAAGAATTTTTAATGTGTGGTAAATGGGAAATTAAATGTGTATTGTGTATGGCAGGCAAAGGTACCGTGACATTTTGCAAGAATAAGTGTGTTTTATATATCTGCATAATTTACATAATTTTCACAAATATTAAATTTGATGCATTTTATTAATAGTGTTTTATTGCAAGCGGTAGTGATAGCACCCCACTACACCTAAGTGTCTGCATTGTCATTGTGTTTAGTTTGCTCATTTAATTGCAACTACCGTATTTTGGAGTGTATAGGTAGCACATTCTTACAAAAAAAAAACTACTACAAAAAGTGGGGTGAGGCTTATAAATGAGATATTAGCATAAAACATTTTTTTTTGAAAATTTTTTCCCCCAAAACATGTTTAGAAATTTGTCAACATACAGTACATTTTAATGCTTTAACTCTTAAAGGAAGGAAGGGAAGGGAAGGAATTAAAAACAAAAAAAACTACACTTGTGCAGTTATTTGTTTACTTGCGTTCCATACACAAAATAACCATCCTGCACAAGTAAAATGTAAACATGTTGGAGCTCTGCCATAGATGTCGTACATGAGAAAATACTGTATTTCAGCATGTATAGGCAGCAAATTTCTACAAAAAAAATGACTGCAAAAAGTGGGGTGCAACCTAATGTTGTGATATTGCATAAAACATTTTTTTACCCCCAAAAATCAGTATTAAGTGATTATTTATAACCATATAGAGTGTAAACTCGAACCATCTAACTCGGTTTGACCAAAAGTCCATGTCTACAGAGCATTTTCTGTGGTCCCGAGACAAAATCCCTACGTAAACAATGCTAAAATAATCAGTTTTTGCATAACTCGAAAATCAATTTTTACAGCATTGATCAAACAAATATTTCTGCTGCATCACCAAAAATTACATCCTCCGATCACTAAACAACGAATTATTAACAATAAAGTATAAATACGAACTGTACTCACAAATGCATACAAGTCGATATACAGTACATTGTGTACATATGAACCATTAATACAAATATATAAAAAAAATAAAATAAATTTTAACACACATTTTTCTTGCTCGTGTCTCACTGCCCTGCATTTAGTTATATTTTTTTTAATTTACCACTTCCGAAATAACCTCTTGTTCATCTAATCACAAACTCGTTCTTTGTAGCAAAAAAGAAAATAAATAATAACAATAGATGTCTCAGACTACACATTATGTATTTACAGAGCATGAAATACAAAAAAACATAATGAAAAATATGGGAATACAGTACATATGTATATGAAATATGCACTGTAGAATTTTATTAGATGTTTAGCAATCAATATTGCAATGTTTTCAGCGGCAGCCATGTTGATAACAAGCTAGAAGCAGAGTTGCCATATTTTCGAGGTATCAATTCGCGATGTGACGCTGCCAACAACACTCACAAATTTTCACTTGAATATTTTTTCATAAAAATTACGAATGGATTATGTATAAAATTGTAAATCTAATAAATATTCCTGGAAAGTTAGAAAAAGGTAATGCAAAACTAAGGTAACCCTATTCACTGCAAATTATCAATCACAGTATTCAAGACATACATGAGAAAATCATTTATCTGCTGTACAAGAGAAAGATATCTTATGTAGTTTGCATGCCCGCTGCATTGCCGCAAGTGCAGATTGATAGATGCCATTTTATGTAACATGTTGCCATGCTTTTGCTTTCTCAAGTCACCTTACCATCTGTGGAATAGTAATAGTGCGATGAACGTTCATAAACAATGCACATAATACAAATTTTCTGTCTCAAATGTTTTGATGGGGAGAAATTAAGTCGGAATTTGTTATGTTTGTACGCAATCGTGATTTAGCAATAATTACAGGAATACAAAAATTTGGGATGGCCTTTACTTGAAATATTAATTATCCTTGATTTTTCATCAAAAACTAATGGTGAAGCCTATACACGCACGTGGCCTATACATGCCAAAATACGGTATTTCCCCACAAATGTCAGTGTGAGTTTTATGTGTAGGAGAAAGTTAAGTGGATTTCTGAGCGTATTGATTGATGTTAATGAGAGAAATCTATGACAACTCACATCTATTACACTTTGAGTTAGTGTGTATCATATTAACACCCTTCTCAGTAACTCACACTACAATAGTTGTAATAATCTATTTCAAGTGCATTGTCAGTGTGAGGTAAGCAGAGTGTATAACACGGTGTACATGTATGTCAGTATCTCAACGAAACACCAAACTCAGCTCTCAAATTTAAATTACACACTCGCTATCTCTCACGACAATAAATAATAGTCCCTATTAAATTTTTAGAAGCACTCACGGTTAGCAAAATTTAATATAATACTTCAGGAATAACAAAATTTAATACAATAAATTAAAGTGTTGGCATGCACAAGTGTGTAAGTATATGTTAATACATAGACAGTCTTGTGTTCAGGCTGCCAGTATAATCTATCACAATATCTTCACACTTTTTAGACCAAACCTTTGAAAAATAATCCCACGTATGGAGCGTTTGGTTGTTTCTTATAAACATCATGTATCAAATGCATTTTATAGTTTTGTTATGTATCTAATTTTTGGTTCACTTGTACTTAGGTTTCATAAATAAATAATAAAATTTCATTTATAATAAATGGGAATAAAAACAGAGAGCAAATAGGTGTGTTTGCAATGCATAGTAAGGAAATAGTTCTTGTGCAAAATATTATTAAACTGAATGTGCACAAATGTGGTGCATTGCCCCTCTAGTGTAATTTTCTAGACTTGTTTGTATGAGGCCGAGGAATAGCCTGGAAGTAGAACTTTAGCAGGGCTTCAAAAGAGTTGGAAGTAGCCATGAATGAACTATAAACAAATTTTTGTACATACTGTAAAGAATGCAGTTTACCTTAGATATATACCTGATTCTTCTCTTCTTGGGGTGCGTGCGACATTGCCTGTTTAAATACTTGGATCTGTAGTACCGCAACAAGGCAGATGGGGATGTCTTGGGAGCTGCACATGACTTAACTTCATTAGTGTTTCTGGACTCAAAATTTTCTGTAGTAGGTGAAAGTTGTTTCTTTGTGTTGGCTAGATAATCTGCCAGTACCACCTACACGAAAAGTATAATAATCAATTTTAAAGCAAACATGCTTGATCTATCCAACAACACTTTCTCTAACTATACTTAGTCAGTTCATACAATAATAATGAAGAGGGCTCAGATGTATGGTGATCATTATAATACTTAAATTTTAAATATACAAACATTATTCGGCGTTATCAGTTTGATCTAACAAATATCAGTGTGTGTGTTAAGATGTGAAAGATACACACACACACATATATATATGCACGCACGCGCACACAACCCCCTTAGAAAAGATAGATAGATAGTGTTCATTGTTAGGATATTACAGATTTTTAAAGTTTGTTTTGTCTATCAGTCACTCTATTAGTTTCTTTATGTAATGTTAATATTGATGAATAGTAATATTACTGTTTTATTTCATTTTGTGGTAAATATGTAAACAAAAGGCCTAAAATTATGTTTTTTTTTTGGTATAATTTTTGTGTTTGTGTGTGTGTGTGTGTGTGTGTGTATATATATATATATATATATATATATATATATATATAATGTGATTAATATTTACTATTACTGTATTTTGGCATGTATAGGCCACACAATTTTTACAAAAAAAAATATGACTAAAAAATGTGGGGTGCATCATATATACGAGATATTGGAAACACCCCCCCCCCCCCCCAAACATGTTTAGTGATTTGTCTGCATACAGTACATTTTAATGTTTTAACTTAATATCGAAGGAAGGGAAGAGGAAGGAAAAAAAACCTATCCACTCATGACATTATTTTCACTTTCGCTAATACACAAAGTAACCTTCATCCTGCACGTGCAAAATGTAAACATGTTGGAGCTCGGCCATAGATGCCATACATGAGAAAATAATTTCTCTGCTGTACAAGAGAAAGATATCTTACTTAGTTCCCAAGCCCACCACCGCGCTATAAGTACACATTGATAATATGCCATTTTGTGTAACATGTTGCAGTGGTTTTGCTTTCTCAAGTCACATTACCATCCATGGAATAGTAATAGCGTAATGTATATTTGTGAACATTGCAACTTAATACAAATTTTCTGTCGCAAATGTTTTGTAGAGGAGAGATTAAGCCGGAATTCATTATGTTTGTATGGAATCTTGACTTAACAATATTTACAGGAATACAAAAATTCAGTGTGGCCTATACTTGAAATATTAATTATACCAAATTTTTCATCAAAAACTTTTGGTGCAGACTATACACGCCACAATACGGTATATGAATTTTATTTGATTCGGAACTGAACTCTGAGACATATTCTGTGGTAAATAAATTAATGCTACGTGATCTACAGGCTAAAGAGAACTAACACACCTAATAGAAATTTTGCATTGTGACACCAGGGAAGAGAAGTCACAAGAATTTTCGCTTATCTGATAGCATGGGTATGTGAACCCAGTACATCATGGAATCTCTCTGGAACCACCATGAAGCACAGACCATCATAAGTTAGCTCGCAATTAAGTTTCAGATTTGTTGTGTCTGCCAACATGAAATAGGGTAATTTAGTATGTGGGAGAGTAGTTAAGTGTCACGTCCACCACGGGTATGTATAGAAGAGGCCCAATGGGAGTCATTTTGGATTTTTATGAGTGCTTCAAGATGATGCCAACATTGCTGAGAGGACTTGGTAAGACCCACTTCATATGGCAGACAAATAAATGCAAGCTTGACTAGGATATTGCAGAACTTATTTAAACAATAGTGAACCAACGATTCAATGTGTGTGAACTTTGGATGAAACTAACTTTACCTTTACTCAATATCTCATTAATAAGAGAGATGTCTCGAGAGGCGATTAGTTATTACTCAAAGCAAATTTACAAAAAATACTAAGTTATTATTTTATTAATTTTATTAAAAATTCAGTATGTCACATGAAGGGGTTTTTTTTCTTCTGTTTCTTGTAGCTTTGGTAGTAGTTAGTTGTGATTTGCAGTGATTTGTTAATGATGGAGTGTTTCTGTTTTATATATATAAAAAAATTTAAGAGTATGTCTCGTACTAATTGTATGAGGATAGTGTCTTCCTGTTGTACACTTATTCAGTTGCAGCCTTATAAGTTAACTGAATACCAGATAAGGTTCAATCTGGTGAGAACCTAGTACATATGTTTGTCTACACACAGAATTTCAGGTCCCAGAAATGTGGGATATCTGCATTTGCCTACTTTATTAGAGGGTAACTGATGAGTTTGACGCCATCGGGTGAGACACGGAGACAATCACGATACACTTTTACCTGTTTTTATGGGCGCCAGCGATGGTTCCTACACACCACACTTTGAGACCCAGGGATCTCAGGGATGCTGTGGGTTCTGTGTGTTCATCCACTCGTGTGTACTTACGAAACAACTTTTATATACAACATTGCAATACAAAACACTTGATGGAGCTGGGTAACTGACACTACAAAGACTTACAACTTTTACACTGTGAGGTATGTTTATTCGTACCAAGTTACACCATGCCAGAAAATTAATTAGGTGTTTTACTACTCGGACGTGACTAGCCAGTTTCAGTGGGTGATTCCCCCAGCACGTTACTCAACTTGTGCAATCCAACTGGATGATGCTCCGCTGGGTTTGAAGAGACAGCCTACAAAGCAACGGACCCACAGCCACTAGGATGAACTGTAGTTTTTGCCTAGATACAGGACACGGAGTATGAAATGGACACGTACCAATACCTACAGCTAACACCTACTCATCGGGACCCGTCTCCGAACCACGTGGTGTATGGCGACGGTCATACACATAGCGGGTTACTGCGGAAATAATAACGCATTACAAAATTACAAAAATAACACTTGATGAACATGGGGCACAATATGAGCAGGTTAAATAAACACACAGTTGTGTGAAAACAGTTTTAGATAGCACGGATACTGCTGGATAAAGTTCGTAGCGGACCACGTGTGCGGGCGTAAAAGAACACTATTTCATGGTAGATTCTGTAAATTATGGTGCACAAGATGGAACAAGAATTAGCCCTCATAACGTGGTGATGGCGCAGATATGGACTTGGTGGTAGCTAACCACATGGTGGCAGGCAATGTGGCCACAAAACCTATTTAAAATAACAAAACCCTCAAATAATTATACAAACACATTATCCTTAATATTGCTCGGTGCAATGAAGCAGAAGTTACAATAAAAAGCCCAAATCATGAGCGGATGGCATCTGATACACAAACTGTGCAGGCCGCATGGCCTCTCGACATCTCATCTTCTCATCTCGTTTAAATTCCAAAAAGCCTGAAAGGCTGTAAACAATTAAGTTAAGTGGATAACATTATGCTGGGGATGTCTGGCAAAACGTACGCAAGGTAAAGGTTAACCGTTATACTAAAGTGAACTATTGAAACCTACATCAGTGCAAAAGGATGGTGTACGTGACAGTGTCTTACCTCGCCAGCTCTCCTAGGACTGCCCAAAGACAGGTGTCACGCGGACCTACCATGGCTGCCTACAGGGTTCACACAAGCAGAAGTGCTATGCATGCAGAGTGAAAATATTATATTGCAATTGAAATGGCAGCAAAAGAAATATCAAACAGTTTTATAGACAGAATTCAAAGTTATGCTTTCTAGGAATTATTAAATAGTCCTTTGAAGGCATTTTCGCCTGAATCCTATCGTTTTTTTCTCTTTGGCACCACACGCCCATTGAATTTGAAATATCAACATTACAGAAGACTCTGAAATAAGACATATTACACTTTTCAAACATATTTCATCCTGGAAAAAAGTACATAATACACTGAAACATTTTATCCTGTTTTGGGAAAGTCCGTACTTGTAGCAGGATGCGCACACGTGTACCGCTAGCAGTGAGTGGCGTCATGGTCTAGCTGTAGCTGGTTCTTAGTCAGCATCAAGTTTATTAACAGTTTTCCCACTGATATGTGTCAAGCAAGCCATAATGCCGCGCATGGCATCACTGACTCCCCTCCTCCCTCTCCAAGTCAGGCACCTGCACCTGGCAGGATGGAACTTCGTACAAAACAATTCACAAATTTCTCACTAACATATCAGCTCTACAAGAGTATATACAAAAATATAAATGTTTTACAAAGCAAAAGGTAAACAGTTTGCAGCAGATTGGCTATCCCAATGCAGGGACAACTTTTGCATTTGTAGGTCTATAAATGGTATAATAGAAAACTAGTCAGTTTGCAACCAAAATAGAGAGATAGAGACATAGATAGGTAGATAGATATATAGAACGACAGATAAATAGAAAGAATTATTATTCCAAAATTAAAAGATTTCTGAAGCTACTCTAATAGTTTTTGTTGGTATATATGCAATTGCTTAGGCCTAAACACATGCATGCGCACACATGTACACACACACAAGATAAATTGAAATATATATATATGTATATAAGTTTTATACCATTAATCTGTTCAGTCATTATTTTTATTTATATACAGTTAGAAACTAAAAATATAATGAAAAGTTTCAAAGATAGGCTTTAATTGCCAGCTACAAAGTTGTACCACACATTTACTAAACTGTTTTACCATGCATCAATTAACACTGTTTTTAAAAACATGCAAGATGTCCTACCCAGGAACAATTTGAAGTAGTTCAATGAATTGGTACCAACCTGAGCTTGCACAACACTTTCCCATGCTCCAAAAAGCACAGTAGAACCATTTTTATCCCACTTGATATTCACATAAGCTAAGTTAGCCAGGTCTTGCAACAATTGCTTTTTGCTCATACTGTCAACTGGCATGGCTTCCATGTATTCACTTGCCACCACCACACTCGCCCAGTCAAATATCTGCCAAACAATGATTTACAGCTACACAAAATGTGAACAGCAATGAAGCAGAACAGGTTGCCTGGTAAGGCCAGTTACTAATTAAGCACTAGCAGCACAAAACACAAAACGAAACAAATACATGCTGTTCATGATACACTGAGCACTTTTAAAAGCTCTGCTTAAGATGTACTTGTATGCACATTGTGTATTCTTCCACCAAATATAAAATTAACAATTCCATGGGCCTGATCATTTAATTTGTGTATCAGTCAAGTAAAACTGTGACATTATTATAAACGTAAATACAGTATTTTACAAATTTACTCATTCTTAAATTTATAGGTCTATGCATTACAAAACAGGGAAGCAAAAGAAATAACTTTAGTATTCACAAATGTTTACCTATCACTTTTAATTCACCATTAATGCCCAGTTGCACCAACATCTTCTCCGATCCGAGATCGAATGATCCCAGTTCTGAACCTGGATCCAGTTTTATCTTGGTTCCAATGTAAAATTGTTGCACCAACGAAATTCCATGATTCTGTTTCTCCGATTAGTTGATCTTGGTTCCAAAGAGAGAGATCAAGATTAAACATGAGACAAATTTTGCTATTGGTTCATAATATATAACGTCATGGAAGTAGGCGTATTTTTCACTATATGTAGAACTAGATGAGGCAGAGATCTGTTTTAAGTGAATTATCATTGTACAAATTTTACTGAATAATATTCAAGTGCATATAATGTTGTTTTAACCCTTTTGCTGCTATGGACAAGATATATTGTCTTCAACTCAGCATGCCTTTAGTGCGAAGGACAAGAAGGGTCCTATTTACATTGAAATACTGTAGTTCTTGTTTCAAACAATGTCAAGCAGAAGGGTGTCAGCAGACACTGTAGTTCCTATTTGGAGAGAGAGTGGCATGGGTAGTGATAAATGCCGGCTGTGAGAAATGCCAGCTGTCTGCGAGTGGACCACTTAGAGAGATAAGATGAACACTTGCTGGCCACTTACAGAAATAAGATAAACAGGGATCATGTGTAGAAGGGGGGGGGGGGGGATTTTTTACCCAGGGGTGGATAAAGATAAAGGAAGGAAAATAGCTGTACGGCAAAATGTGGGACAGCCTGCCAGCTACTTAATGTTGTATGTTTTGCTGCAGACTGGGGATATTTTGGATAGTGTTATTACGCTAAAGTCATAGTCTTTTTTCTAAAACTTTTTGTGATTGTATGTCATTTATTTGTAACTACAAAAATGAAGAGACACCACTATCTGACAGACCAAGAAGCACTGGAGATGATTCTCACAAGGAGTGACAGTGAAGAAGATGTGTTTACATTGAGTGATTCAGATGTAGAGTACACTCCATACAGCAAAGAAAACTCTCCTCAGCCAACTACGTCTACCGGGATTACACACAGTACTTCAATAACAATATTTGAAGAATCGTCTTCTGAATCAGAGGAAGATAGCAACAATGAAGAAAGAAATGAAAATCATGGTACAAAAAGGAAGTGTGATACATTTCAGTGGTCTTCAAATAATTTGAATCCCATTATTCATCCTTATGATACAAATGCAGGATGTAAAGCAAATATAAATATTAACAGTTCTATCATAAAATTCTTTCAAGTCTTCTTTGATGACTTTTTTTTTAGCAAATGAATGTAATAGATACTACAAGTATGCCATTGAAAATTCACCACAGATTTTGTAGTCCCATTCCTGTGTGAAGCAATGGACAGACACAAATTGTGAGGAATTGTTTTGATTTCTGGCAGTTAGTTTACTAATGGCATGTGTGAAGAAACTGAAGCTAAGCGAATACTGGTCAAATGATGCTCTTTTGCGAACACCAGTGTTTGGAGAGATAATGTCACGAGACAGATTTTCACTTTTACTACGAATGCTGCATTTCTGTGACAGTGTGGATCAAGGTGGCGATCGTCTATTTCAAATTCGGGCTGTTGTCGATAGAATTCAAAATGCTTTCCGTATTTCATTTTTGCCTTACAAAAAACTGTGCATTGACGAGAGCCTGCTCCACTTCAAAAGCCATTTGATTTTCAAACAATATGTGCCTTCAAAACGAAGTCGGTTTGTGTGACTGGATACGTTCTTGATTTTGTTGTGTACACTGGTGCAAATAGTGACATTGACAAGGCAGGTCTGGGAAAGTCTGGTGATATTGTGTCTACTTTATTGAAACCATACTTGGACAAAGGTCACATGGTATTTGTAGACAACTGATATTCCAGTCCAAACCTGTTTCATTGGCTTCATGATCGCATAACAAATGCATGTGGCGCAGGACGAAAAAATAGGAAAAATATGCTGAAAATAGACAACTGAAGAAAGGAGAGATTTCTTTCAAGTCATCAGGCAAGTTACTTGTAATGAAGTAGTGCGATAAACGGGAAGTATGGATGCTCAGCACCTGCCACAATGCAGATATGAAAGAAAGTGAAAAAATTGACAGGAAGAGTGGACGTAAAATAATGAAACCCACATATGTTCTGGACTACAACATTAGCATGGGATCTGTCGACCAAACTGACATAGTTATAAGTTCTATAGAATCAGCAAAGAAAACTGTGAAATGGTATTAAAAAAACTGTTCTTTTGTGTATTGGATCTTGCAGTTCTTAATGCCCATGCTCTTCACAAAAATATTATAGGTAAAATATTGCCTCTTGCAATTCCATCTAACGCTCAGACACATTCTGGAGAAACACTCAAAACAGAGAAGAAAGTCTGGAGGAGGAAGGAGGTCAGAAGAAGACAATCAGATGCACTTATCACAGAGGCATTTTCCCACAGTCAGTGAAGCAAAAGGAGTTAAAAAATTTCCCACCCGAAAATGTGTTGTTTGCACCAAGCACAAAATTCGTAGAGAAACACGATACTTGTGCAGAGACTGCGAAGTTGCACTGTGCGTCACACCATGTTCTGGAAATTACTACACCAAAAAAATTACTAAATATTGATGTAATAACATATAATTTCAATATGTCTAAATAATATAATTAGACTACAATCAGTATAATAAAAACCAAGGTAATTTATTGGAACTTTCATACGTTAGTGTAACCACTTGGTTATTTTATTGAGTGTGTATCAAAATGTTGTTTTTTGAAATATATAATATATATAATATATATATATATTAAAAAGTTAGTGTAATTTCACTATAGTAAATATAGTGTATTGACTCCAATGAATGTGATGTCTGTTTTTTTAAGTCAGGAAAATAAATTATTACTGAAAAGTGCCATAGATCTACTTGTATTCCATATTTCATTGGAATCGGTTACATAGTTCCTGATATTTGATGCAAAATCTTTATCTTTTCAAGTACTGCCATCTTCCAAAATGGCACATTGGCCAAGACGAGTGTTTCTGAATTTAAGCTGATATTTTGAATGGTCAACATACAATCACATTTCGTTTTAATTAGTTGAAAAGTTCCTGAGATATGTAGTGCCATCCAAAATAAATAAAAGAAAAAAGTCAGCAATTTTAAAAATAAGCATTTGAAATGGTTGAAAACTATGGAAATCAGGTTTCATTACGGTGTACTATAACTTTATGACTTGGTTCAAGTTCATTGTACGGGTGTACAAGTTTTTAGAGGGAAACACACACACACACACACATACACCATCACACACACACACACACACACACCACATACACACACACCATCACTCACACACACACACGAACATACACACACATGCAGGTAGGAATATGACGTCCTAAACATATTCTTCCTTCAGAAAGTAAGTTTGAAAAAATATACATTTTATAAGTTAGCAAAATAAAAGCAAACAGTGCAATGTCACTATGCTAAAATTAATGGAGACATTATAAATTACAATTGATTGTAACATTAAGGTGCAAAAAGTGGCTACACAGGCCTTGTCCACATTTGCTAAAAAAATGTATTCAGTACAAGGGGTGAATTGGTGCTATGTGACTGTTAACACTACAGAGATGACACCATTAATAAGCATTTAGCAGCAAAAGGGTTAATTTCCCAAGAAAACACTCAACCTATTTCTATCTATTGGTGTATTTTCAAACTACATTTGTTTACAATGGTTGCTGATCTCAGATCAAGATTTTGAACCACCAATTTTGGCGGTTTGAAATGAACTTCATCTCGATCTCCAGTCCAGTTCTGAACAGAATGGTACAACAGTTATCTGTGTCGATATTAGATACAATCTCAGATTGAGTTCCAAACCACGATGGTGCAACCAGTCATAAGACATGTAACTACTTTCCCTCCATCGTTACCACCTTAACTCGGTGCATGCTGGTCACTGTGCTGTTGATAATGGTCTCATACCATTTACTACAAATTATGTGATTAGTGTATCTGTATCACAATTCTTCTGGCTTGCAACAATGCTTGAAGTAGGCCTATTAGCAAAAAAAAAAAAATATGCATTTGTTTAATTTTTGTGGATGATCATCATCTGCTTTCAGATGGAGTTGTCTCTTTCTTGAAACTCCAACTCCCTTCCTAGCCCACTCAAGTTTATAAGTTACAAATGCATTTATCTCATTGGGATGTATTCTCTGAATAAGGATAAATGCATTAGGATTATAGTATTGTAATGTATTTTTTGAAGTGTATGATTTGTATTCGGCAATAGTTAAACATAGCTGTAAACCTGTCGGTACTGTATGTATCTATTTACCTTTCAGTTTGTAGTGACTGTATATGAACCACTGATAATGGCACACTCGCCTGGATGGCACAACTCATACCGAACTTTAACTTTACCGTTATTTGCTTCAACAACTGTGAAGTATTTTTCCATCCAAAATGGCACATCCTGGAGGCCCAAAACTTTATCTATAACTATCCGCCAATGTCGTTTCCTTTAATTCAAACTAGTCAATGACAATCTACACTAGGTTTACATTTAAAATTCTTCTTAACAAACAACACACCTTGAAACTTTTATATTATCGCAAGCGCTTCAGAGAGATATGTATACACAATAGGGGTCAGCTATTTTCATTTTCTGTAGTGCTGGATGGCATACATATTAAATGGACCCTATCATTGTTAGAGTAAATAAGATGTAGATTTGTTTATATATATATATATATATATATAATATATATATATATATATATATATATATATATATATATATAGAGAGAGAGAGAGAGAGAGGACTAACAGTAATAAATGGCACTGATTTTCTGGAGATCTTTCATCGTTTGAGAAGGCAAGCAAATGTTTATCACATATTAACTACATCAAACAAGTCCCGCGAGGGACACTAATAAAGGTGGTTTCCAATATTCATGCAACCTGGAAATGTATTTTGAAAGTAAAAATTATTTTGTAAAATACTACAATAAAGTATTTTAATATAAATACAAAGCATTTATCAGAAGAATTATTTTCTATACAATATACAAATGTATCAAACATAGATATTTTGAATACTTGCATTTTTGATACTGCCCATCTCTGTGTACAGATGCAGTAAAATTTTTGATGGATTAAGAGTTATCCCAGAATTATAATACCTTTCTCTGAAGACAACTTTGTTCAAGCCATCGAAATCTGTAACCCGTTTGCTAGCAATTATTTCTAGGTATCACTTATTTTGCCTTTGACATAAATGCAATACTGCTCTCTGCCCTTCCTTGCTTATCCATCACACTGCTCATCAACATCACACGCTATTGCTGTCAGATTATTAATTTGTTTGAAATTTTTACTTTTGTAACTACCAGTGCTAGCACGAGGTTTACTTACAACCTTAACTAACATACATTTTACATAATGTTTACATGTTTTACCACAGTTTCCCTGATCCTCATAGCCCTCCCAACCCTCACATTTCATAGTACACATAGAGAATATGACGATGCCCCCAAGAAATGTGTAATTCAGATTGATTAGTAATGTTGATATAGACTTATAGGCCTACCATATTGTGATTATTTTTTTGGAAAAGCCACAATTCTTAACAACCGCTCCCTTGAGGGAAGCTAGCTCCACTCAGAGGCAGCCTCCTCTCATCCATGACAATCCGGCTGAAGGCAGGACCACAGTGCAGATTTTAAAATTTCAGTTAAAGAACCATCCACAAATGGGTCAGTGAAAGTACTTAAAACTTAACTGTTCCATATCTCATAATTGAGATCTCAGGAATGCAGTAATTGTTCAGAATAGCTGCTTTTCTGAAGATCGAAAAATAATACTACCTGCAAATGTTATATATGGTTATTACTAATCACACTTGATACAATTTTTTTTGGGGGGGGGGGGGGGGGGGGGCCTTCACATAATTTACAGTATATACAATGAAATGTGATAGTGAGGAAGGCTATCAAGATTGCTGCATTGGTTGCCGAGATGCTAAGGTTATACAGGTAAAAAACACTGCAATTAAACAGTGTCGAATATCATGTAATTCAGTTAAATTTCTCGAGGCTTACCGTGTCTGTATTCACGAAAGGATTGTGGTAACATATTACTAGTAGAAGAAATATACATATAGTATATAAAATAAAAATACGTTCACAGATGGTGTTTACAAACAGTTTATGTTTATCGCCAAGATACATTACAATACATTTGGTGACCATTGATTCTGAAAGAAAAGAAACAAATGTGCATCAAAAGTGGTTTACAACACAGTTTGTTGTATTGTGGGAATTTCCAGTACTTCACTGTATTTGACTGTGGGGAGGTGTGTGCTCTACTAGTGCTCTTACGAATGTTTTATTGCAATTCATTCTGGTTGACGTGTTAAATAAAATAACTGTCCAATAATCAATAATAGGAGGGCTTCTCTGCCATTATGTCACTGGGAAATGATAAAATATAATATTTGTGTGGTAATTTGAGTGTCTATTGAGTTTCAACAAATATGAATACATGTTAACGTGTCAGTCTTAATCATCTACAACGTAAGAGCAACAATTAATCGGGTGAGTAGTGTAATACATTTAGCGTTTTAGCATTGGCAATTATTATATTGTAGTGTATTGAACTGTGTAGTATTGTGTGTGTGTGTGTTAATTGAAGGGCTTATGATGTTCGAGTATAGCCGTCTCGCACTGAAACAAACTGTTCAAGCGTAGTCAAACATGACACACCGAGCCAGAGTCCCAGTGCAAGCAGGAGAGTAAATCCCCTAAACAGTGATTCACAGCACGCCACCTGTTTTTGTACATATAGAGCACGAAGCGCTCTTGCAGTCGCGAAGCTTGGAGTTTACTATAAAAACAAAAATTGGGTGTGTCATGGTAATATTGTGAATTTAGATATTGTTCAGTTTAGGTCTTTTTGCTATTTAACATATTTTAATAATAAAATATTACAATTATGTACATATTTTTTGCATGTTTTACCTCAGAATTTCCCTGATCTTCATAGCCCACCCGACTAGCACATTTATAACTTGTATTGGTGATATTGTGGATTTAGGTATTGTTCGATTAGGTTTTTGCAATTTGACATATTTTTGTGATAAAATATTACGATAATGTACACATTTTTGGCCCGTTTTACCCCAAATATCTCTGATATTCATAGACCACCCCACTATTGTATTTGTAGCTCGGATTGGTAGTATTGTGAATTTAAATACTGTTCGGTTAGGTATTTTTACAATTTAACGTATTTTCATGTATAATTGTTACATGTTTTACTCTGCAATTTCCTTAATCTTCATAGACCTCCCCACTATAGTTTTTGTGGTTTGTATTGATATCTTGATGCTCCTAATAAATTTATGTTCTGTGCAATTAGTAGAGTAGTTGTATACCGCTTTCTGTGATTTTTTCCCTAGGAAAAATCGCTATTCTTAACATTTACCAGGATTGCAAAGAAATTAAATAGAAAAAATTAATAAAGTTAAACTAACAACATCATTTACAGTCTAATATAAGCTAATACAATACTACCTTTAAGTTGGGCGTCTCCATACTATTCTGGCTTTGTGTTGAAAATCATAAAAATTCACATCCGATTTTTGAGGTAGTGAAGCGTAATTAACCTCAAACCCTTCCCTCAAAATTGATGTACGCTCGCCATACTGATCCATTTGTAGCCACAATCCTGTAAACAAAAGAATAGGGTATTCGTGCTTATAATTATGATCATTAGTTCTCCCTTCATAGGTATTACATAACTCAAAATTAATTGCATGAAGATACCGAACACTAGCCTGTTTAAAACCCATTTCTCCACAATACCTACATCTGGAAGTACAATGAATTTGTGACTTTGGTTGTCTACTGGAGAAGAAAATAGCATAGATAGTGAATCTTCTGCCTAGCTAAGGACGAGGCCTACTGAATTTGACCCATAAAAAATTACCAGTTAAACTTATTTACACCAATATCATCAGGGAACATACAAGTAGACAATCACACCATATAACACATGAGATATTCTTTTCAATAATAAAAATAAACACAGCACGAAATAACAATATACCAGAGATACACACTGTTGTAAAGACGATAGACGAAAGATAAAGATGAAGCAGGCCGACTTTCGTTTTTTGCGGAGGTGTTCGAAACCCTCCTTTATTAGCCTAGTACAAATCCAAAAATCACGTAGTCACAAATAATTAAACATTATTAACGTGTTTATTACATAACCTGAAGATAATTTAGACCGCCTATTGCTCTTCTTCGCATGTACCCAACACTGAACTACAACAAAGTAACACATCTGTCAGTCACATAGTAAACAGTGGCGAAAGAGTCTGTTTATACGTTAATATTATAATGACAAGCACTTTTTAGTGAATAAAATATACTCATAACAATTTGAATTTAATCAAACAGTATTGCAAATTGGTTAGAGGATGTATACATACATATCAAAGCATTTGTATATAAATCAGTATTGTAAACTAAAATCCAAACCAAGAGTTTTCTCTAGACTTGGAAGAAAAGCAGTCCAGTGTTCGGACATGAAGATTGTTTGTGCGCAGACAGCGAGATCGGCCTACCTCATCTTTAGTCTATGGTTTATTTATAGGTAAAAATTTCAAACACACTATTTACATTACCAATAGGCGTATTTTTGTGGTTGAATTGGTAATAATGAAGTGGTTTCACACTACTGTTCACTACTTTGTTATGAATGCACTGTGACAGCGGTAACCAATGTTAGCCATTTTTTGCTGACGCAGTCAGGAGCATGTTAATAGAATTATTAACCGGATGTTGATGGTTGCTGGTCATAACTTTGAATTCTAGGTTTCTGTCATTGCATTTGCAACTTGCATTACTACATGCTTGCCTTTTAATGTTCAAAATGAATACATATTCGGTAGTTATAAATTTAAATGGCACCTTATTTCGGGATTAGAGTTGGAAAGTTTTGTTGAAATGAGTCGAAGGTGAGTTTTACAAACGTGCCAAAATGTATGCAGGAATAGCCAGGTGGCTCGGTGTTGGGCAGCTGTAGAGCTACATTGCGAAGAACCTCTAGACACTGAGACCTCCCAAGAGATCTTATCACAAGAGATCTTCTTTCAAGTGTCAAGAGAACCACTACCTGAAGAAAAAGACAATTCTTCATGGTGAAGACATAAACTCCTCCCAACCCCTCCTCAATGAGAAGCTTCGTGCACTCGCAGAATTATGGGTGGAAATATACTTCATTACAACCTATAGATATGGAGATATTCTCGCTGCGAGGTAGCCCACCTCTAGATTAACCACATATATCCCCGAGGGCATGTTTCTATAAGACGCTTATGTTATTTAAAATAAGTTTAATAACTAACCTCATTCCTTTAACAGGATGTACCATATCTTCCGGATATCAGAAAACCAGTAAGTGTTGGCCCAGCTGTCGCTGCCACCGACGCTTACTGGCAATTCACCATATTTTCTTCAATTTTCAGGTTCTACTGAGGAATTGGGGGAGGGGGACGCCCAATGGCGCCACTTCCCCCATAAGAGAGGTGTGCGAGCACCTCTCTGGTTACAAACTAGTGTACCTCACACTTGCAAAGACGGAGTGAAACTGCAATTAAAGTTCCTGTCAACGCTCTACTAGATTTTTCCATCTCTACTAACACGAGCATGCTCCACACACTCACACACACACTCACTGTCTCCTGTAGCATTTCTGTTTAATGTATAAATAATTTTGAATTCTATTCTGTCGACTGGGGTTTTACTGTATCTATGCCGGATTTTACCAGTCTCTTCTAGTGATAGCTTAGCTATAAGTACACTTAGGGAGGTAGTCATGGCCCCAATTGTAGGCCATGGCTGCACAATCCCTCATTGTAGTGATGCATATCTCCCTGCATGATTTCTTATCCTTGTAGGCATAAGGGGTCTAGCCCTGATATGCATTAAATCCCGCCCTGTCCTCCGGGCTGTCATTTAACACTTAGTAATAGGGTAGTTAGGAAAAAAGTTTATAAATGTGGATAAACTCAATCCTTACTCAAAATACGTACTTCTGGTTAATTTATGATATTTACTTTTCTTTGTTGCAACTCCAACTGTATTTCTGACATGTAAATGGTATTATTTTCAGGTGATAAGTACATTTTACTCTATGCAGTCAATTACATTCACACATCCGTATATTCCATGTCTATTTCTGACACAGTTACAGCGACTGCGAAGTTTTGAAGTTCCCTCCAACTCAGGTTCGCCGTCTGTGTTTACAATAAGCATTTTCACAACACGATCATTTTGTTGTGAACACTTATGACCAGCCTGTTACCAATTTAACTGCGAAAATACGGCAAATGGGATCAGTATTCAGAATAGGGGATTTTCTGAAAGGAAAGAATCCTGGTAAATGAAATATATCGACATTACTTATCACACAGAACACAAATTTTTTAGAGCCATCGCTATATATATATATTGAACAGCTTGTACTGTGTCAAGGTTTATTTTTATAAGTTGGTACACTGGTTTTAGGCTTGTATGTCTTTTGTTGTCATTTGTGATGTGGTATGGGTAACTTGACTTGCGAGTGCGTAGATGTGGTTGTCTTTTGTCTATGGTTGAATGAAGTATGTTGATGTCGACTCTCATGAATATCCTTCATGAATGTACATTGTATTATTGACAAGACAGATGGTGTATTTTTTCCACAGTGCCTTATAATACGAACAACAGGTTATGGGCCTAGGGTGATTGTGGGCAGAGGAAGTGATTGAGATCGTCAAGTGGAAATTGTGAATGTGTTTTGATGTGGTTGTAAAAATTATGGTGGAGGGTATATACAGAGACTTTATGAATTTTCCAAAACTAACAACTGGTAATTATTTATCCTGGAAACTCAGTGTGAAAGCACATATGATAGATAAAAACTGCTGGGTTGCAATTGAACAGTGTTATGTTTACGTCGGAGTACCGAACATCGACCAAGCAAGATTGAAACGGAAGGCTTTGCCTGTGCTTTACCAATTAGTGGGGGACAATTCCTTATTGGACATCGAAGATTGTGAAAGAGCGAAAACTAACCTGGGAAATATTGGAGGAAACTCACGCAATGCCAACTAAGTTTTACGCACTCCAAAGAATGAAGGAAATGGCACTCATTACAAAGACAGCGGAAATGACAATGTAAGAGTATACTGCATCGATACAAAGATCGAACAAAATAGTGGTTAAGGAGGGGATAATCTTCGATGATGAAATTATTGCAAATTTACCGCTCGGCGGACTACTGGCAGATGAGTATGAAGTGTTTGTGCAGAACCTTCTGATGTAACCTATTCTCACGAGGATGGTTAAGGGGCAGCTGTTGGACAAAGAATGACGACTGCAACAAACGACTCCCAACTGAGAACACAATCTAGTTGCTTTAGTGTTTACGGAAACAAGAGGGCACTGTTTCCACGAAAGAATTTTGAAGTAAGGAGTTCGCGAAATGTGGTCAACAAAGGAAGTGACTGTAACTGTTTTACGTTCAAGAAGCCTGGACATTTTAGTAAGTTTTACGTCCAATGTTTTCAGTGTAATGATTTTGGACATTGGGCCAAAGACTGTATCTAAAAACATAATAATAGTAATGGGGAAAGCATGGGTAAGCGAGATGAGGGTGAAAATCATGCTCAAAAAGGAAAACAATAGGGTGTGTTAGCGTGTTTGCAGAGATGGCTAGCAAGGAGTGTAATCATTGATTTGTAGACTCGGCTGCTACAGAGCACATGACCTCTTGAAGGGAATTGCTTACAGATTTGACAGTCGCTAATGGATTGATAGAGGGCTGGATGTGGTTTTGAGGGAGGTTAATGTGAGGTCTAGGATGTGGTTTACCAAACTAGATGCCAGGCATCGCAAGGCGACGCCGAGAGGATTGTTGTGAAACAATGACTCTGCTGATCCCATGTTTGTGGGCCATTCACCTGGACTATATATCCTCGCAGATGATGCTAGTGACCTCTACCCTGTTTACTACTGTTCCAGATGAAATTGCAGTGTAGCTATTTGCTAAATGGTAGCCGGTGGGTCGGCTATGTACCATATTAATAGTCTCGGTGGGAAACTGACAGAATGTTGACATCCGCGAATTTGGATTCTTAGGGCCAACCACATGCCCATAAGACACGAAACACATGCAATAACATATACACATGTAAATATTAAATGAGATTGACAGCTACTACCATGGTGCATGGGAATTATTAGGGCCCATCCCCTGAAACGCACAAGGCCGTCGAAATAAATTACATACCATTCAGTTCACACCAACATTTATTCGATGATATTAACATCCCTCTGTGGGGAATACTTTACATGCCAAAGAGGTGGCTAATTACTACCAGCCATTACGGTTAAGCTGCAAAGAGTCTTATGTCAACATAACAATTACAGTGCTAAATGCTTCCCTGGGCAATGCTATTCCCACGGAAAGAGAGAGAGAGAGAGAGAGAGAGCTAGAAAGAGAGAGAGAGAGTGGCGTACAGGGCGGCTGAAAACGATAAAAGGTTCCTGGATTTAATTAAAGTCTATTGCAGTTAAATGTCCATACCAAAAATGATGAATACTGCCAGGCCTACGGGAAAAGCCGGAGATTACAACATCCACACACACACCACCCTCGTACAATGCAAATTGCTCACAGACTCTCACACCTGATGTGTGGGCAGGCCTCGGCTGACACCCACCCCAGAACATAGCTTCTTCCTGCCACCAACATATAACTCTTGCATCATGCCCTGCTACTTATTAAAACTCACATGAAAAATTATATAAAAGACTCTGCAAATCAAAAACACTGGTGAATGATAATGGACATAGCACTAGATAAATTATGAGAGAAATACATATGTAAACATGTTCAACAAAAACACTAGGAAACAAGAGAAAACAACAAATCATAAAAAAAAATGTAAGACACATAACAAGAAATAGCATATGTAGTGTTTGAGTTCTTTAGTTCAGTTTTTTCGGGTCTACTTTTGTAGCACTCTGCCTTGCGGAGTCTCCACTGCAGTCGCTGTTGGCAACCACCGGCTGCACTGCAACGTCGTGCTATTACACTGCAATGTACTGCCTCGCTGATCTTGATCGCACACCCACGACATGGTACACATTCTGCTCGTCAGTAGAGCACACAGCCCTGCTGCATTCACATTTCATAACTCGGCCAGGCAAACTGTCTTAGGTGAGGGCAATGTGGCACACATTATATTTCACCCCTAGTCGAGGATATGTAACACTTGGAAAGGGTTAAATTAAGGTAGAAAGGATAGGTATCATCAAGGTTGTACAGTTGAATTCATGTGGCGGAAATACTTTAGAGATTAAGAAAACATAATATGTACCTAATTTCTGTTACAAAATTAACTGCTCATAACTTTCATGTATATTTTACAAAAGATCAAGCTGTTGGTGTATTGCAATATGAGTGTGTTTTCAATGTGTTTGTTAAGGAAGGCTTGTATGTTTTGTTGAGTGATGTATTTGTAAATGTACTACAAACGTATAAAGCTCTAGTCGCTAAAACTAAGAACAAGACTGAGAATATGGAGGAAATAGAGATTGAAACTGTCGCATTAAAGGCAGCCAGCGTGTGGCACCAACGACTTGGCCACCTCCATGCAGATGCTATGAAAAGGATTCCTGGTGTAAGATTGTGTTGTAGAATGTGTGAAGAATAAAATATAAAAAATATAAAATGACTGAATAATAATAAGAGCTAAAATAGTAAACCATGCAGCTGAAATACTGGTGAGTGTGAGTGTGTGTGTGTGTAAAAACAAAAATATGTGAGTGGATAGAAAAATTAATATATTATTATATAGTCAGCACCTACTCAGAAGTACAGCAGTTACGTAGAATCTTACATAACAATTAAAATATTTGCGAGGACCCACCAGCTATTCAGTGTAGTAGCATGTAAGGGAAGAAAGAGAGGAATGAGATTCGCAAAATCATATGCAAGGTGCCGCGCTCACAGACTGAGCGGCGCCTAGGCCTAGGGGAAGTTAGGGAAGGTGGCGTGACATAGCGAATTCCTGATACCACTGACGCTGGTTGTGTATAGGGGAAGAAAATTATCAACATAATTTGTTTGATAACAATACCGTCTTATTTATGCAATAGTGAAGGTTAAACAGAATATTCACTCAATAAAATCACTGGTGATTAAAGTGGTCTCAAATTAGTCTCAGAAAATGGTCACCAAATATATACATTTTAACACTAGGCAAAGCTTACCGTTAATCGTCGGGATCTTTCTTTCTGTAACAACATACATATACAGTACACAAAATGAAGGAATAAAATATCAATCCAATTCTAAGTAATGAAAAATTAGTGCTGAAAATTAAAAAGAGGAAAATTTATTAGGATTATTAAATTTGCAAAATTCAAGGAATATAAACTGAAGTAGAGTTGCTCCATGGGCTGAAATTTAAGAGTTTTCAAACCGATGGGGGAGGTGAATACCGTGAGAAGAAATGCGAAAGTTTCCTGCGCGAAAATGGTATCTCCCATAGGAGAACGATAGCCTACTCTCCCCAACAGAATAGAGTGGCTTAGAGATACAATAGAACTATTGAAGATATGTCTAGATCGAAGTGAGTGAGTGAAGAGATTTGGGTGGTTCTTAACAGAGGGGTCTTGAGAGCCAACAAGGGTTGATTGAAGTAAATATGGAGCGGGGCTGGGAAGAAGGGGTGGGGGAAATGGGAGTTCCCCGAGAAAATCCGCCGACCAATGGCATCGTCCGGCATGATTACCACTCGCTTTGGTGGGAGACTATCATGCTAATCGCTCAGCCACTGCGGTCCCCGATATTACTAGATGTTTACTGTTGCAGTCAGGTTGGGTTGAAGGGGTTGGTGGGAAGCTGCCAGCACAGCATGTATACTAAGGAATCTGTGCCCATTCAGGCAATTGACAATCGGTTACCTCTAGCATTGTGGAAAGGAGAATGTATAGACAAAGAACTGCCTAGATTGCGGGTGTCTGGAAGTAGAGACTGGTTAAATCAGAAAAGGTAAAAAGTTCAAACCAATGGATGTAGGGTGTGTTTTTCTTGGTTATGAAAGTAACATAGAGGATTTTCGATTGTATAACTTGAGTACGAAGAAAGTCGTGATTGGGTTGCATGTTAAGTTTGAAGAGAGTGTGGTTCCACTGAGAAAATTAGAGTGCTCTATAAGTAATGTGTTTTTTTTTTTGTGATTCTACTAATGTAGATGAACATGTCGAGACTGGTAATGAGTGTAGGGGGTAATGCGGGAGCTTACTGCCTGTCCTGTCGGGTCTGTCGAGTGCTGAGATCGGACTGATTTAAGATGGCCGCAGCCTCGCCGAGCTCAGTGAAACTGCCGCCAAAATGCAAACCATTAAAAAGAAATGAACACTGAACATAATTATTTTTAATGACTAGAAATATGTTGGTGACATACCCGTGAACGTCGGAGCCCTGATATGGCTGAGAATGTGATGTCAATAGTACGTCACCTCATTTGAAGGGTGAAATTAAATAAATGATGCCTTACATGCCTGATTATCGATTAATAAACACATTTGTCCCCTTAAAACTAACATATGCTGGGATAGTAAAATACGTCAAATAACGGGATTAAGTGTTGATATTTCACTTCCTGTGACATCAGGTGTATTTCACCTTTATGGATGTGACTTTGACCTGTCTTCTGTGAGTTTTTCTCAACACTCTATGCAATGCCTGGCATAACTCACTCTATTGACTCTCTTTAAATGATGATTCTAGGGAACCGATCCCAAATTTACACTTACTTCGGGAATATAATTCCCCACCCTTTGAAACCTCTTGGGGCCACGTAGCACACCAGTTTAGGCTACAAGGCCCACTGATAATGCACACATCGGAAAGGCGTAGGCTAAAGCAGTGCTGCTTACATCCGTGTTCGCTCCAATGGCTGTTGTGCCTATTGGTCACGACTTCACAGTAAACACCCTTTCAGGCCACATGTCAATTTGTTTCGGAAGTTACCTCTTGATTGTAATCAATTTTAATATATGGTGGCCTGCAGCCCACAGGTTGCAGAGATGCAAGTAAAGTGTTGACACCTGTTATTGTCTACCTCCAATGATCGGTACAGCGACCTAATGTTGATCGGTTCGGTGTTGAAGTTGTAGTTGATGTGTCTGTGGTGGTACAAACGGGTAAAAGGGATACGTGGATGTCCGAAACAAGAAAAACACCCCCCTTTCTTGTGACCGCTTGGTCCACGCAGGTCCCGAAGGAAATGTCACTTCACTAGGTGCGACAGGATGCCGGCAGGATCAGCTGATCGTGGGTCTTCAGGTTTTAAGGTCCACTATAATTCTGTGCTGCACTGGCTTGTGATGATCCGGGGCTGTGGACCTGCTGATGCCGATGAAGTGCTGTGGCATGTGCTCGATGAAGGGGATTGGCCCTGTCACAAGCAGTGTATTGCGGTCGATGCTGATGATGTTAATGATGTTGCTGCTGGAAGTTGCAGAGGAGGGTCGAAACCTGATCCCATGCCGATTCTTCTCTGCTGCTGCTGATGCTGCTTCTGCTGCCTGAACCTCTTGAATGTTCAGTTGGCGAGGGTAAAAGTAGGTGGCCCATGTGTGGACTCGTTGATCCTGATGCCCTTTTCCCTGCACCTATGAGGAGTTACTCCGACAAAGAAGTTACCTGGGATGGGTGTCTTCTTAGACATAGTGTCATAGTCCTGTGGGAAACTTCCCTGTGAGCAGATCGGGCCAACAGAAGCTCCCATTTGCTTGCTTTGGGTGGTACTTTCAGAAGTCAGTGCCTCGACACTGGGAAACGGGACGATCCGAACTGACACACTTCGTGCTGCAGTGCCTGCTATGCTGATTATTCCTGCTTCTGATGTGATGATGCTGAAGATTTGTGATGTGATGATGAGTGTTGTGATGAGACTTGTCATGCCGGCATTTCTCTTCATGTCCATGTTAGCTGCTGTGATCTTGGGCACCTTCCATCTCGGCCGAGAGCCTGTTGTGCAGAACGATCCTGCCCCTACTACTCGTTCAAACAAGGAGGTTGAGATGACTCAATGGGTTTCTAGCCGGATGTGGCCCATTTGCCCGTCAGCTGTAGCCTCTTTCTGTGTTGTGGTTGTGTCGCTTCTCACTTGTACCACCTTGCCTAAATGTGCTCATTTTCACCCGAGGTGTTGGCTCTGACCTCGCCATGCTTTTTGGGATTCTGTCTTCTGACCCCTAGGTTGTGCAGTCTGTTTGTGGTTACTTCTTCCCCACTGACGCGCATGATGCAAGGGTGTGCTGGTTTTTCGCTTGGTTTTGGTAATGCATGCATTTCTGGCCGGTGGTATATAGAATGATGCCATGCGGCCTGCTTGTCATGCTGTCGGCAGCTGCGTTCTTCCCCTATCCTAATTCTTCAGGGTGGGTGGTAAAGAAATGCTGTCGCGGCTGTGAACCTTTGCACCTCTATGTTATGTTGCTCCATCAGGATGCTGGGATGTAGTGGCTGTTTGTGTGGACCTGCCATTCCTGTGTACCCTTCTGTGTTCGGAAAAATGTTTAAGGGTTTTGACTTTGGGACCTCATCCTCCTGCGCACGTACTAATTTGTTTTTCGTAACGTGCAGGAATGGGTTGGATTTTGCTGCCACTGACTCGCTGATGTTCGCATGTGGTTGGAAATTTGGGCCTACAACTCTCAACCGACCAATTCACAGCTTGTGCATCAACTGGTCACATGTACATACAGCCGTTGCTTCTTGATTTTGTGTGCAGCCATTTTGACGAGTTCGCTGCTGTTTCGTTTCGTTCTTTGCTGCAATTTTGTGGACGGCTGTTGCTCCTCTTCAACTGTATACCTCCGTTTCTAGTTGTCCTTTATTCTGTCGTCACATTGGCTTAGTGGTGTGATGGTTGCAAATGCAAACCCAGGCGCTTGTGTAATGGGCACTGGTGATGCGGTTTCACCAGCGTTGCTTTGGTCATGAGTGTACCGCAGTGCTACCCTACATGTCCAGCACTCGTCACACCAGTAATCGCTGAGAAGCGCGATTTATTTCGGCATTCTTTTACCGACAGTTTTTCGCGCAGATATGCTTTTGGACAGCCGGTATAGTAGACGGTGACAATCGTACGGTGATCTTTTGTTCCGAAGACAGCACAGAATGACACTGCTGGGGGTGAACTATCTGTGAATGTTGTGGTTTCTTTTATATAGTTGCATATTGAAAAGTTGCTAGTTAGGTTTCCAACTGATGTGTATCTATTGCACTGTTTACATATTAACTTCAGTATGTCAAATTGAAAACCCATTCTGTACGTGCTTAGTGCAGATGACATAACTTGTGCGGACACATATGCCACAGCTGTCAGCTGTTTCGTCCAGTGGGACAACACGTGCATGGCCGACCTTCTGTGCGACGCGTTGCGGTGGGAAGCGGAATATCGATCGTTCTGCATTCGTGATGCCTGGCTGGCTGACTCATTATCACGCAGACTACAGCTGCCTGTGTGTCGAATGCGTTTTCCCGCACAAAGTCCCTGAATGTTATTTAATGGCTCTTTAAAAAGTTTTGAAAGTTTGCTGTTTGATTTTGAGAAATGTCCCCATTAAATGCTGCAAAATGTTTTGACAATGTTTTGGGAAAATGCAGTAAAAAGTTATTGTTCATGTTTGAAAAAGTTTTGAAACTGCAAAATAAAATAAATTTACATTTGTTTTAAAAAATTAAAGAAAGTTGATTCGTATTGCTTGAAAATACTGCAGTTAACTTGCTTATTATGCTGGTGGAAAATTACAGGCACATATTAAAAGGCTGGTTGCATAACTCTTGAAAATGACACGTGTTCATGTTTACGAAATACCATTACACTTGTTCAAAAATGTTTCCAGAGTGTTGAAATTATAAGAATTCGTTGATGTAGAAAATTTAAATTTCAAACAACTTGCACACAGTATATATTCACTTCTTACTACATTAGATCCTTCAACACAAAACCACGGGTCCAATACTTGTTGTGAATTATAACGTCTGCTTCATAGTCATAGGTATCCTTATTCACACATGTTCAAGACCTAAGCTGCACACAAAGTCCTGCATTTTCTTCCCGGTGAGTGTTGTCGTTATGACATCTGCCAAATTTGTATTTGATTCCACATAATTGAATATTACTTTCCCATTTCCAACACATTCATGGAGAAAATGGTACCTAACGTCAAAGTGCATACTATGTTCTGATGTCATCTTGTCCTTTGCAGGAGTAATGGCACCTTGGTTATCTACATTTATAACGCTCTTGTCCTTCTGGAAATTTTGAAGCCACAAGGATTCCTTCACTGCCTCTGACATGGCTATATATTCAGCTTCAACTGTCGAGCATGCCACTGTTATTTGTTTCTTGCTCTGCCATACAATGGGACAATCAGCTAGTAATACAGTGAATCCATTGATTGAGTTGTGATCCTTCCTGTCATATGCCCAATCAGCATCTGCAAACACTATCACTGGATCCACTTTTCTTCCTGTACACCACTTTTATATTTAAGATCCCCTTAAAGTACCTGATAATGTGCTTTACATTTTCTCAATCCACCCTTGTTGGTTCACTGCAGATTTCGCTCTGTTCGCAGACTGAGAATGACAAGTCCGGATGTGTTCCATCGGCAATGTACAATAGGCTTCCGATTGCTCTTCTGTACGTGGTTTCACAAAATAGCAATTTCTCGTCCTGTGTCTAACCTTTTGTCTCCAAGGGAACAGATCTCTCCTTGGCACATTCCATTCGGAAACCTGTTACAACCTTTTCAATGTACTTCCTTTGGTTAATCATTATCTTGTCTAAGTTTGGTCTCTCAATGCCCAGGGACAGTAGGTTGGACACATCACCCAGATCCCTAATGTCTAGTGACCTCGTCAGTTTTTTGTTAATCTGTTTCAGATTTGCTGTTTTAGACTCAAACATTTCCATTGTAGCACATTTCACTAGGTTGCCACAACCACAGGGTTTAGCTGGCACTTGCTTTCTTGTTGATCTCATTATTCCTTGCACAAGATCTTCATCTCCTGAATTTTCTGCTTCTGGTTCGGGATTAACCAGGTTTTCTTAATTTTCAGCTATATTAGAGACGCCTCCCTGACCAACATCTTCAGCTGTACCTTCATATATCAGGTCATTGAAGATTATCCTTAGAATGTTCACTTCTGTTTCCAGTTTTTCCACACCTTCATTGTCCAGCACTCTCTCCTTAAAGGGAAATGCATCCTCACAAAACACTACATCCCTGATAACAGTTACCCTTTCTTTGTTAATGTTCCATAAATGATAGCCCTTCACATTTTCTGGGTATTCAGGAGGACACATTTTTCGGCTCTGATATCTAATTTCCCTTTCACTGTGGTGGCTGCCCAAACCTGACAGCCAAACACCTTCACTCTGCTGAAGTCTTCCAGAGTCAATTCCTTGATAGTCCATAATTCCAGCAGATGGACAATTTCTGAGATGGACAATGGTTTCGAACTACACAAGCTGTCGATAACGCTTCTGCCCAAAAGGGGCACGGTAGACCTGATTCCACCAACATACACTGTCCACTGTTAAAGTTAAATTCAATCTTTCTGCCTTTCCATTCTGTTGTGGAGTGTAAAGTGTTGTTTTCCTATGCTTCATGCCAGACTTCTCTAGATGTTTCTGAAGTGCCCTATTTGTATATTTACCACCATTGTCGGTCTATATCAACTTGTCCTTCCCTCATGGAACTATTCCACTGTGCTTTGATATTCCACCAATTCCTTGAACACATCTCTTCCCTATTTTATTATCGCTACAGTTGCCTGATTGGAGTAATCGTCAATGCAAGTCACATAATACTGTGCTCCTTCTAATGATCTTTGTTGAAGTGATTCACCAATATCTGAATGAATTAACTCTAAGGGTATTGTGGTTCTACAGTTTGACCTAACTGGAAACTTTTTATTTTTAGTCTTCCCCTGGATACACAGTCTGCAAACCTGGGAATCTTCGATTGAGACCTTAACCCCTATTACTGGGATCCTTGCAATGGAACATTTGTGACAATGACCCAGTCTTCTATGCCATATGGTGACATCTGCCCTGGATGCTTTTCCATTGCTTTCATTTTCACCCTTGTCCTCCTTTTGCCTGTCAATTATTTTAGCACAGCCTCTCTCAAAACAAGTAAATTTCCCAAGTCCCTCAATGCAGTTAACTGATATTAGGTTGTCTGATAGGTTAGGTACATTAAGCACAGTAATTAACCTGATACTCCAGCTGCCACATTCTTCTGACATTTGTAACAACACTTTTCCTGACCCTCTGATTTGCAAGAGTTTATCATCTGCTTTACTCACCACTCCTGTTTCTTATGTCATGTTTTCGATGAGTTCAGGGTGGCGGGTCATATGACGAGATGCTCCAGAGTCCAGTAACCATTCACTGCTTTCCAGGGTTGGATGCTTTAACACAACATCCTGTATTATTTCACTGATGCCTCCGACTTGTTTATCTCTCTTGCCTCATCTTCATCTGCTGACATCTCTCTTCTTCCCTCATCCCTGTACTGTACACAATTCTTCACAATATGCCCCTTCTCGCCACAAGCATAACAGATCCGAATATTTTGTGTCCTTAGCTGATGATTTATTGTAGGGATTTGGGTTTGTTTCCTTTTAGTAGATAAGGCCATGGACATTTCCTCCACCTCAGCATCATGATTCATTGTTTTATCTTCAATTAACAACCTTGCTTTTACAAGCTTCGTACCAAGGTATCTTCATCTCTTTCTAAACTCTTACAAATCCCTCATATTTCTCCAAAGGTAACTCCGTAAAAAAACGAGTGCTAATACTTGGTCTGTGAACACAATTCCGGACTTACGAACTTTGCAGTTCAGATATTGAATTTTCTACATGTACTCCTGAATACTCATGTCAGCACTTTTCCGCACATTCATCAGTTCTCTTACAAACATAATTTGATGTACAAGACCATACCTTGAATGGATTCCTTCGAGAACCTGCAATGCTTCCTTCGCTCTTATGCATTCGCCTATACCATCGAGATAGTCATGACTCACAATCAGTAGTATAAAGGATAATGCATTTACATTAGCATAATTTTGTTGTGCCACCAATATCACTTCTTTACCATATCCAGGTTCAATTGCTTCCCAACAAACTTTTTGTTGTAATGCTGCCTTTGCCCTGACACACCAAGCAAAGTAATTATCGCTGTTTAGTTTAGGTATTCTAAACTCATCACTAAAACCAGATGCCATTTTTAGGTGTACTTGAATCTGCAACACTTATCAGTTCCTTCTAAATCATGCAATTACATAATTTCCATTAACGTATTAGGCCCATAATCTATTGAAAACCGTTTCCAGAGTGTTGCAATTATGGGAATTGGTTGATGCAGAAAATTTACATTTCAAATAACTTGCACACAGCATATATTCACTTCTTGCTACATTACCTCCTTCAACACAAGAACATAAACCTCACTTACTCTGGTAATGTACAACACAAAAACCTTAGTTCAACAGTACTTACATTAACATGTCTTGCTTGCTGCTTGACTTGTGATGTACGTCACTGAATACATATACTCTCTATATACATACATTACCCCTGTTACACTTTCAGTGCGGAGTGGTTGTGTCTGGTTTGCATTCGTTTCAGACTACAGTTGTTTTAGGTTGGTGATACGTGTTGCCATGGTTAACAGCCATCTTGTAACAAACTTTAAATGCCAGTTGACATTGAAATAGAACAGCCAAGCTCTGTGGGCTGTTTTTACAGATCAACCCATACAATACATCTGTTAACGTGTTTCAATTTCCACTCGAGACACTGTGCGTTTGTTGACGTTACACATAAACAAACTTTTCTACTTATAGTGTATACAAAGCTGACAAGTTGTGTTATTATATAAAATATTTTGTAATGAAAAATGATAAACAAAACGCACTGAAATTTTAGGGCTGAAAAGTTTTGGCAGTGCTCTGAGCATCTTGTGGTGTGATAAAAATAGTATTTTGCTGAAAAGTTTCCTGGCGTGACTTCGTGTATTATATGTGTTTGTTAATCTCAGATTACTCACCAAATGACATATCTGGCTGTTGTTCAACATGGTACACTTATTTCGTCTTTTTCTTACCCATGTGCTGTAGTTTGTTGATCACGGCGTTAATTGTGAAGCCTGTTGACCACGTGGTTTGTGGAGCAGGCTACTGAAATGTAGTAGATACTGTCCTCTGCACCTGGATCTTCTTTTCGCCCTAGTTGGGCAGGCCACTTGTTGACCTATAAAATGGCTTGCTTTGGCACTTAAATGTTTGATAGGCCCCACATTGGGCGCCACATGATGCACTGCGTCCCCAGAGATGATGATCTGTGTTCATGCCCCACCTGGTATTGCAGGTGTATGGCAGGAACTGTTGGTGTTGCCCGGCACCACGTTCGGTAGAGAACGATGTTGTTGAGGTCGTGTGGCCGGCAGCCTGCAGCGATCTCTGGATCCAATATCTAATTGAGGAGAGTTTAGTTTGATGATTAATTAATTTTGTTAAATTCTGTATAAAACCCTTTTCTAATGGACGAAGTTGTCGTACGCTTGGCACAGCGATGCTAAAACTTAAGTTACTCGGCTTGTGAGAGGCAGGCCCTGTAAAAGTAATACTTTTAACACTGAAAAGTACACTGATGATTAAATCTGTGTTAGGGCGCAGTGTCCAATGATACTCAGGAGAGTATAATTAAATAAAAGTCTCCTATTCAAACATGTGACAGTTTTATTGACTAAATGGTACAAACAAATGTCACTCTGCAAAATAATGTGTACCCTTTTAATGCTTATGTGGCACTCGTGACCCGTTGGTGGTCGTAGCTGTGAAGTAAGGCCATGTGAAGAACGTGTCACCATACGCATGAAGTCCTGGGGTATTCCCTCAGGATGCAAGTCAGGCCTCCCCTTGTCTAGAGATAAGCTAAAAGGTTTTGATACTATATTAAACTGTTGTAATGAAATAACCAGCCTGAATTGAAGTGCCAAAGGGGGTAATGAGGGAGCTTACTGCCTGTCCTGCCAGGTCGGTAGAATGCTGAGATCGGACTGATTTAAGATGTCCGCAGCCTTACTGAGCACGGTGAGACTGCCACCAAATGCATAACATGAAAAATGTAACTGCAAAATTCACATTATCAAAAGAATGAACACTGAACATTATTTTTACTGACTAGAAACACTTTGGTGACATACCCGTGAACATCGGAGCCACTGATATGACTGAAAATGTGAGGTCACGAGTACATTACCACACTTGAAGCGTGATAACAAATGAAATGATGCCTTACACAGCTGATTATCGATGGGTGAACAAATTTGCCCTCTTAAAACTAACAAAGGTATGCTGGGATAGTGAAATAATTACGTCGAATAACAGGGTTAAGTGTTGGTACTTCACTTTCTGTTATGTCAGGTGTATTTCACCTTTGTGGGTGTGACTTTGCCCTGTCTTCTGTAGATTTTTGTCAACCCTCCATTGAAAAACTGGCAACTTCCCTAGTTAACTATGGTACAATACCTTGCAAAACTCACTCTATTGACTCTCTTTAAATTATGTTGCTAAGGAACCGCTCGTCACTTTACACTTACTTCGGGAATACTATTCCCCACCTATTGAACCTTCTTGGGGCCACATAGCACACTGGGTGCAGCCACAAGTCCCGCTGACATCGTGCACATTGTAAAGGCATAGGATATAGTGGCGCCGCTTTCCCCCTGTGTTCCTTCCAATGGTCGTTGTGCCTAACGGTCGTGACTTCACAGGGAACACCCTTTTAGGCCATATATAAATTGATTACTGGAGTTACCTTTTCCTGTAGTAAATTATAAATATGGTGGCCGACTGCCCACAGTTGGAGAGCGACAAGAAATGTGTAGACACTCCGTTATTGTCGACCTGCATTGATCGGGACAGCGACCTAAGGTTAATCAGTCGGGTGTTGGGGTTGTGGATGCTCCGTCTGTAGTGGTACAAACAGGCAGAAGGGATACGTGAACGTCTGAAACATATTACCTTTTGACAGGACCATACTAGGTAGCAAGTGGGTTCTGAAGCTGAAAAAGAACCCATATGATACTATCAGTAGATTCCAAGCAAGATTTGTGGCACAAGGGTTTGCTCAAGTGCAGAAAATTGACTTTCATGAGACCTATGAACCTGTGATATAAAAACCCATCAGATGATGATGGCTCTAACACTGCTAAATAGGTTGGTTCACAAACATATTAATGTACTTACAGATTATTTGCAAGGTGATCTGAGCTTAGAGATTTATATGCTTCAGCCAAAACACTTTAAGGTTAGCGACAAGAGAGTGTGTAAACTGCTGAAAAGTCTGTATGGATTGAAGCAAAGTGGGAGGGAATGGCTTGGAAATTTAAACACAGTGTTAAGGAATTTGGGACTGAAAAGACTTGTGAAAATACATGTGTTTATGTAAATGAAAGCAAGGATCTGTTCATTGGGATTTATGTTGATTCTCTATGTTGTTGGAGCAAAAAGAAACATACAGATTGGTTCAAGGAACAACTAGGTGTGAACCTAGAGATAAGAAAGTTGGAGAATATGACCTATTTTATTTCCGTGAATGTAGAGTACTATAATGGGAAAATGTCCATCCACCAGACTGATTACATTAAGCAAATATTGATGGAGTTCAAATAAGAAGATGGAAATTAATAATGACGATGGAAATTAATCTCGGGATAAGAAATACGATACATATTTGTACAGGCAGGCAGTGGGTTCATCACTGTACTTATCCACAACTACCAGACCAGATATAGCATATGCAGTATGTAGAGTAAGTCAGAACAGTTGTGACCATACTAAAAGGGACTAGCAAGATGTAAAACACATTATGCTCTACCTGAAGAAAACTCAAAACTTGAAGCTAACATTCGTTTCTACTTGTGACAATGTTAATTTGTTTTGCGATGCAGACTTTGCAAATGGAAGAGACAGGAGGTTGGTGAGGGATTATGTGGCGACATTTGCTAATGCACCAGTCAGTTGGAAAACTAGCCTACCAAGGAAAAGAGATCCTGTGGACACATCAACTACTGAAGTGGAGTACGCTTAAATGTTCCATGCTGGAAATGATGAACTGTGGTTGAAGCAGATTTTTACTGAATTTGGTCAAACAAAGTTTCTACCTAAGCTGTTTAATTATGAAGTGTGATACTCAGGGTGCTATTAAACTTACAGAAAACAGTTCTGGCACAGAATTGTCTAAGCATTTTGACATTAAGTAACAATTCTGTAGCTATTATGTTGAGAACGGAATTGCGAAGTTTGAGTATGTTCTGAGCAATAAGAACTTGACAGATCAGTTCATGAAAGCTACAAATGGGCCTAAAACTCAATTGTTTGTTAAGGCAAATGCATTTGTTTTGAGTTCATTTTGTACTGTAGCAGAGTAAAATGTACCATATTCTCCTTTTATGTTTTATTTATTTATTTTATATGTTGTGTCTCTTTGCAGTAGATTTTATTGAGTGTTTACTTTGATTTACTGATGACAGCAAGGGGGAGTTTTGCAATATGCTATGCCACCAGTGAGGTGGTTTTTATGTTTGCACAGGCTGCACTGCAGCAGGGTTTATTTCTATAAGTTATTAGACTGCTTTTATGCTTGTCTGTCTTTTGTTGGTATGTGTGGTGCGGTATGGGTAACTTGATTTGCGAGTTCATATATGTTAATCAGTAGTTGTCTTTTGTCTATGGTCGAATGAAGTATGTTATTGACGACTGTCGTGACTGGGGTATAAATATGAAGGAAATTTGGGGGGGTGGTGGGGGGGGGAAGACACATAACATTTATGTAAATTACACTACATTTGGATTCCCTAACCACATTAAATGCAAGAAGACATAACATAACTCTACCCAACACCACAATATGTGATTATAGGGGAGAGAGTACCAATACGACATAGTGTGAAAAAAAGTAGACTAAGTAAGAGCTCGCATTGGTCCCCCCCCCCCTTTTCCTCATGAGATTCATCTATAATGAAGATAGGTTTAATTTGGTTAGGTCTTCTGCATTTTACATGATTAGCAGCAGCAATACATAAGGCCTTCAATTCCCAGAGTCACTTAAAATACTATATAGTACAATTAACTACACCTTCTTTTACGTGTATCATGTTAACTCCCCTTCTCAGCCCTTTGTCACATCTCTGCATTAGCGATGAAGGTAAACATCAGCGAGATTACATCAAGTGTAACCGCAAATACCTGAAGTGATGTGTGGTTTTAGTGTGGTCTGTGTAGTTCTGTGGAATACGTGTTTAGGTGTAAATTAACATGTTATATGTATTAATTATTCAGTGTACAGTTTACAGCTTCACATACACAAATATAGTATTAAGTCAGATAATGTAAATATTAATATGTTGAGTGTGTAGAGGGTCATTTGTTTGTGCAAAAAAAAATTAGCAAAATATATTTTCTGCGTATCAAGCACATCACAGCGCATCATAATATTCCAATGAAATTTTTATCCTACAAGGGAAGTGTAAATAGTAGTTTTCGAAAATTTATTAATTTTAATAATGTTTTTTATTTTATGTTAATGTTCAACTATATTATACTGGCAAAAAAAGCTTGCAATTTCATATTTTCTATTTTTAAGTGTTTTTATTGAAAGTTGAATAGTGTATGATAAATATATGTGTCCTGAAGCCCTGTAAATAAATGTACCAAATGTTATGCATCATAACAGTCACAAGCACCAGTCACAAATTCATGCTTTTTTTAGGTTAAATTGTAAGTTCAAGAACCTTCATGTCATGTGATTTTTAATTTAGAGATTTTGTTTTAAATCGTTAATAAATATAAGAAAGGGCTACATTTATCAACAAACACAGTATCAGCATTAACATGTCACTGTTTTTTTCTAATTTGTCATTTTTCTGCATTTACCATTTTTTTAAATCACGCCATACAGGAAGACAGCACCTGACACCAGCTCTCCCACATGGCCATTTTCAGTATACTTTAGGTACTCATGTAGAGCATATATCGTGTCGGCCTCTCCGGGCCCATAATCTCTTTCGCCAGTCATCTAGTGTTCAATAGTGTATATTTTTAATATAGAAACTTCAGTTTGTTTTACTACAGCCCAGGGTGAGTGCTTCTTCATAGTCTGGCTTGTTTTTCATAACCGGACCATAATATTTCACTTAAACCATAATGTAGGCTTAGTTTCATTATTGCAGTTTAAGCGCCCTCCAGCTTAACATATGAATTTTCATGTAAATGCCTCATATGAGGGTAAATAAATGAATAGTTTGGTTGGAAAGATTTTCGCCTGCATTTTTATTTATAGGATCTGCTTCTTGGCCCACTTAATCATTTTACACATTATGACATAAGGCATGAGGTGGCCTGAACAACCTCTCGGGAGTGAGTATGATTGGGGTATGCCCACAACTCCCACTAGACGAAGCAAACATTGGATTTAGCTCAACAATATCATCATCGTCTGGAACCACCTTCCAGAGATGGCAGAGCATCTGGGGACCACCACGTGTGCCATCGACCACATAACATCAACACCATCTCATCTTCTACAACTAGTGAAATTATGCCCTTCAGAGTACAACACCCACATTATATTCCTGTAATTTTCCCTAATGGCCCAGTAAAACACCACACCAATAAATTGGCACCCCTCCATATGGGTCATGCATCCTGCCAGACGAACAATTTTTCTCATTTTGCCTCATACATTCCTTTTTTCAGACACCACATTGACTGCCACCATAACTCCTATCATCAATCTCCCAGACATTTTTCCCCCTTCCATGCAGAAATCCACTCCTATCATGCATATTCTTGTGTTTCATATATCATCTTTATGTGCACATATTATTTCACATGCATACATATGTTGGCTCCTTCGGACCAATGGTCCACTCATCTTTAGTAATGACGAATTTTTCCCAAGTATCCTCATATATTTGCAACTTCTACATGCCACTTTAAGCCAGAAAAGGCCATCAAAATGAGATGGAAGATTTGGCGCCAAAGGGAATCGCCATTGTGCTGAAAAACAGAGAACAGCCACCATCTTGGCACCTATATGGAGTGATGCACAGACTGTGATATCAGCCTTGCCAAACACAATTTTGGGGAAGCAACAGAGGGGAAGTGCATCACCTACTACCAGTTCCCCCAGCATGCTGGTCACATCTGCCCCTTCCGTGCCGCGTCGCTGGGTATCAGCCACAAGCCGGCCAGGCCACATAGCTATGGCAGTAACGTAAACAAACACTAAGATGGAACTCCTGTACCAAACGCATCACATAGGCAACCCTGAATGGCTGGAATTACAAACAGAAAATGGACGAACACAAAACTTTTCTTGAGGTGCGTGCATCCAATGCGTTTACCTGATCCATTTTCACAAAAATTCCTCCAAGGCAAAACCTGCCTCTATGGAGATGAAGCTGACTTCGGCGCATTAAAGATCAGATGGAAAAGTCAATGCCGAGATCTACAATGAAGCATGCTGGCGAACCACTGCGGGCACACCTGAAGACATTCATGTGCAGTGCATGAGTCCTTGCCAGGTACAGGATTTTGTCAACCCTGTCCACATGCCTGCACTGTGCAGCTTTTAGGTATTCAAACCAACTCAAGATGCACTCCTACTCCTTTTCAATGCAACTTCAGAAAATGCACAAATCATAGTAGGTGTGAAGAAATTAGAGCTGATTCAATTGCGTTCGCTCGCTGCTTGCGATTACACCACAACATGTGCATCACACCCAAAGAATGAGTCACATTATAAAATACTTTTTTCATCAACTGCGACTCATGCGACACTGAAATATCGAGTGAGAATAAAGCACAACACTTACATCGCTAGGAAGAAACTCTGGTCTTATAATTCAGCGTATCACTGCATGACATGTTTCGTGAAGAAATGAGAGAAAAACAACCTGGGAAAGATACACGTTTTCAATGTGCACCATGGTTAATATTGCAGTGCCCATTTCCAGCTGCGTACGAGGGGACGAGAACATTGGCCATGGCCCCTGCTCAATCCACACCACTACCTCGACCAATAACAAATGCTATGGATGACAGTGCCGCAGAATTTATTGCATTGCGTGGACCGGCAGAGTGGAGAAGTATCAACACAACCACTACCGTGCCCGCAAGTTCCCATTTTTTATGTGTTTCACCCTCATTTCATGTCACACAGTGTAATATGTCTATTAAAGTATTTCGGTAATTTCTGTAATTTATTATGTTAGAGTTGTGTTATTATAAGAAACATGTATATGTTTCTGCAGGTTTTGTGTGTGTAGGAAAGTAGTTTGCACGGCCAGCTGGCCTAACCAAACTGGTCAATGCGCCGTGGCGTGGGAGTTAGTCATACTACAGTGTCTTGAGAAATCGTTTGTGCGGACTGACAGGGTGAATTTCGCGCGCTTGTGCAGCACATCAACATTTTGTCAGCCACTTCACAGCAATAGACGTTTAGATTAAGGGAACCTTGTGCGTGTTAGCCGCCCAAGACTTCTCCGCTCCTCCCTTGTCCCGGAATAGCATTGCCAGGAAGGCCTTCATAAATTGTGGCCATGTCCCATTTCAAACAGTGCAACCTTACCGGCATGTGAAGCCTGGTAGTGTATGTGTCAATTGTTTTCTAGAGGAAAGTTTTAATAAAACCCAGTGAATTAATGTGAAATGTCTGTGTGTTTATTCGGGTTGCAAACAGGCTATAGGGGCGTGCGGCCCCACCTTTCTATTGAGTGTACTATGCAAGTGTTTCCAATGTATTTAACAGTGTTTTTATTTCGTGTATTTAAATATGGGTTTGTGAGTCGCCCTGAGACTTCATTGCATAGAAATGATTGTACAGCTACTGATTTTATGTTATTATGGTGGTCGGAGCACCAGGAGGACCTCATAGATTGGCTCTCAGCACACGACCCAGAGAAGGTGAGTCTGCTCTGCTACAACTAGTTGGTATTGTTACTGCTATACCTGGCACCCACAATCTGTCAGTAGAAGGATTAGTGAGAAACTACAGTACATTTCTTACCCCAACTCCCAACCTTAAAAGTTCATTACTTTGCTCCACCAGCCTACTGTCAGTGCCAATAGGCTCTGTCGATATGAGGTCGATGAAAATGATAAGCCAAACAGATTCACAAGCCATTGGGAGGGGATTCACGGACATCGTGCATGGCATTGCACACTACGGCATGACATTGGCAGAGTTCAACAGTGCGTTCACGTGTCATTTCGCAAGTACTTCCACGTCATAGCGAGCCCGCAGCCGAGTAATCATCGAAGAGCAAGGGGAAGAATCACTTTACAACCTTGTCACCTATGATGTGAGTTTGATACGCTCGTATCATCCGGATGTGTCATCACAGTAGATATTCGAAGTCGTTTCCTGCACTGCACACATCGCATACTGTGCTGCTTTGGCACAAGTGTAACATGCCATACAATTTGATTTCATCCAGACCTTAACGGTCCTCGAGGCTAGCATCCAGACTTAACTGTGTCGCGAACGCGAGTCCGCCCAGCTGCATCGGAATCCGGGACAGTGTAGGGAGAAACAGCCGATTACAACAGTGCCGAGTTCTCCAAACATGCCTCATATACAGTGTAGATTTTGTAATGGGCCTCAGTGGAACGAGTGTCCCAAAAGGATGAACTTGCCAGCAACAAGAGAAAGGAGCAAACTCTACCAGGAAACGGGGCGTCTGGGTAGTGGTCTGACACCACTTGCCTCGTGGCAAACACAACATTGATTGGACTGACCACGAAACAGTGAATACTAGCACATTTCATTGGACCCACCAACAGCTTCATGCACATTTCTGTACTCATCAATCAACATTATTGCAGAGCTCTCTAATAGATAAGGCATCATCTCATAATTATGTACGTATAGGATTCATTATCGTCAGTGATATAAGGCCTACACAACCTACAGTGCGCCTAGCCACACTGTAACACACCAACAGGGTCAAAGTTGAAGTGGACATTATTGTAGCATCAGAGATATTGAGACGCATACAACAGCATACATATCCGATGACATCCAATAAGATGTTATACTGGGCATTCCTTGGCTAATGGAACACACCATGGTGGAACCCGCAGCACTCCGGATACATTTTGGCAATAAAGAGCTCAATAACGGCCACATCCTAGAGCCCAGACCATCTCAAAACCTGCCACATGTACCGCAGAACAAGCTCATGGTACCCACTGACTTCCATGATGATATGCAACACCTTCTGGATGAACACCGTGACATATTTACTGCAACTTACCGACTATGCTGCACCACCGTGGCAGAACATTGCATTACACACACCAAAGACAAACCTGTTTACAAATGCCCACACCGACATCAATTTCACCAATGCGAAATCATAGAAGAACAAAATGCTAAAATGCTTCAGGATGGGTTAAATTAGAGGTCAAGCTGTAAATTTAACCCGGCAATCACACTAGCGCCCAAAAAGGATGGTATTAGACAAGGACACTCTTAGCAGTTTAGGCAGTGCGAAAGTTCTGACAATACAAATACACAGTGGTTATTGGCAAGTGCCTGTGCGACAAGAGAATCGGCATAGAATGGCATTCCCAGCATCTGATGCCCACAGGATTCTGTTTTGTGATATGCCATCCGGCCTCAAGTGTGCACTATTAACATTTAAAGCTGTGATGGTTAGGGTTTTAGATGGCTACATCGGTGAGTTTTCCCTGGCCTACCTCGACATAGTAGTCGTGTGGTCAGAGAGCTGGGAGGACCACATCCACCACATTTCCTTCATACTTGAGTATTTGCTCAACCGTGGTTTCGCTTGTGCCAATCACATGTTCCACATCGATAAGGCAGAAATTCAGTTTCTCGGACATTGGGTGAAGTTTCTGTAGCAGGTGGAGTAGGAGAAAAGCTTCACCAAACTCTAACTATATTTTCTTGAGTGCCTGGCCTACCCGCCATCCATACTTACGAATGGAAGCAAGTGAGCAGGAAATAGGCACAGTCTTATTTAAACTGGAAGATGACTAACAGGCAACTCATAGATTACAGCATCATAAAATTCAGCGCTGTTCAAAGCTGCTATGACGTGATCGACCGAGTGTTTGACAGTGGTATCGAAAATGAATAAATACTGCCAATTACTCGAGTACCAAATGTTGATGCCCGTCACCAATAATCATTGCTAATAAGGTTGCACAACGTGAGAGAAAGCCACAGTGAGCTCACGTGCTGGGCTCTTTTCTTATAATCCTTCGATTTCGAGGTGCACCACATAGCTTGCAAGGACAATCAGCTGGGAGACCATCTTTCCCGTGCACCGGATGAAAACATCGCTCGCGACGAGGAGTGAGAATGCATACTTCACCACCACTGTGATACCAGTATTAACAACACTCAGTCAATGTACCAATGTAACTGTGTTTACTCCCACATAGAACAAGGGACACACTACTTTCATCAGTCACCAATGCACAATTTTAGTGCCCCATTACAGAAAGATGGAAACTGGAATGTGCGAAAAATACAATAGATACATGGCATGTCATTAATGAGTGTGAAGATACCCGTTCAGAATCCAGCAACAATAAATTGCAAATTTATGTACCAGCCACAGTGCATGGAGCAGTACTTGAGTATGCACACACGTCTGAAATTTTTGGGCATCCAGGTGCCATGCAAAAAAAAATGTTTTGAATAATTTTTACTTGCCAGGTGTGACCATGCAAGTGTGGGAATTGTAGGCGCATATATTACATGTTATCTATTCATAAGCCATCACACAGATGGTATTCAGCAGAAACGGTCTAGGGAAACCATCGAACCTTTCGAAACCATAGCATTGGACATCATGGGACCTTATATGTGCACATCAAATGGGAAGTGTTTTATAGCTGTGGCCACAGACTTGTTTTCACGCTATGTGAAGTCAATGCGGTCACAAATGCACGTACAAGTGCACTGTAAAGTGGTTGACATAGAATTTTCCCCCCGCTGGGATTGCCCATGAGTGCTCCTAAGCAGAAACACCTCTCATTTCACCGACCATATAGCACACTACTGCACTAGCGAGGGAGTTCACCATCTCATATTGGCCATCTACCATCTGAGGGCAAATCCGACAGAGCATAGGTTGAATTGTGGGAGAATCAGCGCTACCATGCGACACAATGACTTCCTGCGACCATGCGTCCACCACCACAGCTCCAACCCAGACAAGTCTACCTCCACACTCATCGACAATCAGCAAGCAAAAAGGTATTTTGTGCCAGGCTGACAGCAAAATGGAGTGGCCCACACACCTTAATAAAAAATTGGACGATACTTGTTACCAGGACTGCAAGGGTCGGGGCAGGTCCATGGTGTTCCATTGAGAAGCCTTATGCCTCGCCACCGCCAGCATCGACGATACCACACCGGGTGGTCGAGAATCTCAGGTGATATCAAACACATTCATTGACACCATGGATTTGGCAGAGAAGCAAGACCATCATGCATGTGTTCAGATGAGACACCCAGTGTCTTTACATTTACAGGAGTTCACGCTAACACTGAAAATTGGGCATTCGGTACTCACCAGCCAACACCAACATATCAGTGGACATGCAGGGGTCACTAAGCCCTTAGATATTCAGCATATCCGGCATAAGGCAGAGGGGCATCATCATCAGAGTTGGTCTCGACTTATCCCCAGGGTCATCCCGACTCAACAAGAAAACTGCACCACAGCCATTCCTCCAGCACCGCCGCAGATAGCAGCGAGGATGACATGAGGCAAGAGGGCAGCCTCTTGTCACCTATGTCGCTCCAAGCAGCCACACCGTTCTCACCATTTGATTTGCACGGCCTGGGGGCCAACTAAAATGCCCAGAGCAGCCATCTCAGCACTGGTGCATCTGATGTAACAACAGCGCCACAGTGTACGCAACCTTTTGTCTCAAGCACACATCCATTAGGTGCTGCGAAAAGGAGCATCACCCTTGCAGCGGCCCATTTACGTTCTTTGTGGCCTTAATTGTTTTGGCAAGGGCTTTTGACGTGTACTATGTTGACTTCCCTTCCCAGCCTGTTCGTTACATCACTGCATCAGCACTGAAGGTAAACTTCGGAGAGCTTACATCAAGTGTAGCCATAAAGATGAGCAGTGACATTTTTTTTTTAGTGTAAATATTGTTTCCACTACCGTTTCAAGTTCCAGTGTTTATGTTTTTTTATGTCACGTGTTCGCTTTTACGACCACGCAACCACGTGGGTTGGTTCATATTTTGGGAACATCAGTGTCATTCTGTGGAATAAGTGTTTAAGTGTAAAGTGTTTCATGTATTCAATATACTGTAAATGCAGTGTACAACTTCGCATACAAATATACTAGTAAATCAAGGTTTTGTTAATACTAAGGTGTTGTGTTTTGTAGTGAGTCATTTGTTAATGTCATTCAAAATCAGCATCATGTATTTTTTTTCCAAGCATCAAGCAGTTCATAATATTCCAACATAACTTTTTATCCTACAAGGTAAGTGTAAATAGTCGTTTTTAATTATTTGCTATTTTAAATATTGTTGTTTAGTTTATGTAGTTGTTCAGCCATACCATATTGATCAATCCAGCACATTACCACAGGCCATGCATTACCAACAATTAAAAACTGCGAGTAAGCAAAACATAGCGTGGCATTTTTCCTCTTTTCTATTTTAAGTGTTTTAATTGAAAGTTGTATAGTGTTTAATAAAGATGTGTGTGTCCTGAAACCCTGTAAATATATTTAACAAAAGTCATGAATCAAAAGAGCCACTCGTGTGTATTATTAGGTTAAGGTGTAAGTACAAATGATGTATCCGAATTTGCCAGTAGTACATAATCGTGCGTACTTGTTGACAGCTGTGACATAAATGCTGTCCGAACTGCAATTGATGTATACAAGTAACCTAAGTTGTATAACATTGATTTCGACATGATTATTTGATTTAAAATTCAATAGGGCAACATTCCTACATTGTAGACATAGAATTTCGAACCGAATAAATAACCGCTAGTATCACCTTAAAAAAAAGTCTAAGCAATAAATTCGTATTAGGCCTATGTTTCGAACCTACAGAAGCAAAGATAAAAAATGCGATCCAAACTGAACTTACATACAATAATACAAGGCAATAAATGTTAATTAAAATCAAATTTAAATATTATTGAACACTTTATTAACCTCCAAATCCTTCGCCAATTATCAAATTCTTAAGCTTCTCACACATTTAACTTTATATTTCCTTTCCGCTTACGAAACCACCACTACACAATACAGTCAGAGGTTCTAGAATTGAACATTCGTTCTGCGAGCTTCGTAAAAATGTGTATTTTGTAATGTAAATAATTACGATACTATCGTGGATAGCATCTCAATTACATTTTTTTAGAAATAGGCTTAAAACCTATATTAAAAGTTTATATTAATAACTAAAAACTAATTTGTTTACTTTATTAAAATATGTCGATTAACATATTTCTTCTTCACATATTTGTTTCCAATGTATTTAATTAAAAATGAGCTTTGTTTAATATACCGAGATTAAAATAGCCCTCTAATAAAATAGGGCCTTTCCCACATAACCTCTGTTAGATACTCGGCAAAATGGCTGCTGGACATTGATTTTTTATTACCCTTTTTCGAAATCGTAAAGTTAAAAGTGTTTGGCTTTACCTTTGACAGTGCCATTGTGTCAAGCTCCATAAGAAACAACATTTTGGAAAGTAAACGTTAAGTCAAATGTTATAGTTTTCAATTGTTCCTTTTGTCGGAATACATGAATATTTAAAATGGTTAGCTGGCTAATAATTATGTCTGAAGTCAACAAGAGTGCATGTCCAAATTCATCATGTTTGGTCAAGGTATAACTATAGAAAACACCCTCATGTTACCTCCTCCCACGAACCTTTGTTGGAGTGGGGGGAAACTGCATTGGGAACCAGAGTTTGCTGGGAGTACTCGTCTACCCTATAAGAACTATAGCACTGGCCTAAAATATTTTGATGGGAGGGGGAGAGGGTTAGCTTCTCCTTTCCTGAATTTCACATGAGACCGCCTGGGTGGTAAAGGGCCCGGGCTACCCCCGCTCTGAACTTCGGCAGTGATTAGAAATGGCGGTCATCAAGTTTGGTGCTAAGAGTAAGTTAAGTACGCAAGGATGGTTGTACCTAAGTATATAGCCCAGTTCGGACACTGCCGATGATCCTCATGTCGTGTGATTAAAAAAAAAATTAAAATATTTGAATTTTCCTGAGAGCTTTGGGTTGTATTTTCGGAACATTACATACATAATTATGGCGAAAGTTAGTATACATTGATAAGAAGACTTACATGTATAAGAACACTTGAGATAATAAACACCAACTATGAGAGAATTTAACTTGCAGATAAAAAGTAGATATCACAAATGTAAGAATGTTGATACATAACATTCAGTAGAAATCAATATTAAAAACATTTTCATTGCACAGAACACTCATGAGATCACACAATACATAATAAAAGGTGACTTGTACACGTTCCCAGCCCTAACACCGTTTGTATGACCATAACCTGTAACGCCAACTCTACTCCAGATTGAGTGTGTGCCCGGTCGCCGGAGAGACTAGGTGCAGAGCAAGAGCATGGCAGGCCGGCGCAAGTGCACTTGGTGGTTGCCGTAGCAACGCTAGATGCCGCAGAGGAAACAATTAGGCCAGTTAAACTGGAACGTTTCAGGCCTAATTAAAAGACTTTATTATTTTGTTTATTAAAAAGTTTATGGTTTGTTTTGCAGTTGTCATTTTAGTTTGTTGTGTTTGCAAGGTAACGTGTTATATTTATTTTCATCTTCCACAGCGTGTTTTGTCCATCCCATTTCATCAGTGTTTATGTAGCACGAATACTTATATTGTTTTCATATGTCTATTTACTGTCTTTCATTAACGCAAGGGTCAATGATGCAAGTCATCTCATAAAGTAGTCCAGTTTCGGTGCGAGGGCACGCCGCAGCGAGCCCCAGTGTCGGGCAGGAGAGTCAGTCAGCTCGCAGCAAGTTGGGGAGGTGGAGTGCTTACGGTAGGCTCCGGCGTTTCCCGTGCACGCTGGGCGACCATCATCATTTTACAACTGCACATATAATTACAATAGACTTAATCATCTGGAACATTTACTATCTCGTCGCCTGGTAAGCCACCTCCTCTCCCTGGTGGATTAGCATCGCCCCGGGGAGCTTAACATTCACATAATGTTTCAAAAGATGCTTTTTCTGTTTCACTGCATGACTGGTCCTAATAGCAGTGTGTTTAGCATCAAGTTCCCTCAGAAAAGGGGGGTTGTAAACGTAATAAATAACGTGTCTACATGTCAGTTGTTTGATTACGTCCGCAGCATGCGTTTAAGGAGATGGGTCCTGAGAATACTCGCTCAATTAGTACGTAAGTTCTAACTTTCAGTGTAATCAGTTTTGTTCCGATCTGTATGGGCATGTGGGTGGCCCTGACAGCACATATACGCGATTGTAATGAGTAGGAAGTTTTCCCGCCAACATCAAAAATGGTGTATAGCCGACAGACAGGCTGCTTAGGAAACAATCTTCATCTGGAGCAATAATCTACAGGCTGATGGCCCGCAACCTCGAGGTTAAGACGAGCAGCATCATCTTTGAAGTCGCCTGCCGGTGTTTGGTGTCCTGGGTATATTCATTCCTTTCTTTCACCACACCGCTCCAGAAAAATCCCATTCCAACCTTTACCGGGATCAGCCGTGCATCAAAATGGCTCGCCCAAGTGGGGCCAATCTCCTACCACAGTATTCCTGACCTCGCCATCCATTTGACTGACGTCAAAATGGCTTGCCCAATTAGGGCCATTCTCCTACCGCCAAATTTTCCCACCTAAATTTCTCTCCAAGATTTTCTGCAAATTTCCAAAATTTTCCTGAAATATCAGTTTTTCCCATCTTTTTTTTGCCCACACTGGCGTGAGGACGACAGCAAGGAGGCAATAAGGCAACTGCAGTGATGGGACACCTACGAGATGCCATAAAGATGCTTGTCCACAATCAGCAGGTGACATCACGCCAGGTGCGACGCCACGCTACCTGGAGGGCAGGCAGCAGTGATGGGGTGGAGACTATCCCTCCCCTGCAGGGGCGTATCCTGAATATTTTGGCAAGGCATGCAACACTAAACTTACTTTGCCACTTCACTTTGCACAGAGGAATTAAATATTAATAACAAAATGAAAATAAAAGGTTGCTGGAAATATTTTTAAGTGTTTTAGTACTTTTTCCTCTCACTCTTACCTTCATCTGGATCACTTTGAAACACGTGAGAATCACTGACCTTAAAATATGCCCAAATAAAGCTCAAAAGCTTCTCCAGATTTAGATTATACCTTCACGTAGGTGTATGCTAAGTGTAAGAGATATGTAAACTTTTAATTCTGAAGGGAATTTAAGTATTAGAGTAATACAAAAATATCTTAATCACAACACTCAAACACTTTGACACATATTACTGAACATAATTAAACCCTAAATAAAATCAATAGTGACACTAAAATTAAGACAAATCATAGACACACTTCAGTATGCAAGATGAAGAAAATAATAAAACTTAATCCTTAGGGTAACATGTAGTATTAGTGCAGGCACTAATTAAAAAACAGTATTGTACCCAATTTTAAAAGAAAACCATTTTAATGTTCCAAATGAAAGGAAAAACATAAATCCTGGTGTCAAATAGCAGGATTCGCTGGTTAAGTGAAATAATTCTACATTTTAATTTAAAAAGTTTAAAATTCATTTAAACTTAAAATTCACATAACACTTAAATTTGGTAGTAGTAAATTGCTTGAATTAGGACTACGGCAAAGATACATTAATGCTTGTTAACAAGAATAATTAGAATCAATAAAAACCTTAATATTTGTCTGTCAAAAAATCTAAGCAGGTCAGCAGAGTAGGGGGAGGAGAGCAGAGTGGAGCAAAGACGTAGCTAGTGTAAATAAACTCTCGCCGCTCAAACCTAACCTAACAATCATTCAGCATGTGTACCAACCCCACACATCATTTTTCCCACCACTACCACACATGTTCTCTACACCTGTCTATCCAACAATGGTGCCGAACTATCAAACCACTTTTCCAATTTTTTGTATGTAACAATGACGCCACAACCAGCAGGTGTGGGAAATGTAGTCCGAAGCGGAACCATGGAGCTCACCCAACCCCCACATCCGCCAGGACCATTCGCAGCGAAAACACAATCGAAGTTTCAACCGTTGCCCACGTTTGAGGGCACCGCAACGCTTGTGGATGACTGCATATCCCGTCTCACGAGATACGGCATCAGCCGTAATAAATAGGCCAGCTGCGTCGGAGCACAACTCTCCAGAGAAGCGCACTATTGGTGGATTTCACTCAATCACTACGGACTTCAGTGGGCAGAGTTTCGACGTGCATTCCACTGCAGGTTTCGAGGAGTGTTCATATCTGTACAGACCCAAAGCAGATTGACTTTGGAAGGCCAACAATTGGGTGAGTATTTAACTGCTTTCATAACACGTACAAATCAACCTGTCAAACGCTTCCATTCAAATTTGCCGGAACGTGAAGTTTTAGAAGTAATTTCAGAAATGGCTCTGCCAGAGTTTAGAGCAGCTCTAATTACTTTGTTAAACGGAACACTTGAAGACCTAATGCATGCTGCAATTATTCTAGGGAGAACGCCAGAAACATCCTGCCAGGATGCAAGATGAAAATGTAAACAAAAACAACTTTGGCATATCACGTAATTTTCAACCACATTCTAGTAGTCATAGTGCGTAACAACAGAGACGAGTGGTCAGAGACCACCGTATCGAGGCGGAACAGGTAATAGTAATCCGCAACAGCAGGTATGGAATCCGGATTACCCACCCTGCCATCCATGTATGTATTGTCCAACGCTGCAGTATCATTGGCATAACAAATGCCACAACAATCCGCACATGAAAGAAATCAGGGAAGCAGCAGCATGTAAACAACAGGGAAACAGTTTGTAGGGGTGAAAAGGCCAGATGCTTCCGACACCCCGCCCGCAAAAATTTGGACAACACTAAACACAAAATTAACTCCACAGCAAGCATTCATACAGAATATTAGCAGCAGTCACACACCATTTATATGTATCCTAGTTTCCATTAACGGTCAGTTGTGCCATGCATTAATTGACACTGCAGCCTCGCACAACTTCATATGATCGCACTTTGTACACAAGCTGGATGTGATGGCTACAGACCATGTAATTTGGTTGGCCATGAACCAGCATTGTAGTATGGCCGTAGGATAGGCTGTAGTAACAGTCCAGATACGCGATATTGAGACGACAACAACTGTCATTGTCATGTCAGAGATACGTGAGGAAGCTATTTTGGGGATGCCTAGATTAACTAACAGCACACGACAGTGGAACCAGCCGCAGGAAAGATACATTTAGGTGCGAAAGAAAGACGCACGGTGTACAATTTGGATCGCTGCCCAAGGGGTAGGCTACCTGAAGTCAAGTTAGGAGATTTTGACAACCAGGTCTCGTGCGAGTAACAGGCCACATTTACGCGCATACTTGATGAGTGCAGTGACGTATTCGGAGGGAACGACACATTGAAACGTAAAACCGTAGCGGAACACACGATACCACTTGTAGACGAAAAGCCAGTTTACACTAGTCCACGAGGCTACTTACCGTACCAAACTCGGATAATCAAAAAGCAAATACAGGAAATGCTTGATGACGGCGTGATAGAGCCAATGGACAGCCCATTCAATTCCGCAATTACGTTAGCTCCAAAGAAGGATGAAACATGGCGATTCTGTGTAGACTTTCGACCGCTAAATCAAGTCACGTGCAGTTCACCGCTACCATACATAAGTGTGAAGGATGCAATGAGTACACTAGGGCAAGAAAATGTTTGTACACATCCTTGGATTTAAAGAGCGGATACTGGCAGGTGCTGGTGAAACGCAAGGACCGGCCAAAAATAGCATTTATTGCTCCTGATGGCCGGCATTTTCAGTTTTATGCAATGCCATTAGGATTGAAATGCACACCTGCGACATTCCTGGCGATGATGGTACGTGTGCTGGATGGCATTATTGGAGGTATGTACTGGTATATCTCGATGACATCATTATTTGGTCAAACAGCTGAGTGTAACATGTACATCACTTAGCAGTAGTCCTGGAAAGGCTTGCAATAAATGGCCCTACATGCTCGATTGAGAAATGCCATGTGGAGAAGACAAGTATCGATTTTCTGGGCCACATAGTCGATCAGGAGGGAAACCGGCTGGATCCTGAACAATTAAGGCTAATTGGCAGCTATCCACAGCCGAAAACCCACAAGCAGTTGAGAAAGTTTTTCGGATTAATTAACTGGCTACGGGAACATATTCCGAGGTTTGCAACAATCACCGCAGCCTTGACAGAACATTTGTCACTGCAGAAGAGGTTTCAGTGGACGAGTGAGACGGAAAAAGCATTCACGGAAATTAAGAAGGCATTCATTCAGATCGTGTTCTGACATTAGCACGTTACGACGCTAGCAAGAATTTGTACCTTCAGACTGCAGTATTGTACCATGTCGGCGACAGTGGGGAGAAGCACTTATCGACTTCGCAAGCACGAAACTAGGACCAGCGGAAAAATGCTATGACATGAATGAGAGGGCATGCTTATCAGTGATATGGCCAATTAAGAAATTCTGTGCATATCTCGAATACCAATGGTTCACACTGAGAACTGACAATCGATGTCTTGTGTGGTTACACAGCATGCGTGAGGCCCGGAGTAAGTTAACGCGATGGGCATTGCATTTACAGGCCTACGATTTCACAGTGGAGCGTGTGCCTGGAAAACAGAACGAATTGGTAGCTACGTTGTCATGGAACTCTAACAATCGGGTAATCGTCAGAAATAAGACAGGATAGGAGGACATTTTGCTGCCAAATTCACGTGATTCAGTGTCGGAAGTGTACGTGCAACAGATCACAACTGCCAACATGAGGACCTAATTAGTGGCGTTTACATGGAGGTTGTTGAGGCGCAACAAAATTGCAGGCTCGTGCAGTAGAAGATGCAACAATGCGCACAGCAGGAAGTTGAAGAATGCGCATAGTACACAGCAGATTGGAGATGTGTTCAGTTCAACAACCAGGGAAATGGAGGATGTATGTCCCCATGTGTGCGAGGGATCATGTATTTGCCTATTCACATTGTGGCAGCATGGCTTGACACCCTGGTGTTGAACAGACAGTCAGAAATGTCAGCAACCATTATTTTTGGCCAGGTCTCAGCAAGGATGGCCAAGTCTCTGCAAGGATGCAAGGAGATACATGCGACAATGCAGGGAATGCAACTTGTATAAGACGTGTCGAGCAGACAGGAGGCAGCAGCAGCAGCGCCCCCGCGTGCCCCAAAAGCCGTTTGAGACTGGGTGTTTGGACCTAATGGATCTGTACCCCAGGACGAGGGGAGGCAAAAGGTTTCTCGTTCTGGACAGAGGCGTACCATACTAGCGGAGCAAGTGCAAGAAACGTAGCCAGGGTATTGGAGCAGTTTTTCCCGTGCTGGGGATTCCCATGTAATTTGTTAACAGACAACGGTACAATTTCACCGGTAAAAAGTGGAGGGAATTGTGTACGGTGGGGCGTTAACCATGTTACAACAGCTATCTACAACCCGAGGGCCAACCAGACGGAACGCAGAAACCAGGATATCAAAGTGCAGTTATGGTTACGTGTAGGTGAAAACCACACTGCTTGGGCGGATCACGTTCCCGCCATTCTCTACACGTAGCGAAAGCGAGTGAATGCAGCAACAGGAAGGTCACCTGCAGAGGCCTTATTGGGACGCAATCTACATCTCCCAAGAGAGGCAAAATGCCCACAGTGGGAAGAAAGTAGCGAGTTGCCCAGTACCAACACGCAAAGACAGCAACAGCAAAAGTGCTTGCGCAAAGTGAGACAATGGCAAGATGGCTACCGGTTACGATCCAACCGCTGCCGGAAGTGCATGAGGGACAAGAGGTGTACATAAGAATGCACCTAGTCGACAGCAAGAAAAGATTTCTGGGCAGGATTGGCCACATGATGGAATGGACCGCATTACGTGCTGCAGAAGCATGGATCGACCATGTATACGATCTGCATGGGCAGAAGGAAGGTGAAGGTACGTCAGGACGACATCCGGCTAACCCTGGGTGCCGTCGACAACGAAGTCGGTCCCGGTGTGTCCTGACCTCACAACGGCGCAGACTGTGTCGAGTCCAAGGAGGGGCGAGAGGAGACACGAGGTGTGGCAGCACTTCAGAGGGGAGATCCCTCAGGGTACCCGTCCATGCACGCCGAGGAAAAAGCATAATGCCAGTAAAAAGCAGGGTGAGGCTATTTGGGCTACCTCACATGCCCAATATAAAGTATGATGTTAAATTTACTGAAAATAATAAGTTGTATTACATAAAAATTAAGGTAGTTCAGGCTGCAAAAGGGTGCAGTACTCAACACGGCCATGAAGTGGCCTACACGTGAAGAATAACATGCACATAGATTCTGACACATATTTATTTCACTAAAACCCTTGTATGAGACATTTACATTGTCACAGCAATTGAATCATGGTGCCAGCCTTTACTTCACAAACAAGAGTAACATTCAGTACCAAAATTAAGTCGAAGTTGTGCCCCTGGCATGTGTCAGCAGGGGATGAGGGCCTTGCTACTCCTGGCAAAAAATTAAGAGATTATTTTAAATTCTGGTTAAAAAACTGAAACTATTGCACCAAACATGTAAGTACACAGAGGATAAAGGCTTAGGGTGCAGACTGTGGACCAATGCCCTCCCTCAACACACGTGAGTTCCCGATTGATCAAGATGGTGAGGGCCCGCTCGAAGCTTGAGTGGATTCACGCCATAATTTCAATAAATGTAGTTTTAATATGGGAAAGAAAAACATGGAAATAAAACACATTGCTATGATCAATATGACATAAAAAGCACTTCAGAATAGAACTACACAGTTAAGTTATTAATTAAAAATAAAATGGTTGGCATGGCAACTATATAGTGGTATTATGGAATGCAGTTCTGGTTAGACATGCTACCACTGAATGTAATAAAACATCTGATATTTATGGAAAATAACAAACAAAAGTTTACATGCTACTTCAGAGGAATGCAAGTATCCATTTTGAGGCAGTAACATTGTTTAACAGCCTTGCTTCTCGGCTTGAAGATATATCCAACACTGCAGAGAATTTTGTCTGAGCCTTGTTTCCAACTTGAGACAGCTTAAAAAATATTATTTTTTGATTGTATATGTACAACTAGACAGTCATCTGACAGGGCTCTTTTGAGCTTTCAACTCTCCTACCAACCAAATCAGCTCTTCATAAACAGCCATTTGGGACATATCTACAGGTAGCCCCAACAGCATTTGATAACCTTACAAAATCAGTTTCTTAATATTTTTTTAAATATTTCTGACATTCTCTATATTTTCAGATCCAGGAATGGCTGAGAAACAAAATGAAATCCAAGACTGGAGTTAGCATATCTCACGCTCTGGAGATTCTTTCAGGTCAATGCCAACTAACTACTCTGCCTTCGGCCTGCGACTCTTTGATGTGGATTATTCCTCCACACGCAAATATGGTTGTAGTGCTCGGTGTAGTTGTACACTATGTAGCGGTTTGTACTGGTGTGTCACTGAGGAGCGTCATGCAGACGGGTCGTTACATGTGCACGCCTTTCTGTTATTCTGTGAGAGGTTGCCGTTGAGTGAGGCTGGCAATATTCTTCGTTCTTACTTTCACACTGTGAATGTCATGTTTGTGCGTAGTAAACGCCAAGTTTTGAGTTACATAACGAAGGAAGACCGGCAGCCTATTTATAATGTAAGTGTTCATGATTTACATTTCAGTGTGCAATTGTTTGATTGGTTAGGCCGTGTTTGGAAATGTTCTTTTCTTGATCCCTTTGTTTCGAACGCTCATTTACATTACATCCGGGATTGTTACAATGAATTCCAATGTTCAAAGAATGGTCCGGGTTAGCGTATATGCTGTACTAACTATTTTGGCTGGTTTAACTCTTGTTGAGTGGCATAACTCGTGGGTTAATTCTGGATGGCGTCACCAGAAGAAACAATTGTATTTGTTTGGACCATCTAGTGTTGGTAAGTCATCAGCTTGTAACTTAATTTTGGGTGATCGTAAAATTTATTACCCTGATTGTGGTAAATTTGCATTCGGAGATTTGGACTCTTCACACGATGAGTTAAGGTTCTATAGGATATAGATTCCATTGCGGGCCCCTTGTTTTATCAACAACCCATTGAAGCCAGGCTATTTAAGAGCAGAGCTCGCACCCCCACTCCCCCCAGATGTCCAGAAGAGTTTGAACAATGTCAACATCAGTGCCGGAGCGACACGAAGGAGAAGGCCACAATATCCAGAGGAGCTCCGGATATCTACGTTCCACGCGGTTGTTACTATTGGTGAGCATAATTCCGGCCAAGCAGTCAGGCGGCATTCCCAATCTCGAGGTCCCTTCATAAAGACTTAAATATACGTGGAAAAGGCTAGGATAAATGTGTAACAATACACTCTTATATTCTTATAGTTAATGTCTTGTTCCCGAGTAAAGTAAGGTAACGGTAGTCAGAGTCTTGTTGTCATAGTGTAATTAATGTACTGCTCTGTTATAGCTAAAATACTGTAATAAATATGTTACGTTGAACTTCCCTTCTCTTATTGAATAGTCGTCAGTGATAGCTATCCCCAAGTAGGCCCCTTCGTAACTAGAGTTGAAGTGAGAATGAGGCAGAAAGAGTGTAATCAGTTGGAATATTAGCTGAAAGCATAGGTGGTAGGTAGGGAGACGTTACAACAAGCAGGACAAAGTTGTACAGACATGTCTGTCCATTGAAATGGTACAAAGTGCTTACATGCAATATGATATTAACTGTTTACAGGATTTAATCATTGTATATAGGCCTATATAAATACTACAACTTTATCAGAGTTCATACTAATATTTTTACAGCACATAAAAAAAGTAAATATTTATGACTAACCATGTATGCAGTCTGCTGCATTAATATTCAATTGTTTCAGACACATTTGTTGATATAATGTGACACATTCATTTACATATTTGGCTACATTTTCATAACCACAGACCATAGAGAGCTCCCAAACATACTGTTTGAAAGGGCTTAAAATGGGAAATATTTTCTGTGGATGAGATTTTTAGTATACAGTATACAATTATGGGCAATAGTTTGACTTTATTTTAATAAACTTCATACTATCCAATTTGAACTGATTTTTATTTGAAGTTTCAATTTTAATTTGAGACTAAATATTTTACCAAGAGCAATGATAACATTGTACCAAAATTCAGATTTACATTTTTTTTGTAAGGGTGAAAACCTTGACTCGGCTAACGAGGGAGTGTATATTTTCCCGTTTTCTATATCACAATGATATTAACAGGCAAATTTCTAGAGGAATGATGATTCCGATATTTCCAAAAATTGGGCAACAGGTGCCAGTGTGACACGACAGAGAAAGCTAGAGAAATGGCTGAGAGTAGAGTGTTGTTCTCTATATATGACCTAATCTCATATAATTAACCCCTATAGCACCATATAATAATCTTGTTTTCAATCATACCTTTGGGCTAGATTTTGCTGGGAGGTGCCCAGATACTTTATCTTGACGCCGTCGGGTGAGACACGAGACGAACGAAGACACTATTTACTTACTGTAGATGGGCGCCAGCGGTGTTTCCCATACACCGCACTTTGAGACTCGGAGATCTCAGGGAAGCTGTGGGTTCTGTGTGTCCGTCTCACCAATGCGTACTTACAAAACACTTTTCAATACTAAACACTGCACTTTGAAATAGAAATGGAGTAGAAGCTGGGTTCTGATGCTACAAAGACACATAATTTTACACTGGTATAACTGTTTTTATTTTGCTCTAGTTACACATTCGTGCCAAAATGAAATTAGATGATTAACCCCGGATGTGACTAGCTAGTTCGGGTGGGTGATTTCCCCCAGTACGTAACTCAACTCGCACACTCCTATATGAATGATCTACTTGTGGTATCAGAAGACACAGTCTCCACAAGGAAACACGTCTACAGCCGATAGGGTGGACTATAAGGGTTTTCCTGGAGATAGGACATGAGAAATGAAAAGATGAATTTTACCACATGCGTTTACTCTCACTCTAATACTTGCTCGTCGGGACTCGTCCGCAAACCACGTGTTGTGTGGTGACGGTCAAACACATAGCAGGCTAGGATAAAATAATATTTGCAGTACATATTACACAAAATACGACTTAATGAAGGTGGGGCACAATATGAACAGGCAGAATAAACATGCAGATGCGTGAAAACAATCTTAGGTGGCACGAATGCCGCTGAATGAAGTTTGTGGCAGACCATGTGTGCAAATGAAAACGCCATATTTTCTGTGAAAATAGGTAAAATCCTATCGGACAAACTTACGGCAACGTTCAGAAAATTATTCTCTGTACGGTTCAAGCATACAAAAGTTTCTAGCGCGCCTAATGGCGGGAATATCCAACATATGCAAAAGACCACGTGGTCATACACAAAAGCATCAAACATGGAAAAATTACAAGAACCCTTAAATGAAACAATACATAGTACCCTGAGAAAATTATGGTGCACGTGATATTACAAGAAAGAACACTTTAAGCGCAAGGATGGCGCAGGTACAGACTTAGCATCTGGTGACTGTGTGGTACTAATTGATGTGGCCCTAAAACAATTAAACATGACAAAACCCTAAAAAATATGCACATACAAGATTACCCTCAATATTGCTCATAGCAATTTAGCAGAAATTACAATGGTAAAGCCCTTAGGATGTGCCGATGTTGCCTGATTTACGAAGTGCGCGGGCCGTGTGACCTCTCCACCATTCTCTCTCATCTCCGTTAAAATTCAAAAAGCCACAAGGGCGCAAAATAATTAGTTAAGAGGAAAGCATAATGCTGGGGATGTCTGGCAAAATGTACGCAAAGCAAAGGTTAACCGGTATACTACATGGGACTAAGGAAATCTAACTCAGTGTAAAAATATGAAGTGTGTACATGATAGTGTCTTACCTCGCCAGCTCTCCTAGAAAGACTGCCCAGAGGCAGGGGTTACGCGGACCTACTATGGCTGCCTACGGGGATCACACAAGCAAAAGTGCTATGAACGCTGAGCAAAAATGTTAATACGTGAAAATAAATGACACATAATTATTTTTAATACAAAATCATTAAAGCCGTTTTAAATCAGAAATATTGTTATTAAAGAAATGTCTTTTGAAGGCGTTCACGCCTGAATATCAGTGTCATGCTCTTCAGCGCAGCATGCACTTTAAATTTCAAAAGCCAACATGGTGCAATATTATAAAAAGACGTGTTTACACTTTGACACATTTTACCCTGAAAAAGAATTACATCGTACATTGGCAACATATTTGGACCCTAAAAATAAAAATATATAACACTAAAATAATTTCCCATTGGGAAAGTCAGTGGTCGTGGTGGGCTGTGCGGACGTGCTATTCACGTGTCAGTGCGGGCGGCGAGTGCCGTCATGGCCTAGCTGTTGCAGGCTCTTAGCTGGCGTCAATCTAGTGATGTTGAATAATTTAATCATGATAGTAACAATATTTTTAAGGATATTTCCATTAATTTTTTTTACATGAACTGCAGCATTGTGGGTGAAATGCTTCAAAAGTTTCCAAATTGTAAACATCAGCCACTATAACTTGTATTATTGCAGTTTATACACATTTTATTGCTTTTATAATTGTTTTTAAGTTTCACTTTTACTTAAATTCCCCAGTTTCATTTGTCAGTGAGTGTAATTGTCCAAATTTTTCCTTTTATGCCACGGTTTAGAAGTAAATGCTTTATCATTTTTAATGTGAGGCTGTATTACAAGTATTATCTGCATTACGTGGCACTTTCGGATTCCCAGGCTTTAGAGCGAGGTGAGGCAACTTTTGAAATTAAGTTTTTTTCATGTTTCCCATGCCATCAGCAGTTTTGTAGTTTCGAGCAGCGCCGTGATGTAATGCAGCCAATAGAAGGTCGTGAGTCCCGGCCAATTGTGTACTTTTAGATTTGTTTTCTGGAGTGGTGAAGGGGGGGGGGGGGGGGGGGTAGCTGCACGCACCGAACCATGGGCAGCGAGCCCAGGGATCAATATTATTAATATTTGTACAACTGTAGCAACATGTCGGTCAGGTTGGTCTGACGTTTTTCTGTCCTCTTATAATATCAACCACCGAGTCAAGATGTAGTGACTAATTATTGTAACAACCTTGCGAGTTGATATGTAGATTAAACTTTCGGTAAATGCTACTGTGACTCTGTACCTGCAAGTGTTTGATAAAAAGGAAGAATTGTCGAGTGATGTCATACTGACATAAATGTAACTGTTTTCGACCTTCAATAATAAATTGAGTATACTTCCAAAATTGATATTTTCTGTCCTCATTTCTAACAAAAAAAAGGTGTACTAACTTTTTGTGCTCTACCAGGCTGAGGCTAGCGGAACCCAACGTAAGTGATGAAGAGTGTAACCTATATATGTAACTTGGCGAGTTGATGCTACGTTGCAAAGTGGCTGCCCTAACGTGTGGCGGCTGGGATTTCGACACACCCTGAGACACTGCAAAAATACCGCCAACGTCATGCTAGGATTTTGACAACTTCGAGATGTGGCAACATGTTGTGTTACCGACGCTGCAAAATGGCACTACATCAACACATGCAGTGAGAAGTAGATGTACGTCCATTCCAGTGTTACGTCAGTTCCCGATCCATCAGCAAGATACATTAAGTAAGGAAACATTTCTACAGTTGTCATCATCAACAAGGTATGTTTTGCAATGACCAATACGTCCCTATCATCAAGATTGTGTATAAATTTTAGTCTGTTATTGTATTTGATTGTTGTTTTGTTTATTCACTGAAATTTATTTTTTTTAAAGGATTTCTGTTAAAAAATTCACTATTGCTGGAAGTCAGGAAACACAGAGGCAAATGGAGTTTAGAGTAATTATACAACTATTAACCAAAAACATAAGGGATATGCTACAAATAACAGGAAAAATAGATGAACAGAAACATGAAATATCAGGTAAATTTGACGAGCAAAAAAGTGCATGAAAAAGGATTTAAACAAATAACATGTAAATTTGAAGAGATGAAAAACGAGTTATCAGGAAAAATGGAGAATCAAATTACAGAAACTGATGAACTCATAAGTGAATGTTGGAGGCACAATTTTTTCACAACCAAGATAAAGGATATTGATGAGGTTAAAATTTGTGAGATTGTGAGAGTAAGGTAGTAGTAAATGTTGAAAGTGTAGAGGAGGTAAATGAGAGAAATGAGAGTACTTGGCTGAGGCGAAATAGTATTTGTACAGTAAACTCAATGCAATGTAGTACAGATTGCCTAGTAAGAGTAAAGACAGTAAGAGTTCATAAACTCCAGATATGGAGGGTGAATAGATTTATTGCAATGAAACTTACACAGAAATTTGAGTCGGATGTCAAAATCTGAGGTTAGGTTGTGTTAAATAACAATGAAAATTTCAAATGTGATAGCTCTAATAATTATGTAATGCTTTGATAAAACATAAGAGGTTTGTTGTTTTAAAGAAAATTTCAAAAGTTAAATGGCTTACTCTTAAAATATATTATATTTAAATGAAATTCTTCAAGCTTATGTTATTTCCATTGCCTTAATTGTATCAGGTTATGGACCCAGTGATGTTTGGTTTTTAAGGAAAGTGGTTTTTTTTTATGTAAAATAAGTCTTTTACTTTTGAGAGAAGGATACCCAATCGAAAATTGAAAAAACCACACGGAAATACGCAAAAAGAATGAACACAATGGAAGTTCAGGTAACAAAGCTGAAGAGAGAAGTCAACTGGAACTTATGGAAATTTCAAATTTTGGTAGCAGCGAAAGTAAAAGGCTTTTTAGATATCATGAGGGGTGAGGTTAACATGCCTAATGAAGAAGGTAAGTCAAAAGATATTTGGAAGGGAAGGACTCCATGGCCAAGGAACTGATTGTCTTTAGAATGGAGGAGGAAACTATTGTTAATATTTTAAATTGCAAAACTTCTGCTGAAATGTGGAATAAGCTCCTGTCCATATACGAACAAATGTCTGAAAAACCAATTCACTTGCATCATGAAGAATTCTTTAGTTTTTGTTGAAATAAATTAAACAAGCCCATAACAACATAAATGCACACAGCTCTTTTATTCGTCCATTATACTGTTCTCTACAATCCAGTACAGCCAATCTTAAAAAAAAAAAAACACTTAAATTTCATTGTCTCTAACACCCCCCTCAATAAAATTATAAATCAATAAATTGCCAGTTAACCTTTAACTTAAAAAGACACTGTTTGGTGCCTGCTCAAAAAACTAATTGTAGAACCCAAGTCAGGTCTTGACCCCACTGCTGCATACATAAGGCTCCCAATCAGTTGGCGACATCTCGTTTCCAGTTCTTTGTCTTCAGACATTTGGTCAGTTTTCCACATTTTGAAGGAAGGGTCCATCGGGGTCGCTACAGGTCTACAATTTTCCATTCCATACCTTGCTAAGACTGATTTCAAGAAATGGGTTTGGTTTATCTTTAGAATGCGTGATTTTCTGTCTTGAGATATGCATATTCCCAAGTAATTTGAAGCTTCCCCAAGATCTTTCATTTTGAAGTTTTCCTTTAGTTTTGGCTTCAGCTTTTCAATTTTTCTTCTCACTATCTCCTACTATCAATAGATCATCTACATACAACAGCATGTATATTTTGAATTTAGAGGATGTTTTCACATACAAACAATAGTTGTGTTTAGATCTCTGGGAACCCTCTTATTCTATCACCTGATTGAATTTGTCATTCCAATGTTTTGGAGATTTTTTAAAACCATAGATGGATTTGTTTAGTCGATACACAGTTTTTCCATCACATTTTACTCCTTCAGGTTTGGCCAAGAAAACTTCCTCTTCAATAATTCCATAAAGGAAGGCGCTTTGAATGTCCATCTGGTAAACTGGTATGTCTAGTTGATTTGCAATAGATAGCAAAACTCTCATTGTTCCCAATATTGCAAGTAGTGCATAGATTTCCCCCAGATCCGAGACATTCTTTTGCTCAAAGCCCTTTGCAACCAAACTTGCTTTGTACTGCGCTGGTTTTGCATTCTGATCATATTTTATTTTAAACTTCCACATAGATCCTATTATGTGTCAATTATCCGGGGCTACCACTTCATTCCATGTATTATTTTCTTCAAAAGATTTCAGGTCAGTGTCGATAGCAAGTTTCCACATTGCACTCTCCATGGCATCCTGGTAACTAAGGGGTTCTGCTAATGCACAAAAATCAGTTTCGTATGCACAGAACCTTTGATGTTTCATTAAACGTGTGCGGTCCCTCAGGCAATCTCTCTTCTGATTATTTTCTATGAATAGTTCTTCTGCCCCTGGAATATGATGTATATCTTTAGCCATTGTAATGGCCTTAGCGCTAGTGTGCGAAGGTGGTTCACGACACCCACTAGCTACAACGGTTTCTCCCCTTGGCTCAAAACCATTAAAGTCTCCCTCCTCCTCTTCCGACAGAGTGGGGGTCTTCTTGAGTCTCTGCATTTCCTCTCTCTTAAATGTCACTAATATTTCCATCAATTTCACAAACAGTTGGTACCACTTCTTTTATGTAGCTTGGTTCCTGTCTTAAGATAATGTTTCTTGAGATCTCTATTTTCCTTTGGCCAGGAATATAATCCCTGAAGGCTTTCGAGTTTTCTTGGTAGCCCACAAAGATTCCTTTAACACACCTAGGATCCCATTTCTTCCTTTTCTCCTTTGGCAAATGGATATAGATTTCTGAACCAAATACATTAAGCTCTTTTATGTCTGCCTCCGAGTCAAACTACACTTCATACGGACTCTTACCTTTTACAGAGCTCCTGCCTGTCCTGTTAATTACATACACCACTGTGTTTACTGCTTCAGCCCACAAGTGTTTTATCAGATTTTTCACCTGTAGAATTGTTCTACCCGCTTCAACTATGGTTCGAATCTCATGCTCTACCTTACCATTTTGTTCTGGGCAATACGGAGCAGCCTTTTCGGTGCAGAATGCCCAAGGTTTCAGTCACCCTTATAATTTCCTGACTCACCAACTCTGTGTCATTGCCTGTTCTTAGTACTCTTTTACTTCATTCCCTCTATCTGTTTTGGCTAATTGCAGAAACACTTTCAATTTCTCTACAGCTTCTGATTTGTGTTTTAGGAAATACACAAACCTGTCTTTACTAAAGTCATCAACTAACAGCAGGAAGTACCTTGCCCCTCCTAAGGACATTGATTCTATTGGCCCACAAATGTCCGCATGGACAATTTCACAGGTATCTGTAGTCTTGGTTCTGCTTGAGGGAAAAGGCTGTCTGTGTTGCTTCCCTTTAATATGAGGTTCACAGAAAAAGTTGTCCGTTATTGTAACCGCTATGTGATGCTTTTCAAGAACAGATTTCACTTGTTGCACATTTTGGTGTACCAGCTTCTCATGCCAAGTACACAGTGTAAATTTCTCCTTAGAACCTAAATGTGATACAGCTGTCTGTAACATACTATGCTTAAATTTCATTTTGTACAATTTCCCTTGCTGCAGTCCAATGGCACAAACATTATGATTTTTAACTAACTTACATTTTTCTTGATTTCACGTCATTTCATAGCCCTTCCTTAGAGCAGCACCTACAGAAAACAGATTGAACTTAATGTCTGGGATGAACAATACATCTTGTAGCTCTGAACTTACCCAAGAATCACCATTAAATGCATCTACCTTCACCGTTCCAATCCCTTCAGCCACTAACCTTGAACCGTTGCCTATCACAATATTTCTTGTTTCCTCTAAGCACTTAAGTTCTGAAAAAAAATTTATTTGTGAGCACATATGCTTGGAGGCTCCACTATCGACATACCAGTCCTCTGAATTCAAACTTTCCCCAAACAATGCTGCACTTATAAATGCATTCGTGCAGGTCTTGTTCTGAGTGCCACTGCTGTTCCATTTTCCATCTTTAGCAATCCTTAACCTGCAATCTTTTATGAAGTGGCCTGCCATTTTAGAGTAGGAGCACATTAATTTGCCTTTATCCCTTTCTACTATATCTTTGTTTTGGAAACAGTTTGCTTTAACGTGACCTAGCTTACCACAACCGTGGCACTTAAGGGAATTAGGCCTAACACATCTTCTAGACATCAAAGCCCCTTCCACTGAGGACTTATCTCCTATCCGTTCTTCAATTAATAACCTAGATGACAGTTCCATTAGCTTCTGATTATTAACAGAGACTGACTCCCATGTTGACTCAAAATGCTTATACTTATCTGGTAAAGAGACAATAATTTTAGTCATAAGCATCTGCTTTGAAATATTTTCCCCATGCTAAGGCGAACTGCTAACTCTTGCAACTATGAAATAAAGATTGCTATTCCTTCACCCTCATATCTTGTGTTGAAAAACTTTTGCTGTAACTGATGCAGACTCACCTCAGATTGTTGCTCATAAATAGACAATTTCACCCACATTTCATTGGCTGAATCACATGTTAACAAGTGCATCATCGAGCCTTCTTCCAACCGAGTTACAATTACCTCTTGTGCTTTACTATCACGGCCATTCCACAACTTCAAGCGTATTTGAAACTCGGCATCAGAAATATAGTCTGTCTTGCACAGTTTAACCTCACTGCCCAACACAACTCCGTATAAATCTCTTGATTTCAAGATAACGACCAATTGAAATTTCCACACACTCCAGTTGTTTTCATTCACCAGTTTTACTAGTCTTGAGTTTTCCAACTCCATTTTGGGCATTAAACAAAGGTGTGCCAGTACCGAAGTTCCACGTGACTTCAGACCGTTTATATACTTAAAAACGATTGCTACTCGGTCACTTATTCAATAACCGTGCAGCTCGGTTACTTTTTCAATAACCGGAGCATTAGTACTGGGCCCATAACCTGTTGAAATAAATAAAACAAGTCCATAACAACATAATCGCACACAGCTCTTTTATTTGTCCGTCATACTGTTCTCTGCACTCCAGTATAGCCAACCTTAAAAAAAACACACTTAAATTTTATTGTCTCTAACAGATTTCAATATGAAGGAAAAGGGGAAGCTGCTCACATATCTTCTGTTATGGATATTGTGATAAAACTAAAAACCTTTGGGGAAGAAATCTCAGACTACCAAGTTATTACGAAAATACTAATGTCCCTTCCCAGAGAAATCAGACATTTGTGTTCTCATGGGAATCTGTTGATCCTGTAAGACAAACGCTGAATGTGTTGACTTCACAACTTATTATAGAGGAAAGTAGGCTGAAAGATACATCTTGTTCACAAAATCAGGCTTTTGCAGCTTTTCAAAGGCATTGCACTGTTTGTGATAAAAGGAACCACACAACTGAACAATGTTTTAAAAATAAAACTAATGCAGCAAATAGTAAAAAGACTCTGACTTGTCACTTTTGTAATAAGCCAGGTCACTTTAAAAAGAATTGCCATTTTTATTTGAACAAAACTACGGCTAGTGCAGTGACTTCAGGAAAGTCTGGAAGTACGAATATAAAAGGTGACAAGGTTTTCAAAAATGCTTTTGTTAACATGGCTAGCGTTAATAATCAAGTAGGCCTGATCAAAAATGATGTTTTACTTGGACAGTGGAGCCAGTGAGCATAGGTCTCCTTACAAAGATTATTTTACAAATTTTAGAGATTACTCAAAAGAAATTAAAATAGTAGATGGAAGATTATTGAAGGCATTGAGTGTTGGTGATATAAATGTTGTTTGCCATGCAGCTGATAAAGAAATTCAGAGTGTGCTGAAAAATGTTCTTTTTGTACCGGATTTGCAATTGAACCTTTTCTCAGTTTCTCAAGCTTTGGCTGTAGGACATACATTAATAGCAGAGGGAAATAAGTGTAGGTTAATTAAAAATAATGAAGTAATGGCAGAAGCAAACTTGAAAGGAAAGATCTTTGCTGTAAATTTGGATGTTAAGAAAATCGAGACAGCAGCAGTCAGTGTATCTAACTTAAAATCTCTTGAAATATGGCACATGAAACTTGCTCATCAAAATATCAAGCAAGTAAGAGATATTTTATCTAAACTTAACATTTAATGCTCTGTTAAGGACGAACCATTCTCGTGTGATTCTTGTATCCAAGGGAAACACAGCATCATTCATAATTTCCACAGAGTGACTCAAAAACATTAGATGTATGTGAGATTCTGCACATTGATCTCTGCGGCCCTTTTGATGCCACAAGCTTTGGTGGTTCAAAATATTTTATTTTAGTGAAGGATGATTACTCTCATTTTAGATTTTTTTTTTTTTTTAATTGAAGTCTGAAATCCCCGATTTATTTAAAAGATGCATTCAAATGGAGGAAAGGGTCACCGGAAAAAGAGTTAAGGCTGTGAGATCAGATAATGGGACAGAAATTTCAAATAAAGAAATGGAAGATTACTTTTCATATGTGGGAATTAGGCACCAACTTTTGGCTCCATATTGCCTAGAGCAGAACGGGCGAGCTGAAAGGGAAATAAGGACCTTAGTGCAGCAAGAACTATGTTAATCGAATTAGGACTGGACAAGCGTTTCTGGGCTGAGGCAGTGCATACGGCTGTTTACATAATTAACTTGACAGGTACACGTTCAGTCAAAGGGAAAACCCCATATGAATTGTGGTTTAAGAAGACCATAAAATTAGATCATCTCAAAAAATTTGGATCAAGGGTTTTTGTACATATTTCTGACCAGAAGAGAAAAAGTTAGATCCTAAAGGAAAAGAAAGAAGATTTGTAGGTTATGAGATAGATTCCAAATCCTACAGGGTTTGCTTTTCTGACGAGAAGAAAGTAATAACAGCAAGGTATGTAGTTTTTAATTCAGAAAAACCTAAGAAAAAAAAAAACAACTGTAGAGTCAGGAGGGTGAGAACAGTTCTGATAGAGGAAGTGAGGAGATTGTGGTTGAAGAAGTTGGGATGGATACAAAAATATTTGAAGGAACGACAAATGAAGAAAGAAGACAAGATCCAAGTGGAAATCATATACCAGGAAACATTCTGGAGAGTTCAAAAATTTAGTAACCTCAGTAACTCATCCGATGATTTCTATGATTTCCATCCAGAAGAAATCTGATCACAGTATTATGAAAATGAAAATATCCAAGACCGCCCACAAAATAAAAAAAATATGAGCTCAAGAGAAAATATAAAGAAGCCATCCAAATACAATGTCTCAAGAAGAAAATTTAACTTACGAGCAAGTAGTTAAATAATCAAATCTGGAAGACTGGAAGATTGCATTAAAAGAAGAACTGCATGTGATAAAAAGAAATGGAACATGGGTTGAAGTAAGTCTACCAGAAGGAAAGCAAACAATTGACACAAAGTGGGTTTTCCGAGAGAAGCAGAAAGAAAAGAATATCGTATTGAAAGCTTGGCTTTGTTGCTCGTGGTTTCCAACAAGATGAAGATTTTGATTTTAATGACATTTCTGCTCCAGTGGCAAAACTTCCAACACTAAGAATATTGCTAGCTGTTGCTGTGAACAGGGACATGAAAATCCATCAAATGGACGTGAAGAATGCCTCTTTGCATGGGGAAATTCATGACGAAGTGTATCTCAAGAAACCAGAAGGAATCGTTCAAGATGGAAAGGTTCTTTTACTCAAGAAATCCTTATACGGATTAAAAAGGTCTCCAAAAAATTGGAACTCAAAATTTAATAATTTTATGCTGAGGGAAGGATTTATGAGATCCAAAGCAAATTATTGCTTATATGTCAAGAATCACGAGGAAAGTTTATTTATATCTTGGTTTATGTTGACAATATCCTAATATTTTGTCTAGATTTGTATCGCATTGAAACCTTAAAAGGAAAATTCAAATCTGCCTTTCTATAAAAGATTATAAAGATAAGATCAGATATTTGGGACTAAATATTGTTCAAGATACTTTGAAAGGAGAAATTGAAATTGATCAAGTTAACTACTTTAAATCAATATTTGAAAGATTCAACATGAAAGACTGTCGACCATCCTCAACCCCAATGGACCCAAATTTTAAAAGGATTGATTCAGCTACGTCTGATGAAAGTTTGGGCAACAAATGCAAGAGTATCATTGGGTTATTAATGTATGCGGTTTTAGGAACCAGATTAGATTTGGCATTCTGTCTGAATTTTGCTAGCAGATGCCAAAGTTGGCCAAGTAAAGATCTTCTTACTTTTCTCAAAAGAATTTTGAGGTACGCCAAAAGAACCATCAATTACAAGTTAGTTTTCAGCAAGATCTCTAACATACTTATTGTAAGGTTTTGTTGATTCTGACCATGCAGGTGATCCCACAGATAGAAGGTCAAGGTTTCCTGTTTAAAGTCCTGGGATGTACCATATCATGGAACTCATTAAAGCAGAAGTGTGTCAGTTTATCTTCTACAGAAGCAGAGTACATCGCGTTAAGCAGTGGAGTAAGTGAGGCCTGCTGGATTAAAAATGTACTTGAAGACATCGGTGTGAAGAACAATTGCCCTATAATCATCAACAAAGACAACCAGGCTGCTATTTATGTGGCTGGAAATCCAGCCTCTTATCGGCGAATGAAACATATAGACACTAGATTTAATTTTGTACGAGAAAAAGTAGACAGTGGAGTGATTAATCTGAAATGTATTAACATCAATGACCAGATTGCTGACAGTTTAACTAAGGCAATATCCAAAGTCTCTCTTGAAAGACTCTGTCGAGATGTAGGACTGAATGTAGGACTGATATAAAAACTTTTATGTTTATCTATTTCTGGAATTGATATTTTTTCATTGACGGAGGGTGTTAAATAACAATGAAAAATGTCTAATGTGATAGCTCTAATAATTATGTAATGCTTTGATAAAACAAGAGGGGTTTTTGTTGTTGTAAAGAAAACTTCAAAAGGTAATAATGGCTTACTCTTAAAATATATTATATTTAAATGAAATTCTTTATGCTTTTGTTATTTCCATTACCCTAATTTTATCAGGTTGACAACATCAGAGGTGATGTTGTCAAAGGTGCATGAAGTAGGTGAGGACTGGAAGTCTGGGGGTACTCAGTAGCAAAACGGTTTGCCAAAAGTAAACAACTGACAGATCCTGCCAGGAAAAAACTAGTGAGGGAAAAGGGGGTTAATGATGAATCAGCAGGAAAGAGGAGAACTGTAAAATGTAATGGAAGGAAGGCAATAAGAAAGAGAGGAAAAATAAGGTGAGAGAGAAGGAGTGTGTTGTGGAGGAGAAGGAGAAGGAAAGTTGCAGCAAGGCAGACTGTCTGCAATATACGTTAAGTTAGTATGTAAGTTCTTTTTTTTGTGTATATGTTATGTAAAATTTTAAAATGTTTCTCCTACTTCGTGTAATTTTATTTGTACCAGTGAAAGCATTATGAGGTCTTGGAAAGTGTAATGTAAGTGTGTCATGTGTCCCGCACGTGCGCAAAGATGCCGATAATTTTGAACTTTCATATGTTATTTTCTAGTGTAAAATGTGTTCTCTTGTATTTGCAATGTTATATATGTCTTAAAATGCTTTAAAGTGTTAGTACTAATGTTAATTGTTTGGTTATAAAATTCAAAGTGCCAGCAGCACCGAGCTTAAGAACACTTAATATTCCGGCATGAACGCCCTCGTAAAGAGACACTAAAATAATATTGAAATTCATAAGAAAATTATAGAAATGTAAAACAATACTTAGTTTAATTTGTGCCATTTTATTTTCAATATAAAATATTTTACTCGGCGTGCATAGCATTTCCTCTTATGTAAACCCCGTAGGCGGCCATAGTAGTTCCGTGCGACGTTTGTATCTGGACAGTCTGTCGAGGAGAGCTGGCGAGGTAAGACACTGTCACGTACGCATTACAACTTTTGTTCACTGAGTTAGGTTTCCATAGTTTAATTTAGTTTACCGGTTAACCTTTGCTTGCGTACGTTTTGCTAGACATTTCACCAGCCTTACGCTTCGGCTTTATTAATTTCTTGCGTCCTTGTGGCATTTTTAACTTTCTTGAGGAGGAGGAGAAAGATGTCGGAGAGGTAACGCGACCCGCGCAACTTGAATCAGGCGCCATCCGCCTATGTTTATGGCGTTTCATTGTAACTTCTGCATTATTGCTATGCACAATTTTAAGAGCTTTGTTTTTATGTATGTATTTGAGAGTAATTTTCGTGTTTGAATATTTTACGGTAACATTACGTATAACCACGTGGCCAACCGACATCAAGTCTTTGAATAATTCATCATTGAGGTTTGAGAGCTTATTTATGTAACATCGTATGTGCAATAATTTATCTCAGGGTTCTATGTCAATTTTATTCAGGGTTCAATGTATTTTTCACGTAAATTGATGCTTTTTGTACTTGACCACGTGGTCACAGTAATGTTTGATTTTACCGCCATCAGGTATTCTACACGCCTGTAACCACTGCAATCGTAAAGAGAATCACTTTCTCAGGAAGAATAATCTTTTGTCTGAATTTAGTTTGCCGTTTCCATGCAGAAATATTGCAATTTCACCTGCACCATGTGGTCCGTTACGAACTTCATCCAGCGGCATCTGCGCCATCTAAACTTGTTTTCACACATATGTGTGTATTGTGAATATTTATCTCGTGTCCCATCTTATTTCATATATCATTCAAGGGTCTATGTAATTTTGTAATTAGTGTATTTTGCAATTATTCCTGTCCTAGCCGGCTCTGTGTATAGGCTGTCACTACACTACTCACATACTGGAGGGCGAGCCCCGACGAGTTTGCATTAGTGATGCCGAGTAATCACACGTATTAAGGGTTTTCATTTGTAATTCACAGTGTCCTGTCTTCAGGGAAAAACCATCAGTCCACCCTAGCGGCTGTCTGCCCTCTTCCCTTGTGAAGGCTGTGTTTTCACGCACCCCGGCAAGATCATCCATCTAGGCATGCGTTAGATTAATTACGGGGCTGGGGAACACCCAAGCGGAATTGGCTAGTTATGACCGAGATAATCATTTCATTAGCACGTTGATGTGTATGAATAATATCAATAAAACAAGTCTGCAGTAAACCTATATCTTTTATTCAGTAGTGACAGTGTCCTAGCCACATATGTTTTATTAAGTGTTTATTTCAAAGTGATGTTTAGTAAAAGTTTAGTATTGCCCACGTGTTTGTAAGTATGCATGGGTATGGACACACAGAACCCACAGCATCCCTGAGAACCCTGAGTCTCAATAGTGCTGTGATTGGGAAGCACCGCTGGCGCCCAAATTACCAGTAAGTATTTGTGTCATCGTTCGTCTCGTGTTTCACCTGACGACGTCAGTATGTATGAACTCAAAAAACATAAGAAACCCAAAAGTGAGGTTATGTTTTTATGTAAATCATGAGTTTGAAAAGTGAAAGTAATGTGACATTGAAATATGACGCGAAATGAACAACAAAGAACACTTCTAAAGCAGTAAGGAATAGGATTGGCAAACGAGGATATGATAACATTTTATTAAAATATTTAAGAGTATGACAAATAATTTTAATATTTCTCTTTAAATAGAGACATGTGTGTGTCAGATTTTAACAGTGAAGAAACACAATTTTTCAGTAAGTGTGAAATTAAGGAAAATGCCTAGTGTAAGTATGTGTCATGTAATAATCAGTACAGAGTTTTTATGTTGTTTCGGTTAAGATGGAATTTGTAAATTTTATGTTGAAGGACTACGGTAGTCCTGAGTATGTTAACTTTTCTGTGTTGTGAAAGTTCATTGCTGTTAAACACAGCATTCCAGTCCCTGTGGGTGCATGCCACTTGTGACCCATACTGATAAATTGAGGGACAACCTCACTGATAGGGTGTATAATATTTGAGGCAGTGGTTGCCTATGATCTTGTGTATGTATTACGCATTTTGGTAGGTGAGTAAGGAGGAGGAGGAGAGTACAAAATAACAGGAATAAATCTGTGAAAGAATTGTGCTGTATGCTGTGAGAGGATATATGTCTAGTGTGGTGTAAATAATTTCCACGATAATGGATGACAACATTGCTTTTGTTCATGACAAGTGTATATATGGAAGTTTAATAATGTTTGTACTGTACTAGGCTTAAAAACTCATGTTTATGAAGGGTGTATTTGACAATGTGTTGTTGACTTGTATGGAGGGTTAGATGCAGAAGTGAATGTGTTGCTGTGTACATGTACTGGGTGCATGATTACAAAGGTAAGGTGTATTCTGTTGTGTATTTAAAACAGTTGTTGCCTTGTATTTTACAAATATTATATTTTGAAGTTTATTATTTCTGGGTATATTTCAAATGTGGGCAACACACTGCAAAGATGTCAAATGTTGTGTGGGGACAAATTGCAACTGTAATTTCAAAAGTCTTTTGAGAAATAGTTTTCAAAAGTAAATTTTAAAATTCAGCCACTATAATTTGAATACTAACTGAAATTTATGATTTTTTTTTTTTATATTGTGCTGTTTTGACACAGTTGTAAATTGAGGTGTTGTGTTAAGTGGTGAAGTTGTTGGAGGTGTAGTGTTTAGGAATTGCTCCAGTGTGTGTATCATTGGGTCTTCGCTCTGAGAATGTGTGTTTGGGTAGTACAGGCCTGTGTCCTTTTTTGAGTGTACACTGACCTACATTTTTGTGTTAAATGTAAATTTGTGGCAGTGGTTTTGTATAATGTTTGGGGCAGACCTGGTCTCATGCTGTTTAAATGTTGGGTGTTGATTCAGTGAATTTGTAACGTAAATATGGGCAACTATACAGAGACATCTAGCCTAGAGGAGGAGATTTTACACACTCACTTAGATGGTTTACAAAAATTACAGAGATTTTTTTTTTGGAAATGTGTTGCTTTTAAACATATAATATTTGGGGTGAATGATCTGTGAGTTAAGGATTTTCCTTTCCTTGTAACGTAAGGAAATTTTTGAGAGTTGCAAAGTGTTTTATAGGTATTTTTTGTGTATACTATGTGGTTCTTTATTGATATTCAAGCTGTTTATGAAGGTTATGTATATGTGCAAGGGTGAATTACACTTGTTCTTGTTCAACACACTATGAATTGAATAGTTTATGATTTGAATTTTGTTTATTATGGCAGGTATAAAAACCTAGTGACAGAATGTTTTCTGAATAAAAATTTTTCCTGTGCACATTGAGTTGTAACTGATACATTTAAACTTACCTTTGTATGATTGATGGTATTTCTGCATTTTGTACAGGCATGATGGTTGAACTTAAATGAGATGTACATTAATGGATGTTTATATTTCCGGATTTTGTAAATAAGTGAATGTTGTATTGTTGTTTTGTAGCTGCTCCATTGAGATTGTGTATTCTTCAGGGACAGGTAACTTTGACTTTTGCATTGTTGTGTGATGGTATTGAATGTTTTACAGAGTTATTGTATGTTGTGTTTATAGGAACAAGGTCACAGTAGTCTACTGCTTTGACACTTTTTTAAGTTAGGTTTTGATTTGGTAAAAATTTTTTCACAATTTTTCCCAAATCAAGGGAGGTAATGTAGCGTTGCAGTTTATACACATTTTATCGCTTTTATAATTGTTTTTCAGTTTCACTTTTACTTAAATTCTTCAGTTTCATTTGTCAGTGAGTGTAATTGTCCAAATTTTTCCTTTCATACCACGGTTTAGAAGTAAGTGCTTTATTAGTTTAAATGCAAGGCTGTATTACAAGTGTTATCTGCATTACGTGGCACTTTCGGATTCTCAGGCTTCAGAGCGAGGTGATGCAACTTTTGAGATTAAGTTTTTTTCATGTTTCCCATGCCATCAGCAGTTTCAACAGTTTTGTAGTTTCGAGCAGCGCCATGATGTAATGTTCAGCCAATAGGAGGTCGTGAGCCCGGGCCAATTGTGTTGTTTTAGATTTGTTTTCTGGTGTAGGGAGGGGGTGGGGGGGAGCTGCATGCGCTGAGCCCAGGGATCAATCTTACTAATATTTGTACAACTGTAGCAACATGTTGGTCAGGTCGGTCTGATGTTTTTCTTTCATCTTATAGTATCAACCACAGAGTAAAGATGTAGATTGAACTTTCTGTAAATGCTAATGTGACTCTGTACCTGCGAGTGTTTGATGAAAAGGAAGAAGTGTGAGTGATGTCATACTGACATAAATGTAACTGTTTTCGACCTTCAACAATAAATTGAGTATACTTCCAAAATTGATATTTTCTGTTCTCATTTCTAACAAACCAGATGTACAAACTTTTTGTCCTCTACCAGGCTGAGAGAACCCAACGTAAGTGATGAAGAGTGTAACCAGTATTTGTAACATGGCGAGTTGATGCTATGTTGCAAACTGTTATGAAGCAACATACCTTCACATTGCTAATGATAGACACTACCTTGTTCATCACTACTGCTTACTGTTTTCATGTGTATATTAAGTATGTATTTTAAAGCTGTAACACTTTACAACACTCCCCCACTCAAAATGTACTACAACAGGTGATGCAGCTCAGAACCTCTTTCAAACTTCCAGGTAATTTTTCAAGATTATCATTCAACATGATCCTCAGTGTTGGATTTGATAGTTTAACACACAGATGAAGGTCTGATCACAAAACAATATACTGTACAATACTTAATGCAGTATGCTAGTTGTTATACTATGACTGGAAGAAGATGCCAAGATGTCCTCCTCCTTAGCCCGTTTCAGTGTGTGGTAGCGATAGATATGCATTCTCAGACAACTGTGGTTCCTCAGCATCTTGCCACACTGGCTGCAGGTAAACACCCTCGGCTCCAGGCTGTGCACATCCCGGAGATGAATTTTGAGGTTGTACTTGTTTGTAAATACCCTGAAGCAGGCTGGGCACACCACCCTCTCTGCCTTACTAGTAGACTGATGCATAAGATTCCTCCAAACTAGAAAAAAATAAAGACGAAAGTTATTTCAGCCAACACACAAACAATCTGCAAAAACACCACAAAAGAAAAATTATAACTGGCAATATTTTGGTGACGTATAAGTTAATAACAACTGAATGATTGATAAAGAAAAGCTAGAAAAATTATATATATATATTTTAAAAATGATTATTAAATTTTATAGTGTGTAGTAATAAGTTTTGAAATATACAATTAACACAATACAAAAATTATATCTACAGTGTATTTGGTGAGAATAATACACATTTGAAGATTTATGAAGCAAATGTTATTTATATGGCCTAAATAGTAAGCTTATAACAATGTTAAAATTTATGATAGTCTATAGAAACTGCATGAAAGGATACTTCCACATACTCCTTTAAGATTACTTCAACGATAAGTATAAAACTTAATTCCAACTGATTTGAAGAACCATATGAATATAGTATGTCACTACGTCTTCAAAACCAGACCAACACATGGGATACCAGGACAGAAATGGTGCTGTAATGTTTACGTGGTTGATAATCCATTCCAGCGCTATAACTTTGTGACTAATAACAGAATTGAAAATAAACATGGTCTCGTTCAACTGGGCATATGACTACAACACAAGCATGATTTTGAGTAGGCGCCACGCATGCATGAGGCACAGGTGGAGCCCACGGTGACTAGTGGCAATGTTGGGTGTGGTTGAAAATTTACTGGCAGTATATCGCGTGACTTTGATCTGCTGCTGCACTGATTTTGGTGCCAAATTAAATATCTCATTTTGATCTGTCAATTCAAACTATAAATTTCACAGTACAGTGAGCACTTTTTTTGAAGCCTTCTTACTTGAAATAATAGTCAATATATATTTTATTTTAGCCTTAGCCATTCACTTTAGAGTCTGGGAAAATATATACAGCATTACTTACATGGCAATATTTATTTTAAAAAGTGGTGGAAAGATAAAAAATGGGTAATATGAAAAAAAGTAACCAGAGCCTCAAAAGTGCTCACTTTACCGTGGACAGCCTATACTATCTTTTAATTTCCATATTTCAAAGAAAATATTACCCACTGAAGCATGTACATTCACATGAAACCCACAACCGTGTTCTAGACACAGTCCCACTACAGTGTGTGTGTGTGTGTGTGTGTGTGTGTGTCTGTCTCTGTGTGTGTGTCTCTCTGTGTGTGTGTGTGTCCCCCCCTCTCTCTCTCTCTCTCTCTCTCTCTCTCTCTCCCCTCTCTATATATATATATATATATATATGTTCAAAACAAATGCTTGTACAACATAAAATGAAACCGAAGCATTAATTTTAAGTATTTGATCCAGCAAATGGAGTGAGGAAATTATAAAGGTTGCTGCCATGAATGTTGCAAATCTGGCATGATAACCTTCTCCCCCGAGATCAAATTCCAAGATGGACACAGGTTGGTAACTACTCCAATCCTGCGTAGCAGCACATATTCCAAACATACAACCAAAATTATGAAAAACTATGCATTGCAGACTTACATATCCAGCACATCAAGATGCTAGTGTTATCATACCACTGAAGCTCACACACCCTCCAAAATCTTGGGCTGCCTGCCAAGATTAGCAATCTCCCAGCAGTGGAAAGTATTTCCTTCCCAGAAGCATACATATGTCTCCCCAACTATGCACTGACAACTCAATGACCTCAAAAAAAATTAGAAGACACCTGATCACTTGACCACACAATGTCCCTATTCGCCAACTTTACAAATGTTGCTTAGTTACGTTACAATAGGTAATCACACTGGTAATTAAAGACATTAAAAATGTTAAATAATGCTTCAAAAAATTTAAACACTTTACCACATTAAATATTATTTAATTAAGTTCAGAAATACAGAAATATGTTTGTACATTAAAATTCAAACTTAAAAGTCTAAAAAATTCAATCAACAAAATCTGGATGATGCTGATTAGCCATGGCTTAACCAATGAGCCAAAACCAGCTTTGGTAATATAAAGACAGAAACTTGTGCATTATTCTAAGACCTGTTCCTTTCACTAAATCATTATTAGTCACGTGGCAATATTAAACTTTAAGACAACATTTGCAAACAGGATCTTTTGGTACATTACATTTCATTCAAAGATTTTAGTTACATAAAAGGTGTTTCATGGGGAAATGGACATACGTTAAGATGTGATACAGTTAACTATCAAAGTATCGTTATCGCACGTAGTGATAAATCGCATCCACCAACAATTTTTTGTGGTCCTAGTGAAATTCCTAGTTAAATGATGTTAACATAACCCACTTTTGTCGTTTATCAAATGTTGTGTTGATCAAAGTATATTTCAGATCCTGTCACCAATGTTTCCCGTAATTATAATTTTTAAACAGTTTGTTTATGCAAACGTCTAGTAACTGGATGTGAAATACAGCACGCATGCTGCACTTTATCACTGCCCTTCGGTGCTTTGGTCGTCTTCCCAAAACATCTGCCACCTCTGCGGCGTGGTGCGAGTATGGCTTGCTGCCTTCCCTTAAATGCCTGACAAGAGGGGAAGTGGTTACCTAGCAAACAGCGTGGCACCCTAGCGTCCTCTCTCACCCCTCATTCTGTCTCTCAGCCAAGCACCTTCCTTCCTCCCTCCTCTTAAATGCCTTTGAGAAGGGAAGTTGTTGTCTGGCAAAACAAAAAGCACATCCTCTCTCTCTCTCTCTCTGCCGCAGGTGCTAGCCACAGAGCAAATAAAGTGTGCCTGGCGAACATAGAAATTTTATCAAGATTATCCGTCACTCTAAAATGATTTTAAAATGTGATATTAATTTAACTTGGGGGTAGCATCTTCGCAAATAAAATTATATGCTCAGAAGCATATACTTGAACTCCCCTTTCAGCCAAAAATTGTTTGAACATCGAGTAACTTGTATATAAGCGTAAAGTAACTTCTTGAGGGAAATCAGAGGATTTATATCAATTTTTTTCAATAGAGTTGCGTTTTTTGAATAAACTGATGAAATGTAAGGGCCAATTTGACACCTTTTGCCATCTCTAATAATGGGTAGGTGAGCACTGAGCCAAGTGCAGTGTAACTCGTGACAGGGAAAATCAGAGGACGTGGTTTTGAATGATTAATTATTAAAGACAGTGAAGAAATAAATATAATTGCCTTACTTATTCATTTCTGTCTTAAAATTACAAGTTTTCTTTGCAGTAAAATATAATGAATTACTTTAAAAGACAGACATTTGCCATGCACACAATGTGTTGGCAACATGCCACCACCCCTCCAGCCCCTGTTGCAGTGAACACTGCCTGATCAATAACTTCTTTGTGTGCTCTCAGCTGATCGAGTGTGCGCAGGATATTCAAAATTTGACTTGCATTCGGTGTAATATTATTTTCATTTTCAGAGAGTTTGAAAGTTTTAGGTCAGCTTGCATTTGGTGTCGGATTACAATCAATTATACATGGTATTTTGAGATGTGATTTTATTTATTTAAACAAGTTTAGATGCAATTTTTTAAATGTATTATTTACAGTAATAATTTTTATAAAATTCCCAATTTCTATTGTGTTTATTAGCTAAACTTTATCCAACAGATAATGTACAGCTCTTACTACACTCAACAAAGTTTTATAAGGTTATAGAGTGTATTTTATTGATGTACATGTCAGAAACCTCATCTAATGAAATCTCGAATGTATGAAAATTTTTTGGTAGTCTCCTGAATAACAATAGATAGGGAGTTGACTGTAGTATGGACAATGGGAAACATCAATAAACATATGCTCTATTTGCAATGGTGTCTGTGATACAGCTATGTGAAACTTAAAGTATTTGCCATGTTGGCCACCTAAACGTGCACATCACTTGCACTAGATTATTGTTTGTGGTGTTGGATGAAGGCCGAAGTCTACAGGCAAAAAGTGCAAACAAGGGAGGGATTGCTTGCTCGCATGGTACACGCTTGTGCATACGTTAAAGAAGAATGTGGACACCAGCTCTGATTAGCAACACAGCATCTGACTATATGAGCTGCAAAATGCATAAAAGTTGACGGTGGCATTTATGAATGTGTGTTGTAAAGGGAATTTACATAATAAATCCTAACACATAGAATATGTTCATTTACACATAACAATATGTTCATTACTATAAACTGTACCATTGCCAGTCCTGTTAGTTTCATGTAGCTGTATCTCAGTTACACTTGCAAATACAGCATATGATTATTGATGTTTTCCCTTCAGAATGGTCCCTACTATCACCTCTTAAATAATGCCAGTTTCCCCCTCAAACACCTGGTATACATATTTGACCAACAACGCAACAATTACTTTTCTTGGCCATGTCTTCACCATATAAGGATTTTGAATCCACTTTTAATGACAAGGAAGGAGGAGGTAACATAACATAACCACCTCTTATCACAAGCAGGAACTTTAACTCTCCAAAAAACAAAGGAGTCTCTGGACCTTTACAATCTAACCTCGGAACTGTAATAATTAAATAAAAATCAACTATGAACGACCATAATTAACACACTTCAACTAGTGACAGGTACAAAATCTAAAGGGAAGGGGTATGGAGCTGGATTCTTTGTTGTGGGTGATCATACTTAATCATAATCTAGCCATTTCTAAAATTAAGGATGCAGGAGCCAGCCGACCAGTACAGCAATTTAAACATCAAATGATTTTTATTGTAAGTTCAATTAAGAAAAGAAAGTTTCACAAAATTCATAACAGTGAACCTGGGTAAAGATAAAATAATTGTGTAAATTTCTAAAAGATACAATTTTTTTTGCATCAACACAAGACTTAAAACTGCACTCTGCAAAGAAACATTTAGTCTTTCCCCCATTTCCAACAGAACTACGTAACACACAGTTAAAAGAAAAATGTACAAATAATAGAACGTAAAATAAATACAATGAAATGGAATACTTTATGTTTCATAGATAAGATCCTCAAAAAAATACATAGCAGGTTCCAGCTATGTCAAGCTTAACTAAAACCAAAAATTACAATTACAACCAAAACTAGGATGTTAAGAGGTTACTTTGGTTATACATTATTGTTTGTGAAAATTGCAACACCTAAAAAGAATGGCTCAAATGAATCCAAACTTGAAGGATGTGTAGAACAGTGTACCAGCAATAAGTGATTATGTTGCAGAGAGATGGCATACACATAGGCCAAGCAGCATTCTCTCATATGTGACCGGAAAAGTCAGTGTTACGCCAAGCTCAGTCAGTGAAGAGTCATCAAACAAAGTGAAAGCAAGTGCCAGTATGCCTCATTGACATCAAAGGGTGCCATATCAGCATGTGAGTGAGTTCGAACAGGGCAAAATGATAGTTCTCCGGAAAACGGGTTTATCATACCATGACATTTTGGCTAGTACAGGGCATGCTGCTACGTCAGTGATGTGTGTGTGGTACCAGTGGATAGAAGAGGGTCGTATGCAGCGATGAGTGTGTACTGACTATACAATGAGACCACAACATGTGATGACTGCTATCTTGTCCGCATGGTTGTAACGGACCATACAGCCTCGTCCACAGTGTTGGCTCGACATTGGAGCACTGCAACGGGTGTGGACCTGTCTGTGTCAACGGTTCAACACCATCTGCTGCGGGCTGGACTGGTGGCACGCATGCTATTGCGTCAGCTTCCATTGTCCAGAAACCACAAACACCTCAGACTGCAATGAACACGTGAACGCGATTACTGGCATGCTGAGTGGCAAAATGTAGTGTTTTCGGAAGAGTTCCGCTTCAACCTGTCCTACAGTGATGACCACGTATATGTTAGACACTACAGTGATGATCACAATTTGGCAGCCTGCATTGTGAAGTGACACAGCGGACAAACATCTAGTGTGATACTGTGCGCAACATTGGATACAACATGCAATTTCGACTCCTTAGTGTTGAGGAAAATCTGAACAGCAACGGCTACATCAGTTAGTTTTTAAGAGTCTGAGGTAGAGGAATGTGCAGTAGAACCAGGACCCTGAGGAAAATAATTCAATAAAATTTTTATAACACTACAATTATTCCGCATTTGTTACAAAGTTCTTCAAGGCTTCTATATGGCTGTTCTTCAGATGCATTGAGAATTCTTTCTGTGGTCTCTGATGTGCGAAATCCTCTTCTCTGAACACGTTCCCATACAGCCTCTTCTTCAGGCAACTCCACATGACACATTTCAGCAGTACAATGGCCAGCCACATTTGGCGAGGAATATGCAAGCCTTCTTCGATGAACGACGGGTACCACTGCTTTCCTGGCCTGTACGTTTGCCTGACGTGTTATCCATCGAACATGTCTGGAATATGATTGGTCAGGAACTTGCTCGTCACGGTTCTCCAGCAACCACTGTTGATGCTTTGTGGACTCGCATACAAACCACATGAAAGGAGATTCCCTAAGAATATATCCAGGTCCTCTTTGATTCCATGCCACGACGTTTAGGGGCTCTGATTGCAGCACGTGAGGGTTTCACACCAAACTGAATTCTCAAGGACAGAGATCATCTACAGTTCTGTAATCCTAATCAATTGTGTATTGTCATGTACCTAATCTGTGGTATAAAGTTCATTCCAATCACATGTATCCTTCTTGGTGTTGCATTTTCCACAAACGTTAGTGTATTCTCTGAGTGAGGATAATACGAATTAAACCAGTATGCCCAGCTAGACTGTAAACCAAATATCCCGTACATTTTCTGCATTTTCTTATTCCCAATACACAAAAAAGTTAAACTATTAAGTAGAGTAAAAGACATCTGTAAAAGTTACTATTATACACAAAGTGTTTCACAATAGAGTGATACAATGTGGCGCGACACTCCCATTGCCAACATATGACAAAATTTAATGCTGTTTTACTCGAGCAACAATCTATCAGCAATGACTGCCATCTCAGACTGTGCTGCAGCATACTAGTGACTATTTTACTGGCAACTGCAGTTGTGGACCATACCCCCCGGGAAAAACAGCAACTAAAACCTAACACAAAATGCACAAATGAAATAATAGGTAATAAATATAAACATTTTGTAAATAGATTCTAGATTACAGACATTTAAACTAATTGAAATTTACTTTCTTTGTAGAAGTAAGTAAATGTAAAAAGTATTTTTCTCGTTTCACATACTGTTTTACCTGCTTTTTCCTTTTTTTTCCACAAAAAAATATTAAATACTTATTTTTCTGCACCATTGTCTGAAGCAGACAAAAGCAAAGCAATTTAGACAATTTTGTGCAATGCATTTATCGTCAGTTGTTGTACGTTAGACAACCACCTGCTTCAATATGGTTACAGCTCAACGTGCTATGTTACATCTGGCTATTGTGAGGATGCCCCATTCGTACCTGACCCTGGGGAAAACCAGTGGTTTATTGCCATTCCATACAAAAGCTTCCCTGTTGATAAACAGGGATGATGCGCAGGAAAACATAGTGTGGGATACCTGCTTTAGGTTTGTAAAGTACCGGGCTGATGTACGTTATGGTGGAAGATGCAATAGCAGGATGAAATGCCCTGTTATGTAGTGACAAATACAGTAGGGTAACCAGCTCAACAACCACAATAGTGAGGTCAAGCTGTTAATGATTTGATGATAAAAATTAAGTTAATGTAGTTTCTGGCTAACCACGGCTGCATACTCGACATGTGCTTCATATGCGTGTCATATGCCCAGTTTAAATCATAAGTTTCAAAAAGAATTTCCATGTAGTGATGCATGCCAACATGCTACACAGCGCACATGCGCTCTCTACGGGTGACTTCGCCCCATTTCGGGCCAAGGAGAGCTCGGGGAAAGTCAGTAACAGTGGCAAAGTAATTTCATGTATTGAGCAAGGAGACTCCATGCGTTGGACAGCCGCATATGTAAAAGTAATTAATGCAATTAATTATGAAATGTACGGCCCGTCTGGAATCCCACATGCAAGCGCCACCCCCGTAGATAAATTTAATATTTTTGACGAACCACTACCCTAAATTTAGCTGTGGAAGAAGTTCCAGCGAACCCACGAGATGGCAGCACCCCTGTGACCTTGTAACTTCACATCTCCCCAACCTCAGAAAGAGGTGTTTTAATTTGTTGTCGCACCCACGCGGGGAGATAAATGAGCGGCGCCGCCACACAACTTATAAACCTACCCCTGCGTTGGAAGGCTACTCTACCCTGCAACCCTGAAAGATCACTGATCAAGGAATTTTTCCGTATATAAGGAAGTCCACTAGCACGCTCCAGCAGAGATGCCAGGATCACCGGCCGCATAGGTCAATGAGCACTCCCTGGTCTGCGAAGCCCTCTCTCCACTCCTCAGCTTGCAAACGGCTTCGAACTCCTACCCAGCAGCTTGTAAAGACAGCATCCACACCAGCCCTGCAGATTGTGAAGGCAGCACCCGCATCAGCCCAGAAGTTTGAGAAGGCTCATCCACACCCGCTGACCACAAAGGCAGCTCTCACTCTCCAGAGGTAATCCGAAATCCTGTACACCATAATCCTTTACCCAAGTCAACTTCCATGACTCCATGGCAACTGGTCGTCGCAACAGTTTTACCCTTCTGGATGAATCCCCTTAATATTTAATTTAATTAAATTTAATTTAAATAATTTTCCAGGCTCACCTTCGCCAACTTCCAATACGTAACGTAATCACTTAATCTTTTAGTTAGTTAGCAAATCTTGTATAAGTCGGCCGGGACTTTCTCAATTCCTTTACCATAATAAATATTATGTGAGTTGAATTTGTTTGCCTACCGTAGTTTTAGTGTTTGACCCCTGATATTTTATTTAGTTAAATGTGGTACAATTGGAAATTTTACAATAGAACTCCCCGCTGGGGACTAACCGTGAGGCGCACCAAACTCCACAGGAGACAGAGCTTGCAAATGTTTTGAGTCCGAAAGGATATACTGCTGCACCTGCATTTCCGGTGTTCCTGTGTCTACCCTCAACGTAGTCCTAATACCGGACCACACAACTGTACGTCAGGGCCTTGGGTGTGACTGCCAGTCACATCCCCAGGACTGTACGCCTGTGGAAAGGCAGACGGCTGTATCAATGTGCAGTAAACAGGGTGGCATTAAGAGCCACATAAGGCGTCGAGAATGGCGTGCCTTACAACGTCAAGTTACTGTTGAAATTAATGTTGCAATCCCGAACAAGGTAGAACCCCTACCGACAGAACCTGAGTCCGTACCCCGGCTAAATTCGCCTGTTCTACTGTCCACATAAGAATCCCCGTTAGACTATTTATTAGGTACTTATTGGCCAAAATACGACCCGGAGGGGACACACCCTACCCAATCTGAGACTTTACCCCCGGTAGCAAGCGTTACCCGAACCGAGGTAGTCCCAGAGAAGGACCTATCAAACTCTTACTTAATAAAGTTGGCTTTGGGAAAAATCATCCTAGTTCGACTCGTGCCAAAGGTCGCCCCCAAACCTCAGGCAAACCCTCCCCAGCCAACTATATTCCAGCACGCTGACTGACAAGGCCTCTGTGGATAACCCCTATATCTCCTGCCAGATCACCCATCGCCATCACCCTCGCTTAAACACTCCTTTTCTTTTATCACTCATATACCCCGGGACCGCTGGCGTCCCACCTGTTGGCAACCCTAGTAGTGCAAAAGATAAAACTCTCTGGGCAGGAAACGATCTCAGTTCGCCTCACCCTGGGGTCTGACTCCCCTCTCTTCCGATGAACCGGGGAGGGTGGTCAGCGACTTAACCTCTATCATCCTGATAGTACAAAGAGGAGCGCACGTCAGTAGTTAAGAGTATTGAATGAGTCAGAAATTTTCAAAATGTTGTGGTTAGTGTGTAGTTATGTTAGGACAGTGTGGCAGTGGTATCAAAGATGTCAGTATGTGGCAAGATGGCAGCACGAGTAAGAGCAAGGTTAAAGAGTGAAAATACAACAGAAAAGCAGGCAGGATTAACAGTAGCATGTTCTGCTGTTTTATCGAATGCCAATGCTGCTTGATGGCTAAGGAAGAGAAGGAATAAGAAATAGACAGAGAAAATTATTGGAAAACAACGTGCAATCCAGCTCAGAATATAGGCACAGAGGAGGGTGGGAAGATGAGTGCGTATTTCACATGTTAGGGGGGGGCCCCCCCTTCAGTAAGCAATACTAATTTAGTTGAGAGGTTTTTGCCTGCCCCTAACAAGGTCTCGAGTGCTAGTGAGGGTTAAATGAGGTGAAGATGGAGCAGCAGCAGAATGCAAGAGCAGCAGAAATGGGAGTGCCCTGAGAAAACCTGCCATTCTGCCACAGTTCACACATGCAAAAATCCAGGCATTCCTCTCCTGGGAATCAAACCCAGTTCACCTTAATGGGAGGCAAGTAGTCTGACCACTCCATCACCGCAGCTCCCTAGTATGTGAGCAATAATAATGCATGCAGCTGTTTGTGATGTGTATACTGTAATCAGGCAGACTACACCTGACAGGTGATTTGAGCTGCATGCACATATGCTGCATAGCTACGAGTTGGAGGAGGCAGGTCTTTAGTAGAATACATTCCTCATGCAAATCCTGTTTGATTTTCAATGTATTTTAGTTATTTTCATTTACTTTAAAACTTTGGCAATTTTTAGATGATTTAAACTGAACTGAAGTGTTTTGTCACAAAAAAACTGATAGTTTTGTTGCTATACTACACTTATCTTCAAAGAAATAGTCGAACCCACAAAGAATTATTATTCAGAAGGAAAACAAAAGTCATAGAGAACAAGAAATGAGTTGAAATTGAGAATGGCATAAGTAATATTTATTGCACTACACATACCATCTTTCAGAATGATGTCAAGCAGCCATGTTTGCAAACGTATTCTGCCAGATATCGTAACATGGAGTTGTAGAGGTCCCTAATGGTGTCTTCCGGTGATCCATCCCATGCAGCTTAAATATTCACTTTCAGCTCCTGCAGATTTTGCGGTAGGGGTGGAGCGGCCCATAGCATCACACACATTTTCAATATTGGGATGGGTCTGTTGATGTAGCTGGCCATAACAGAGTATCTTTGGCTTCCTAGCATGCTCTTGAGACAGCAGCGGCATGAGGACAAGCTTTGTCCTGTTGGGATAGAGCACTCACGTGGATGTTCACAAATGTCGGGATCACAGGTTGCAGGACCTCATGAACATACCATTGAACTGTCCAAGTGCCTGTGATCCAGATCAACAGTGATCAGGCATGTATGAAATCGCACCCCCACACCAAGCTGTCTGGACATGTGATGCGTGACAGCAAACTGTTGATCTTGGTGCTTCCCACTTTGCCTCAACCAGGATGTCCACTGAAATTCCGTTTTGGAATTCCCTGACTTTTCCCAGTTTTCTAGGCAGATTCTTACCATTTTCCCTGACCTATTTTCAGGACAGAAAACTTCCAATACCATATTTTTTCACAGTTGGCTGAACAAATATGCTATCAGTGAAGCAGAATTAATTTACATTGCAATAGACCAAGTAAGCGAGTCCAGCATTTTATTCAGGCCATCTATATTTCTCACAATATATGCTATCAACTTCTCATGTGCACCCATTATACACACAAAAGTATTTTATATTGTACATATTGGCCATATGTTACATGACAAAAATCTATTATTGTCAGTTAACAAACTTAAAAATTAAAATTATAGCATATGCTTGTAATTACATGATGCTGTATTCACACAACTTACAATTTTTGTAGAGTAAAAAATTATTTACATTTACCATCACCCAAGTGAAAATTTCCTGAAATTTCCTGTCACATGAAATTCTTTGTCTTTTGCCTGTCTTCCCTGTGGATGGACAACCTGCTCCACACACAGATACATTGGTCATCCTCACCAAGACAAAAGCGGTATTCATCAATGAAGATTACCCACTGCCATGACGCTCAACCATAAACAACTGTAGCCTGTGACGACGTTGATGTGATGTTAAGTGCATTTGTAAATTTCTACGAGCATGTATTCCTGAGTCATGCAGCCATCTGTCAATGGTATTGGCACTTGTAGGATGCTGCAGGGTGTGACCATCACTGCTTACTGAATGTCTACACACAAATGTGATGGTAGCGACACTCTACACATGTCCGTAATGTGTCAGTTCTCCCTTGGTGTTGTTAGTGACAGTCTCCCATATACTGTGTGTTGTGTATGCATGCCTTCCTCTATCCACTGGTATTAACAGCATGGTACGTTAATATCTGCACAACTGGTATGATGTACAACATGAAAAAATTAAAAAATTACCCACCCACATCCTGCAACCCTTAAATGTGACCCTGCTCAAATGCATTCAATTGTTAAAAGTACTGTAAAACTTGCCTCTGAGACATACTGACTGCACTTTGAAGGGGTACTACCAATACAGCAGCATGTCAGAATAGAAAGCATGTACACTGAGACAATTTTATATAGGTGAGCAAGTACAGTGATTAGGCCCACCCTTGCTAATATCACTTGTGTGGTTGAGCATGAAACGTGAATCAACTGCATGTCTCACATTGTCAAACCTACCCACCACATTTCATTTCAGTAGGTTGTTTCCTTGTGGTTGCAACATGAATGTGTGTAACAAAATGTGAGGACGTTAGAAAAACTGAGACCACATTGATTAAATGCCTGCTTAGGTGCCTAACATGATGTAGGTTAACAGCAATCATGCAAGTGTGTGGGTCAGTCCCCCCACAATAACACAGTGGAGAATCACTGCACCACCCCAGAGAACATGTGGGTCCTTGGTTGAAATTGGATGGTTTCTGCAGATGTGAGAAACATAACATTGATTCCTTTTGGTAAGGACATAGGTTGTCCACTCTCTGCCGTAACAACCTGCAAAGTGTTATGACTCCCAAGCATGATAGATACTAAACGTGTCATCTAGGCCAGCATACTCCCTACTTCCAAGACTGGAGGGCAGTTATGGTTCCATCTCAACTGCCATACTGAATTACTTAAACTGTTAATTTAAGCTTTAAAAAAATACATATTTTTTAAAATGTGGAGCAGTTATTTAACTACAGTAATGTCTTGGTTTACCAAATCTCTAAACAGTGAACTTTGTATTTACAGGATAAAATCCGAAGCCACAATTATTTTTATCGCAGTGTCCACTTGCCACTTTTAGGGCTTGAAAACCTTTGTTCAGCAGCATGCTATGCACACATGTGAACAGCTGTGTTACGCAGGTGGGCAGAAGTTATTTTTAGAATTGTGCAATACATACTGCTGCAGGCATCTACTACAGCAGTGAGCATAATTTGTGACATATGTAACATTTCCATGTAGCTTGATGTTGATTGTCTAGGTTTGTGTTTGAAATGTTTATTTATGAATACATAAACAGATAAAATTAGGACTGCCCTTTGAGCACGAACAATCTGTCTTCTACAATGTGTAGGACCTGCTCTCAATGAGTGCATTCATATCACACAAATGTGCCCTGCCCAATATGTCTGTTTCTGTTAACTGCAGCAATTTCATATGTTTTACAAAGCACATTCTAATCCATTTCCACATTTACAAATAATTTTTAAAACCTTGATGTCGCCATCAGAGATGAATTCTGTTCTTTTTTTATTTTGATTACTATGAACTTAAGGTAAACTTATACAAGTGTTTCAGTCCATGGTGTTTTAATATGTATTTATGTGACTTTGCTACCTTACAATGAGTGGGGAAGTTCTGTCATAAATAATAATGTATAAAAATAAAGCAAACAACACATAAAATGTATTTCTCGCAAAGAAAAGTACCTATATGTATTTGTTATTCATTTCCTTTCATGGGGCAATGTTCATTTTCACCATAATTGACCTTAATAACTACACCTGAATCGTAACATTTTTAGAATGTGAATTTATTTTTAAAATGTACTCTTGCATGGGAAGGAAGTAATTTTTAGAATCATGCAATGGCGTGGTTATATGGTCACCGAGCATGGTGTTGTTTACATATACCATAGTTTACATAGGACAATATCACATGACATTCTAATGTCAATCCTGCATTTAAGTTAAAGATGTTCATTGCGTGAAATGGTTTCCCCTTCAGGAGAAAAAAAATTAGAAGCAGGTGTTTCAGTGGCAAGGCTATATACCACATCACAGCACTTGAAATACCACAGTTTATTGAACAGTGGCAAAAGTGCTTAAAATGAATTTTAAAGACAGAGATGATACAGACAGAATGCCTGTTGTGATGAGTAATTTCTAGCCATCTGGCAGCTGCATGAGGCATGAGAAAGACAAACTGTACCATGAGGGCAATTGATAACACAACTGGAATTGCCAAGGTCAGTACGTACAGTCAGACCTTACGGAGTGGGGTCAAATGTGGCACTGTCTGGTACATGGCTGACTGTACTAGTATTCATTTCATTTACATATACATCTATTATCATATTATTGGTGCTAAAGGGCAACCAGGACCTATATTTTTCTCATTTATGAAAAAAATGTTCAAGTGGTACATGGGTAAATATGGAATTTAACTGTTACACTCCCTCACGTTCACAGAAGACGTAGAGACAATATACCGCCTGTTTCCATTTCCAGATTATTATTATTTAAGCCTCAGGAAGATATAAAAAATTGAAATGAAAGGCACATGAGTGGAAATGTTGACAAGTTAAGTGGTGCAAAATAAAAAAAATAAGTACGCCACGGTGCAAGTTCACATGATTGCCGCAAATACTACTTGGCAGAGACCCAGAAAATATGTTTACTACGCAAGATCACACTATTCCTTCCTTTCCACTGGACACTGGACTGCTCTGTGTTGAGGGTAAATTACAAGAAATACCTCTCCTCATTTAGTGCTGTAAACAGAGGATTTACTGTATTTACTTTTTAACCTGTAGTACATACAACACTTGAATTATTAAAATATAACTATCTATGAAACAAATTATATAATTTAAAATAGGTCAGATGATATTTCTGATTTTACTAAAGGAATAATCACATTTTCAACATCTTTCTACCTTAAAGCTTAAATCAGCAGAGAATCAAATTATCTGAAGTGACAAGTGAAACAAAACCTTAAGAGTTAATCTTATATAGTTAAAAGTGTTATTACTGATAACAGCAAAACTCCACCAATAGATTCATAACTGTAACATTATTTATATACTTACATCAGTGACAACTGCTGATAATTAGAAATAGTCAGGTTGCAGATCTGATTAAATAGCGATGACAAACTGTCCACAATTGATTGCACTGCAACTAAGCAACAGTTATACAACATGAGTTATAACTGGCTTGAAGACTCAACATACTCAAGATTATAGACTGTTCAAGATTAACTGGGCACATTTGAATTCAACCTTTTAAAGATGTCATGACATGTTGATCATATGTGTACAATTATTATGTAGATGGGGCCTTGAAACATGTAACTACGACATTCTGCTTCTACAAGTTACCAGCCACGAGGTGTTCTTGGTTTTGTCAGTTACACTGAATGTATACAATATTGTTGCTGGCTTGAAGAACATTTCTCCATTTAAAGAATTACAAAGTGAATCAAGATTCTGGTACTTTTCTGTCAACAGCACTCACTATGCCACATTAAATTCCATTCTCACACCTGGCTCAAATGCCATAGTAATTTTATTTGAAACACTGTCCCATTCTTCAGTTTTGTAAATCATGCAATCTTGTTACGTGACAACACAAGCATATAAGAATCTGTGAAGCTCTAAAAAATGTTATACATTAAGTACAATAAATGGCCATTAAAATTTTGCTTGAATAACTACTCTGCTATAATAAATTTTTATTTATTTTTATGTGCTAATTGTTTAGTAAGGAGTTTGTTTTATTATTTTTGAGGCCATAGCATATGAGCCACATTTAAATGAAACCAGTACAAGATGTGCAGCCACTCAACAAGGAACAAAAGAAAAGACGAAACACAAACAGAAAGAGAAGTACTGGTGTCTAATAAAGATAACTGCATACAGTACAATATTTCTAACAAGAAGTCAACCATGTGCTCAGGCAGGCATTCCATTTATTGAGTAAGGTGTGAATTCATTTGCAAAGGAACAATCCTTTATATCCTCTTAGGTGTTGAATCTTCGCTTTGCTTTAAAAAATTTCTTGAACACAGGCAAATCTGGGGGATAGGCAAGATGTTCATAAGGATTTTGCTTGTCTGGCTGGGATACAGCAAATCTGCCATTTTCTCTTGGTCCTCACAGAAAATCCATGACTTATAAGCACCATTTATCTTCAACACCCACTTTCCTCCCTACACAATGATCAATCTCTTATATCTGAGAGATCTCCTGCAAGGAACTGTTTGATAATGACACATGATGCATACTGGCTAATGAGATAAACAGCTTTGCTTCATCTACACGCTCCACCTAAAGCACAATGAACGGGGTTTGGCAGCACATAATTTATACCAGAGCACCTACAGGATTGTCCCTGGTCACTGGGATAATTGCATACGTGTCAGAATTATACATTTCATCAGCATCAGCCGGTCAGTAAGCCAGCCTAGTCCAGCATGCCTCCGAGAAGATGCCAACAACTAATTGTAAGTAATTAACTTTTTGCTACAACCCTGAAGAAGTTCAAGGGCACTTCGAGAGAGACACTGCCTGCCAACAATGGCCACCCTTAGCGCCACCCATGATGTGTGCACATAGCACCCCCTACTACCAGGGCCGGTGAGCCCTCAGCGATGCGAATGTATTGCCATGCACGAGCTGAAATCGTCAGTTGTCGTTGTGGATCTTCTAAGAGCCACACCCAGTCTTGGACAGTCTGCTCCACCGCGTTCGTTCGCTGGACATTTCTGACCAACACTACCTACACATCTTCAGCTCACCGCTGCCTGCAGCAGAACTTCCATAAGCCCTCCCCAGGAAAGCCTTCCAGAAGTCTCTCTGTCACCTTTCGCTGCTTACCCCTGGCAACAGCTACCCCATGCGTCCTTGAGGATGTGGGCCCCAAGTCCCTTCAGGAAACATGACACAGCGTAGACAGGGAAAGTTGTAATTAACTACCTAGTCGAAACTGGCCCCAGTTAGTTCAGAACCAGGTCCCCTTTACCTGGACAGCGTAGTTTACTACTTCCGGTCAACTCTGGATACACAGGAGATAGTATGGGTCACCGTGTCTTATTTTTGTCGGAATAAACACATTCTAATCCTACCTTTTCTCTCATTTTCCCTTGAGTGCTTTCATACTTCCACAGTATACACCACGTCCCGTAGTGTGGAGCAAGAGACAGGGTTTGCCAAAACCAGTTTGCCTCTTAGTGTAGAACTGCGAGCTCTCCCTCAGGGACTCACAAATCAAGAGCACACACATCATTCGATGGCTACCCATTTGGTGCACCACATGTATCGAATGATAGAGCCCTAACCACTCATCATACCTCTACTTGAGAGGATAAGTCACTAGACCAGCCTGCACCCGTCCAATGCACCGCTTTTTTGCCGGAGGGAGTGTTTAGTTGCATCTGGGTCGGACCTATCCGCTCAAGAGGCTCACCCATCAAAGCTATTGGGTCGACTCCGAGGGAACCTGCTCTTCAATCACCGCACTATTTGCGTTGCCGGTTGAGGAATAAGGTTGTACTTGGCGCTGGTCCAATGTGCCTAGATGGCAGAACATTTTAGACAGGGAACGCACGTCGCCTGCTCCTATCGCACGAGGTACGGTTCTAGCACCTGATGCCCTTTACCAAGAGAGGCGGGAAGGACATTAAGGAGAGGAAGGCTACCTCCAACTACCAGTCTACCTAAAGCTGCACTTAGCCCAATAAGGTACTTTGCCATAAGTCACCCCAGGAACGAGCTCAAGCCGCCCGCAAGTTGGTGGGGTTTAACACCCCGACTCCCTCCCCTACTTTGTTTCAGCTTCCTCGGAAGTTCCTGGGACACCACATCCTGTGTTAGCAGCCTTCAGATGAGGTGAGAAGGTGCCAGTTGGGCTAGCGTGCCCTTGGTGCTCCATATGCCGCTATCCCAGTCCACGGAGAACATCCACCAGCAGTCCTTGGAGCCGAAGTAGCAGTTCCTGGAGCAGCAGCAGTTACTCCAGAAGCCGTAACACCACCAGTAAACCTGCAGCCACAACCAGCCGGCCAGTCGCCGAAGTACGCAAGCCAGGGACCCCTAAACCAGTAGCCTGGCCCATTGCCAAACCACCAACATACTTTGTTCCCAGCCATCAACTGACACGACCCACCTTATACACGGGACGAGCTCCAGTACACAAGTAAAGTCAGTCCAAAGTCTGTGCACTCGGCCTGCACTAACAAAGTCACTGCTTCAGACATTGAGACTCATTGCCGACACAGATAGCATCATGCATCATTATCTAAACAGCCATCTTCCATGTACATCATGCATCTAATAATGGGCAGTGGATGTTATAGGAAAATTGCTCATGATCCATACATATACAGCTACTCTTCAGCATTAGTGTTTCAAAATTTACAAGCCACGATTCCAGTTTGTTTCCACAACACTGCAAGAAAAAACCTTCTTGACAAATATACTTTAGCACATTCAATTCCACTTGTGTAATTGAAAATAGAGTTAAATTATACTTATAGTGATAGGCTGCAAACTAATATCTTTCTACATGTTACATGAAAATAGAATTTCAGTGTATTTCCATTAATTCAATGCTATGTGGTGTAGTGTGGTGATGGTGGTTTGCATGCACATCCACATAAAATTGCATGTTCTTAACAACTTGGCTATCCCTGAACCAATTTTGATCAAATGTTTCATGTTCAGGAGTGTAATAAATTTTTACAGAATAATACAATATCACTTCTCTCATGCCCTAAATTATGTCATAATAACCTGAAAAATAAGCCAGGGAAAAAACCCATAAAATACACTGCCGGACAATAATATTAGTTGGTACTGAAACTTTATAGAGATAATCATACAGATGATTAATACTCATGGTAACAAAAACAGAGCAGCAGAACAATTACATATGGATCTGTGGTAGGCTGTCCGGTCATCTTTAATAGCACATTGCACCCCCTTGCACTGTAGTACATGCTGCAATGCAGTCTGGCATGGAGTCCAGCAGATGCTGGATGTTGTCTTGAGGCAGATGGGCCCACAACTGTTAGGGTGTGTTCGAAAAATCCTAGCTACTATGGCATGGTGGCAGCTAGCATTTCAACTGATCCCACACATGCTTGGTTGGGGACATGTCAGGGCAGCTAGCAGGCCATGGTAGTGTTTGGGGATGACGGAGGCAATCCTGGGTGATCCATGCAGTGTGCAGTTGGATGTTATCCTGCTGGAAAATCGCACCTGAAATCCCAAGCAGATGGGACCATAGGATCTCATCCACATACTGCTGGGCTGTCGATGTTCCACATAACGTGAGAGTACTTCAGCTATCATAGGTTATAGCTCCTCAGACCATGATGCATACTGTGTGGGAACCTTCATGTATCCATTGCTCCCAACAGCATTGGACAGTATGGTATGAATGATTCACGTGGTAGGCTATACAACCACTGGTCAGTGCTCGCAGCGTCACTGCTGGGTGTGTGGTCAAATGCAAACACACAGACATGGGAACATGTGCATATCAGCCCATACTCCCACTCATTACAAAATTCCGTGGTTGTCGCATGGTTTCTTTGTGGTGTGCTATTTTTACTGCCTGACAGTGTAAATATGTGCTTGGTTTATTCAATAGTTACACCACAAGACTAAGCTTCTTTTTTTTGGAGTTTCTACAATATTAGCTTAATTCATATTCCTATTATTTAAATCAATAAACCAATTTTTATGACCCTGAAAATTAACTAAAGTTGAAAGCCTGTTGAGAAAGTTCTGTAAACTTGGTGGATAATGTGGTGAGGGCAGGGGTGGAAAAAATTAACCAGAAAACTTATTAAACAGGTGAATTTATACACTAGTACTAGAATAAAAAGTAAGAAAATAAATTTTAGCTTATTATGCAGGAAAACTTGTTAACAGGGAAATTCTTAAAAGAGTTTTTTGGTGACACATATTCAGCTCATCTGTTTTTTTTGTAAAAAAGCAAGTAAATTATGCACACATTATTACAGTTAAATTATGGTGGTTTACAGTCATGGTGCTGCAAACAAAAGTGTTTATATGAAACCCCGGTCAATGTAATTAAGAATTACATACATATTAAAAAACACACATTTTAATACCGCTGGTATGTCAAATCTATACAGATGCTAGTAAAGACTGTTCAGAGTAACTTATACATTACAAAATCATGCCACACATAATTCACAATATATGCAATATATATGAAAATTATACGTACTACCACAAATTAATTTTTTATTAGCTATTTAAGTGATTATTTGTGTTGGTTTTTGCACTGTTCTTCTAAACTTAAGCACATAAAATAAAACTAAGCTCACACACACAGTATGATACTTAACCACACACTGTGGATTATGAAACACACCTTAATTCATAGGTCACATTTTATTTGAAAAGATACAACAATAATAATTTTGTACTTCCTAATTACTTACAGGCCTAACATTAAATGTATCAATCACACAATGAAAACTCAATTTAAAATGTCTTAAATTATTCTTCAAACTTGATAAACAAACTGTACATGTGTAAATTTCAGATATGCTTACCCAAACACTGGACAAAGTCTATCAAATCAGTCAAATGTTCAGTGGCATATGCTATGTTGTATGTGTGAGAAACATACAGTAACTAAGGGAAGCTTATAAGTCTGCTACAGAAAGTTAACACACACACATATGATATTTTGGTTAAATTGAACTTTTAATTATACTTAATGTATAAATTATAAATCATTTATAATTAACATTGATACAAACAGTGAGAAATGATGTGTGTTGGTAATACCTAGTACTTAATATGTAGTTGCTTTGCAAAATATTATTAAACTGAAAGTGCACAAATATGGCAAGTTGTCCCTTTGGTGCAATTTTCTAGACTCTGTTAAGATTTGTTGGCATTTGGCAGAGGAATATGCTGAAAGAAGAACTTTACTTCAGGAAAGTTGGAAGTACCTGTGAATTGACTATAATGTTCCATTTATAATGATAAAATATTTGATACATTTTCCTCAATTAGATTTTCTCCTCATATACACAAATTTACTCAGATTCTACCATTTTCACTGTATTTATAATGTACTAACTTCTGCCATTCACACTGAAATTCATTATGATTTCCCATTATTTCACACCTTTTTTCAACTCATGGTTAGCAAAATTTCTAAATTCATGCATTGCTGTCTTGTTTAAAAAATACATCCATGCAATTGTTCAGAGTGACACAACCTGTGTATAACAGAGTTTCTTGTAAAAATATCACTCCTAAAAATGTTTAACATGGGAAAAAATCCACCATTTCTGCAGCATATTATAGAAAGAAAGATAACTTAAATGCAGATGAGTATATTATTGCATGATTAAGTTTGAAATAAAACTTACAATTTCTACGGGAAAAACCAAAGTAAATAAAGCTTAAAAGCAGGCCTCACATGTTTACAAATCACGCTGACGAGACAGAGCAGACGAAGCAGATTTTGTTGGTTGTGATTCCCAAGTTTCCAGATTTTCTGCATTATCTGCATACCCATTATTCCTCCCAAAATTGCCAACTAATGAAGATTTTTACAAAATGGCGGTAGCAAGGTTGTGCTAAAATCAGATTTTAACAGTTTATTGAACACGTGAGCATAAATCTACATATTCAAACCCTGAGAACGTATTTACGGCACTGAGATTCTATAGATACTGTTATTTTGAATTTTATTTTAATTTATTACATTAAATTATAATTCATATAGCAGTATTCGTTGTTAAGTAGCAAAAACTAGATAGCGCAAACCATAATAAAATTTAATATATATAATTTACTATAACTCTTCTCATATATAAATTTGATTTATTGTAAATACACTTGTATTAATTACTATAGCAAGTCTGTGTGTTCAAATAAAAAATGTAACATAACACAGCTTTAATAGTAATTATATTAAACAAGTGTGATTATAAAATCATGAAAGTTATAGTACAAATCTTTACACTTATTTTTTTTTGTTAGCACTTGGAGATTAAAATAAATGCCACAAAACTGTTCCTGTTAATTCATCACACAAAGATCAAGTTGTTATATAGGTTTTTTTTTTTGCAAGTAGTTATCACTTAAAGATGTGGAAATACTGTACGTAGTATTGCATTTGCATTCTTACTCTTTACGACACAATTTGTGGTTATTATGTAGATGCCATGGAAGATGATTCAAAGTCTTTGATAGTAGCCATTTTTTTCACCTTGGCCACTACACATTGAATTGTTGGTAATATCAGTGTTGTATGTGTGGTCTGCATGCAAGAAAGTTAAGATTGGTCCAACTATTTCAGCACAGACAACGTGGATAACGCTGAAGTGATGAGAAGTGCCCTGATTGGCTTCTGATACAATTTACTGTGCTATGTTTTCTGTGAATGTGTGAGTTTGCCTTAACAGTATTACTGTTTACACACAGAAGTAAAAATATATAAAATCTTTCAAGTTGTTAAAATGTTGTTACATCACTACAAAAACTGACAAAATAGCAAAAAAGTGTGAAAATGACTAGATATCTACTTCTTTATCTAAAATATTAAACAAATATCTGTAGTGTCACACACACACGTGCACGCACGCATGCACGCACGCACGCTCACACACTCACTCTCGCTCTCACACTCACTCTCGCTCTCTCTCACTCTCTCTCTCTCTCTCACTCTCTCTCTCAAAGATTGTCTTCTCTTAATTTAAACTTTCCCTCAATTCGCATAATTTTGCATTTGACCCAAGAAAAGTGTAAAACAGGGATCATACTGTAATTACAAGATGCATTCAGTCAGTTGGTCATGGTTCTTCCGCCCAGCCCCTGACTAGGCCTATTTCTTCCATATGTAGGGGCCACGGTGGTGTAGTGATCAGACTACTCTCTTCCTAACTAGATGAACTGGTAGCGGGGTCACTCCCAGATTTTTGCATGTGGGAATCATACCAGATGATGCAGCTTATTGGTGCATTTTCTCAGGGATATCCCATTTCTCTCGCCCCCGCATTCTGGTGCTGCTCCATACTCACTCCTCTTCTCCTTCATCTGTTCTCAAGACCTCAATGTTAAGAGCAGCTCAATTATTTCCACTCCACTCTTCCCTATTCCCCTACATCTCGTAAAGCTCAGTACGGCAGTGACTTCACTTCTCACCTGGCTACTTTCAAAGGTGTTGTTTGTATGTAATACAGGTGGTGTAGGCTACATTCTATACCTATGATGGGCCTGTTAACTGGTCAGGTTGATTATGCCGTCCCTACGTGATACCCAATTTCTGCTACTTTCTGTTTTACCCATGGGCACAACAGAAGGCTTAAAAGTTTCCCTAGCAGAAGAGAAGAAAGTATGCATCAGTTCATATCCACACGTTACCTAAAGTGATAACAGAAAATTGTAAATGGCAGGTAAAAACCACTCCTAAATGGCAGACATTCTGCAGTTGGCAGGAGTACAAATGCAATCAAATATTATATATAGGTGCTTTGTGGTTCATCCTAAAAGAACTAAGATTATTGTTTTCCCCCCTGAAGACAGCATTTATTTAAGTTTCTGAGTACAATTAATAGATTATTAATGTATTGAAAATGATGTTAGTAATGGCCACAGGCATGTAGTAAGTTTTTTTACATGTTAAGCAATGTAATAGCCCCACATATTTGAATGTTTTAGATAACATTTGTTAGTGCCGAACTGCCGTTCCATTTTCAATTTGTACTAACAAACACAACTTCCAACTTTGCTTACCCTCCACATGTATTCATCATTTTATAATACCAATACCTAACATTATTTATAAAAACAGAAACAAAATGAATGTAATAATAATTAAACTGAATATTATTTAGAGAGCATATTACAAATTATAAGAAAACTCCCATTTTCCCAAACACTTTCATCTACTTTCCAAGGAAAATGAGGATTGGAGGACGCAAACAGAATGACTGCTTACCCTGCTGAAGGAACACGGCACAGTAAATCGCTTGTGAATTCGATTCATCGTTGGTCGTTCCCATTTGTGGAAATAAATACTAGATAGCAGCACTATACGTGTACAGTGTGGGAGTTACGAAAACTCTGTTTCTCGAATGGGAAACGGGTAACTCAGAATTAAATGTGTTTATATTTGATGTTAAAGTGAAAATTATAAAGGTCAAACATTTCCAATATGTATAGGCTAAGCATTGCTTACCTTGCGTCTATGGAATAAACGCAACTGATAACGGCACTGATTGTGAATAAAAACCAGGTACTGTATTCACGTTCACGTACAACAGACATTTATGCGACTAATTACAACATTATTAAATTACTTTGGTTAAAATTACTCATGCTACAAAATTCGAATGATCTTTTTGCACAGTCATTTCGTAAGTTGTGTGTGTAGCTCAGTGGATTAGTGCGTGGGTTTACACTGCGTAATTTTAGGTTTAAGAGTTCAAATCTCTGTCTATAACAAAATTTTTTTAGTGATTTTATGTGATACACTATTACTGTTTATAATTTAAGTTATTACCAGAAAAGTTTATTTCTGGAATATCTTTGTCTAGAAGCAATAATAAGCATGTAAATGCACAGTGCAATCGGCTGCCTGTGGTTATTTGATTTAGCCTTGGTTCATATAATTTGTTAGTATCATTGCTTTTAGACAAAGATATTCTCGAAATAAACATTTCTAGCAATAACTTAAATTACAAACAGCAATAATGTAGCACATAAAATAAATAAAAAAATGTCGTTATACGACAGAGATTTTTAACTCTTAAACATAAAATTATGCAGTGTGAACCCGTGCACCTACCCACTGAGCTACACACACAACCTGCGAGGTAGCTGCGTAAAAGGTTACATACTTGACAAACGTCCATAGTTATCATGTTTTCTTTTAAAGTTATGCTTATTGTTTTATTATGACCGTGCAAGTAAATTAAAACGTTTTCTGTTACTTGTGCATACATTAACTTTCATTTTGTACATAAATGCATTTTACAGAACCCATAATCTTTTCGTAAATGTACACATACGCTTGAGATTGATACTCGGGTGACCGCTATTTTGTCTGTCACAGCTCTGTGGGTATAGCAGAAATTTAGAACACATTCTACAGTACACTCTCGCTTAATTGTGCTTTGCTAAACCGGTTTTCGGCTTATCTGTGCGGCGGTTAGGCGATGCTGTAAAGTGTGTCGTTTAACAAGCAGCGGTAAGTTACGTCTATCGCTGTGCCGCGTGAGCTGATGTTTATCTCTTTAAACTGTCAGCCTGTCGCAGAGAACTGCGTGAGAAATCCATTTCCGTCCATTGAAGCGCGTTGGACTCTGACTCATCTCAGGCTGTGTCCGAAATGGCAGAGTTTGTTGACAAAATGATCATGTGACCCAATTTTGTATACATAAATGGTGACATTTTTGGTAGTTTGGTATTTCATATTTTCTATCTAGCAGCAGATGCTAGCAAACAAACAAAATGAACTAGGCATGTTTTAAAAAGCAGGTAAACACTGTTGTGCTTTGTTTATATATTTTGCAAAAAATTTTTTTGTAGTCGTTGCATAATTTATTTTCACATTTATTAATGTATGCGCAGCATTCCAGTGATGATTGTAGAAATATTTTTCACTGTTACTGTAAAAATGTGTCACCGTGAGTGCTGAACAAGTGACTGTCGACAACTTCCGAAGTGAAACTTCTGAAATGATAAATTACAAAATAATGAATTCGCCATTTTGGTTTCGGACACGGCCTCAGTTATCCTCCACCGCCGGGAAGAAACACGTCTTTCCAGTTTATCGATCACCGACTCGGGCCATGGTTCACTTGTTTTCACACCGCCAATAAAGCTTAAAAGGACAGTTTAAATTATCGCGGAAAAGTTAGAAATAATAAAACAAGTTGAGTATTGTGAGTCACAAACAAAAACATCAATTCCGGTGCCAAACAAAAGAAAATTGAAGCCTCTTTCAAGAAAGGCATGGTTTAACTTTTCTTACTTTCTTTCATACCAAGTGTTTAAATGCTAACAAAAAAACTAAACGTTTCAGAAATTTTAAAATTTTGTGTGTGTTTGTAAGTCGGTAAAATTTTAATAAGTTTTTGTATTGTAAGGGTTATTTATTTAATGGGGATTGTACTGTATTGTTTAAATGCCAGGTTGCATCATGTCATTTAAAGTCCCGTTATAGTATAGTCTTTATTGCATCGCATTCTAAACTGTCAATCAACTCTGCCATCTAAAGAAAGGGTCTGAGTGACGAACGTTGAGAAAGCGATACACACACAACTACGGACCGCTTATATATTGCTCCCGGTTGCCCGTCCAACACACTCGTCTGGCGCCATGAAAGGCTATGTATACTCAATGCGCAGTGAATAAACTACACTCGGTGCAACATAAATATCAGTTAGAGAGTATCGTGCAATTTAAATCCTACACATACAGTGCGTGATTTGTGTTTTCTTTGAAATGTATAATAGGTACGGTGTTTTATCACGATTTTCGGAGCCAATATCACTGTTCCATTAATAGTAAAAATGTGTATATTTGATTATCCGGGTTTTTTTAAATACAAACTCGCTTATTCGTGTTTTCTCTGGCCCCGATTAACATGGTTAATCGGGAGTTTACTGTATTACCATTTCAGGCATGCCCATGGGTATGAAAACTTTTATACCTAGAGCCAGACCCCTCCAGAGGGGGCTGGATTATAGCCTACATGAGAGCAGAAATGCTAGCAGTAAATGGGTAGGAAAAATGATACAGAAATGGGTATCATGTGGGGCCGGCTTTACAGCTGCTGTCAGAAGGCCCAGCTAAGCCTGACCCAGAATGATATAAATTCTTCTTTCTGATGCATAAGTGTTAACAAACTTACATCATTATGCCTCACCTAACTGTTGCAGAAGGGGCAATGTTGGTGTAAACATTACACTGTTCCGTGGAATCCAAACTGGCAGCTTGTCCAACCAAGTCAGCCCTTTTGGTGATGTAACCAACTCATGTGTGATGAGCAAAAGGTATGGGAAAGCAATAGTTCTCAGTATATCTACAGATAACAATATTGAATTATGAATGAAAGAACATGTAGAGTGGCAAGACCAGAAGTGGTGTGGTATGTGGTGGTGAAAATGTCGATCAAAAGCTCCTGAGTATGTCAAGATGGGTGCACTGACATAGTGATTGGTGAAATTGTGACTGCCCAGGGAAAAAAAAAATTTCTCATGATATGGAGTAGACACTGGATTGGGGCTTGGTTTGACACTTCAGCTGAAGGCTGGTGAACTAGCACTGACCAGAAGTGAGTACGTCCTTTACTTTCTCGCTTTGCCTGGGACAGTGCTATGTATTATCCAATCATTGTAATTCTGGTTTTTGATTTAGAGTTATTTCAAATAAAAAACATGAAAAATTGTAAGTGTAAGCCAAAATTTATAAATTTTTATCTGATACACAATTTCACCTCTCTACAAAATCTTTATAAATTGTGGGTTCACTGTATTACTACACAAATATAGTACGCTTTTGCAATGTTCATTTTAGTACATAATGGAGTTAATTAGTTTTGTTTAGCAGTTTTCATTTTACAAATAATTAATTATTTTAAATTTCCTTTACAAACATTTACTATTAAAACTCCTAACCATGAAACAGTCCTATGTACAAACACATGGTTATTGATTACATGATATTACTTTTAAAGGTTTCTAATGTTTTTTCATGTATTTTTAACAACAAAAATTAGTCAACACAATGTACTAACAGCCTGAATCGACAAAACTTCCATGTGTATACATTTGATAAAAAATGAATTTTTCTAAAAATTACTTTAGCTTTAAAATGACAATGTGCACCAAACTTAGCATTTCCTGCTGATCCTCTTAAATGAATTACTTGCTAACCCAGTAACATATAACTGAAAAACACAAAATAAGCTAGGAACTTAGATACTTATTCTTAAAGGCGTTACTTACACAGGCATACATTTTTGAAGAAAGGAGGAGAAGGAACTATGTTTATGTGATTTATGTTTTCTGTGCACTTGAATGTCTATTCCACTCTTCTAAACTGTGGTACAGTGCGACGACTGTTGTGAACCCGGTATATGTGCATGCGAAGGGAACTCTTGTTTTTCATAACCTGAGCACAAAGTGGGCAATAGATGATGCTGCTGAGCCCAGTATGAATATCACGTACGTGCACCTTCAGGTTAGACTTGTTGGCAAATATCCGGTTACACAGCCGGCACTGAGCTCCCTGCTGCGAGGGGCCTGAAAACATGAGAGAGAGACCATCAGTTATTGAATAATACACATACTATAACTGTTTGCCTTAACAGAACTGAAGACTAACCCACTACCAACATATTTATAAGTCAGTTATGAAACTAACAAGTGAAATAACAGGTTCAGATATCAACTTATGTACTATTCCCTTCGGAACCAATTTGTAAGGGAGCCGTGAGGTCATTCACATCTCATAAAATTTAACAAGTACATCTTTAATCATTGATACCAGTACTAATAATAATGTTTGGATATGACGGTAATGTTTACAATTCCTCTCTACCTTCACCATTCGTAGCTTCCTGCAGGCATATTATGACTGCAACGCAAAGCAAATGTGCATTCGTCCATGATGCAAGACCACACTTTGTGTTAGTTCTGGTTACAACTGTTCAGTTTGCAGATGCAAAGTTTGCATAAAATATAAAAACTGTGTTGCAAACTTCACCTGGAAGAGAGACCACACAGACAATTTTAGCATCTCAAGCAGCAAATAAATAGTAGATATTTTTCACGAGTTGCCATAACCTTGTAAACTAAATCTGTTGTAGTTAAGTAATGGAGCTTAGAAACAGCCTCTTCTGTATGTTAAACAAGTATTCACGCTTTTAAAATTTGTTAATGTCTACAGAAAAAAATTTATATTTGTTTTCTAAATGGTATATTTTCAAACCAATGTGGCACTTATATATATATATATATATATATATATATATATATATATATATATATATATATATATATATATATATATATAATATATATATATATATATATATATATATATATATATATATATATATATATATATATATATATGTATGTCTCTTTCCACACAAAGAATACTTTTCTAAAAAGGAATAAGCACAAAGGAAAATCACGTAAAATGTATTTCTACTGGGGTAAAGTGCACAAAATCGTAACATGAATTGTGTACTATCAGAAACACAAACACATTTAATAGCAACGCAGAATGTAGCACAATTTGTGTTAACAGCTGCCTGAGAGTATACTTAAACTATAGTGAGTTGTCTGAACATCATGTGCTGATGATAATGACTATAAAAACCACGAGCAAATCTGTAGAAACTTGAAACATTGCAATAAATAGCCCACACGCACAAGCATGACGATAACGCCACTTACCGCCATTATCGACCTTGAACCACTCGAAGTAGGGCTGCCAACTCTTGTTGGCAGGGTAGCCAACTGCTGACTTGATGGCGCCACTCGTCTGCAGTGCAGGAAGTTTAAATTCAGTCCGAGTTCCACAATTACACTTATACAAAAAATATGTACACTATTTACATGTCTCAACATGTGCATTGTAGCATAGTGGTTAACCTTGTTGCCTTTGAGTTAAAGGAAGAATTTATTTATGAGTTTGAGTCTTCTGTATTCTACTTCAACAGCAAGAGATATGATCTTATCACTAGAAAGTATTTTTGAAATAAAGAAGTCAATTGTCCAAACTTTTTGTATTCTGGGAAAAGAAGAAGCCATAACAACACTACAGGTACAGGAACTAACAATGGAAGATCAAATTAACTGAAAATCAAAAAGTATCATCTATTGCAACAAGTGAAGTATGCGTATTGTCAACAAATTATCCCAATAGTAACATTCAGTTTATCCTTGACAGTGGTACTACTGACCACCTTGTTACAGAGGAAGTGGTGAAGTTAATGGAAAACAGAAGAATTGGACAAACAGTTGCAACAAAATTAGTGAATGAGAATAAAATGTTTGCAAGGAAAATGGGAAGAATGTGACTTTCATTTCACTGTAACTTTTTCAACTCCGATAGCTCTAGGATTGTCACATAATATACTTTCAGTGAAAAGAATATACAATAAAAGCAAGATTGTCATTTCTGATATAGCAACAAACACAGATAATGAAACTTTCAGTATGAGGTGTTAAAGTTGTGGAAACCTGTATGTGGCTACTTTCAGAGTACCTAGCAACAGCAAAATGTGCTGTTTAACAAAATCCCACAACTTGTGGCATCAACGACTTAGACATTTAAATAACAACTTGAAAAAAAATGATCTACCACATAATGACAAATTTTTGCAGTCCATGTAAGCAAGGAAAGACTAAACGTTTACATTTCAAAGGTACCGAACAAGCCAAATCATTAACCACTAACACACTCAGACAGAGAATGAATGGCCACAGAGTAGACACTAAACAAGTCATAGGTGGTCACATCCTCAACCCACAAGACAAACCAGTTGCAACACATGCAGCATCACACAACAAAGATTTTGATTCTTACTACAGTACCAGAGTTGTGAGAGCCCTACCACCTTCAAGCAATAGCTCAGAACTTAAGATGCTGGGATTTAGCTCACCAATTTATAACAAAATTCAGGTAGCCCCAGGGCCTCAACATAAGATAATCACAGCTCCTAACCATACTCATCAGCTATACTAGCTAATTTTCAATTTTCTCATTACACCCTAGTTTGCCACCTGGCCACTTGGTTTACTACCAACAGTGCCCTTCCACCATACTGCAGTGTCCTACAAATCACCGCTTGATGAAGCTGGCCTAGCCAGCGAAGCGCTATGATTGCGGAACTGCATGAAAAATGTATTGTCCTCCTTTGTGCGTGTGCCTGTTGACAAGTACTAGACTGTGAGTGTTCAATACCCGCCAAGACGTTGCCTGTGCACATGCACCAGATGTGAAGGGGAAGGTAAACAGTGGGCAACTTGCCAACAGTGCAGACAAACTGTTCACTTGAGATGTATCGGGCCAGACGAGTACACCCCCTGTCGTGATGGAATTTTTAATTGTGATGCATGTAGAGTGAGTGACAGTGTTAGGAATTTACTGTCAACACCGCAAAATGTGAGGGTCAAACAACAACCTGTCGTAGTCATGTATAACCCAAAGGGCTTGACCAGACCTGACTGGAATGTGTTACTGCCAGTATTCTCAGGCCATGAATCGGAAAACCCACAAGTATTTTTGTCAGTGTGTGAAGAAAAACTGTGCCAACATCGTGTCCACAATGACGACTGGACAGAAGTGACAGCGAACCGTCTCCGAGGAGTGGCAGCCACCTGGTGGAACCTAATGCGAGAATACAGTCACATGGCAGGAGTTTTGTGAAAAACTACTGGGTCGCTTCAACACTGACAGAGATGCCAGCCAAGCACAGGCCTGACTATATCACAGGCAACAGCAGGACTGAGAGGGGGTAGAAGAATTTATGCAACGGAAGGTTGGTTTGTATAAGAGACTGCACCCTAAACAAACAGTTATGGGAGTACACTAGAGTCCTGTTATAGCGAGATGTCATGGTTCCAGGTTCAATCCTCCTATAAGTGCGTCCTTGACCTTCCTGAATTAGACCGATTTTGATCCCCAGTAGGGCCTACTACTTAAAAATCGCCTTAAAATTGTGTTCAAGCCACCATAATGTAAAAATACCCTGTTAAATGATAACTGATTGCGTGAAAATAAGCAGAAAATCTGACCGCGCCATGTAAGTATAGCTGCTCAGCCTGCAATCAGTTGCTCAGCCAACGCAGCACTGTCCCGCAATCAGTCCGGCCTACTCAGCACTTCCAGCTATCCCTTACTCTGCTGTCGAAGCACTGCCTGGCAATGGAGTCTACTGTAAGTAATCCCTCGCCAACACCGGAGGATACATTTATTTTAAAAACAGCACTTTATTTATTGATAATAGATATGAAGATACAAACTAAAAATTAAATCACTCGTGTGCTGGGGCTAGCAGCGAAAACATGCCATGTACACGTAGCTGGGCATCGGGCGAGCACCTAGATCCTCTGTAGCGTGGCCGGGCAAGCACCTAGATCCTCTGTAGCACAGCCGGGCAAGCGCCTAGATCCTCAGCAGCGTGGCCGGGCACTGCAGCTTGCCGCTGTCACTCGGCCTTAGATCCTCGAGCGGGGCAGCTGTCGGTCGGTCGCTACAAGATTACTCTGGCGGTAGGCGGGTGGTGGTGCCCACCACTGCCATCGTTACAGGCCCGGTTCGCTTCGTAACAGTGGCTCGGTATTGGGAAAACACGACATGCACATTAAACTTAGAAACAATTAATTTTCAGCCTGCTTCTCTATTGCTGTGTTCCTCTGCATACGCAATTTCCTGAAGTTTAAATTCAGCCATTTGACTGGCATATTTACCCATTATGCATTCGTAGTGAACAAAAACTAATACAAATGTAAACTATTCCCTTTGCATGAAAGAAACCACCCGCATACAAATAAACTCAGTGACTGATTTTGTTTACATGTTTGCAGCGTGAGTGTGGCAGCCAGAAATCGATAACGAGAAGTGTCAGCAACTTGGCAAAATTGAACAAAGTGTGCGCCACACGTGCCGGTTAGCATTACGTACCTCGTTGGAACATACTGCCTGAAATATGAAAGGAAAAGTTTTTTTTTCCCTAATTCGGCACCATAAAAACGGGGGCGTGCATTGTGCCAGTGCGAGAATCATGCCAGTGGATACATCGCTGGAAAATTATACGTTTTCAACTAACAAAACCTGCATGGTGTGAAACTTCCTCAAAACCAGCAAAAATTCAAGAAAACTTTACCAAAATGGATTAAAATTAAGTTCGTTATAGCACAGTGATAAAATGTAGTAGTAGTTGTGTCCCTATCTTTACTTGGTATGCCACGGTATGGAGAAAGAAACTGGCAAAAATTTGTTAATAAGTAGCTGTATTCGATTCCAGCTATCGCTTGGACTTTTATGTTTAAATGAAATTTTGTTTTTATTTAACAATAACACTGTTTGAAACTAAACACACTTGAAAGCACAATGACTGTGAACAACTACAGAAAAGCAAAACTGGTTCATGAAAACGGTTTCACAGTAGAAAGTGCGGGATTCTATTTATAGAACAATGCGCTTCGTTTTGTGAGAGAGGGGGGATAGGTGGCAAGGCGGAAAAATGTGACACATGAGAGCGGCACAAGGTACTTAGGGAAACGATGTGGTGGAGTGAGGGAGTGGAGTTACGGCAGACATATAACAAAAGCGTGTTTCACATGGTCATGAGTCCCGTCACAAGCCTGCTTCACACAATCTCACCGCACATATTTCAACTCGAAAAATTAAAATTTTTCATGGAATATTTTTGCGATTTTTGATGGTTCCTTAAAAATACCTCGTTAGACCTGTGTTCTCGCAGTTGCCGTGCTCGATACAAGGGGATTCTACTGTATTGGAAATTGTCGTCGCCCTGTCAAACCCAGATCCGAGACCGTACTTATGACGTGTGCCGAAAGCCAGCCTGGAACAGTTCACGTACAAAGCACGTTTGTGCGAAAGGGACGTAAGAGCTTGCCACGAGTACCAGTTGCCTGGGAGACAACAACCAGTCCCAGTGATACAGATTGAGGTCACAAGGCCACCACCACCATTCACACAGACGGGCCGCTTTCAGATCCCGCCGCTGTTCACGTCGACACCACGGCAACAAGGCAGCGCACACCGTGAACAACAACAGAATTTCTGACCAGCTACACTGGACCGGTACCAGGGAAACTGAGGAGTGAGGTTGGTGAACATGCACCCGCTCCAACCTCACCACCGGTGTGGAAAAACCCGCCCACTGTAGGTGCCCAGATATGCCAAGTAAGTGATAACACGGTAATATAGTTGTGTGTTATAGTGGAATTGGAAGGGAAAATTGTAGCCGCTGTAATAGACACCACTGCCAATCACAGTTTTGTAGGCAAGGGACTGACCCATGCCACTACTACAAAAGTACCACCACATGTTACAATTTGCCACCATGCACCAGCAAGGTGAAGCCACGATTGTGATGCATGTGACAGTGGGAGTAAGAGATCTGCAAACCGAAACTGACGTGTATATTGTGCTGGACCTGTGTGAAGAATTGATACTGGGACTGCCACGGTTAATCAATAATAAAGCTGTGATTGGACCGCATCTCGATTGCCTACACGTGGGTACGAGTGGGAGGTGCATGCTGTATGCGTGGGAGCCATGCCCCCAGCTGCCGTACCAACAGTGCTGCTGGAGCGGTTCGTACACGAGGTGCCAGAGCAGTACCAGGGGAAGCTGCAGCAGCTGCTGGAGCAGTATGCAGGAGTGTTCTACACAGAGGTACCGCTGGGCTGCACTGACGCCACCGAGCATGCCATCATCACCACCCACGAGGAGATAATCTACATGAAACCAAGGGATCCAGGTACCTTCTTCAGGAACATAATAAACACGCAGGTACGTAAAACGTTAGACAAGCATGTAATTGAACCTACGCAAAGTCTTTATAATTCAGGTATCACTTTGGCCCCTAAAGATGGTAAGTGGAGATTCTGTGTCGATTTTCACCCACTAAATAAAGTTACAGTAAATTCACCACCAACTGTCATAAACCTCAAAGACACATTGTCAACATTGGGACCTGCAACTGTTTTTTCCTCTTTTGATCTCAAATCAGGGTATTGGCAAGTCAAAATCAGGCCTCAGGATCATCACAAAACTGCCTTTACCATGCCGGAAGGGCGAAGGCTTCAATTTGTGTCAATGCCTTTTGGAAATGTGCTCCAGCTACTTTCCAAAACTTCATGGTAAATGTTCTGGACGGATATATAGGGGACTTCGCGATGGCTTATTTGGATGATGTGTTAGTGTGGTCTAAAGACTGGGAGGAACATATGCATCATTTGAGCCTGGTGTTTGAGAGATTTGAGCATAACAAACTTGTTTGTAAGATGGGGGAAGTGTTGTGTAGGGACGAGTAAGCTGGCATTCTTAGGACACTACATCACCACCGACGAAAATGAACCAGAAACCACCAGTTGCAATCAATTCAGGAAAAACCCAGCCCCAGATCCCGGAAACAATTACATAAATATTTTGGTTTAATTGATTGGTTGAGGGAATTCATCCCAAACTTTTCTGTAATAATTGCACCACTCACGGAACTACTGTCAGACTGGTTGACACACTAAAAATGAACTACCCTAGAACATTAAAAAATGTATCACTCTAAAAAGTGCTCATATTAGAATTATAATAAACATATACCAATAGACACACAACCTGACAAATATGCATCAGCCACCTACTTCAGCAAGAGACGTTTTAATTTTAATAAGATAATGTTTATTACATTGTTCAAAATTTAACTTAACATGACAAAAGGATTCACTATTGTTCATCAACTATTTATGTTAAGAAATTTGCAATAGAGTCTTTTAAGGCACTTTGCTGCACTGCGGAAATGGCTTATTTTGGATTTATAATGATATTCAATTAACAGTGTGAATATTTCTGTTTGACAACCACCTGTACTTTAGGCACCACACATTCCCAACAGACATATTACAAGATTACAGCATTGATTGGTGATATACATCAGAACACTGCTACTGAACAATATGGTGAGTGAATGGAGCATATCAGTTGACGGCGTGCATGTCATACATGTGCATCTTGAGACTCTTCATGTTCTTGAGCAGCTTGTTGCATTGAGGACAGGCGAATGGTCCTCGCAAGTTCCCATGGATATTGGACACGTGGCACTGCAATGTGCCTTTGGTACCAAAGCTCTTGTTGCAAGTTGTGCAAATGAACCTTCCACGAAACACATGCTGGTAACCTGCAAGAACATTGAGAATATATGTATATTAGAGCTAAAAAGAACAAAACAATACGGAACACAATTTACTCATTAGTGCTTATTACTAGCATTTTTTTTACACATAGCTGGACAAACACAACATTCTGGTTAAAGCCTTTACCTGTCAATAATCCGATTTTATTAAGAATTATATGTAATAGTTCAAACTGATTAAATTTCTAATTCAATACAGTATCGTATTAAAGAAATGTTTTGCTTTTACAGTGTCAAAAACGTTACTACATGGTTAAAGTATAACAAACCTGTCTGGAAATTACATTTTTTAAAAGTTTTCAAAAGTACAGACAAAAAATTTCGAAGAATGCACGAAAGTGTAAAAAGAAAAGTGTTTTACTGTATTTCACTGTTATGCAGATGATACAAAATAAGGAATTCTACCAGTGTTTGGACATAAAAGCTAAGAAGTTTACTGGATCCTTTCTGTTGCCTTGGTGTGACAAGAGGTAGATGGGAACACAAAAACATGCAAAAATAAATAAAATATGGCTAGTCACTATAAAACAAAATTACTAAAAGACATAGTAAAGTTATAAATTCATGTTTATTTTTGCATTTTACTGTGGTTATTTGTATGTCAGCCACCTTTCACTTTTATTATTGTCAAGCAAAGGCAATGGAAGGAGTACACTCAAATTACAACAATAAATAAACTACACCACAACTATAAAAAACTACAGTAAGAGTTACTAAAAGAAGGAAAAAATATATATTTCATGCATCAGTTTCCGTTTGCTGTACATTAGAAATACAATACTTCCCTGAATCACAAACTTCTTATGTTATCCTCAGGGTAATTAATGCTATTTTATGAGAGCCATAGAAAACAATATATCCAATGTGGTGGTTCATTCTCAGAGTTAATAAAACAGGATACATGAATGATGTTCTAATACTGCATATATTGTTGTATGTATATGTATTGTTCAAAGATAGTATTTAAGGAAGTTCACAAATTATAACGTTTGTATCATGTCACCAACACACATGATGATAAGATGTTAGTTGTTGCATCAGTGGAGATGAGAGGACCCTGAATGCACAGCGAGGGCACAGCCGTCATTGGTATTGAATACTTGTAGTATGCCACAACATTGAGAGTAAGCAGCTTATCATCAGTTACAGCATTTGATCAAAGTTATATTGTGGGACTGCATGAAGTCAGTTGGGCAGTTCAACAAATAGCCTCTATGGATGTAGATACATAAATGTTTGTAGCGTTGTACGTTATGTATTTTTTAACAGTTTTTATTATAATTATTTTTAAAACAGATTTTGATTAAATTCCCTGTTTCTTTTGTTAGTGAGTGTAATACTCTGAATTTTTCTTTGGTGCCATGTGGAGCGGGAACAGTTTATTAGTTTTAATTCGTGGCTGTATTTCAAGTGGTTATCAGTAGTGCGTTTGTGTTTTAGAGTTTGAGAGTCGCAGTGAGGTGTCAGTTTCAGATAAGTTTTTTAAATTTCTTTTTGCTGTTTCCCTTGAGTAAGCAAAATTTGTTCTACACCTTCGGTGAGTTCACTGCGATGCAGTAGGGTTTGGCCAATAGTAAGAGTTTGTACCTGGGATTTCCATATTTGGAAGCAGGAGTGGGAGTAAAACATGGGGCTAGGAAGGGATTTGAGACACAGGAATTTGAATTTCCATTTTCAGTTTTTTTTTGTTAGGAGAGGGGATAGCGACATGCGCCGAGCTGCAAGGGCCCTGGGCTCGGTAGCAAATGAATACAAGACAGTGAGGAGAATGGATCGAGGCGGAACAACTTCACCCATATCAGTAAGCGCTCATGGCCGGAACATTTATTTTATATTCTAATGTATTGTCAAGTATTTTCGGACAACTATCTTTACTACGAAATTTCTTCCACTGGTGTGGGAGGTCGTTACAGCATCAGGGGGGAAAGTTTTTTTCCCTCCTGCCTCCTTAATATTTTCTTGCGATGCAAGTTTTTTGAAGGAACATTAACTAATTGCTACTGTGATGCTGTTCCAAGTTCGTCTACTTAGTCAACCTATTTGTGTTCATGTTGTAAACATGTGACTGGGAAATAGAATATTAAATAAATCTGAGTAACTATTCCAAAATAGAAATTCATTTTTTTTTACAACATGGCACCTTATATCGTGCTCTATCGACTGAAGTGAAATGGACAGTAACTGCAGCAGTGTCATTAACTAGCCTTTGTCACGATACACATTATACATTGCATAGGCACAGTTCTGGCTTGAAACATTGAACTCGAGATTGCGAGAGTAGGTGTATTTGAAGAAGCGCAGCAGTCCACCAAACCCTACTGCAATATCATTGCAGATGGCACATATGAGACGTAAACTTTAATGTGCAGTGTAACAGAGGACTATCTGCTGGCAACTGAACAAGGATGGATTAAAGTCACAGCATCCTCTGCACTGATTGCCTTTGAATCCACATCACTGTGCAGCATGTTTTCAGTGATGCACTGAACATTGAGAGTGGGTACAAGAATTGCACTGCATTGTCTTTTCTAACAAATCACAGTCTGGGTGTTACCTATGGTTGTATCCAGACCTGGCACCAGAAGCAGTAAGTATCAGCATCAGGTGCATATTTGTGTAGGCCTACACTATAGGAATAGGACTATTACATTTGGAGTCATGGTTCAGGTCACTAAAATATATGATTCAGGGACAAGTTTTATGTTTGTTCAAGGTGCACTGTCAAGCATTTGATACTTTATCGAGGTTGTAGCCCCCATTTTTTACCATCTGTATGGCATACACCTGATGGCATTCTGCAGCACAATAATGCATATCCATATACTACTCCTATCATGCAACATACTGTACAAGGTAAAAAACAACATACCTTGGCCTGCGAAATCACCATACCTATTTCCAATTGAGCATGTATGGGATTAGCTGGGACACCATCTTCACCAGAACATGCAATCCAATTAAATATTCGAAGAATTCCACCAGAATTTGAAGAAAGAACAGTGAAATTTATCTGAGCACTACATTTGGGCTCTGTACAACTCCATGCAATGCTGACTGGCTACCTTCATTGTCTTCAAAGAAATACGCACACTACACCTGGCACAGAACTTCTTGGTCACTTGAGGACAGTCAATCAACGGAACTCCTCCCACTAGCTGGTGCCAGTAGCCTATCACGGCTGTGCATGTAGCATTGCAGGTTATGTAAATTTTAATTGGTTTTATAATTATTTTGATCTGACTTTTAGTTGAAATCCTCTTTTTATTCTGTCAATAGGTGTAATATTCTAAATTTTCCTTTCATGCCACGTGGAGAAGTAAGGGCTTTATCAGTTTTAATGTGGGGCTGTATTTCAAGATTGTTATCTGTAGTGTGTTGGGATTTTCGAGTTACCAGGATCGGAGCGAGGTTGCAGGTTGCGTCACTTTTGAGATTAGGTTTTTTCAACTTATTTTAATTTTTCCCTGCCATCAGCAGTATTTGTTTTGAAGCCCTCACCGTGACGCTGTAAAGCAAAATATTTCTCAGATGCGCTCAAAACATCATGAAAGATTTCATTAAAATTCAGTTGCTTTTTCCAAGAAGCTCATTTTGCTGAACATATAGGTGAAAGTCCCGAAGACTGTGGTATCTTCATCTGTTTGTTTTTTACATTATTACGGAATGTGTGAACTCACAACTATTTTTCTGAATAAAGAATAATATTAATTCTTCCCTCCATGTAATGCAATACACGCTCTTCGCCAGCCACGTGCAGCAGTGGTTTTTTTATAAACAAAACAGTGTAAATACAAATAAGTAATGTACAATGTTAAGGACTATTGTTTCACTTTTTAGTTAGTCGTAGTAATTTTCCCTCAATATACTGCATAATACAATGACACCACTTCAATTTGATTGGAAGAAGTATTACTGCGGCTTCTAGGAGGTCGCTCCATGTCGGAGGCGATGATGGCGGTTGCAGACACTCTCGGGAGGTCACGCAATGGGGTCTCTTCAATATGGAAAGCTTAAATATAGAAATCTTAATGAGAGGAAAATAATAATTGTAACTCTTTAATCAAGGGTTTCATGTTAAGATATTTATTGGTACCAAAAGTTGAAGTACTTCTTTCTGCATTAAATTTTTCGTAACTTTGTCAAAGCATTGCCCATGTTTATTAGTATGAGTTTGTTGTGAAATATTTTAATATGACGGGGAACTACAGGGAAAATAAGTAACTTTTAATGTAGGGTAAATTGACACCTTTGTTTTTATCATGCCTAAAATTATGGTTGAGTATGATTACTCTGCAATACCAATTTTAGTAACATTGTTTAAAGGCATGTTTTAATATTGGTAGCGTAGTATCTTTTAGTATTGGGGAATTGTTGTACAGTATTGTAAATGATAGTATAAGTTATTTTTGTTCCTATATTATTGTATAATTTTGGCAAGTTTGCAACAAACATATATAGTTTGGGGCACAGGATTAAAAAAAAAGTGACAATGAAAAATACAATTGGAGACATAGCAGATTTTTGGATTTGGTTCAGTCACCTTAATCATCATCAAGCTATGAACTCTTATTCATTTTTCTATACCTCCTACTTTAATTACAAGGGACATAATTGTTGAGTTGGAATACGTTTTGTACAAGTGACCAAGTGCTCCTATGTTTCTGAGAAACCCCAGCACTCTCTTGTGCATACAGCACACCATGCACAATGAAGTGAGTTAGCGAAATTGCATGGTGTAGTGCTGTGTTACCCATATCTAACAAACAGTATAGGCAAACAGTGTAATGTGTTATGTTCTTCTAACTAAGTTTTGTTTTAAATTTTATGAAATCAATAATTTAGAGCAAGCACTTCAGACTTTCAATCTTTCATCATTAACACTTGACAAAAAATTAATTGAAGTAATAAAGAAGACCAACTTCTGAATTCTGAATACTTTAAAGAGAAAACAAAAAAAAATGTGTGAATTGTGTTTTCAAATGCCAGTTTCTTTCTAACGATGTACACAAAAAAATGACTGGATATACAGCTGTGAAGTGCAAAAATTCCTGTTAGTTTTCCTTTTACTTTATTTTCTCCCAAAGACAGCGGTAATTGCTTGTGGACTGTGAAAGGAGTACATTATATAAAATATACAATAGAAAAAACATAAGAGGCATGAAGAATCTGTTTATCACATAAATAGCACTGTTGACGCATTAATTTCTTTGCATGGGCACTCTCAATTTACAGCCAATATGAGGTGAGGTATGAATACGAGACAATTACACACTTTGCACTGCAGCTCGTATTTAAAAAAGAATAACAAATGTGAGTTTGCTCGCTCAGTGAACTAATCCAACATACTAATGTACATAAAGTATTTATTCTGCAAGCATCCAGTAAAAACTATACCTACCTATGAAAATAGGATTAAAAAATTAAGACATTAACAATCCATGGATTACAAATAGCTTTTCAAAAATTAAAAAAATGAATAAGGGGATTAAACATACTGGCTATGAGACCTGAAAGTGATGTGGAACAATTACAAAAAGGCACTTAACGATAACAAGAGATCTACAGCACACTGCCAGAAAAAAAATTCAGAACACCCTTTGGGTGGCTTCCAATTCACTCAAGATGTAGTATAGCAACAGTACATATGAACTACATGAAATTACATTTTCAGATTAATAGCACAACCAGTCCCAAGTACCGAGTAGAAACCCAAGTGTAGTATGTAATGTGGCCTCCACAGACGGCAATGCAACCACTGTTTCAGGCATGCAGTTGATCATACAGGTGGTGAATACTGTCTTGGGATACATTATTCTATGCTGGCTCTGTCCTGTTTATGCAAATCCGCAAGAGTTGTTGATGAGTCACATGGGTCAACTATTGTCCTGTTATGCCCTACAAATGTTCAATTGAACACAAGTCCAAGAACTGTGCTGGCCAGCGACATTACTCTGCACATCTTCCAGAGCACATTGCATTACATGGGCATTGTGTGGGCAGGCATTATGCTGTTGGAACAGCACATCGCCTTCCTGTTGCAAGAGCAGCAGAAGAATGGCTTGAACAACATTCTGCAGGTATTACATACTGGTAATTGTTTCCTCTACAAACACCAATGGTGAATATGAGTCATAGCTATCACATCCCAGACCATAAAGCCTGGGGTGGGACCAGTGTGTCTTGAACCAATGCACTTTATGTGAAGGTGCTCTTCAGGTCTACGTTGTATGTGCACACAACCATCACTTGCATGCAGGTAGAATCTGTTTTCATGCACGCTGTACACCATGCTGCGCCATTCCATCTGCCAGGTGATCCTCTGATGGCACCAGTTATGCCATGCATGTAGATGCCGTGACGTGAGTGGAAGATAAGTTAGAGGTGTGTGTACTCATACTGTTAGCACCACAACTGCTGGTGGGTGAATTTGTAGGGAAAGGGGTGTGGCCGACGAGGGGAGAGGTAGCTGTATACGCAGCCTGGCGTACACTGGCGCTGTTTTGAAAACATTAGTCTCCGTATAACCAGTTGCGCGTTTGCCTATGCAAGAAAGCAGAATATTTTTGGGACAGTTTGTCAACAGCTAGTCTGTCACTAATATCAGCTACTGTTGGCTGGGCTGTACCGTCAGCTCAAGTGCTGGTATCTAGAAAGGTGGGCCGCCAGCACTTGTGGCACTTACAGTAGCCTCACTGCCAGTAGCCAGTTTCCAAAAGTTTGTGTCGACACTTCTGGGTCCATATTTTTTTCTCTGATCTCTGCTGTTGTCAGCATCACTGTAATACCAACGTGACATGTCCAACATTCTCCAAAAGGGTCATCCCACCAATCAAAAGGTCACAATTTGATCCCTCTCTAGCTGGCTCAGTTGCCTGTAGGAAGCATGTGTGCAACTTCATGGCATGCCATCTCTTGCTCTACATTTCTGCACCACAGTAAACCTTCTAGCAGCAGGCATTCCCATTTGAAGGGTCTGCACAGAGGCATCCTGGTAGCTATGCCACTGAGCAATCTACTGGCAGATGATGTTGAAACTGTAATCAGTATACCTGCTGTCACCGAGATGGCATATGCTAGTTTCTGAGTATAATCAACATCATTCTTTCAGGTGATTTGATTTGATTTTCTGGCAGTTTATTAAAAAGTGTAGGCTACAGAAATGTCTGTTGTAATACCAACAGGTAATTGGATGCTTGTTGCAAGAATCAACAAATTAAGTTGGATAAGTATAAAATTGGCCAAACAACTGCAAGGCAATTGCAATGTATTTATCAGTCAACCAAACAATACATTTTACATTATACATTTCAGTAATAGTTAATTATATGGAAAACAGAAGTTGATACAAAAGTTGTTCTTGCTTATGGACAAAGTCACAATGTGCCAGGTGCAAAAACCTGCCTACGAGAGCTTCCAAGTTTTGCCACAATACATGGCACAGCAAGCTTTAGTTTTCACCAATTTTGGAAAATAACATGAATTACAATCTATAACTATACAACTACAACTTTTGCTTGATATTTTTTCTTTGTCATATCAATTTACACATACAAATTGACAGAAGTTAGTTTTCTTTGAAGAAAAGGTAAAATGCATAGTGATTAAGAATTATGTAGCTAGTGTAACATAATCTACATAACTTATTACGTACTTAGTACAAAATTTAAATACTACACATTATTAAGTACTACAGTTGTTGAAAAAATCCTAAAGAGTATTACATCACTCAACCTTATGACAACTAGCCTCAAGTAAAAAAGCTTTTCATTTTAACATTATGTTACGAACATTTAAAATCCACATTCTAAATCTACAAAAAATTACATACAAATAATTATATAAAAACATGTGCATTAATGCTATTACAATACTGATATATATAAAATGCCATTCCTTGACATTATGGTAATCTGTTGACAACTCAATGTGAAGCATCACCTACAACAGATTTAATAACTTCCAAGGGGGGGAAAAACACACACACAGATAGTTTATATAAATTGCAAAAAACTCGCTGCTAAAGCCTAGACCCACAAAGCTACTGATTTTTACAACCAAAAATGGATTATTACTAACAGTGACTGACAGTTCCCTTCAAAATTTGTGGCCATACAGTTAAAAGTAAATCACACTGTATTTTGGCACAACACATTGTACTGGAACTGACGTGTATGTTCTGCAGACCAATCTTACGGACAACTACCTGAACAGTCAAATTGGCACTAGTAATAAGAAATTGTCTGAGGTTTCTTCTCCTTGTGATACTGATATATGTGAACACGCAGGCTGTTCCTATTCTTCATGATATGGCCACAGTGCATGCAGTTGAATGGTCCTCGCTGTTCTCCATGCTCATTTTTAATGTGGTAGAGCAAGTTTGATCTGCTCTTAAATGGTTTGAGGCACATGGTGCACTGTACCGATGCTGCCTGCTGCACTTCTGTAACAAACATGTTTTGTTTGGTTCAATGGCTTTCCTCTAAATTATTTAAGCTCTTCTTTTTACTTTTATTTCCCAATGTCAAATGTTATTACAATCTAACATTAATGTAAGTATACTGATTTTCTGTTTTAAAACGGGAAGAATTTTTTGAGATATTCAGAATGACAATATTAGGAAAAAAAAACAAGATGGCAGAGCATAAAGAACACAAACACACTTGAAATTTACAGGTGGAAGTAGCAAGTTGTGGTAAAAATAACACAATCAATGGAAAGGAAATAACTAGGGTTGCCAACTGTCCCATATTATACAGGATTTTCCGTATCCTGAGGCTGAAAGAATTATCTGATATAAACAAATGATGGGATATCATATATCCCATATCTTAGACTTCTTAAAATATAAACTGAATATTAATAAATACAGTGTCATTAATTTACCACTTCCATAATTATAAGTACATTTACTCTGATGTTCTAAGCCAATGGCCATAGATGGTTACAACCAATGCAGAAAGGTGACATTCATCAAGTGCGTTCTTGGAAGTAGTGCTTGCTAAGATGTGTAAGTTACAGTATCTTTTCTTCCAGTGTGTTGGTGTCATCTGTTTCAAAGCCAATTAAATAAATAAGATTTTCATATCACATTGAATTACAACTATGGATGCATCAAATATTTTGTTGTTCTGTATATTCACAGAAAATGGTGACTGATGTATAATAGGGCCTACTGACTTTTGCATGTTATGGAAAGTATTTAAAATTGTTTGTTTTATTTTATAACAGAGAATCAGGCTATGTTAGAATTTGTGACAGAGATTAAACTGAGTTATGGACAGCAGTATACTGTCTTTTGTGTCAGACAGAATAATATGTGGACACCATGCAGCAGTAATGTCTCATGTAGTCTTCAACTGTAATGAAAATATGTTTATCATGTGCAATCACTTTGTTTTTGGCACTTTCCTTGCAACACAATGACTTAAAATATTTCACAAGCTCAACACAGTAATACACACGGGAGTTAAACACCACGTAAATCAATATGACAAGCTACAACCATACATAGCAATAATCACTTCCCTGAACATTGTATTATTTTGTTAAATACTATAATCTGATTGTATGAAGTAAAGAGAGATGTTTGTGTAAATGACTCCCCCACACTCATTAATTTATAACAGGTTATGGGCCCAGACCCTGACAGTAAAGTAAAAGAAAATAAGTTAATTGTTGTGGTGCATGTGGGAAGTTTGTGAAGAATGAAATTGTAAGTGTTTAGTAAACAAATAATCCTGTTAGGAAGTGGACAACATGACCATTTCCCAGCACAATTTTCCACAGTTATCAGCATCTAATTTGATCAACTGGAAATTTAGACTGGAATGTCTATCAGACGAAAAGCAGTGTAAGGATGTGCTGGAAGATGAGGCAACAGAAAAATGCAAGAGCTTATCACCATAAGTTAAGAAGGAATAACTTGCAAAGTAAGCCAGAGTGTGACCCATTATTATGCAGTGTTTAACAGATTGGCATATAGAGTACGTTAAAGATGCCAAGTCAGCCTTTGAAATGATGTAGTGTTTGAAGAATGTTTTTGAACGGAAAAATATATATGATCAAAATTGTATGTTAAAAGGCAGTTACAGAGTCTGAAGTGTACAGTGGGTGTAGTAACTGTTGATATGTAGTAGTTGGCTGCACTGAGGCAGGAGAGTGTAAGTAAGATGGCAATTAAAGCTGAGTTGAAACACTGTGGTTGTGTGTTTTAAATCATGAACCATCCAGCATCTAGTGACATAATCTATAATAAGAGATATATTATCTCAGTGTCTAAACTCACGAGTCATCTAAAGAGATATAACATGGTGCAGTCGGGACAAGAACATTAGCGGCAGAAGAAAATACAATGAGATACGAGACCGTGTGGCTGGAAAAAAGGAACATGGCCGAGTGAAGAATTATCTACAAAGAAAAGGGACAAGAGAAACAAAACTGCGATGAATAACTTAAAACCACCAGGTCCGCTATTATTTACAGGTAATGTGGCAGAAAATTACCGCAAGTTTAAACAAAAATACGAGTTGTACATGCTTGCGCTGGGAGGTACAAAACAGTTGCCCGAAGTACAGGCTGCTATTTTGTAAACGATAGTTGGCGAAGAGGGGTTGGAAATTATCAATGGGTTGCTAGACAACGAGGTTAAGACAAAGTTGTTGAATACTGATGAATTGTCATTAGAAAAGTGTCTCCAGATATGCAAAAATGCAGAACTCACAAGAACACAATTGAAGACTGTGATGCACGGTGACAAGATGGTGAGTATCCATGCTGTGAATAATGGACGGTACGGAGGAAACAAGACAACAGGGGAGTCACAAGAGAGAAACAAAGAAGGCCAACAACAACATCCGCAATGGCAGCAAGGAATGTAGTCTCGACGAGGAGGATTTTCACTTCAGCACCAGACCCAGAGGACATCACAGAATGAAGACTACTTACAGTGCACAAGATGTGGTAAGAGATATTAAAAAAAGGTACGTCCGGCCTACAATAAAACTTGTATGAAATGTAAAAAACTAGGACATTTTGCTAGGTGTTGCAAGAGTAATGTAAAGAGTGTGTATCAAATTCATGAGCGACCAAGTGAAATGGACACACAGGGACAGAGACAGAAAAATGAAAGAGTTTTGTGTATAAGAGGGGAACAAAACATTGATAGAGTAGATGACAAGGAATGTGTTTCTGATAATGTTCTCAGTGAAAACCTATTTTTGCTTGGTAAAATTAATGTTGCCAACCTTGTTAATTTTCACTGGGTAGAGAAAGTACAAATTAAAGATAAGTTTGTGAACCTAAAACTGGATACAGGAGCCCAAGTTAATGTTATTAACAGGTCTGACACAGAGAGGCTAGGAGTAATTATAATACCCTCCAGAACAAAATTGGAGAACAATAGTGGGTTACCAATACAGGTTATAGGAAAGTGTTTTTGTAAATGCACCTTTAGAGAAGGTACAACAGGGGTGGTAGAGTTCCAAGTGGTGAGTGAAGAAAAGAACACATCATCAGTCTTGGGACTACCAACTATTGAATTGTATGGGTTAGTTAAGAGAGTAAAACTAGTTCAAGACCCAGTAAATAGGACAATACCAATTTTGAGTAGAGAAAGGACAATTGGTAGTACAGAGGTAAATAGGTTATTGGATGCACATAAAGATCTATTTGAAGGTATTGGGGAACTAAATTATAAGTATAGCATAGTGTTAAAGGAGGATGCACAACCACAAGTGTTGAGAACAAAGAAAATACCTTTTGATTTATTAGAGCCTCTAAGGGAGGAATTAATAAGACTGGAAAAGCATGGAATAGTCAAGTCAGTAGCAGAACCAACACCATGGGTAAGTTCACTTGTTATTGTAAGGAAGCATAAGAATATGTTTAGATCCATATCATTTAAATAAAGTTATAGTTAGAGCATATTATCCACTACCAACTTTCGATGAACTTGTGTCACAGATGACAGGTGTCAAAGTGTTTACTACCTTAGATGGGTTTCGGGGGTTCTGGTAAGTAAAACTGGATGAAAAGAGCCAGAAGCTCACTACATTCAATACTGTGTTTGGGAGGTACATGTTTACCAGAATGCCCTAGGGGTTGTGCTCTGCTCCAGAAATTTTTCATAAATGTTATTCACAAATTTTCTCAAGTATCGCAGGGGTGGCAGTGTGTATTGATGACTTGGTGATATGGGGTAAGGTTCAGGAAGAACATGACAAGCGGTTACAGTTAGTACTAAAGCGAGCAAGAGATAATGGAGTTAGATCTAATAAATCTAAGAGTAAGATCAGTGTTAGTGAAGTAATGTACGTGGGTCACAAATTGAGTCCACATGGCATTAGTCCAGATGACGAAAAGATTAAGTCTCTTGTGGACATGGCAAAACCAGTCAACAGGAAAGAGTTGTCACCATTTCTGGGCATGGTAACATATGTATCGAAATTTATTTCACTAGGAGCAGAAACAGGCTATCCTTAAGGGAACTGACAAGGAAAGGAGCTGTCTGGCAAATTACAGAGATACATGAAAAGGCTTTCCAAGAGTTGAAAACAATTCTAGAGGGTAAGCCAGTATTGCAGTATTTTGACAAAGATAAGCCAATAGTTTTATCAGTAGATGCATTGAGTCATAGTTTGGGAGCAGTATTGTTACAGAATAATTTACCAGTTGTGTATGCCAATAAGTCTTTGAATCAGGCAGAGCAAAATGATGCTCAAATTGAAAAGGAAACACTGGTGATTGCCTATGGCTGTGAAAGGTTTAAGCAGTACTTGTATAGCTCACATTTTACGGTTGAAACAGATCACATGGCACTGTTGGCAATATTTAAGAAACCGTTGAATGAATGTCTTCTAAGATTACAACGTATGAGGTTGAGGTTATAACAGTATAACTTCACACTAAAATACATGCCAGGGAAGCAGTTCATTATAGCTGATGCATTGTCTAGGTTAGGCGATAGTAAAAACTACAATTTTGACTTAGGCCAGGAAGTGGAAGCACATGTAGAAATGGTTAAAGAGAAATTACCTGTGTCACAAGGTAGGCTATGTAAACTAAGAGACGAAACAAATTATGATAAGGAATTAATAGAAGTAAAGCAGTTGATTCTTAATGGGTGGCCATAAAGTATTCCAGAATGTCCAGAAGTAACTAAACCCTACTATAAGGTAAGTAAGGTAAGGAGTGAACTGTATACAGTTGATGATCTTGTATTCAAAGGAGAGCAGGTAGTAGTCCCAAAATCCTTAAGAAAAGATATGTTGAACAAAGTTCACTATAACCACTTAGGAATTTCAAAATGTAAGCACAGAGCACGGCAGCATTTGTACTGGTCACAAATGAACATGCAAACAGAAAATTTAGTGGCAAATTGTCAAACATGTGTTAAGTATCAAAACAGTAATGTAGCAGAACCAATGTACACGAGAGCAGTACCAGAGGAGCCATGGGTAGTTGTAGGCACACACATTTTTTACTTGTCTAATAAGAACTATATTCTGGTAGCAGATTATTTTACCAAAGTTGTTGAGTTTGAGGAATTGAAAAATATGAGCAGTGAAGAAATAGTAAACAAGTTAAAATCTATTTTTTCACGGTATGGAATTCCAGTAACCTTATGCAGTGACAATGGGCCACAAATTCGTAAATGCGAAGTTCCTGCAATTTACCAAAGACTGGAATGTTAGTCATGTCACATCAAGCCCTCTGTATCCTCAATCAAATGGCTTAGTTGAGTGTCAGATCCAAACAGTAAAGAAAATGTTGAAAAAGGTATTGACAGAGGAAAAAGACTTAGAACTAGCAATGTTAGAGCTAAATAACACACCATTAGAAAATAACTAGAAATCGCCAGCTGAAATGATTTTTGGCAGGAAACCAAGAAGTATGCTGACATTCAGCACAACACACAACAGAAAAGAACAGGGAACTGACAGAACTAGACTAGAAGTGAGAAAAATCCAACAACAAACCCACTATAATAGGGGGAAAAGATACGTAAAGCCCTTCAGGTCAGGGGAGAATGTAATATAGAATATAAGGGGTTGTGGAATGACAGGGTAGGTAGTAGGAGTGGACCCTCAGCGATCACGATCTTACAGGATATTGACTGAGGAAGGCAAGTTCGTACATCGTAACAGAGTACAATTGCATAGGGGTAGTAGGGAATACAACTTTAAGGAGAAAACCTGGCTCACAGATGACAGAGACAGAACCAGAGCAGTACAGGCGGGTGACAACCAGTGAGGAGTTCAAGGGATGGGATCATCAGAACCAGGAGTTTAGACATGCATAATGCATAAAAGCAGGCTGAGTTGGAGAGGCAGAAGTTGGAGGAGATGTCCAACCAGGCTAGCATGTACCCAACTGATACTGCTCTCGTCACACGTAGCGGGAGACTATGTTGTAGACCTCAGAACTTGAGGGATTATGAAACCTAGGTTAACACTAACCAGAGTTATTGTAAAGGTGTGCTATAACAGGTAATAGGTTAAGCAAGCTCATGGAAAAGTTATGATTGGTAAAAATAACCATATGATTTAAATTGTGTAAAAAAAAAAAAAACAGGGAGCTGTACTAACTGTTGATATGTAGTAGTTGGCTGCACTGAGGCAGCAGAGTGTAAGTAAGATGGCAATTAAAACTGAGTGGAAACTGTGGTTGTGTGTTTTAAATCATGAACCATCCAGCATTTAGTGACATAAACTATATTAGAGATATATTATCTCAGTGTCTAAAATCACGAGTCATCTAAAGAGATATAACAGTGGGGACTGATTTAAAGGAACATTTTCAACAGTTTGATAGGTTAATACAGGACTTAGAAAAAACGGGCAGCATAATGGACGAGCTTGACAAAGTGTGCCATCTTTTATTATCTATGCCATCTTCATATGACACAATTGTAACAGCACTTGAAACAATTACTGACGCTTTGACCGTAGAGTTTGTCAAAAGTAGGCTTTTAGATACTGAACTTAAAATGAAGAACAAAAAAACGTGAAAAGTGATAGTGAGTGTTCATTCAGTGCAAGAGAGCATACAAACTGGCGATGTTTTGGCTATAGTGGCTTAGGACACTTCATTTCAAAATTGTCCCAGTAGGAACTCGGCTCCAGCTAGAGGACGAGGAAGAGGGAAATTCAACAAAAGAGGTTATGGTCAAGGTAGGCCTAGCTATACTAGTCAAGTACAAGGTCAAGGTAAGCCTACTGATAGTAAATTTCGACCTAAACATCAAGCATCTGTAACCTGTATTGAATCAGAAATTTCTTTAGTTGCTCTCTCTACTGAAATTGACTCATGTGAGACAGGTCAAATAAACTTCATTGTAGAATCTGGTGCCACAGAACATCTAGTTCAAAAATCACTTCAGAAACTCATGACACACGTTGAACCACTCAAGTCTCCTATAATTATTAAGGAAACAAATGGTTCTCACCTAACTAGCAACAGTAATTGAAATGTGCTAATAGAACTGTGAAAGTAGATGCTCTCATTGCCGAGGGATTATCTCACAACTTGTCAGTTACAAAATTAAACTCTAAAAGAAATACTGTAATTTTCACACAGAGTTGTGCAACCATAGTAGCAAACAATAATTTCCGAATGGAATGCAGGGCACAAGGAAACTTGCTTGTGGCTAGCTTTGAGTTTGCACATGAAAATTACAATATTAGCGCTAATAGTGATTTGTGGCACAGAAGGTTTGGCCATTTAGGCAGAAATGGGCTTGAAAACATGGGTCTACCATACAGTGAGAAGAAATGCAGTGTTTGAGTGGAAGGAAAAATAAATAAATTTAAATTTACTTCTCATAGAAAGTAGTTGGAGAATATTGGGGATCTTATCCATTCTGACATATGTGGTCCAATTAATACACTAACTAAACAAGGGGAGAAATATTTTCAAACATTCATTGACAACTATTCACATTTCACCATTGTGAAAGAGCTGAGATCCAAAGACGAGGTACTACAGAATGTTATTATTGACTTTATAAAGTTGATCAAAGATCAGTTTGGACTAAAAAGCAAGAGAGTACGATGTGATAATGACGGAGAGTACATCTCTGGCAGTTTTATGAATTACTGTAAGGGTAAAGGTATCATATTAGAATACACCCTCCCCTACACATCTCAACAAAATCCAGTGTCTGAAAGGATGAATTAAACCTTGTTGAACAAAACGAGAGCAAAACTCAGAGACAGGCCTACCAAAACATATGTGGATTGAAGCCCTACTTGCATCAACTTATAAACTAAACTGATGTCACCACGTCTCTGCTTAAAGATAAAGTACCTGCAGTTTACTGGTATGGAAAACGGGATATGGAAAAATCAAAAGTCTTTGGTTCCAAATCCCGGGTGGTGACTTTGCCTAGGCCAAATAAGTTGAACCCTAAAAGTAGGTGTATGAGGCTTGTGGGTTATTGTGGAGGAGGCTATAGGCTGTGGAATCCAGAAGAGATAAAATTATTCAGTCTAGAGATGTTGTGTTCAATGAAGATGATGTGATTTTCAACAAAGAATCATCCACGACAAGTGAAGGAAACCCTCAACTAGTAGAAAGTGAAATAGAAGACAATGCTACTTTGCCCACTGAAATAATTAAACAAACAATAGTTCTATAAACAGTGTTAACAAAAGTGATGATGACGAGGAAGACTTCTATGGTTTTGATAAAAAAGGTAACCAAAGACCAAAAAGGAAACTTACTAACCTACCAAGCTAAATGATTACGAAATTTATACTGCCTACTGTTTATGTGCTGGTGAACCAGCAGACTATGCTGATGCAATGAAAATTGGTGAAGGTTGGGAAGAAGCAATTTAAAATGAAATCCTTGCTTTCGAACAACATGAGACATGGATACCAGTCACCTTACCTACAGGAGAAAAAGTCGTTGACACCAAGTGGATATTCAAAACAAAGCAAGATGGTGTGAAGAAGGCGAGACTTGTAGCAAAGGGCTTCCAGAAAGTCAATGTATAATGTGCATGCACCTGTAGCCAGACTGCCTACAGTATGTTTATTTCTATCCTACGCTCTTTCAAGAGATTGGAAATTCGTCAGCTAGACATCACTACAGCATTCTTGAAAAGTATTTTGGATATTGATGTCTACATAAAAACCCTTGACCTGAAGGAGTGAGCAATGAGCGAGGGAAAGTGTTGAAACTGGTAAGAAACCTTTATAGATTGAAGTCCGCTCCACGTAAGTGGAATGAAAGATTCCATGATTTTATGGACACCATTGGTATGAAGCAAACAAACTGTGATTTCTGCCTTTACATTTTACGTAAGTGAGAATGTTTGGTTAGTTGTCAGGGTTGATGATATGTTAATCATAGGGAAATAAGTGGAGTGCAGCAAGCTAATTCCAATCACTACAAGCAGAGTTGAATACTAAAGACCTGGGGGAAATAAAGGACTTTCTAGGAACAAATGTAACAAGGGAAGGAAATCAAATAAAAATTTATCAACATAAACTCATTGATCAAATGTGGTTTAAGTTCAAAGTGAAGGACTGCAATGGCGCTAACACTCCCATGGATAACAATTTTCAGGTAAATTCAAATGAACCAGTGAACGAAAATCTGCCATCCGGAGAACTTGTAGGCTCACTCATCTATGTGGCTACTGTTAGTAGACCAGACATAGCTTTTGCCACATCATTTTTGAGCAGACATTTAAACAAACCAATAAACTAACTTTGGTCTGCTGGTAAGAGAATTCTCAGGTACTTTAAAAAGACTTGAGAAGTGTGTTTGACCCAAGCACTGACAAAATACTGTCCGGCTACTCCGATGAAGACTGGGCTCGAGACACAACAGACCTCAAGGGTACCATTAGTCCAGTAATTTTTCATGGCCACAATCGTATCCTTTGTTCACCACAGAAGCAGTCATCTGTAGCACTATCAACAGCAGATGCTGAGTATACAGCATGTGCTACAACAGCTGCAGATCTTGTATATTTACAAGGTGTACTCCAAGACCTGGAAAACAAGACAGTGCTTCCTATTCTGTATACTGACAACCAGAGTGCCATACACATGGCCGAAAGCTTCGAAAATAGCAAGAGATCACGTCATATTGATATCATGATGCATTTTCTGAAGGATGCAGTTGCTAATAAATTGATCATCCTCAAGTATGTCAGTGCAGGAGACAATGTAGGTGACATTTTCATAAAGGCATTAGGACAGAACAAGTTTGTCAATTTTAGAGACTCTTTGAAACTAACATGTTAATTAATTTAGGCCTATGTATTCTAAATTATTTTATTGTAATTGTTTGATTGATTATTTCTTTGTTGCATAGTGTGAAGTTCTCATTCGTACATTTTTAACGTAGAGACATTTTGAGTGAGTGAATGAGTGAGTGAGTGAGTGAAGAGATTTGGGCGGGTCTTAACAACGAGGTCTTCAGAGCTGATGAGGGTGCTTGAGGTGAGTATGGAGCAGCGCTGGAATGAAGGAGTGGGGTAAACGGGAGATCCCCGAGAAAACCCACTGACCAATGGCATTGTCAGGAACGATACCCAAATGCGAAAGACCAGTGACCTGGCTGGGAATTAAACCCGGATCGCCTTGGTGGGAGGCGAGCGAGCTAACCGCTCAGCCACTGCGGCCCGTAGAGACATTTTGATGGACACTTGGCGATTTCACAGTGGAAAGTTAAAATTGTTTAGAATCGTCTCAGTTACCACAATGTTTAACTTGAGGTAGGGTGTTAAATATTATTATCACTTGATTGTTTTAATGTCTGTCACACTGTATAACCAAGTGTAGCATACTTTGGTTCAACTGTTGGTAATACTGTTGATGTATATTCTTTGCCCAGTTGATCGTATAAAAAAAAAAAAGAGAGAGATGTTTGCATAAATGACTCTCTAACACTCGTTGACTTATAACATGACTAGCTTTTACCCGCGGGTTCACTTGTTTGTTTATGGGGATAAATAATGAAGTTATGTGACACTAAGCCTCGTCGTGTTATACAATTGCGGTACATCTAAATTTCGCATAAACATGACTGGAATGCCTAATTTTAATTGAAGCTTATGTGAGGGCACACCTGATAACTCTAGAGAATTCAGGAACTCTACAGGATATGTAGTGATCTATTCTGTGTCCATGACTGTATCTTCTGACATATAGTCCGGTTATTTCTCCTTGCACCTCTTTCAAAATGTCAGAATTAATTCAGTTAACTATGTAATGTAGCCCATGTCATTTCCAGCCCACCAATTAACTCTGTGCAAAAATATTTCTTCATGTACCTCTTTCAAAATGTCAGAATTAATTTTGTTAACAATGTAATGTAGCCCATGTTATTTCCCGGCCCACCAACTAATTCTGTGCAAAAAATACGATGATTTGTTGTGGCGTTGTAATGTAATTCCATCTGTGTACTTTTTAAAATTACAATAAAAATTTTCCTATGTCACTCACCGGCCCTCCAACTATCTGTGCAAAAAATCAGACCAATCCGTTGTTCCGTTTTGACGTGAAAGATGGACAAACAAACAAATACACTTTCGCAAAAATTACAATAAGAATTTTCCTGAAGGAAATGAGATATTTTTCTGGGATAAAAAGTAGCCTATATCAATCTCTGGCCCTCCAACTATCTCTGTGCAAAAAATCACGTCGATCAGTTACTCAGTTTTGAAGTGAAAGAAGGACAAACAAACAAACAAACAAACAAACAAAAACACTTTTTCATAAATTACAATAAGAATTTTCCTGAAGGAAATGAGATGTTTTTCCGAGATAAAAAATAACCATGTCACTCTCCGGCCTTGCAACTACCTCTGTGCACAAAATCACATCAATCCGTTGCTCCGTTTTGACATGAAAGAAGGACAAACAAGCAAACAAAAACACACTTTCCCATTTATAATATTAGTAAGGATTAACAAGACGAGGTCTATCTGGTTTACCTTTGTTTATTATTATTACTTTGTCCCTAAGGATAGTATTAGAAAGACAAAGCATTCAACATGGCGTAACTTTGCTTGTTACTATTGCTAGAGTCAGTGTTTAGTTAACCAAACGCCCCAAAATGGTCTACTGCAATGCCAAATGAGAAACTTGTTTATGAAACGTGAAAGTGTGTGTAGTGACTTTACTCCTCGGGCAGATATTTTCTATTGTTTATTTCTGAAGCATCACATTTTCTAAATGTTTTCAAGTGGCATCAACAGTAAAAATTTAAATGTAACCAATTTCATATTTTAAAATCATCTCAGCTGTTTCAAAAATAATTATTTTCAATGAAAAAAATTTTACTAACTACATTAACCTTATGTTATTAGATACTAAATGTAGCAATATAAATAAACAAATACTGTCAGCATTATATCAATCGTAGCAATGCTACTGTCATTATGTTATTGTTTACTGTTATCACTGTATGTGTTAGCTATATAACTATTTTCAACCAGGCTTCAGGGAGAATTGTGTGCACTATTACTAGAATGGTCATTTATAAAGTTCTTGAATTGGCTATTATAGGAGAAAGGATACAATGGAAACAAAAGATGTTGCTAATACAGAGTGACATCAGTATGCCAGTTCTTGGAAGCAAAACAAGGAAATTCATTTTGATATTATTAGAGATGTCAGGAAATGGTGCACACTATAATATCAGTATTATTAATAAAATATTGCTGTTTACCCATGAAGGAGAGAGATTTGGGCATCTCTCAACATTGAGGTCTTGAGACCTGATGAGGTTGAAGCAAGGTGAGTATAGAGCAGTGCTGGAAAGCAAGGGTCGGGGAAATAGGAGCTCCCCGAAAGAACCTGCCAATCAGCAGCAGCATCTGGCATGATTCCCACATGCAAAAATCTGGGGACAACCCCACCGAGGATCAAACCCAGTTTGTTTACGTGGGAAGCGAGTAGTCTGACCACTAAACCACCACAGTCCCTTTGTGGATGACGCATGATGCTGGATTCACATTGGCACGACACGGCGGATGCGACGCGACGGGTGTGACATCACTGCAAATGTGGTTGTAATGAAAACACTGTGACGCAACATAAAAACATGCCATTTTGATCACTCATGGCTGAAAATACGAATATGTCTTAGAAGGCCATCTGCTTATTTGCGAGAAGGAATGAAGAATAATTTGAAACACACACACAACCACATTAATTTAAACGTATTCCAGTTGGATAAAATAGTATGAGTCTAACCATATCAATGTAGGGTATTATATCTAGGTTGGCATTCAAACCTATTTTAGTTTTGATGAGTTACGTTTGTCTGAATTCTGTTAATTTTATTTTGAGGGAAAAAGAGGAACCCGTGAGGGGATGGGGGCTTTAGATTAACATCTTTCGTGAGATGGCAGTGACATTTTGAGTTGCACATTGCTTTGACGGAACAGTGGAAAATTTTGCTCGTATGGAAATAACATTCAAATTATTGTAACTTTGAAAATTCAACTTCAATGAAAAAATCAAAATATGATATATACGTCACTGATAAAATTCATACATATGCAGCAATACACACACACTTTGTCCGAAGCTAACCTTACACTTGTTGAATTCACGATACTTCCAGGTAAATAAACAAATAATATTTACACACTACAAGTGTTGAAAGTGAAGCTTTATCAGGCAATGTTAGTAAATTCGCAACCATTTGAACATGTCTTTTACTTGGAAATCCATACAAGTTTACTTTGCTAAAATCACATTTTGTTCATCAATTGCATTTGACGCCGTCGGGTGAGACATGAGACAAACGATGACACAAATACTTACTGGTAACATGGGCGCCAGCTGTGCTTCTCAATCACCGCACTGTTGAGACTCAGGGTTCTTAGGGATGCTGTGGGTTTTGTGTGTCCGTCTCACCCATGCATACATACAAACACGTTGGCAATGCTAAACTTTTACTAAACATCACTTTGAAAATAATCACTTGATAAAATACATGTGGCTAGGACGCTGTCACTACTGAATAAAAGAGGTAGGTTAATGATGCTTGCTTTTATTGTTACTATGCATACACACCAACGTGCCAATGAAATTATGATTATCTCGGTCATGACTAGCCAATTCCGCTTGGGTGCTCCCCAGTCCGCAATTAATCTAGCCCACGCCTAGATGGATGATCTCACAGATGTGCATGAAAGCACACCTTCACAAGCAAAGAGGGCAGACAGCCGCTAGGGTGGACTGACAGTTTTTCCCTGAAGACAGGACACGGTGAATTACAAATGAAACACTTAATGAAAACATTTTAACACGTCTGCTACTTGGCATCACTAACGCCAATTCATCTCGACTTGCCCGCCAGCACGTGGGTAGTGTGGTGACAGCCTATACACAGAGCTGGCTAAGACGTAAGTAATTGCACCGTACACAAATTACAAAATTACACAAAATACATAAAGACCCTTAAAAGATGATGGGGCACGAGAGGAGCATTCACAATAAACACGTGTGAAAACAAGCTTAGGTGGTGCGGATGCCGCTGCATAATGTTCATAGTGGACAACGTGGTGCAGATGAAATTGCAATATTTCTTCTTGAAAACGACAAATTAAATTCACACAAAATATTATTCTGAGAGAGGAAATTATCCTCTTTACAATTTAAGCGATTGCATGCGTGTAGCATGCTTGATGGCAGTAACATCTAACATTAACATGACCGCGTAATCAAGTACAAAAAGCATCAATTACACGAAAAATTCATTGAACCAGAATGAAACATACATTAGAACCCTGAAATAAATTGTAGCGCACATGATTTTACACAAATAAACTCTCTCAAACTGCATGGATGGTGCAGATATAGACTTGTCATAGGATAGCCATTTGGTTGTACATAAAATTTCTGTAAAATATTCAAACATGAAAATACCCTTAAAATACATACACAAAAACAAAGCCCTTAAAATTGCACGTAGCAATAATACAGAAATTACACTGGAACGCCACTAACATAGGCAGATAGTGCCTGAGTCAAGTTGCATGGGTCGCGTGACCTCTCTCTGACATCTTTCTCCTCTCTCCTCGATTAAGTTTAAAAAATACCACAAGGGCAAAATAAATTATTTAAGCGGAAGCATAATGCTGGGGAAGTGTGGCAAAACGTACTCAAGCAAAGGTTGAACGGTAAACTAAATTGACTATGGAAACCTACATCAGTGAACAAAAGTTGTAGTGCGCACGTGACAGTCTCTTACCTCGCCAGCTCCCTACGACAGACTGTCCAGAGGCAAGTGTCGCACGGACCTACCATGGTCGCCTACGGGGTTTACATAAGCGGAAGTGATATGCACGCTGAGCAAATTATTTATACTTTGAAAAATAAAAGTGGCACAAATTGAATATGTTTTACATTTATATAATTTTTAAATGGATTCTACATATTAATTCAGTGTCTCTTTATTATGGCGTTCACGCTGAAATATCAGTGTTCTTAATCTCGGTGCCATAACCAAACATTTCTACAACAACAAACACTTGAAAATATTTCAAGACATATTAATCCCTGCAAATACAAATACAAAACACGTTTTAGACAGTCAAATATTATTAATGTGAGAGTTCAAAAATATTGACCTCTTTGCACATGTGCATGGACACATGACACGTGCATGGTGAGTGCCGTCATGGGCTCTAGCACCGCCGGCTGTTAGCCGGCATCACATTAAATAATTTATTTGCAGAATCGTTCAGTAAAATCAACACTGCACACATTTCCTGAAACTACAGTTTTACAAAGCGGTACACACATGTCGATTAATATTACATTTGACTCAAGAAAACACACTACAGCAGTACCTACAACCAACCATGCTTAAAGAAAGCAATAAAAAATCATTATCTACAGATAAAATATTCAGACAACACCAACAAGAAATTACACTAGTTTATTGATACTTGTCATATCCATGACGCGACAAAATTAGAAACTATTTCTATTCAGAGAATCCATCGCGCCCGAGATTTCTGTCGCGTTGATGTCACAAAATACTCGTCTGTGATTGGGTGAAACGTTACTTCCGTCGCGTTGCGCCAATGTAAATCCAGCATGACCCTATTTGCTAGGTATACAGGATGCTCCTGAACTACAGGTACAAATGCTATGAGATGATTCTCTATGCAAAATGGGCTACAAAACATTATACAAAAAAATGACATACAGTAACTCGTAAGAGGGGTAGCCAATCTTGAAAATCAATATTTCCAATTGTCCTACTGGAAAATAATGAAACCTATACGAGATGAAAGAGCCATTCAGTGAACATTTTCTTTAACCAAGACCTGAAACCTGCAACAGTTGTCGTGTACTATCATCCTCTACATTGAGACACTAAGGGGTGGTATGTTATTATCCTATCAATGTATGTGTAACCCTCAGGTTTTTTTGTAAAGATGTCATAATCATACTTACTGCACGGAAACATGTAGCCTTAATGTAAAACTTTCAGGCGAACAGTTTTCGAGACAACTGACAAAGTTTATAAAGGTGCACTTGGTTGCCCTACTAGGTATGCGACCTGCGAGGCAAGACAAGTTACACTACGTGACACGACAGTTGCGTGCGGCAGCTGTGGATTAGGACCGCTAGCATATGTGACAGGGAGGCATTGAACTGTTGATTCGCAACATAAAAAGACAGTACACATGTGCAGAAATGGTGGATATACACCTTGTGTATGATGCCGCGGGTAACGCAAGAACAGCACAACGTCTGTATGAAAGACCTTTCCAAACAGATGCCCCCCAAGTCATCGGGTGTTCACGTCTGTGGAAAGATGGTTGCGTGAGACCATAACATTTACAGCGAACAGGTATAACACCAGCGTGATATGCAATGTCCGGATAGCCAGGTTTGAGGAGGAAATGTTGGAACGCATTTCTGATTCACCATCAAGTAGCACATGTGGAACTGCTCGCACAATGCATGTGAGCCACCAAAGTGTGTTGACGGTTATGCACAAACAACAGCTACACCCGCATTGTTGTGGAAAGGTGCAAGCCTTACATTCAGCTGATTTCCAGCCACGTGTCGATTCGGCTTGCTGGTTTCTGCATCATTGTGCAGATGAACAGGACTTTCCTCACTACATTTTGTGCACAGACAACGCTGCTTTCACACGTGATGACATTCTTAACAGTCTAAACAATCACACTTGGAATGACGTAAACCAACATGCAATGGTTGAACACCGCCATCAGGTGACATTTGCTGTTAATTCCTGGGCCGGCATTGTCGGTAACAACCTCATTTGACTATACTTTTTGCCACCACGTTTGAATGGCCTCCTTTATCAAGAGTTTTTAGAAGACATACTGCTCATTCTGTTGGAGGACGTGGATTTACACACACGCCAGAATATGTGGTACCAGCATGATGGAGCCTTGCACACTTCAGATTGGAATCCCGTCACCACCTTACCACCACATTTGGTGAGCGTTGGATAGGTAGAGGCGGACCAGTAAGGTGGCCACCACGCTCCCCAGACCTGATGCCACCTGATTTATTTCTGTGGGGTAATTTCAAGACATTGGTGTACAACACCCCAGTCAACACAGTAGCTGAACTTTGTGCCTGGATTACTGATTCCTGTACTACCATTCACAACACCCAACACATCTTTGCCCACGTCAGACAGTCGAGTGTGCAGTGCCATCATTTGTGTATTAAAGCTGGTGGTCGCCACTTTGAATAGTTACTGCAAAACACACACTTGGATGATTTGCAAGGCACATTCTCGTTCAGTAACCTTCTACGATCTTCCCCTTTGAATTACATCTACCCGCAGAGCCTGTACTGTATGAACATGCTGTCTGTCACCATTACCTGCATTCATACACAGCACTCAAGCTATGTTCATTGTTGCAGTCGCAACAAGATGCATGCAGAGGAGAGCTGCCTCAGGTGCCAGACCACAAATCCATGGCAACATGAGGTATTTGGTTGAGTAACAATAAACATGGAGGGTTGGAACGTGAAAAGAGGCTGGCAGGGCCAGTATAAAAAGGGCGACATCACAAGGTCAGAGACGAAACGTCACCAGGCTGTAGTGACGCCGGCTGGGTCGACGTCAAAGGCAACACGGTGCTCCAAGCATTTGTTAAGTGAGAGCTACAGAACCATCAGTGGTGACTTCATCTTTCGCCTGAGATGGGGCTCCGCAGTATTAACGTGTGGCGAGTTAATATAGAGTCATTGCCTTTAAACCTAAACGGTGGCTAACATACTTGATTACAGCTTAACACAGTTAAGGTACCTCAAGAGCTAGCACGAAGTCTTGAGATTGAAAGTATTATAACTATTGTCAAACCTACTTCATTGTATTGTAATTCAGGGAGATTGAGTAAAAGACTTGTTTTGTAGTAATAGTTGAGCTTCTCTGAGTACGCCCCTCTTACACCTTTAAGTATTTGTATGGTTCCCTTAAGAGAGTGTACCACTGGTAGAGGCACCGTCCTTCCCCAACTCCTGCAGCAAGCGAAATACTTTTTACAGCAGTCACAAATAAGACACGTATTTATCACAGGATTGCAGGCATTTTAATCGAATTAAAAGCATAACAAATTCACAATCAAGTAGTTTTTGCATCAACAAAGTCAAACAAGACAAAAGATTAGTATTTGTCAAACTGCAGGGTCATAAACAAGTTAAAGCCGCCTTACTACAGCGGAGGTTCCGCGTGTGTAAGCTGTAGTAACCAATATGTTCGCCGGCAGTAAACTGTGTGTGTAGCCAACCTTGCGTAGTCAGCAGAGTATGAGAAATGCAGCATGGCAGAATTTCAGGCGGTCCCACTCATGCATAATTTTAAACTCAGAAGTAGACTAGAGGCTTTTACTTGTAATATTAATGCATGCTGGAACCGCTTTTCGGATCCAAAACTTTGCAGCAAATACTCCCTCATTGTAGTATTATGGTATTGTAGTAAATAAGAGTGTGTATTATAAGGGAATATTGCTTGGTAAATAATGCCACATTGCTTCACAGTGAACACCACATGTCACACAACATTTAAACCATACATTACACTACACAGGTTCACAGGCGTGTTACATTAAGCAGACACAATGCAATTTTAAAAGAGACATGAATAACAAAGGCAAATCAATCACATCATCTGCCAAGAAAATATTAAAAACAGTACATTAAATCTAACTGACGCAAAGCACGCATGAGAAAAAAATTAGAAGCACAAGCTAAACTAAATAATGAGGCCAGCACATCAGTAGAAGCCATGAATACAGGAGGTGCCTTGAAAACGAAAAACGCACGGCCCCCAAAGACATAAAAGTACAAAACGCATGTAGAAGTCTATTTTCCAAATACACACCTTTGGGAAAAGAAAAGAAGAAAGAAAGAAAGAAAGAAAAAGAAGAAGAAAAAATTGCAAAATTTAATGCACAACAGGATAACCGTTGCAGGTCATGCACACCCCACGAACAGACAGAAAGCAGTAATTACGTAAGAACCACACTACACGAACTCAAATCAAAAATATTCGTCACAAAATCATGTCCAATCAACAGGATAGCAATTAGTCAGAAAGTAAGGAACATAGGACAAATAGCTTCCAAATCCACGTTAAGTCCACTGATAGGCAGGCGGAAATCTGAATGCAACATGAGGCTGTCAAGCACGGACAGAAACGTAATAGAACAGTGGAGCGAGAGTCAGGCTACCTGTACCTTGTGTATGTACACGGGACACCATGCTAAAGACTGCGACCTATTTCCGCAACAACTAATAGAATTCAACACCAACATTGCGGTACACTTTCGCAGCTTTCAAAATAAGTTTGGGCTGAAGCCGCAAAAACTACACTTTCATTCAGAACTTGACACCGGCCGCAAACCCCGGGAACGACACACCAACAGGGCACAAGGTGACAATGACGAAAGGCTATCAGCAAGGTTGCTGAGTCACCACAAAATAGAAAAGATACAAAAACATACACAAGACTGTAAGCAAGCACTCGTAAGAACGATGACGCCCCGCGTACTTCTTAAACTTCAAGGGAAACAATACTATGCTTTCGTAGACACGGGATGCAGCAGAAGCTGCATAGCTAGTACATTAATTACTACACAAAAATTAGAACCAATCACAGAACAATTCTAAGTGGTAGGTGCAACAAATGAGAGAAGCATCTAGACTAAGTTAAAGTTTAGTGTCTCTGGCAACACCTTCACACAAAAGTTTTTAGTCACTGATAATTCGAAAATTGACATTATATTAGGAGCAGACTTCATGAAAGGCTATGACGTAATTCCGTTCTTGAAATACAATACTATGTTTATAAATAATAATAATAGTCACAAAATAATACAGGTCCTACTACACACATCTGTTATAGAAAATGAAAACATAGGCACAATACAATATTGCATAGACAAAATCATAGAGGAACAAACATGTGAGGACATTAGAAACAAAATTAATAAAAACTTAGATTCATACGAAAAGCAGGAATTAGAGAAAGTAATAACGGAATAAAAAGACAGGTTTGCAACCAACATACTAGAGATAACTGAGGCAAGAAACTACCAAATCAAATTTCATATGCAAACAGACAAACCCATTTTTCGCGACCTTACAGAATTAACCCCAAAATTCGCAACAAATTAGTTGAACAAATCCAAAACATGCAAAGGATTGATATTATTGAACCTTCTGCCTCAGCTTATGCTGCGCCGTCCCTAGTTATTAGAAAAAAATCAGGTGGAATTAGAGTCCTTAAGACTTCCAAAAATTGAACCAGTATTTGACAAGAGTCCCCCTCTAGGACAGAAGAGATGTTAAACACATTACAGAACACAAAATACATCACATCACTAGATGTTTTTTAGTATTCTACACCATCCCAGTTAGAAAACAAGACAGACATAAATTAGCATTTACAGTTGACAGTGTAGGGTTATTCCAACATAAAAGAATGCCAATGGGCCTAAACACTTCACCGCAATACTTCCAACAATTTATAGACATATTACTAGGCCCCCTAAGGTGGAATACGGCCCTCGCGTATATAGATGACATTTTCATAATCGGAAATACCTTTTGAGATCATTTGGCTAATATCGGCAAGGTATTCAAAAGATTGCAACAATTCAACGTAAAGATAAACGCAAAAAAATGCTCTTTTGCCCAACAAGAAATAAAAATTCTAGGACACTACATCACCCCCCAAGGAATTGTAACTGACCCTGATAAAGTAAAGACAACAGAACAAATAGCACCACCGGGAACCCTAAAGAACTGCGAACATTCCTAGGAATGGTATCTAAGACAATACATACACAATTACACGAGTATAGCAGAACCCCTTGTAGAACTCACAAAGGTGACAACACAGTATAGTTGAGACGAAAAAGAACACACAGCATTTTTAGAATTAAAGAAGGCAATACAACACGGCCCTATACTATAGACGTTTGATGAAAATAAACAAACTATAATGGCATGCGATGCATCACAAATGGCCATTGGGGTGGTACTGATGCAATAAAAACAGGACAGTAAGTAAAGAAGAATAATAGCATTCACGTCAAAAAGCTTAGCACCGAATGAATCATGTTGGTCGACCACGGAACAAGAACTAGGAGCAATAAAATACTTCTGTAACTACTTCAGACCATACCTTTATGGCAGGCAATTCATGATAGAAACGGACCATGCAAGCCTTGGATACCTTAAGACCATGGCAGAGCACAACATAAGAATACAAAAGATGGCAACTGACCTAGCAGAATATGACTTTGAGGCGATAATAGTCAAGGGCAAACTCAACACATTAGCGGACGCTATGAGCCGAATACCCATGATAACACATCATAATCTCAAAACAATACACATTAATAATGTTAAATAAAATGTCAAACCTGAAGCCCTACACTACACTAACATATACACAGCGGTAGCAGAACATCTATATCAGAACCCCCAGAAAGATAAAGAAATACAAAATATAATCTCTAAATATATTAAAAATAATTGGATTGATATAAAGAACACATATGTCAACACAGAGAATCAATTAGCAGACAAAACAAAAATCGAAAAGTCAATATTAAAAGGAGAAAATATTCCATTAAGCATAATAGCAAAAACGGTGGCACAAATATTCCAAGTCACTGTAAAAATTATCCAAGAAAACACACTCAATACCATAAAAGCCACAAGTATAAACCCAGTCCTCAAATGTGAAATTATTGTACACAAGTCCAACGACACCACTCATTATATACCAATATATAAACACGAACAAGAATACATAAAAATAGAAAATGACAATAAATTGCTTATCTCCCCATTCAAAACAATACAACAGACTCACCATTCACAGGGGAATATGAACGTGAACCTCACATTCAAAAATTAAAGATTGCCCTGACAGAACCAACCAAGGCCAAATCCAGGTACGCCAAGCTAGCCAGACGTTACGGAATAGCGGCCAACGGCGAAATTTATCTAAAAATCAATACATCCATAGGACAAAAGAAACTCACACTCGTGCCATAGTACTACACAAATGAAATTATTTCTGCCCACCACAACACATTGTCAAGACGAAGCCACTTTGGACTGTTCAAAACCCTTCAAAAAAATCAAACAAGTTTACTATTGGGATAACATGAATACGGACATTAAGAGTTATATCAAAAATTTCCCCATCTGTCAGAAAATAAAACTCAACACACAAAAGACCATAGGCCAATTACAACCAATTGAACCCCCAAAAATCTTGAACGCTTGGGCTCTAAATGCGAAAGGGATGCTAAAAACGTTGAGGCGCTGCAATAAATACGTCTTAGTTATGACCAAATTCTTTAGCCGATTTGTCATCGCTAAAGTAGTACTTTCAATTGGCGCTATAACATGTGTCAACTTCACTAAAGAGGTCATTCTCAAAAACAGCTGCCCTCAGCAAATACTAACTGACAGGGGAGCACCGTACAACAACAAACTCATTGCCGAACTACTAAAGAAAAGGTCAAAAAGTTGCAAACAACAGCTTACAACCCAGCTTGCAATGGTTTAGTAGAATCTTTTGATAAACTTCTTGGACAACAGCTGACGGCATGTGCCCATGAAGATCCTGCAAGCTGGGATGAATACCTAGACTTTATCGTTTTCAACCATAACACCTCCATCAATACCAGCACAAAATTCACCCCTTTCTACTTACTACATGGGATTGAAGCAATACAACCCATGTACATTCTAACAAATAAATATTCAGAAAAGGACACGAGATGTGTGAACAATTATTAAAAGCCAGGGAAAAGGCAAAAATAAATCTAATGTTAGCACAACAAAAACAGAAAGCATACTTTGACAAAATGCACCAGCCAAACAGAGTAAACATTGGTGACTGGGTCTGGATTCGTAACTGAGCATGACAAAAAGCACTTACATTCAACTACAAAGGCCCCACTACATCACTGACTTTCTGGGACCATCCACGATAAAAATCTGCATGGGAAAAACAGGAAATTATAAATAAGACAGTGTAAACACCCGTAGTCTAAAAAACGGCTCGTATAAGTAATTAATTATGTTTTAATGTTGTGTTATAGGGAACAAACTACATAACAAACACGTTGTGTATGGTCCACGAGGTGCAGCAGTAAATATGTTTCAGGGAAAGAAGGCTGCACCAGGACCACAGCAAGATGCAGCCAGTCCGCCAATAAAGGAAATCCCTAACAGACGCACGGTGCTGCAGAGGCAGCGCGACTAAAAGGTATAGGCGGCACACAGCAGCACAGCGCAGCGCAAAATGCAAAGCAACGGCGCTATGTGGGCAATACAGCACGATGCGGCATGCACGTATGATTTTACATAAGGTCACGTACACACGCATCACACATAAGTAACAAGGACACCAGGCATCCCCAAAATTTGGCTACAACTAATTAGTAGATTATTCATGCATACCTAATGGGCTAATAATGTCGCCAAACAAACCTTGTGAGTCACGGCCACAACATTACAGTTAAAAATAATGGCCGACACGTTCGCGTTGCAGCAAGCAGCAACTTTCATGTTTATTAAAGTAACATCCTGCTACAAAGACACATCAGTAGAATGCCATAGTAAAAACTCACTGCAAATACTGGTAATACTGAGGCTAGCGCACTCTCGCATAGCGGCAGCTACTCACCGCAATCAAATAAGTGACATCATACAAAAGCAAGTCAGCGCTTCCCATGTGGGTAGTAACCCGCCACTAGAGTGCACTGTCTGCAGCAGTCGAGCGAAGCTTCACCAATACTTATAAACACCCCTGAGTCCCCTCTAAAGTGTTAACAGTAATATGTACTGCTGGCCAGATACTAAATAATTTACATTTAAGTATAAAAGATATATTATGGTATTGTCAAACAAGCTTTTCAATGTACAGTAAAAATATCTATACTTAGATATCAAACAAGTTTTCCAATGTACAGTAAAAATATGTACACTTAGAAATTAGAAAAATACAATAAATACGTAATAGGGATAGCTAATTAAAATATAAAATATAGGGAAATATTGAAATGTATGTACTCCACAAAAATTGTTACTATACAATCAAATTAACCACAAGGAAAGATTGCCATGTACATTAGACACCAAGAGAAAACCAATCCAATGTACCTAACATAGATCAAGCATAAAGATAAGACTTCTAGCATAATGCTAGCGAACATAATAATGTGCAATAGACTAAAAGTCAATATATAAACAACAAGGTATATGTCATATAGTCTGGTCACGGAGTGTCACGACGGGAAGCGCGCATACTCCACCACCTTCTGCTTACCCCAGTGGTCAGCGCCGTATCATAAATTGGTATTGGAGTTACAAGACAGCACAACCACACTCCAACAACCAGGTCACGACACGAAGTAACCAAGTAGCAGAATAAAACACAGCGAGGTTCTTGATATAAGGCTGTGCTAAGAAAATGGAAAGAGAAATTACAGCTTGAGCCTTCCAATGAAAATTGTAACATAAAATGCATAGTAGTGAGTGTAAGTCAATCTAGTCAAAGGTTCAGAATTAATTATTGTCAGAACAAATTCGAAAGAATTCAATAGTATAAGAAGGATTGTAGTGTTGTGCACCAAAAATACTCCAAAGACACTAACTATAGGCCACTGCACCATGACCGCAAACCACAAATACACGACAACCGTGGGCATGAGGAAGAGGGGGCACTGCCAGTTCGCACCACGGCGGGCGACCTGAGCTCACATCCCGCTAGCTACTCCTACCCTATGACGCCAACCCTCATTGTTACCACCAAACTGCACCGCCCTTCCACAGCACTCTGGGACGAGTATGCGTCTTCCTGAGTTGGGGGGGGGGGGGGGGGCATGTTGCGGTAGTAACAAGACGCATGCTGATGAGAGCTGCCTCGGGTGCCAGATCAGAAATCCAGGGTGACATGCAGTGTTTGGTTGGGTAACAATAAACACGGAGGGTCGGAACAAAAAAGGGCCAACGGGGCCAGTATAAAAATGGCGGCATCAGAAGGTCAGAGGCAAGATGTAACCAGGCTGCCGCGATGCCAGCCGGACTCACAACGAAGGCAACAAGGTGCCCCAAGTGTTCATCAAGCAAGCGCTACAGAACCATCAGTGGTAAGTGACTTCAACTTTAGCGTGAGACGGGGCTCCCCAATATTAACGTATGGTGAGTTAATATAGTCATTGCCTTTAAACCTAAACAGTTGCTAACATTCTTGAGCTTAACACAGTTAATGAACCTCAAGAGCTAGCAGAAAGTCGTGAGATTGAAAGTATTGTAATTATTGTCACACTTACTTCATTGTATTGTAATTCAGACAGCTTGAGTAAAAGACTTGTTTTGTAGTAACAGTTGAGCTTCTCTGAGTACGTCCCCCTCAGGCCCTTAAGTATTTGTATGCTGCCCTTATGAGAGTGTAACAGCATGAACTGCCTTGCAACGCGGGCAGCAACCAAATGCACCCTTACAAACTTTGTCCATTGTCTCGAACACTGTTTGCCTAAAAGTGTTTCATCAAGGCAATGTGTTTCCATGCAGTAAGTACGATTATGACGTCTTTACAAAATAACTGAGGGTTATACATACATTAGTAGGATAATAACATACCACCCCCTAGAGTCTCAATGCAGGGGATGATAGTATGCCACAACTGTTCGCAGGTTTCAGGTCTTGCTTAAAGAAGACATTATTCACAGAATGGCTCTTTCATCTCATGTAGGTTTCATTATTTTCCAGTAGAACCACTAGAAATATACATTTTCAAGGGTAGCTACCACCCTTACAAGTTACCATACAACATTATTTGTACAATGTTTTCTATCCCATTTTGCATAGGGAATTACCTCACAGCACTTGTACCTGTGGTTTAGAACCATTCTGTATAAACACTCAAAATTCCAGGCTAATATTGGAAACCCAGATTAACTGGGTACCTGAGACCAAAACCTAGTTATGTACTTGGTTATCCCTTTTACTCATTACAGTGGCTTCTTTATCTACAGTTTTACAGGGGACTGTCAAAAATTTTCCTATATCCGGGATTTCAGTAGATGAAGAATTGACATATATATCAATAAAATACAACTTCTAACAATATTAAATTTCATGTTGGATATAATGAGAGTTGTACATTACTGTGAATGAAGTTAACTAATAAACACAAAATGGGAATTTCAAAAAATTATTATTCAATTAGTATAACTGTAAATAATATATAAAAAACATTTCACCACAACATATAAATAAAAAATATAATATCACAAAGTGCTTTCAATAACTGATTGTAAGGAGGTACCAAATTCGAGCTGACACCAAACTTCCAAACCCTCTGAAAAAGAAAATAACATGATACTGAATGCAAGCGGAATTTTGAATGTCCCACATGCACTCAATTAGCTGAGAGCACGTGAAGAGGTAATCAATAGGGCAATGTGTCCACGATACACGATACAGAAACGGGAAGCATCTGTAGGAGGATGAGTGAAAAATATACCCATTTACGGGCTTATTTCTCTTTAAAATGATTCAGCAACAAGGAGGGCATGAGGATGCCACACTAGTTGCTAGGCAACTAGCTCCCACTGCACCAGCCATGTAAGAAGAAGTAATAAGGTCATGGCTGGACTCTAATGAGTGTCACTGAGGAACAACTGAAGGTTACTCAATCCAGGCTGCATATGTACACTTTGAATTGGTGATGCTGTGCATGCATAGCACATGTCTGCCTTTTAAAGTGATAATAATACTTAACTTAAAAAATGTGTGAATTAAAGACAAAAATTAATAAATAAGGAAATTAAAATTTATTTATGGTCTCAATAATTATTCAAAACCACATCCTCTGATTTTCCCATACACTTGAGACTATCACGAGTTATGTGGCACTCAGGCTTGGTGCTTACACATTATTTGGCAACAAAAGGTATTGAATAAACCCTTCCAGGTCATCAGTTTATAAATAAGATGTGTGTCTATGGAACAAATAATTTATTAAACCCCTCCACAATCTCTCTGCAAGAAGCACATTAAAATCAAATTTACACTTGGCAATACTTACAAGTCGCTCAATGTTCAAACCATTTTTGGTGACAAGAGGAAATCAAGTATATGCATTTGGGGGTATAATTTTATTTGGAAAATGCAGTGTATTGAAATCATGTTGGTTTTATGTCAGATACGATTAAACACAAACTTTACCGGAAAATTGTCTTTTAGATGCAAAAGAAAACATTATTGCAAAAAAATAATTACTGGTTAAATTTATTACGTATCAGTTTCAGGCGACACCATTTGCTTTGAAATACTACATTGATGATAGATGCAACTATATTCAACAATGGATAATATTGATAACATTTCTGCGGTCTCGGATAGAGCCGGAAACGTGTAAGAATGGCATAGTGCCATAGTGGATTACCATTGCATACTCTGTGTCTGTCATGACCTTGTTAGAGGTCAGATTCAGCGGAGCACTTGACCACTTTGTGATGCAGTACATTTGAGAAGATAACTGTGCACCATTAAGAACTGAGATAAAAAATGTGATTTTTATAAAGGTAACAGCAATTAAATATATTTTTTCATACTGTCCCAGGAATACATAGCATTCTTTAAGGATTTATCATGAATGGGATTTTGTACCTCCATTGGAGAGCTTAAGGAAATAGTTAATTGTGCACAGCAGCTATAGCTTTCTATTAATTTCAAATGTGGAAGACATTTTGAAATTTCCTTGGTAATCAATAATTAATTAATATTCAATACTGTTTCTACATACATCAACTGAAGTCATCTTTAATTAGGTATTTTTTGGAGTACTAAATTTTCTCTGTTAGGAAAGATGCCAAATTCATTTACTGCTTCTATTGCTGACTAGTGATTACTTTCAAGTTTGTATTGTCCATTTCATGTAAGTGGGGTAAAATTTTATGTGTGACCAACCTATACATTACATAAAAAGTAAATGTTCTCGTTTGCAAAGTATTGTATCAGTTGATGAACTGCTGCAGGATGTATGTTATTAAGTTGCTGACTCGTTCCACCATTTTCCTTAACCACCATCTCCGCCATTTTCCTTAACCACCATCTAGAATGGAGCGACAAAAATATCATTTATGTTTCTAAGTTTAAGTTTGTTGGTTTCAGGAAATGTGCAAAGTGATAATTTTAATGAATGATTCTGCAAATAAACTATTTAATATCGATGACGAACAAACGTGATTTTAGTGAAGTAATCATGCAAGGATTTCCATAGAAAAACACGTTTTTAAGAGGTTGCGAATTACAAAAAAGTGAGATAGCGTGTGTTGTAAATAATGTATTTCTAAACCGTCACTATAATACTTTTAATCCACGTAGTCTAAAAAAGTCACACGTTCAACTCTTTTGTAGTGTGCAATTAATATTTGTTCATTTGACCTATATTGTAAATCGAATGAGTGTAAGGTTAACTTTGGTCAAAGTGTATGTTTATTGGTGTGTCTGTATGAACAGCGACATATGTATCAAGTTTTGTTTTTTCACTGAAGTTAAAACTTTTGAAGCTATAATAATTTGAATGCAATTTCCATACAAGCAAAAGTTTCCACTGCTCTATCAAAACAATATGCAACTCAAGATGACACACACTCATTAGGTAAGAAATGTCAGATTTGACCCCACTTACATAAAATGGACAACAGTTACATTTAGGGATGGTCCTTTAAAAATAGATTTCTGTGTAAATTGAATTCTACAGAGTCAACATACACTTCACAGAATCTGGATGTATGGTAATGATTTACTTCGATGTTTAATGTAAATGTGGTATTAAGTAAAAGTGGACTGAAAGCAGTGAAGTGTTAACTTGTAATAAATAATTTAAAATATGATACAAAACACATTTTACACATAGGTAATAGTTTATAACATTTACTTTGCCAATATATGTTCAGAAGTCATTCATTATTGCATTTCTTATATGACAAATATTTTTATACTGTTATAAACAGCAATGAACTGATAACCAAATGGTTCTTAACTTAATTATTATCAGAAAGTCCTGTTCATCTGTATTCTTTTTATGGATAATCTTTGAACACAAAATAAAATACCAAATAATTTGCATTAATATTTCGCAAAAGTAACTCTAATTTACTCATAGCTTTAAAAAATAAGAAGTTTATGTATAACACTTTGTTTTGATTTCCATCCTAATATCATAACAACCTAAACTTTGCTAGTCAGTCCACACTAAAGCTCTCAATGTAACTTCCACTCGCACTGGCTTTATCTCAGTGCAGTCATAATTCAATGCGGGTAAATCTCAATACACAGTAACTGCAACTTTCCACTAGAAAAGTCTTGGAATTGTGGTAACATAATGCTGTTACGTTTTCTTATGTTTGATTGGGACTACCTATTTTACATGTTCACGATTTTTTGTAGTGTACAGAAACATGTCTACCTGGTCAGTTTACTGTGATGTCAAATGTCAGAAATAGGGGGTCTCCTGGGCCAAACGCTCACAATTTGAAACAGCATCAAAGAAAGGGAATTGTATTCCAATGTTATGGCTGTAATGAGATTGACCATTGAAAATTTGAATGTTCTAAGGGGGTTCAGAACGGAAGAGGGCAAGTTCATAAACGTTATTTGAGTTATTAAGAATGTTCACTGTTTACAGCACTGACAGCAAGTACTTGTTTAAATGACTGGTATGTGGATTAGAGTGCTACCGCCCACATGACCAGAGAAAAAGAGTGGTTGAAAAATTACAGAAGCAGTGGTGTTAAAACCATTACTGTAGTAAAAAATACCATCCTGCAAGGTGCAGGATATGGGGACTTTGTAGGGCAGTTGAATGAGCAAGGTGACAAAATTAAAATTCATGTTATTTTGTATGTCCCACAGATTTCCTCTAACTTCCCGTCTGCCAGCACAATGGTGCCTAGAGGCATTGTTGTTGTGTTTTATGATTGTGGGTGCAAGATGTATCACAAGGATGATTTTGAGGTACGAGGCTAGATTGAGGCAACAGCAACAAACATTGACGGCTTGTATAGACTGAATGTACTCTCCAAGGTGGTGAATGTGTCAGTGGACAGATCTACGCAGAAACTGTGGCATAAGAGATTGCACACCTTGGCAGAGTGGGATTAGATCAACTCAAGAATGGCATGGTCATAGGTATGAGTTATTCAGATTCGGACACAAATGAAAAACCCTACGTTGCCTCCATAAAGGGGAAGCAAGCAACAAAAACCTTTCAACAAGTGCAGTATTACACGAGCCACAAAGAGGTTGGAGTTCATTTACATAGATGTCTGCGGCCCTTTGCCCAAAGAGTCATTCAGTGGAGCCCAATATGTTCTGACTTTCATTGATGACATAACAAGGAAGACTTTCATCTACTATCGGAAGTTGAAGGACCAGGTGTGTGAGAAGTTGAAGGAATTCAAGAGAATGGTTGAAAATGAAGTAGGTATGAAGCTAAAATGTCTGTGATCTGATAATGGCACTGAATATGTCAACAAAGAACCAGCAAGGTTCCTCATGGACAATGGAATAAAGCACCAGATGACTGTTGAGTACACACCTAAACAAATTGGTGTTGCTGAGATGGCCAATTGCACAATTGTAGAAAAGGCTAAAACCATGATGCAAGAGGCTGGCTTACAACCAAGATAATAGACTGAAGCTGTCAAGTAAGCAGTGAGATGCTCTTTGTTAGATACTGAGCTTACAAAAGGCTATATTCTCATAGACCCAACGTCACCCAAAATAATTCGTAATGCAACAGATGTGGTGTTTATTTAAGAAGCTAAACGTGACTTTGACCGTACAAAACTAAATGGCAATGAGGTAGAAGGTGAGTCACATGCATTACAACTAGGGATGGGCTCATACCACATTTTGCTGATACCAACAATTCTAATTCTCAAATGCTGATAACGCCAATTACAGCGATGCAGATACCAGTTTTGATGAGCATAATCATTATTCCCAATTCCCAATATTTGGAAATGCTTTTTATTACTTAAATTTAAGTATTCAGTTTTGTGAACACTTTAAGCACTTTGTATTAGGTGTCTACAGCATAGAAATTAAATACAACACTAATTTTAATAATAAATTATAAGATAGACTATGTAACTTGGCAAATAAGTCATTTAACAGTCAAGGAAAAACTGTTACCAGACTATACAGCATTCATTACAAACTGAGTTCATTAAAGTCAACCTTCTAAACTTCAGGCAATCAGATGCGGACTTGGATTTTAGATCTGAGAAATCCCATACATAACCTCAACATGCATGTTTGTTTAAACCAACAGCCTAAAGATGAAATTAATAAGAACTAATTGAAATAAATTTAATGTTAAATATTCATTTGAAATTAAGCAAAAAAATAATTTTTATATTAATATTTTTGTTTAGTATTCTTTCGTTGGCCGAGCCATACACAATCCCTTGCTTAAAATAACAACTGATATATTTGCGACAATTTTTGCCAATTGTTACTTGCAGAGTCTTATTCAGACCTTCAATACACCAACCAAAACCGAAGCAGACGGTTTCCAATAAGAATAACTCCTGTCAAAACCTTGAGTATTTGTTTTCACTTTCCATTTTCAATAACAACAGTGTCATAGAATGTGTGATTCGTTTTCATTGCTGCTAACCTATGAGTGCAGTAAATGCATAAGAAGAATAAGAATATATGTTGCTTTCTCATTGTCGCCAACCTAAGAATGCAGTAAAAACAGTAAAACCGTAACAAGAAAATAAAAATAAAAAACTCTTGCCGGATGCCAACAATACAATCGATAGCAGCAGTTATGGATTAACTGCATTGTTTCACATTCATGTAATGTCCAAAAACGAATGATGCACACAATCTTTGGCGAATGCACCAACATGAAATAAGGTAAAATACAAACAACAGGAAAAAATAATTGAAAAACAATTGTTTCAAACATATTTAGGGTTTTGGACAGAATATCTGATTGATGGATGAATAAAATTAATGCTTTATGAGATGTAGCATGCCGGGTTATTTAACATTGTGTTAAATAAATTAGTGCTACTAATCGGTGAATAATAATCTGCAAATAATGTTCAGATGCCATAGATGCCGATGGTCATGGTATTGGCTGGTTAATCGATATCGGTATCGGCCCATCTCTAATTACAACCAATGCTCTCAGATTCTGCAACTCAAGTGGAAGATTCTGGGAACCATCCAAAGGCAGGGTGGAAAGGCTGGCCACTGGAAGAGGATAACCTAATTGAGGTACATGTTGAGCAAAACAAAGGCCTGGAGAGCAGAAGTTGTGAAGCTGAGCAAATTACAGAGCAGAGGTATCCAATCAGAGATAGATGACTGAAAGACTACCCTGGTTTTTTTCTCTAACACACATTCTGCAGTGAATTGCTATGTGACCCAAAAACTGTGGTGGAAGCACTTTCTGGGAAGGACAGAAAGATGTGGGAAAATGCCATGCATAAAAGTATGACCCTTTGCTAGAAAATGAGATCTGGGAACTAGTCATTTGGTCAAACAATGTAAACGTGGTGCAGTGCAAATGGGTCTTTAAGATTAACAGGGGAGCCAATGGTGATCTTCGGAGATTTAAGGCAAGATTGGTAGCAAAGAGATTTACCCAAGAATATGGTGTGGACTATCATGAGACGTTTGCGCCTGTGGTGAGACACTCAACAGTAAGGATGTTGTTTACGTTGGCTTTGGAACTTGAACATTTACCACATTGATGTCATGACCGCTTTCCTGCATGGAAATTTATAAGAATAAATTTTCATGGAACAGCCAGAGGGTTTCATAGCTGATGACCAGAAACAAAAGGTGTGTAGACTGAAGAGGGCAATCTATGGCCTGAAGCAAGCATCTTGGGTATGGAACAGGCAGATTCACAAGATCATGTTGGAGGTAGAGTTGACAAGATCCAAGCACGAACCATGTGTATATCAGAAGGGATAATCATGGCCTTTTACGTTGATGACTGTTTTGTATTTAGCAAAAATGAGGAAGACAAGATGAAACCAGTTCAGGAGCTTGGCAAGGTTCAAGTTAAAGGATCTTGGTGAAGTGGAAGAGTGCCTTGGGATGAAGAGTGCCTTGGGATGAGAGTTGTCAGAAACAAGGAGGCAAGGACAATCAGCCTTGACCAAGGAAAATACACAGAGGACATATTGGAGTATTTTTGCAGGGCAGTGACAATACCCATGGATTCAAGTGGTAAACCATTCAAGCCCACCGATGAAGAAATGATTACATCAAACCAACCGTATTTGCAGTTAATTGGGGTGTATAACCTACCTTACTGTCTGCACCAGACCGGATATTGCCCATACAGTAAGTTTTTTGAGCCAGTTCAATAGCTGTCATGACTCTGAACACTGAACTAAGGCAATGAGGGTATTGAGGTACCTGAAAGGTACTCTGGACTATGCCCTAGTATTCAAGAAGACTGGGGAGACATTATTGCCTACGTGGATGTGGACTAGGCAGGAGATGAATTGGTCCAAAGATCATACACACACTATGTGTTGAAGATGAGTGGTGCTGCACTGAGCTGTGAGTCAAGGAAACAAAGAACAGTATCCCTCTCCAGATCCGAGGCTGAATATCTAACTATGAGTGAGGTGACGAAAGAAGCCATTCATGTGAAGGGTCTCTTGAGTGAAATTTGCAGTAGGAAGAAACGGCCATAACCATTTTTAATGATAGCCAGAGTGCACAGAAATTGCTTTACAACCTAGTGTTCCATAACCATACCAAACATATAGACATAAGACACTACTTCATTAGGGATGCGATAGAGGACAAGCAGATTACAGTAGAATACTTACCAACAGACAAAATGGTTGCAGACATTCTGACAAAACCTTTATCCGGCCCTAAACATGTGCATTGTGTCCATGAGCTGGGGATTAAGGGGATGGTTATGGCATGTGTACAGATGTAGGCCATTAGTTTACATGAGGGTGTTGGAATTATGGTAATCTAACACAATTGTTATGATTTTTTATGTTAGATTGGGATTACCTGTTTTACAGGTTCACTGTTTTTGTAGTGTACTGAAACATGTATACCCGGTCAGTTTACTGTCTTTACTGATGATTATCACCATTATTAAATGAAGTAATAATCTGTCTACAGTTGTTCATTTCTAACAAAAAGAGAAATGGTTTCTGTGTAAAATGAAGCCTGGGGCAAGACCACACCTGTATTTTGTGTGTAACAGATAGAGAAATTTGAAATTATAACACGTTATAAAGGCCTATTCAAAGCAATGGTGCAAAAATAAGATAAAATTTATTACTGAATGCACTGACACACAACTGTCCTCGCATAAACAGACAGAAGATCTCTCAAAGTTTGACATGTATTAAAGGGGTTTGCTATGGGTGCCACTAACTTCACAGCACACATCTAAGACTACAATCCAGTTCATTCAAGATCTGATCCAACTTATCACTGAATACCAATTCCACTACAACAGATATGTGTTGTTTCAGCTCCTTCATTTTCTGTTGTGGCAGTTAGGACATATACAGATCCTTGATGTAACTTCACAAAAAGAAGCCAAAAAGAAGACACAGGGCACTGTATTTGGTCATCATAGATGCCATTGCACCACTGTCAAATCTTCCTTTCCAGGAAGGCTAATTGAATGTCCTAGCTGGATGGTATTCAAGTATTAGTAAACATTGCCAAGGAAATGTGGAGGAGTGAATGCCATCTTGTTAAAAATTATGTTGGAAAAATCATCCTCCAGCTGAGACATAAGCCATTTTTTACAACCAGGTAGACATGACCTATAGTAGACTGCAAAGAAGGGACCATAATTTACAATAGAGGCATTCAGTTTTGCACCGTTACATGTCAATAACCTAGCATTTCCTTCTATTTACAAATAGCTGTTAAGTCTTTTTATTTAATTTTTTGATTGATTTTTTGATTCCTTTGCAAAATAGATGGACACTGAAGTATTAAGTGTTAATGTATATCTCCAAAAAATTTAAATGGTGACACTTAATGAAAACCATGCATAATGAGTAGTTTTTAACAACAGTAAAATGCCACAAAAATTATGAATACAAATAACACAAATATGATTGAAATCTATAGCATCATGCCAGGCCGTAAACACAAATGGCATTTGTCAAGTAATAACAATGGCAGAACTTAGTTGGTGTTACAATAAATAAATTTAAAAAAACATTTTCTGATTGATAACAAGAAGTACCTAGCCTAAGACCCTAGTGGAGCTGATGGTTTATTCTTCTTGTGGTAGATGTAAGTGTGAACACGCAAGCTGTTCTTGTTCTTGACTATCTTGTTACACTGAGAGCACTGGAACGGGCCACGGTCATCACCATGCATATTCTTCACATGAATTAGCATGTTGTATCTGTTGACAAACTGCTTTTGGCAGAATGGACACCACGAGGGGCTCAGGCCACTCCCTGCAAGGGATTGTACACACATTACATACAACCCTAGATTTCAACCGGAAGATCACAAAATAAATACACACTACTACAGCATTACTTCTACTGAATGTGATGCAACCTCTACAACATGCATTTACCAAAACAATCCCGATTCATGGCTTGACAAAATGTAAAATTTTGACCACTGCAACACATGTCGTGCAACTCCACCACTTTCACTATTGTTGATCGATCAACTGTGTACAAAAACTGAGAGCAACATTACTATCCCTGAAAACATCACAGGGCTTTTCTTTTGTGAAACTTGGAGTGTGTAGAGGGGAAAGGTTACCTTTGGTCCTCCCCAGCCACCCACCCAAACTTCTTCCAACTTGAGGTTTCTGGACATACTGTGCTCAGAACTTGTAATTTTTACAATTACCATCTGTTTGCAAGCCATGACCATTGCTAGGAGTAAATTAGTGCACCAAAAAAGGCAAAGGGCAATGGAATAACCCATATTAAATTTTGATGGTGCATGATGATGCCTTAAAATTCAAGAACATAAAGAAAAACAAGCCAGTAAATGGTACGTATATTTTATAAGATTTTTTTGGTCATAAATATGTTAGTGGTACCACTGTACAAGTGTTATTTTTCTTCTGTTGTGCTCTTTTATAACATTTTGGAATCAGGCTGTGTTGTTCTTATTACATTTATTTCAAGTAACACTGCATAACCAACATCCAAAACTTACAAACTTCTATATACTCTCTTGACAAGTATTCAACAAACTGTAGGGTACATGGTTACACCAGTTCTGCTTTTAAAATATTTTAATTAATATTTTAGACATATTGGTTTTAAAATTAAAACTGTCAACATTTCATTCTGACAGGTAAATGTATGTTTCATTTGCTAGCAAATGGCGCTTAAAAGAAGCAGAAACTGCAGTTCTGCCAGTTAATAAGGCTGACACTGATAACTCGTACATCACTTTATTATTTGCTGTTGGATGCTCTCCGTGTTTAATATTTAGCTAAATTTTTTCAGAGTTCTCAAATAATTTCAAAGAACTGAGAAAGTTGGAAATAACTAGGTGTCTATACCTACATAAAAAGTAAATTTATTGTTAGATTAACTGTGTAAATTTCGCTCAAAAAATTTATAAGTGGATGGCAGAAACTAACCCTACAATAACTGTAAAACTACGGTATGGTCTCAACAAAATAAACAAGTGAGTGTCAGCATGTCTCTGAAAGTGTTCTTACACTCCCAAAGTGTTTAAAGATTCCAGTATAACTTTTTCAGCCATTGTAATAACGTGATTTCTTGCCAGCTTGCGAGGGGCAAGAGATGTCAGATTTGAGAAAAACCTAGATGCATGGCTAGATATTACAATGAATACTTAAAAGTTCTGGTAGGGAGCCAGCTCATCTATATCACAGGTGAGCACGTGGACTCTGGCTCTCACTGCAGTAGTTGGTCGACAACTACATGGCATATCCCTCTCGCAGCTTACACTTACGAATAAGGTACAACAAAAGTTTCCAATGCCTTTATATTATATAAGTGAGCACGTGGACTTGCACTCTGGAGTGGGCCAGGACCCGAGACAAAATTAACATTTAAACGAAATAAGACGAGGAACATGCAATTACATATATTGATTTTGGATTACACATACAATCACAAATACAAAGTCCCTTGAATAATAAGCGTATGGCGTACAAGGCCCACCATCGGCCGACACCGCAAAAAGCACTGGTTAATGTGTGGAAAATTAAAGCAGTAAGATCTCCGGGTCTGCGAGTCTACGGAGATGAGATTGCATGCGCGGGGGAGAAACAAAGAGAATTAAACGTTCTGGTTAATAGATACACTTACTATTTCAGCTACTAGTCAGACAAAAATGATGATGTTCCCCCGCAATATGAACGCATACACTCTCCTCGGCCTGCTGAACTAGACCGAGGAGGATGGCGTGGAGGTGCTGTTACCAAATGGAGATCTCCCATCAACTCCGTGAGGGAAAACCAAATTTATATATATATATATATATATATATATATATATATATATATATATATATATATATATATATATACACACACACACACACACACTGAATACATACATAAAAAACAGAAACAAACACAGCAAAACACTCGGAGGAATTAAGGCCTTAATTCCGACACATTATTATTTATTTTAAACATTCCGTGTATCTGTTGCTATGCGTGTCAGGGAAATTGCGATCACTGTAAAATGCCTGAACGGGCTTGCAAAAGAAATGAAAAATCATATTAAAATTACACAAAGCACTGGACATTAACAAAACCCTTCAATTACATTTCAATAAATTAAGACATTAATTAAGTGAAAGCTATAGGAAAAAAAGTTTGAATGCTTGGCATGGCGGCTCCTGGAACTACCAAATTCATTTACAATTTATGTTACACAAAACTGAAAATACAAATATGCCCTTTTAAAATGAAAAGAACACAGCAATTATACTCAAAAATTATATACTGAATTTAGAGCATCTCCAATTGTAGGTCTCTTTTCCTACGCAGGCCACGTGGCCGGGCAAACTTTAATTAATTATAAAACGCATAGCAGAAGCATGCGGGAGATAACAATAGCCCATATTAACTTTAGACTCTGCTTTTGGGGGATCACAACACTCGACCATATTAACCACTTAGGCACTGGCTCTCTCTTGGCGAGGTGAGTCTTTCGAGTCAGGGGACAGATCAATTAACCTGTTCTGCACGAATGGCATCAAGACCCGTGCACTTCTCGTATATCCATACGTGGCTGATTCACAGCGAACAGTATAGGTCTGCCTCTCAAGCAGGGCAGTGAGGGCCACATCAGTAATTAATATAGACATACCTTACAACTTATTACATTATTTCTCTCATTGCAGTGTATACCATAATATAGGTATTATTACAGATGACAACAACCTTGCATACCACAATCACATGATTAGAAATACTACATATACGTACTTACTACACACCATGGCAGATTCCTTCCCTATCCTTGTTTCTCTGAGCAAATTGCTTGGTCTCTTATAACCTTGCTGTCAACAAGACATTACGCTCTACCTAAAAACAAACCAACCAACCAACCAACCAACCAACCAACCAACCAACCAACCAACCAACCAACCAACCAACCAACCAAACAACCTACCTATCTACCTATCTGCCTCCTCAAATTTTTAGGAAAAGCTACGGACCCAGATAATTTTAGATTAGACAGATCTGGCCTTTCTTTGTGCCACAGTTCTGCATGAGTTGAGTAAACAGCAACAGATTGGTTTCTGTTCAGGAAATAAGTTGCAGTGCGTAAAGTCTCTCTTCGTAATTCCTTTTCTAGTCCTGAATCTAAGACAAGTGCTCTAGTTATAAACGTCCTGTTAGGTCTCTCTGCTCGCCCATTTCGCTGTAGAGTTGCTGCAGGTGCACAGTCAGACTTAATGCCCTTTTCTTGACATCAATCAGTGAACTCATTGGCAAACGTATTCACCTTCCATGTCACAACAAATTTTTTGAACAAGCAAATTTCATTTTGACTCAACCTCAGCGACATAGCTTCGAGTGGCATCATAGATATCTGATTTATTTCTGATCAGAAATACCAGTGAAAAATGTAGGTAGTCATCCAAGAAAGCCACAAAATATTTGAAACCCTCTCATATTGTGTCAAGTGGCCCATACACATTGGTATGTACATATTATTTCTAGCAGTCTTGTGGCCCCGTCTCTTGCTTTCCCAAATGGTTTCCTGGTTTGCTTTGATATTAAGCAGGTTTTACACTGGATCTCTCTCTCACTAGTACTGAACTGAATTTTTTCTAGTACAAATGAGCAGCTAGCCAGTTTCTTCATACTTTCAAAATTTAAATACCCCAACTTATTATGCTTACCAATACACCAAACAATTTTAGAAGTCAACTGGAAAAAATGGCTGTTTAGAGTTACAGAATTTTATTCTATTATGCAGTATGTAATTTAGGTTTACAATGCAACAAACTGAAATTTATACAAGAAAAAAAATTTCTTAACAGGAGTGCCTAAAGGACTTATCCCCTTCTCAGTTGGAAACATTTCTCCTCTGCATACACACATACACAGATTGTGAAAATGATAAGTTAAGTTACTCTTTTTCCAGTACCACCATCATCCTACAATGTTCCTGGATTACAGCATCAGAGACGGCTCATCTCCCACCATTTCAGAAAGCAAAATTTGTAGTTAATTTTTCCTAAGCATACTTTAATTCTGTAAATAGAGGCTCAGATGCCAACCAGAAACTTTATAGATGGGAAGTGGAAGAAAGAAAAAACTCAGAATTGTTTACACTTAGCCATGGATTTTGGGGTGGGGTGGGTAGGAGGAGAAGGGATACATAGTGCAGAACCACACAAAAATGCAGCACAAGTTGCTGTGTCCCTTCAAAAAAACTCTTGAAGCTTTGCCATTTTTTCTGTGTATTTCAGTTTGCAATTGACAGATCTCTCACCTTCCTCACTGACCATTTTTTAAATTTTTTCATTACAAACAAAATTCAGGCACAAGCCTGCATGCATTGTTTGTCTATAAGCACAACTTCTGTGATATAAAATATTCATGTATACATGTATAGATATGTATCTTACACTATACACATTTTATAATAATGTGTGTGTCTGATGAGCTTAGTGATGGCTGCGCCATGCTCAGGACGAGTGTCTGCTTAGGTAGGCAGCACAGCCTGCTATCCAGCTGTGTACGACATCATCAGGCAAGCATGGGCCATTGATGATGCATGACATTACATTTCCTGCCTATTGGGCTGGTTTCTATCCACACATGCCCTTACACTACTCTGCTGGTGATACGAAGAGTTAAAGTACATGTGCAGTGCTAATGAGGGTGTTTTGTTGGTTGTTAGCTCAGCCAGAATCCTAGCTGCAATAGTCTTGTCGACATCTGAACATAATAGCAACCTCATTTGTAAGGTAGAGTGTAGGACAGGCATTTGGATGTGGTGACAGATACAGTTAGCTACTTGCTTCAACCAGGTTTTGATAGTGGTGGACTTCACACAGCTGTAAGATGTCACCTGTGGGATGCTCGACTGGTTGTGCCTCAAGGTAGGTTAACAAAGATACTTATTGGCAGGTACTGGTACTGTTGGAACTAGACTTGCAATTCCACAACCCACCATAATGGTGCCCTGCTAATGAACTTGCATACTGATCAGTGCATGTCAGTGAGCTGGTGGTACACATCACAGGGGGTAGGTGAATGGGCATCTGACCCCATCACTTAATGGAGCATGGGGCAGCACGGGGGGAGGGGGTCGAACCTTGCAGGAAGTGCTGGTGTTAATCAGTGAATACCCCTGCAGACTTGCAGCATGTTCTGTGATGAGATTCCTTGAAGCACAACTTGGGATAAACTATTCTAAGGTATTCTTGCCGACCCATATTACCCCTTCTCCTTTTATAGGTTCCAAGGGGAAGGAGACTTAGGTGCATGGGGATGCACTAGGCGATTTACTAATGATTTTATGCATTAATTGTTTTAGAATGGAGATTTGAGTAGTAACAATACACAATTACCTTGGTCCAAGTTAAATTTGCAGATTAATATTCCATTAGTGGAAAACCAATAAACATCTGGGGAATAAAATATAATTAAACATTAGAGTGGAAATGCTATTTATTTCAATGAAATAATTCGACTACAGAGAGATGGCTACTCACAACACAGTGTGCACTTATTAAGACCCTCTCAGCAAGCATAATAACCAAAAAATTAAATTTTATTGTGGCCTTAGGCATTAAATTTTGAGACTATAATATGTATACACTGTGTTTGTTAGTCACATGGAAATCTTTATATAAACAATTGATGAAAGGATGCAAATAAGCTGAAAGGAACTTTCAAGCCCTGCCTTAAAAAGTGCTCATTTTACTGTGAACAGCCTCTATGAAAAGTTACAGAACTTTATTATGGTACGCATTATGCAGACACTCAGTATGCCATCTTGGATAAATTCTGTAATATTTTCAATAACCTAGTGTTTCAGCTCCACACTCAAAGATGTCAACTGCCCTTTGGAATCACTCGTATACAATATTTGCCAAAATTTTAACTTATTTAACAATTTCAATAAATAAATACATACAGCTGAAGTTTATCAGTATAATTCAGCTACATCCAATCTATGGCCATTTTTGATCCCTCTCTAGCTCCTCACAAAAGGATTTAATCATTTTCACCACCTTGGTGGAAAACCTATGTTATTAATTTCTTGGATGAATTTGTTAACCAACAATCCATTCACCGGTTTCATAGCTCTATGAAGATAAATTTGAAGGATTAAAAAAAAAAGCAGTATTAACTGTAAATCACTGCAAGGAGATGTCAACAAAATACTTAAATGGTGTAATGGAAACAGGATATTACTAGACATGAAGAAAATTCTAACAATATATGTTTTAAAGAAAAATAGACCAGACAGGATGTCGTGTTCATACCTGTGTAGGGTTGGCAGCACTGTTGTTGTTTTGTTACAATGAGCAAGGTTAGTTAGTTCCTGGCAGGAAGCTCAGCAAGTACGTAAACAAGCTGCTTGTGTTCTCTCGATGGAGATCACATCGTGAGTCCTAAGCACTAGTGCATCTAGTGGAATTACCGAGGATGCTACACTGATGAAGAGAGATACAAAGTTTGTGCATTGCGCAATATTGAACCATCATACATCAGATCACCACACCATAACATACAATGGTGTTGTTTAATTCATGCGGAGAATTCGTTTCAGTGTGGAATGCCTGGAAAACATACTTGAAACGGTTACAGTATTGTTTCGCAGCAAACAAAGTGACCAACAAGGATGAGAAGAAAGCTATATTTTTCACAGTATGCAGTATCCAGCTGTACAACTTAGCAGCGTTGTTGTGTCTGCCTAAAAGATGGGTGAGTTAGACATAGTGGACATTCTAACAGCGTTAACCAACCACTCTGAACCGAAACCGAGTAAAATTGTTGAGACCTTCAAATTTCAGAAGCACAATCAGCACGAAGGTGAGTCAATTTCCAATAATGTGGCCGAGCTGAGACGTCTGTCGGCACATTGCAATTTCAGTGACTTCAACAGAGTGCTGCAGGATCGGTTAGTATGTGGCATGCATGAAAAGACATTGCAACATGCGATTTTGACCAAAGACAAGCTGTCTTTTCTGGCTGCACTGGCCATGGTGGAAGAAGCTGTGATTCGCAATGTAAGCGATTTGCGAGGTGAAGTGAGAGAGTTGGCAGAAGTAGCAAACCAAGTTAGTGTCTCACGAGCGTGGTCTCACTCCTACGGAAAAACAAAGCGAGACAGGTTCACCATTCCTACACAAACATCCACAGGACCAGCAGCCTTGCTGGCGCTGCAGTGGGTCGCACAGCCCAGAGAAATGCAACCCAACCTCACTCACCAATTTATACCAGTGCAGAAATGTTTAACTGCATGTTTAGACCATTCCCACTGACACAAAGGAGACACTTACTATTCAGCAAACACAAACATGATCTGCATGTAGAAATATTACTTGATAATATGACCATAACTTGCATGATTTTTCATAAATGGTAAGCTTTAGTAATGCAAGACCCTTCATACGTGTCCACACAGTATGAGTAAGAATTCTTATCTCAGGTAGGTAACATAGTAACCTCTTCTTTGAAATTAAATGAGATTTCACTGAATTTACAAACTGTGTATTGAACCACTGTACACAGAACACAGCTCGTTCATATTACATATTACTGGAAATAAAAAAAATTGTCATATGCGTGAATTTAAAACTCTGTTCCAAACATATAATACTGTGTGTATATATTATTTAATACCTTTTAGACAAATTTTGCTAAGGCGTGACCAATATAAAAATTAGTTTTTTTTTAATTCTTGGTTTGGTACTTTATCCTATCATAAATTCATTCTGTCATTGATTGGAAGATACAGAGTCAATTCCCATTGACCCATAGCTATGCCTAGAACATCATATCACTATAACAACCATCCATGGTTATGCATGACACTATCCTTATACAGTTTGGGGATCACATGTGGTATGGTTCCATCTGGTGCCTCTAAATTTCTGCCAGGAATTGAGTGACTTTTAGGATTACCGTAAACTTCCCAAGAAATGAAAGAATAAGGGAAAAAGGAACCTTATTTTTTTGCACATGACAATATTTTATTATAAAATGAAACATGTGAATGCCACACAACCAACTACCATTAACACAGAAAGCAACACAGTGACTACTATAATGACATATTACTTGTTCAGCAATGTGTGAGCTGTGAAGTAATGAATACACAATACATTTTTGAAAGACCAGAAAATACATAACACTAGCACATCAGAGAACATAACGCATACACATCAGAGAACATAACGCATATGAGTAAAACACTTTGATTATTAGTTTGGTCACTTAATATTGCAATTGAAATTTCTACCAAATTCTGTTCTACTGTACAATGGCTATATAGGTGGTCTCAGGAGGAAATGCCATTCAAGGTGTCCAGTGTAACTATAAATTGAATTTACCATACATTTCCAACTTTTTCCTGTGAATTCCAGTACATAAAAAATTATATAATAACCTAACAATTACAATAAAAGTCTTGTAGCTTATCTATAAACATTTTTGTTATACATAAAATTGGTTTCCCGATACAGCATAACACGTCCAATGCTGGCAGACAACACGATTAGGTACTCTTTTACTTTTAAGCGACACTTGGTCAGCGAAAATAATTTCAGCGAAAATCATTTCAAACCAAGCTGCCATAAATGATACAATAGAGATCATAAACATAAACATTTTGTGACTATAAAATCAATAACAAATAGTTCAACTAATTCATGTTTACTTTTGCTGTGGATGCAAATAATTTATACAAGTGTTTTTTATAATGTTACATACTGTATTTCCCATTTTATTATTTTTTATAAACGTAAGTATTTAAAGCTTTCCCTTCTCCACCATCGTCCGACGCAGACAACAGCAACGTCTGCAATGTATTTATCGCCATCTGCTGGAGACAGCCAGTCGGCCTCACTCAGGCTATGGCTCATTGCGCTACATAGCATCATACTATTGTGAAACCAGCTACTTAGTAATTCTCAAAAACCTGCTACTTGAAGCAGCAGACACACAGAGATGGGCTCGTAAATACAAAACATTGTACCAGAAAAAAAGTAAAATTATGAATGTTATCTCTGCTTGAATTAAGAGTATTTGAATGAGATTTTCACTAAAAATTATGCTGCTAAAGCAAATCATTAAATACCAATATTAAAAATAACAATACAAATCTAAAAAAATTAAGAGGGAAGCTGCTTACCACTGCAGTAAATAAAAAAATCACATTATTTTCTGCCATCCTGAAAACAAGCAGTCAGGTGAAAATTGTGGCCTACAGGCAACGTACTTTTCTATTAGTCTATACTACATCCACGTAGTTTAATCGCTTAAGGAAAAGTGTCAATTTTCAACCAAATAAAAATGTTTTAGTTGCCATTCTGCAGCATGAAATCTCACCACTGCGGCAAAATAATATAACTTTACCACCATGACAAGAAAATATGGCCGCTATAGAAAAAAAAAATGGTATTTTACTTGACTAAAATACATTATAGAAATGTTACTGCTCCAACACACACACAAAAAATTTGACCATAAGATCCGTTACATACAATACATAATTCTATATTAAATTCCCTAATAAAACGTGAGAATAGCCACTATGCTTGCAGCACCAGGAATGTTGTACGTAATTTCATAAATAACACAGCTTTAGCTCTCACACATGTGCAATATACTGTGAGAGCTGAAACTGTCCTGAAATTTCGCTTTGGCTGCTGGCTGCGGTACACGAAACTGTAAAATAGCAAGTAAATTTACTTTTCTGATAATGTGTTCATTAAAAATATTTAAGAGCTGTGGACATTTCAGCTTAACCTTGAATTTTAGTAATAAAAGCAAGAAATAAATGCAATTAGTAAAATACTTTTGAAAACTATAATCAAAATCTATTTCACGTTATCGACTTTCCCTTCCTCCATTGTAATTTGAATTTCAAGCATCAAACTCAATGTTTACATTTTCCTGTTGAAGACTTAACTTAAACATTTTGTTAGGCCTATAAAGCAATAATTACATCAACTGTGACAGTAGTGCAAATCTAAGAACTTTATGGTTACTAAGAAAATTATTTTGACAATTATTTTATACTAAAACAACAAAGCCTGAGTACAATTTGGTGCAGTTTGGAACCTATTACTACCTGCAGAATAAAACTTTGGACTGGACTGAACTCTAACTGGAATCAAAATGTAGCAAACACGGAGCAAACATGGACCAAAAGTCATGTTTAAGGTAAATTTTTCATCTGGTTTGACATGCAAACAAGAGCAAAGATAAAATGAACATGGACTGAAAGCTGTGTAGCGACACTTTTTGCAAGTGCGTGAACTAGAGAACAAACAATGCTCAAAAAATATTTGTTTTTGTTCCAGAGTTCTTTTGAAGCCAACATTTTTCTTTTCCACACTCACCAAATCAAAAATCTCTTCTTTCCTACATGGTTTACCATAATGTAATTTTTATATTTGTTTCTGCAACATTATGCTTAAAAAAATTGTACATCCATTTCAATTCAAAAATTTTGCATTTTGTTTTTTTTGTAAATTATTGCCCTTAGCATAGTTTTCTCTCACTCCCAGTTCACTTTAATCAGCAGTGTTTAGAGTGAACTTTCAATTCGGATCCTACACTCCAGTCCACCTTGCTGACCTGAGTGGATTACTCACGCCAGTCCTACTTCAGTTCAGTCCAAGTGTGTTTGCGGTAAAGTTTCCATTGGGATTCTTCAGTTCACTCCAAGTTCAATCCGGAATTAGATGTTACTCTAACTGTGCTGCATGTTTATACATGTCCAAAGATTACCTGGGGGGCTCTGATCAAATTGGCATTTTTGATTTACTAAAAGGTCACGTGACACAAATTAATTGACTGAAACAATGACATATTTAGTATTTAGTATGTAAAGGAACTTACTAAAATATTAAATTACCATAAATAGAAAACATTGTTGAAGAGGTGACTATTAATGGCATTCAAATTGAACATTACTAAATACTAAAATACTACTATAGGCCTACCGTATGGTCAATTCGAACACAATTTCATAGCCCTGTGAAATTGTGTTTCATGTTGTCATTTTACATATAGTTATTACGAAAATATATAACTCATTATGGTGCAAAAGGTAGAGAGAGGGAGGTATTTCTCAACCAACATTGGGCAACGATTTTAAATCAAATCTAAAGTATACACCTACATATCACATCAAATTAATACAATTAATTGCATGGTATGATTAAAATGGAATGCTTCTTCAATTCATCACTATGCTAGTAGTGTAAATTCACCTAAGGAGCCAAATTATGCTATTATGCAACAACAATAATGCACATGCACAAACAACATTATTTGTAAAAACATCTGCAGTATACAACTAGGTCAGCAGAAGTTGTCATGTTCTGGCCATGGCTCGAAGAAGACACACATTCCTACACTCCCTTTTCCCAACCACAAGAAACCAACCCCACCCACCTTTGACCTTCACAGCAGGAGGCCCCAAGGACACCCTTTTATCATTTCCTACTTTCTCTCTGTGTGACCTTGATGCAGTTATTAGTTCTAAAGGTGGTACAGATTCTTTACAGTCAAGTTCCCTTGGTGCCCTTTTTAATGTCGATTTCACTAACCAGAAAAAAATTCCCAAGTTTTAGAAAATGCCCATACATCTTCCTCTTTTCCTGATCGCTGGACGCCTTGTCATTATTCCAGGAGGTGAAAGGAGAGATTATTTTGAGCAAAAAAGTTTATATGCATATGTGTCCCATACTAAATGATTTCCAGCGTAGAGCTAATTTAATGTAAATGTGTCTTAAAATTGGCGGGCAATGCCTTCCGTCCCTCCCAGTCCTCATTATATCACTCTCCTCTGCCATGCAGCATACAATACATCCCTCCCTTCCCATTGCACTGCATGGTTTGATTGTCAGTTATTGGTTATGTGTCTTATGCCAAAGTGATAGTCGCCAGTCTTGAATGTAGAATTGTTTGCTGAAAATGCCATACATTTATTGGCTCTCTGAATACATGGCTTCCACAATGGTAATATGCCTGCTCTTGTTGAAGAATACTGTCTGTGATTTTGATTTCCTACATGTCATGATCCAGATCATACAGTATTTTCTAGAGTGCACGATACATTACATGAAAGTGGTAAGCTCCCCAATGTTCATTTGGCATCAGAATGAGGCCATCAACACAATGTACAGCATGTATAACACATTCTTGGCATTGTTCAGAAGAGCCCTACAACTAGCATGCATAGACTTTCTGCATGGCTTGGTGTTTTACAAACTTATGTATGAATAACACTGCATGATGAGGGCTTGTACCCTTTTCAACCAAAGTCTGTGCAACATCTTGACATAGGGAACAGTGCTATTCACCTCGAATTCTGCCACTGGCAATTATTAAGTGCTGTCTACATTGCTATTTGTAGATGAAACCACATTTATCCATGATGGATCAATAGTAATAGTCATTGAAGGTTGCAAAATAATCCACGTGCTACAGATGAAACAAATTTTCAAGTTTGTTCCTCCATTGCTGTATGGTGTGGTATGATTAAAGACACTTTGATCTGTCCTATTATTTTAGATCACAGAATGACAGACCACAGTTATTTGCAATTGCTGCCGCATACATTACAGGAACAACTAGAGGACTTTTCTTCGGCCACATGGATGGCTATATACTTTCAGCAAACAGGGCTCCTCTGTATTCTAACAGACTTGTAAAGCAACATCTCAACTGTATGTTCCCTAGTTGGTGGATTGTCATGGTGGTTCCATTAACTGGCCACCACAATCTCCAGAACTAACACTGTTTGACTTTTGGGGATTAAATGAAGAATTAACTGTGTAAATGAAAGGTCGTTATACGTGATGAATTATGGATGCTGTTGCCCAACTAAAGGAATGTGTAGATGCACTCTGACAAGTAAGACACAGTGTACTCACGAGAGAAGAACAATGAATAGCAATGGGCATCTCTATGTTGGAAACCCTTTGGATGAGAGAGAGAGAAATAGAGAGAGAACGAAAGAGATAGAAAGTGAGAGGAAGAGAGGGAGAGAGGAAGAGAGAGAGAGACAGAAAGAGATTGGGGAAAAAAGAGAGAGAAAGAGACACACACATGCACACACACAGAGATATGTATGTATATACGAATTTGTTTGCTTACAATGATGTCTCCTTTAACTTCCTGGAATAATGACCTTTTCTCCTGAGACACACTGTAGATAAGCAAAATCACATGTGTACTACACATAATTACAAATTGTTCTGAAAAAGTTCAATAGTAAAATAAATCATTCTAATACAAAAAAATATTACTTTATTTTACAACAAAGTGAGGGGACTTAGGTATTTAAAAATAAAATCTTGTAGGTATATTTCTGCATTATAAAACAGTGACAAAATTTTTTTAAACACTGTTGGTGGAAGCAATTAATGGAACCTCGACGAGTGATTTCGTAAGCTGTCCCTGTTTTTGTATGCGGTGTTGCACAACATGCAGACGAATGGTCCTTTGTCATTGCAATGTGTGTTCCTTATGTGCTTCTGCAAGCCAACCTTGCACCTGTATTTCTTGTGACAATGGATACAGTCAAAAGTCACTCCACTTGAGTGCTGATGACTTAGCCCCATCACTGGAACACAGACAATACAGATGTCAACAATGTTCACTGCCTAAACTCAGTAGCACACACAATAATTCAAGCTTACATAATAGGTATCTTACAAAAAATAAAATGAAAGACAAAAGTATCTATGTTGACTAATGCATACATGTATATATTAATATAAAATCTATACATTACAAGCACACTTTATAAAAATCAACTTCTTCATAATTTTCTTTTTTAATTTTAAGGATACAGCACATAAGATATATTTTTTTAAACAAATAGAATAAGCTTACGTGATCCCTCTCTACCCTCCGGGCTGCAGCAGACAGTTGCACTCTCAGATCATTCGTGCCACCAGACCAGTGCTCCTCAGATGACTCCTTGTTGATATAACACCAAGTGATCCATACAGCTCCTTAAGAGTTGTTCGAGCACAGTTCCAGTCATAAGTGACTTTCTGCATAAAGCTACAATTTCTTGATAACCATTTGTTTTCCTGCGCAAGAGGCAATATCACAACTGTAAGTGCAAAATGTTTTGTTCATCTCCACATCACAGGCCAATGGCCATTTTGTCATGTTGAGTTTACATAATATTGTAACATGCTCGCTACAGTGCATCCCACACGAGCGAGTAGAATTGAAGGACAGCAGTTATACGATAGCGGCTGCAGCAAGTCCAAGGATCATTTTGACTAAACAGGCGAGCGATAGGTCAGTGGCAGCGTATCTGTTACAGAAAGTGATCCAAAATGATAATCCTTTTGCAGTACATGCTGCTGATCCAGGCTGTATTTATTTCTGCATTCAGAAGAATGCTATGGATTACTGACCTCGTTCTTTCAGCGTGACTCAGGGTGTGCTGAAATTTCTTGACGGTCAGGGCGAACAATATAGAAGTGTGACAGGCCTCCGAGCCGAGTTGTTGATGAGTTGGCAGAGTTCTGAGCAATAGGAGATGAGCGGGGAAAGAAGTGACTGCGAGTACCAAGCGAAGTGACTGCGAGTACCAAGCAGTGAAGAGTGCGGCTCGTAGGCTGGACTATTGGCCTAAATGTGCGAGTGAAAGACGTTACAAAGGATGGCAACAGATAGACTGAACAAGTGTTAATGATGAGTATGAGTTAATTGACAGTAACTAAACAAAGACATAAAGAACGATGTTAATTAGAATTGAAATAGATATTAAATATTGCGTTCACTAAGAAATAAAAAGAGTAAGAGTGGAGATAGATATTGCATGCTGTAAATAATAGCTGTGTGAATAAATTAGACATAAAATTTATTTATTTGAGTTTATTTATTAAGACTTCCAACTCTTACAAGTTGAGATACGCCCCTCAGGTGTCCATGTAACAATATTTTGGAAAAAAGATGCTACTTTTTAACATGCAATTTTAGAACAACATAATTAAACCAGTGTTATTAGAGTACAAACGTTTAACTTAAATTCAAATTCTCAATACAAGTTAAATTTAAACCAAATTATCATTCATGAAAATGCTACTACATGAACAAAGCAATCATGTACCTGAAGGGCTAATGACATCAATGAGTAACATTTCAGAATTTTTCAGAACAGTAATTAAAATTAATCAAGTTTTGAAGAGTCATAACTTAATTATGTAGAAAGACTCAAAACATATTTTAAATTAATCATAAACTCTCGAGCAGATAAAACCGGATTTCAAAATGTAATATTTCAATTCAGTTTTATTTTTCTTGTAGCTTTTTGCTGTAACATATAAAATTTTGTTACATGTTTTATTTTTAAGAGTTTTGTATGTCTTTGCAAAATAAGGGTCCAGCACTCAAATAGTTTTAGTGCAATGTGACCATGAACACAACTTACAATTCTACTGTCAGTCACCAATTTGCAGGTGTAAGGATAGGATGGGCTTGGGTGCCACCCCAGGATTTATTTTTGTTTAAATAGTTTGTCATTGTTCAAAATCTTTGCAACCTTGCTTTCGATTTTCAAATTTGAACAGTTCAATACCATTCCCATCAGCTTATTGCCTCAGGGACTCATCATGTACAGTAATTCAGCATCAGTCCAGCAGTCATTAACAACACTCACATAATGCCGAAAGCAAAAAGAGTAGTGCGCCTGTACTGTGTGACATGTGTGTCTAGATACTGTGTGACATGTGTCTAGATACTGTGTAACATATGTGTCTAGATACTGTGTGACATATGTGTCTAGATACTGTGTGACATGTGTCTAGATACTGTGTGACATGTGTCTAGAAAATGGCCCTAAACAATCAATCAAGCACTTTAACCCTTTCGGCTCTCTTATTTGTATGAAGTCACTAATACTGATGTTCAACTTTTTTTTTCCTTTTGGTCTGTAATGTCTTAAATGGAAATTTATTCCCTATTTGCTCACTTTAAAAAAAATGAAATTCAAAACATTGTTACCATTAAATTAATACAAAGTGAAACACCTTCCAAGAGATCAGAAAATCCATGCAGGAATGCCAGATTTAACTGCTGTGGCTGTGAATTCCAGGTTCGACACCATTACTATTCTCGTTAGATGAGAGGCTCAAATAATCTTCACCGACTGAATAAAAAAAAAATCATTATAAATTTACATATTTCTGTTCCTTTATATTTATTTTTTGTTTGATGAAACATGTTTATTCAGTTATTTTTAATATAGGTAAATACAGCAAACTCTTAATGTAGGTTTACCAAAAATGCATGTACCGAAAAATAGTATCTACCACTAATTTTCGGTGGTCTCTGCAAAATTTCTATATAAATAATGATAAAATTACCAGGATTCATATTTTGGTCCCATCACTTAAAGATTTCCCATAATGATAATTTTTAAGCTGGTTGTTTATGCAAATGTCTAATAACTGGATGTGAAATATGCTAAACACGTCACCATTTATTATTACTGTGGTACGGTGCTCTCCATTTCAAAGTTGGCAGTCAAGCACGACATTACTACTTCCCTTGTAGCATGAGCATGATGAGAGGGGAAGGGGTTACCTAGCAGCCAGCTTGGCATCCTGGTGTCCTCTCTCCTTTTCCTGTCTCTCTCTCAGCTGTGCACATTTCTCTCTACGCTTACACGCCTTCAAGAGAGGAAGCTGTTAAATGGCAAAACAAGTTTTGTCCTCTCTCCCCCTCACTCACTCTGCCATGCACGCTAGCTTCCTCACCTTACATGCCTGGTGATAGGGGAATTGGTAGAATATATTAAGCATTAAACAAAACTAATTATGTGATCTCAATTCTTAACAATGCATGGCTAGCCTATCAAACACACCGCACCACAAAGAGGCCAAGTGCTCCATCAATTCTGACCTCTAACAAGGTTACAGCAGTCAGGAGTATGCAAGGTAATCTGATTGTAGAAGTTTGATCAATATTAGCGGTTGTTCAAAATATTTGCACCTATCATCACTGTAATATTTCAAATGGTTTCACCTAAGTGTTATGCAATATATTTTAATGAGGAAATATTTTTGAAAAAATGTTTTCTTTTTTTCCTGCAAAATTGTTTTTAATAATATCTAAAGTAAAATAAACATAAATTTATAACAAAATATTAATTTAACTCAATGGGCAACTTCTTCAGAATAAAATTATATGTGCTCAGAAGCATAAACTAGTCCTCCCCTTGCCACTTAAAAATTATTTAAAGAAATGACTTGTGTTACCAAGAGTAAAGTAAATTTTTAGTAACTGCTTGTAGGGAAATCGGAGGATTTGTATTTTGGCGTGAATAGGCCGCACATTTTTTACAAAAAAAATGACTACAAAATGTGCGGTGAGGCACACTACAAGAAATTAGCATAAAAATTTTTTCCCCAAAACATGTTTAGAAATTTGTCAACATACAGTACATTTTAATGTTTTAACCTTTACATATATAAAACGAAACACACACACACACAACACGCATGTGTGCGTGCACGCGTGTGCGCACACACACACAAAAAAAAAAACAACAACTTGCTTCATGTTTTGTAGGGGATAAATTAAGTCGGAATTTACTATGCTTGTACGGAATTGTGATGACAATATTTACAGGAACACAAAAATTCAGTGTGGCCTATACTTGAAATATAAATTATCCCTAATTTTTCATCAAAAACTTCAGGTGTGGCCTATACATGCCAAAATACTATACTAATTTGTTTCAATAAAAATACATCTTCTGAAAAAACTGATATCCTATAAGGACCTATTCAATACAGTTCGTCGTTGAATAATGCATAAGCAACAAGTTCAAGCACAGCATAACTCATGACAAGCGTTAAGTGTACGGGAAAATCTGAGGTCATGGTTTTGAATAATTAATTATTCAGGACCATGAATAAATAAATTTTAATCACCTTATTTATTTATGTGTATCTCAAAAAAGTTAAATATTATTAATTACTTTAACAACACATTTGCTACATGTGCACTGCATCGTCAACGCAAGTGTAGATTGATGTAGATATTCAGCCTGGATTGCATAAACTTCGGCTGTCCTCTATGATACTTGACAAGAGCTCATTTCCTCCTTTTACAGTTGGCATGGTGCGAGTTAGTTGCCTAGCAACCAGCATCCTCCCATTGCTGACGTTTCCCCTTCTACGTCTCCTCTACCATGAAGGCACTGCCTTGTCGAGAACCCCTCCACGTGCTCTCAGCTGATCGAGTGCACGTGGGACATTCAAAATTCTGCTTGCATTCTGTGTTATATAATTTTCTTTTTCAGAAGGTTTGACAGTTTCGCATTGACTTGCCTTCAGTGTCAGATTACAATAAATTAAATACTGTATTCTGTGATGTTATATTGTTTATTTTGAAATTTTATTCTTTATTTAAACATGTTGATGTGAAATTTTTTTAAATTCCCATTTTTTGTGTTAAACTTTATTCTGAGATAATGTATAGCTCTCATCATACTCAACATGAAGTTTAATAAAGTTAGAAGTTTCATTTTGTCGATGTACATGACAGACCTGCATCTACAGAAATTGTGGATGTTTGAAAATTTTTGAAGCATCCCATGAAAAACTGTAGATATGGAGTTCACTTTATGCCTTCTTTTAAAGTTGTTAAAGGAGCCAGTATTTTTTCAACATTAAGCCTTAATTATTGTAAAAGTACATTCACTCAAATTATAGGTAGTATGTGCAGTCTCTGTAAATGAGTTAAGCTATCAGTTTTTCAAAAGCTAACTGTGATTCATAATGGAGAATGTTAGGCTAACTCACTGCTGGCTGGTCTGGTCTACTATACAAGGGGAAGTCTTTCCACTTCCTGGGTTTCCATGCCACCTCATATGCAGGCTGCAGCCAAGGTTCATGACGTCAAGTGTACTTAGGTATATCAGATTTTCTCCCAGATGTGTCACCTGCTATCCATGCCTCTGCATGGATGCCTGGACTTTGCTGGCTCCTCTCTTCAAGTAGCACACAGCAGTTGCACCATTTCCTTTGTGAAGGATTCATAAAGGTCCCCACATGTCTGAATATGGGAGAATTCCCGTAGCTGAGACACTTGTCTGCTATTGAGGTAGGGTTTATTGGCTAACTAGCATACCACCCTCCTAGTTGTTCTGGGCTGCCATAGGTGCCATTGATTATATAGCAAGTGGGGTGGATAAGCAAATAAAATGAGAAGGGTATTTATTTTTAAAGCTATGGCTGGGAAATTCATGCTCACTTGTGACATGTCTCACTGCCCTTCCCTTGGATAGTGCCATCATCAGAAATGCAGCCCACCAGTGTGACTCATGACAGTACCCTATAGCACTCTTGGATGATCCCTAATATCCCCTTCTCCTAAACTCACCTTATCCTGTTGTCAGGGAATATGGCAGTGAGGCAGGGCACCACCTGTAACTTGGCTGTTCACAAAGGATATTCGCTAGGACAGTAGACACATTACAAAGAGGCATCAGAATGACAGGTGTGGTATTCTGTACGTACTGTTTTTTTTTATCCTGTACTTTTTCTTGGGTAGTGAACAAAAGAGTGATTCAACGATCCCAGTGGTGCAATATGTTTTTGAGGTGTGTATAATCCCACAAACATTCAGTCAAACAAATTCTGGATGGACCTACTCATCAAAGTTAGCAGTATCTCATCTAACCTACATTGCCAATAGTGTAATATGGTGATTTTTCTGACTTTTAAATTGTTATTTACCTCTTGATGCAAGGAAAATGGTAGTTTTGTAAATGGAGATTAATAAAATGGGTGCCACACCACATTTAACGTACAATTGCTGAAATTATGGCTGAACAGTGTACAACAGAGTGGTGTGCTACTCGTGTTATTTTAGGCTATATTTAAATGGAGAGTGGAAACATAAGCACACACTATTGTGCAGTTTATACAAGTTTTGTGTAGTATAGACTATTCATGGTAAAGTGAACACTTTTTGAAGCCCTTTTATTAAAAATAATAGTCAATAAATATATTCTATTGTAGCCTTAGATGTTGCCTTTCAAGTCTGGTGAAATAAATACAGTGTTCATTACTTACATAGTAATAAAAAAAAACTGAATGATAAAAATAAACTGATAGGAAAAAAGTAACCAGAGCCTCAAATTTGCTCACTTTACTGTATAACAGTATCAGGCGTGATGGCATGTAATGAACTACAAGTAATGATTGCATTACTGTTAACTTTCTGAATAATTATTACTTGCAATTATTTACATGTTGGAAAAAGTAATTTGTACTTGTAATCTACTTATGGCGAAAAAGATGTAATTGTTACGTATCAGTGATCATTACTTTTATTTCGCTTTATCTATGAATTTTATTCTAATTTTATTTACATTTCATTCTGATTGATTTACAATCATATATGAAAATAAATTCACTGGTCACAATATTGATACTAATTCATATACAATAGAGAAAGCATTTGCTACAGTTGCCATGGAAACGTGGATCTTAAATCACCTATCGTGGGTTGATTCTGGAGAGTTTGGTCATCAGTGCAAAGTATTTACAAAAAGGATTAGTTTGGAATGCTGTGAATTTATTTTTCACTACTGTTCACACTATGTAATTAATTTCACATACCTCATTGTTTTAAGATGTGCAATGCAATCTATGCATACCTTGTATGCTTTATTTCATTTTACACAGAAAATTCCCGATTTACCGGGAGCGGCTTAACCATGGAACCACCAGTTCAAAGTACTAAAAGAACATACGTATCAGTAATGAAATTACGTACATACTAATGTTTTCTAACATTTCAGATTGTGTGCTTGCATGCTCAAAATACTTTTGCAAGTACCCAAAGGAAACCCACGTTTTTGATATTTAAATGTTATTTGTTTATTTTTTTTATTTCTTAAAAAAACACGCTGTTTGCCATGGAATCATTTTTGTGGAAAATAATATTTATGTCATCCAGTTGCACTTGGTGCCATGGTTAATTTATAAATTCCCCTTGCGTGTACAAACTACTGTAAATCTCACCTTTTTTACGAGTATATGGCAGTTTTAATTGTGAAATACTTAATTATTAGGAATGAAAATGTGCTGTGACAATTTCCCAGAATTCTTAATACTTCCAAGTTTCACATATTATATTCATTGTTAAAAAGTGTGTAAATATAGTACCCAAACACTTTTAATATTAAAATTAATCAGTACTGCATCACTCAACTGCAACCTGGTAATTAACAGCGTGGGTATGAGTTATTAATAGCAGTGTGTGACTGGCAGCAGATGTTTTTAAATATTTGACTGTGAACTGGTGGCTCCACAGTTACGCAGCAACCCGACTAAGCCGCTCCTGGTAAATCGGGAGTTTTCTGTATAAAATACAATGAAGCAGCATACAAGGTAATCTAGGCATTGAAAATCTTAAAAATGCTGTGAAGACATATCTGACACAAAAAATTTAATGCAAATTAGAATTGCTGGAAAAAGTCTAGCAGGCAGCATATTAATGACATGTAAAATGATACCAGATTTTTAGATTCTTTCAGAAACGCAACCTTCCATTCATGTTCTGCATCACATCACAAATACTGTACAGCCTTTCCTTTGTAATTGTAAATGGTAATACCAGTATTTCCTTTTCTCCAAGAAGTGCAAATTTGGTTATTTACGTAGTGACTTCTGACATGCAAAGACAGAAGCGCACTATGATACATTTATTTCACTGCATTTAAAATTCTTGTTCCCTGGATTTTGTCTGTACTCCCCTAATCTCTCTCATACTGTCAATTAGCAGTGCTTGTCCAAATACTACAAAATATTTGGACCATATATCACTGCCAAGCTCATTTCATAATCCTGTTTTATTTGTCCTGTCACTATGCTTGTAGTTTTAAAGCATGTTCATTAACTGTATATACGTTAAAATGATCCAGTTTAGTAAACATTTAAAACTGGTTCTCAAATTTTACACTGTTAGAGCATTACTAACTCTGAATTCAGGAAAACTTTTGTTTCAGCATTCACATATTCAACTTGTAATTTTTTTCTAGCAGAATTACTGTATTTGCAATTGATCAACCAGTGTACACAGGAATTACCAGCACTAAAACTTTAAAACTCTGAAGTGGTAGTTAAGAATTCACACTCTTTAACTTCAATTCTTACACAAAGAAGAAAAAAGAAGAATAAATTGTACTAGAGAACTGAAGATTTGAAAAATTAAATTGGTCCATGCTGGAATGGCATATAGTAAGTATTGCAATGTTCCATCTGGTGACCTTTTGATAGAAATATTTGGTCGGGGTGTCATATGATTGTCTTGTTATGTCCTGTATATTTGAAGTAATTATTTTAAGTGTCTGTGTAAGCATTCTATAGTTTTATGTTGTGCAGTTGTTCTTTCTAATATTTCTAATATAACCCAAATTGACCATTTATCAGTTGCACCCCTTTTTTTCAACACTTAACTTTGCCTGTCTGCCAGTGAGCTTGAGCTGATTTTACAGCAATGAACTCACCACCTTGTAAAGCAAGAAACCTATCTTGGAAAAGAATCAATGCTTAATTTTGGTTGTATAACAGCTTCAAGGATGGTATGCCTACATTTTAACACATTGACAGCACAGTTTTTTTTTCCAATAAGCATTTTATATGCTGGCTTGGAATATATAATTGCTACTTAACGAGTAGCTAGATGTCTAAGAGCTGTTGTAACAAAATTTATATTTAATAACACTAATAAATTCCTTAATTTTTTATTTACATCATTTATTACAGTGATTACACTCAGCATAAACAGCTGCTTTTATACATTTGTCTTGAAGATTTAAAACACACTATACATTATCGATACACAAAACTAGAAAGTGCTGTCAACATACTAGTGTACAAATGTATACTAATTTTAAAGTTTGCTCTCATTTACAGATTATCCACTTTAGTCACATTAACCAAAATTACATAAAATAAATATATCATTCACTTCCAAATAAATATAAAATAAGAGTTACAAATTCTTCTTCAAATAAGACATTTAAAAAACATATGTACTTTGAATTTAATTATTGATTTAAGCTTCTGATGATTATTTCTCATAGTTACAATGATGCAAAAAAACATTTTGTAAATTAAAATTTGAGCATGCAAACACCCAGTCACTAATATTATTCTCATTATGGTACATCAAAAGACCACATTATGGTACTCTAATAAGACCACATTATGGTACAATAATAAGAACAGTAACTCTTTGGCATAGTCTCAACACTTGAGGCCCATTCATTTAAAAATACAACAAATATGTTCACAAGATGGTACGAAACTAACTTTGCAGGTTGAAGACACCATTCAAATGTAGTGCTGATTTCCACAAGAAGTCTAAGTGAAACAAATAAGTATATTTGTATACATGTATTCATGCATGCAAACAACCAAATATTCAATTATATTTGTCTTGAACATAAATGATTTCAACTTCTGCACTCACTGACAACACAAGAAAACACTCATCTACAAGTACATGCATGCATATGGCTACATCAGTTAACCAACGACAAAACAGAGTACAAGTCAGTAATATGTTATTTTAGGTTTTTTCTCATAAAAACTAAGCTTCAAAAAATCTGGAACTGATTCAGTAAAAAATACCAAGACGATGCATTCAATACAATATTGTTAAATATTTGTTATAACTGAAGTGCACACAGTATTTATATTATATACTACACAGTATAATATATCTGACACCTGCAGTTCTGTTCCCTTTGTATATTTCCATGCAAAATGAGCAATTGTACATAAAAATGTATTCATTCTGAACAAAATATAACGATCTTGGCTTCTATATTCTTGTAGAAGCTGATAATTCTCAATCAACATATCAATATACATAACATTTCCACATACATTTTTATCAATCTTTGTACCAACCAGTACAATAAACACAAATATAAATAAAAATCCACCAAAAAGAAAATAATCTTCTATTAAAGAAACATTGTTAACTGTGTATATGTAGCAGGTGTTATAATTTAAATGTTAAAATTTTTGTTTTTACTACATGTTATGAGCCGATGTTGGCAAACACTGTTTACCAGTCAATTAATAGCAATGGCGGCCGAGAGATGTACCACAATATATGTGTTATGTAAACACTGAGGCTTTTACTTAAAACCACCACCTTAGTAAAACAAATTCTAACAGGTTAATGGGGCCAGTGCTTCCGTGAAATGTTTTAACCGTTCGTTGTGAAGAAAATAAGGTGGGAAGTGTTGATGTTCATCGTGAAATGTTACGGAAAGAAGTTGCAGACGCTGAATAAAAACACGATAGCCTCATGAAGTTCTCAAAGAGTCCTGCCAACACTTTCGAATAACAGTGGATTTGGCAACTGGAAATTTCGTGTCAAGTTAGTGCTGGATGAAAAACAACTGCTGGAGACTACATCGTGGAAGACAAAGAGAAATAGGAATTCCTCAAGAAGGATGCCAAGGTGAAATTTGTTATTGTGCAGTGTTTGCCTGATACGTACTTAGACTTGGCAAAAGATGCAAGACGTGCCAAATATATGTTAAAATCACTCAAAGAGGTGTTTGAAAGAAAAAGTGTGTTCAGTCAATTGTATCTGAAGAAAAAATTACTGGCATTGAAGTTCAAGCCAAAACAGAAATTAGAACATTTCCTTTGTTTTGACGGCCTTGTTCGCTATCTGGAAAATGCAGGTGCCAAAATGGATGATACGGACAAGATGTCATCTACTTTTGACAATGGGCGACAACTTCAATACAGTTATAACTGCTATAGAAACCATGAAACAAGACCTAACGATGGAGTTTGTTAAGTGTACGCTTCTGGAAGAGGAAATGAAACGAGAATGTCAAACGTGCCAAGAAACTCCTTCTAGTAACGAAGTATCATTAAAATAACATGCTATGGATGTGGAAAAGTGGGCTATAAAAGGCAAGAATGTTGGCACAATAAACAAAGGACAGGAAAAACAAAAGGGATTGAAAGAAAACCTTTCAAAAGAAATGAAACCCCATGTGGATCAAGAGCCCATCAGGCCGATATTTCAGTCACAGCCTTCAGTTGCAAGGTAATGAGTAAAGACAACATTTTCATTCTGGATTTGGGTGCTACAAATGACCTTGTTGTGGGAAGTTTAGAAGAGTACATGTCAGAGATAAGAATGCTACCTAACAGTGTTATTAAAACCGCAAATGGAGGAGAGATGATAGCTATAAGAGCTGGAAAATTCATGGGTGACTACGGCAGTGAAACCATCAGTTTCGAAGCTTTGACAGTACCAGGCTTGAAAAATAATCTGTTATCAGTAAGCAAATTAACCCAGAAAAATCTGATTATAGTTTTCAGTAAAGAAAAGGTGACAGTTAAAGGGAAAAACGTTTCTGTTGAGTGTGAAAAAGGACATTTCAATTTTTTCTTATTAAAATTAAATCCTGTGACAGAAAACACTAAGCACACTATTGCTTGCCAGGAATTTGGAGAAATTATCACAACAAGTCTTTGGCATAGAAGACTTGGCCACCTGAAAAGACGAAGCCTGCAAGTGCTCAATCTACCATTCAGTGAGGAAAAATGTCTACAGTGCCTTGAAGGTAAAACCAAGAGATTACCTTTCAAGAAAAATGAAAAATCCACTCAGTCCATTAGAGAACTTTTACTATTCAGATGTAAGTGGACCTGTCAAGGCGGCGACCTAAGAAGATGAGCGACATTTCCAAGTGATTGTTGATGACTTTTCTCACTTCAGTACTGTGCATTTGCTGAAAACTAAAAGTGAAGCCGAACAAAATTTGATCAACTTCATCAAGATGGTGAAGACCCAACATGGAGTGAAAAGCAAAAGAATCAGACTTGACAATGGTGGCGAATTCAGCTCAAACTCATTCAAAAATTTCTGTGGTGGTAAAGGCATCATTATTGAGTACACTATCCCATACACTCCTCAACAGAACTCTAAGGCCGAGAGGATTAACCTAATGCTGATGAATAGGTTAGGACAAAGTTTTCAGAGACAGACCTACCCTGCACCCTCTGGGGAGGAGCAGTACGTACATCTGCCTATGAGCTAAATAGATTACCCACAAGTGCCCTGCAAAATAGGACCCCAGCCTCGGTATGGTTTGATGAAAATGACTTGTCCAAACTAAGGATATTTGGCTCAAAGGCTTAATTGCTAAAGTTACCATGAGAAAGCAAACTGGAACCTTGTATGAAATCAATGATAATGGTAGGATATTCAGGTGGTGGATATTGTCTACGGGATCCATTGAAGGACAAGATTGTCATTTCGAGAGATGTCACTTTCAATGAGTCAAAAGTAGGAGTTGGGAATGATAAGGCACATTATGAAGGTATCATCATTGAGGAAGAAAACGAACACTTAAATGGAAAAGATAGTGCAGAAGGAAAAACTGACACAGAAGGGAATGGAATCAAAGAAGTAACCAAACATGGTACACCACAACAGTCCAGCGAAGAAAGCGATAAGGAATTAATTGCCTTTGAAGACCCAGACAAAGAAAAGAACAAAAGGAACAAACCAAATAGAACCATCAAGAAGCCTTCTCATCTACAAGAATATGTATATGGCATACGGCTTATGTGCTGGAGAACCACATAACTCTGAGGATGCTATCAAACTTGGCAATGGATGGAAAGCAACAATAGAAAGTGAAATAAAAGCCCTTGAACTACATCAAATGTGGACACCAAAAGTACTATTTCCAAAAGAAAAGGTAATTGAAACAAAATGGATTTTCAAGACAAAGAAGGATAGCCTAAAGAAGGTAAGACTAGTCACAAAGGGTTTCAAGAAGAGCCAGCAAACAATGTGTACACACCAGTGGCAAGATTACCAACCATTCGTCTTCTGATATGTATTACAGTATTGAGAAAATGGGAAATCTGACAACTCGACATTCCCACAGCCTTCCTGAATAGGTACGTGGATGATGACACATCAAAATTCCTGATGGAGTCAAGAACGAACCAGGTGAAGTGCTCAAGTTGAAGAGAAGTCTGTAAGGTCTGTGCACAGGACCTAGGAAATAGAACGAGAGATTTCACAACGTCATGGAGACTCACGGTATGAAGAGATCAGCCAGTGACTTTTGCCTCTACATTACTGAGAATGTGTGGCTTATCATTTGGGTTGATGACATGCTCATAACAGGAGAGAAAACACAAGTAGAAAATTTGATAAGACTTGAAAGGTGAGTTCAAAGCCAAAGATCTGGGGATCTTGAGTGAGTTTCTAGGAACAATAATTGTAAACGATGGGGATGAAGTAAATATTTCTCAAGAGTAGTTTCATCAACAAAATTCTTTCTAAATTCAACATGATTCTTTGCAAAGGAGTGAACACCCCCATGGTATGTGATTTCCAAGTAGACACTGACGAACCTGTCAATGAAAAACTCATGTTTCAGCAACTAATTGGTTCAATCGTGTATGTTGCAACTGTCAGTAGGCCTGACAATCATATTCAGTCTGCTAAGTAGATATATGAACAAACCTACTGAACAGTTATGGAAAGCTGGGAAAAGAGTTCTCAGATACTTGCAGCAAACCCAGGATTTGTGCCTAACTTTCAAACCTAGTTCTGATGATAATTTAGTCTGTTACAGTGATTTTGATTGGGCAGGGGAGAAGCTTGATAGAAAAAGTGTGAGCAGGTATGTCCTCCTCCATGGGAAAAATACAATTTCGTGGGCATATAGAAAATAAGGAACTGTAGCCTTATCAACAGCAGAAGCAGAATACAATGCTTTTGCTACAGCAGCATGTGATTTAGTCTATTTCTAGGGAGTGCTTCAAAATTTCCAGTCTGCAAAACGCACACCAGTTCTTCTAACAGACAATCAAAATGCCTAAATATTAGTAACCTTGTGTCCCCAAGTGTTTCTTTAACAATCTTAAATTATTTGCATATGTAAGTTAACACCGATGTCATGAAGCACGCCTCACTGCAAATACAAGTAACATCAAGCAGCAGCCCGAGTTTGACCAAGGTAAAGCAAACTGTATTGCTGTGGCTATCTTTGGAGGAGCCCTTCACTTGGAACTCAATAGATCTAGGTATTACGACTGTTTACATGAACTCTATTATATAACCCTTTGGGCTGGTGAACGGCTATAAGGAATTATGTGGTGAGTCACGTGTGGCGTAGCCGTATACCCAGACGTACACGATAAGACTGCAACCTTACCCGGCTTCACCTTACGTACTTTTCATAGCAAGTTTCTTAAAACGGCCTCATGCCGTGTAAGCATCGGAGTGGACAGAAGCAAAAATTAAAAAGGGTGTTCCAAATTTTGGAAGCGGAAATCAATGGTAATCCCACTCCTATCACGTTAGACAGTAATACTTCGTTTGCACTGCCTACTAGAGGCACGAGTAGAATATAATGAAATATCTTCTTATTTTATACTTTGATACTGCTATATTGGGAATCAATTCTTCACCATTACCTGAGGAAATAATTACCAATTCTTCACACTCCCTTCGCACCTCGTCAAGCAGTGAGGGCTTTTTTCCACCGCAACCAGCATTTGTCGCTGTTCCGCAGCCGGCAACCCCAGCACAGCTGCTGGAGGAGAGGAGAGCGTCGCTGCCCTGTTTACCTCAGGTAACCCGTCGGGGAAGTATATTGCCAGCTGTGCCTGACTTTATCCCCATACGTAAATCAACATGACTCACGCTATATACTGGCTTTCAGACGAAGCGGGAATAATCCCCTTAGGTATGATCACCATAGCTTTCGCCACACAATATTCAAAGGCCACCACAACTCGTACATGTATTGTGTATGGCAGAACACTGAAAGTCAAATTACTTGTCGGGGTTACAGTCACCAGGTCACCGCCCACAAAGATCGCCTCAAAGCTTCCGATCACCAACTGAACCTTCCAGAGTTGGGATAAGTAACCTATAGTCAAGTTAGTCAGGGACTTGTCTGTCACCTCCAGGTGACTGCCCCCTAGATTTGTAAATTTGTTTGGTATTCCTTCAGTAACTTACACACTTGTTGGTTTTGAGGTCTAATCCCTCAGCTTCCACCCACAGTGGAGTTGCTTAGTACCAACCCCTTTCGGTACATGGGGTTGGCTCCCCCTGTATCAGGTGGCTTAAAACACTTCAACGTCAGTAATTAATCTTGGAGGCCAAATCCAATCTGACTCGACACTAGTTAATTCAACCATGAATATGAATGAGTCAGGGGCTGAGATTGGCTCATTAGTCAGACAGTGAAGGAATTATAACAGTAAGCCAGGATGTAGAATCAGTGGGTGATCAAAAAGGGGATAAAATGCACCTATATTAGCCACCCCAGATTCTAATAATCAAAATTTAAGTGAGAATGTATAACGCTGGGTTTAAATTACTGAATGTAAATATGAAAACAAAGAGTTTGTTACTGAGTGTAACAAGGTAAACAAAGATATATAAAAGGATAGGAATTCAAGTATTCACAGTTTAGTACTTGAATTCCTATCCTTTTATATATTTTTGGTAGCCTAGCGGCCTACTTGCAATCTAAGGTAAACAAAGAGATTACTGAGTGTAGAACTGAAAGATGTTGTTATAGCTTGTGCCATTGTCAACTTAAATAAATAGTTCATTGTTAACAGTGAAAATGTAAGAAAGATTAGTGAACCAGATGTAAATTTGACCTGATGTTAGTAGACAAGGTTCAGAAGGATAAAATTCAGGTACTCAGTGTACCTACATTAACTGAGGACAGTGGCATATAGTAAGTTTTTTTAAAGGGTAAGCAATTCCAACTAACAAAACTTCTAACTTTGCTTACCCTCCATATGTATTTAAGTTACCATTTTATAATACCTTACATTAGTTATAAAAATGGAAACAAAATTAATGTAATAATAATTAAATTGAATATTATTTTGAGAGATATTACGAATTATAGGAAACTCCCGCTGTCCCAAACACTTCCATCCCACTTTCCAAGGAAAAATGTAGGACTGGAGGACGCAAACATAATGTTTACCCTGCCGAAGGAACGTGGTCGAGCATATGGCGTGTTGTTGCTTGCGAGTTCAATTCTTTGCTCGTTGCTCCAGTTTGTGGAAATAAATACTAGATAGCAGCACTATGCATATACAGTATGGGGGTTACAAAAACTCTGTTTCTCGAATTGGAAATGGAAACTCATAATTAAATGTGTTTAGAGTTACAGTGAAAACTATAAAGGGACAAACATTTCCAGTATGTATAGGGTAAGCATTGCGGTAAGCAAGGAATAAACGCCACTGTCTGAGGGTGAAACATCACGCTCTTGAGAAATTTAAGCAGTTGCTATTATCAGCTGTTGTGTTGCACCATCCCAGGGTATTGCTGAATGTTTACATTTATTGTAGCACTATTGAAAGCACAACAGAAAATTTATGATGTTACGAGTGTGGGAGGTCCCCAAAAATGGAAAGACATGGTTATGTCATAGGTAAACTGTGGTTATGTCATAGGTAAACCGAATATAGAAAATCTTAGAAAAGTGTAAGATTTTTCACTTTTCACAAGTTTTTCTAAAGAAAAGTTATAAAATAAAATAAAAGAAAAAACACAAGGTCAGGAAGGTAGTAATGAAGAGGAAACAAACAAAGAGATGAACAATTAATACATGAGAAAGACAAAATTATGCGAGAAGTGATGAGGAAAAAGACATAAATATAAGGCGAGGAAAAAGTTTGTTACATAAAGAGGCATGAATATGTGTGTTTAGAATAAATGTAAAGGAGAAAAATTGAAATCATGACCACAAGTCTTTTTATTTTTTTTTTTTTTTTTTTTTTTTTTTTTTTTTGCAAGTATATTTTTGTTAGTGCATAGGAATTGGCTATAACATTTTTTTTGTTGCAATATAGTTTTTTATTAGTTGAAGTTATTCTTGTAAATTGAGAGAAATTTACAATCTGCTTCATGAATACACAGTAGACTTGTAATGACTATTTGTAAACTGGAGGCTAACTGATGCAACTTGTGTACATGGAGTACTAACATACGGAGTAAGCCAATATTACTGGGAATGATAAAAACTAGAGATGGGGACCCTCGATACGATGATACCTCAATACTTTATAGTATCGAGTAATGCATGAGAATATCCAAAAGTACTGAATTTTAACACCCATTTTCTCATGCCATAATTATGGTATAAGCATACCATAACGTTTGAAACGAGTACGATAAGTTTGAAAATCAATCATACCATAACTTCTGGAATATGTATTATAATTTTGAAAAGTGTACCATAATTTAAGTACGAATGTACCATATTTTATTCATAGCATAATATTCACACTACTGCGAGCACCTTGAGGAGTTTTAAGGAATCCATACATACCACAATTATTATTTTTGAAAACATTTACTGTTATGGTACATAATTGAGGTACAATAAAAACGGGTTGAGAGTTGTGAGCAAGTGCCGATAGGTGAGAGTGAGCAACTTGATTAGTTATTGTACATCCAATACATATCACAATTATATGCTGCACCAAATTTTTTTATTTAATTCATTTTTATCCCATTAATCACTTTTATGGAATATATTTCAGGTACAATAAAAGCAGGTAGACAGTTATTGTACATCTCACATATACTATAATTATCTGATTGAGTTGCATTATTAAATATTCACAAAAATAAATACTATAATTATCTCCTACACCTGTCGTGTAACAGCCCACATATTCCACAGTCTAGGCCCCAACGGAAGTATCAGATGATTACAATATTTATTTAATGTTTTATTTAATATTTTATTTAATATTTCCTTGAAGTTGCAAAATAAAATAAAAAAACTGTAGAATCGCAAAATAAATGTGTACTGAGCTATCATTTCCCTCAAAGATTGATTACAGCCTTTACTGTGAAAACGTGATTCTATAGAATCAACAGAGACTGTGTTGGTTTATTAGGATTGAGTATCGTGAGAATGTTTTGGTATCGAAACTGGAATAGAGTATCGAGAAAATGTAGTACTGATCCATCCCTAGTAAAAAAATACCAAATACTGAGATTATGATGTTTCTTATGTGAGGAAGCTTGGAAATAAACATCAATGTACCATATATAGTGGGCATAGTACCTTAAAATAATAAATTGTTCTAAACAGGTAAGAAGATATTTTTCAGAAAATGTTCAATGTATTACAAGATTCAGAAGTAACAGTGCAATTGTATATAAACACGTTGCAAATTTTTATGAATGCTACATTCAACTGTGATAAGCTAACAATATAGAATTTGACTTTTTTTACGATCTGAATAAAGTGATGGTGAATAGTAATGGTTTGTGTGTGTCATTATTTAAGCACATATTATTTTCTATAAAGTGAGTTATATAATGCAAAGAGGCACTTTGCAATTGCATTTTGATTCATTCATTGTTTGTGTTTCAGTAAAGAGAAAAATCCTTTTGTATTAGGTGATAAACAGTTGACTTCTTATAAAGAAGTGTATTGAGCAGGACAGATGTGTGCTGATAATATAAGGACACAGCTGTTGCAATATGGTGCAATATAATGAGGATGAAAATGCAGAAATGCAGATGTAACAAGGATCACGGTATGACAATGTAACGAGGTACAAGCATGCCCATGTTGCAAGGGTACCAGAGTCACAGCAGTGTATTCAAGTTATTTTCAGATATGACATCATCATACAATGCCCAGATTGGACAGTTTTTGGTGGTGGAATGAAGCTTTCGGTAGATACTTAGAGTGAACACTGCCATTACTTGCCCACAATTAATAACCATCGCTTCCGAGTCACGGAACAGACGTACAGAGTTAAGAAGTAGCAAGCGAGAAGCAAGCATTGCTCACACCGGCCACATCCACGAATTCTTTCTTTTCAACTTGTGTTTTGAACAACAAACTTCTAGATTCTTTCCACCGGTGTAAGGAGTCATATAGTGCGCTGGGAGAGAATTAAATTTATATCTCCCATTTTCATAAATTTCCTCGCAATTTGAGTGTTTTCAATCCAATGTAAATTGATACTGTGATTCTACCTCAATTTTTGTCCCTGCTTTTGTTAGTTGATTTGGTGCCACTCCTGTAATGGAACTCCATATCGTAGAATAAAATTCAGTTCAACCTTACTTTCAACTCATAATTATTATTTCTTTTTTGGCACATTTTTCATATGAACTTGAGTTTGTAGCATTGCAATATATTATAATGTATATATTCGGGAATTATTTTTATTTGCTGTATTACTGTGGTAAGGATAGTAGTTCATTTAATGTTTAGGAGATTATAGCAATAAGAATTTGTTTTTATTTTGTACCTGTTTATTTTTCCAAATGTAATATTTTATTTGAATGATTGCATCAGTAGCATAAACATCACAGAATGACAGTGCAACTTTTTCAAGGAGTTAGTATGAGAGTCATGTCCGCATGTTGCACCATTTGATGAAACTCAGTGTACTGATGTCACAGTAGGCCGACGTGACAGCCCGTGTGCGCATTGTAATACTTTGATTTCGAGACCCATGCCAGTGTTCACAGGTTATTTTTTAGACACTACATAACTTTGCGAAGCCATGATTGGATCACTACGTTTAATTTATGCAATATTGCAGGCAGTATAAATAGGGTTAGCATGATTTCCTCGTCATCACAAATATCACAGTTTCTTCGTTGCTGTAGTGCGTTCAACAGTTGTCAGCCGAATGACTTTCGGCGAGTGACCATTTCACTCGACCAACAAAGCGCCAGCGACTTTAACCTTCTGTTTTCATTTTGGACATTTTTTATGATGTACTAAATTTATTTTACGTTGGTGCAAGGAGTTGTTAGGGCATCAGGAGGGAAATGTGTTAATACTCTCCCGTCTTCGTAATTATCAAGTCTCGATGTGAAAAGTTTTGTGTTGTGAAGGCTGCTATTCTGTCTCTTGAACTTTTTCTTTTGACTACTGCAACTGTCAATTGTTTTGTTTGTCGATGTTTTGAAGAGACTGCAATAAACTTTCTAGTGAACAATATATTCATTTTTATTCACTTTCTGGTTTTAATCAACAAACTTTGCAGCCTTTTATTAATTCAAAGTCACAAACTTTAACTGAGCTAGACCGAGCTAGTGTTTGCTGCTAACTCCCACGAGTTTTCATACAGAAGAAACATTACAAGTTTCTTGTTCTGAGTTGAGCTACACAAGCTAATGTTTTTGATGAAAGCCATTTGGCTCATCCATAACATTACAATGTCAAGTTTATCATTTCAAAATCATTGAAGTCACCAACACTCAATTCATGATCTCTGATAACACTGTACATCAAAACTTGGAAAATTTTCATTTTTGATTTAAAAATTTTTAATTGAGCACGTTCAAAAGAACATGTGTTATTTAAATTGATCGTTTGTTTATTGATGTTTGCATTTTAAAAAATATCTTTTTTTTTTCTCAAAAGCCTGGTTGTCCAACAGTTTTTCAGGTAATCTTTGGTGACTGGAGCAAATTATTAGAACCATCAATACAGGGAAAACTATGATTTTATTATAGATACAAGGGGAAATTTTTTTAGCATTTTTCACACAGAAATTAAAAAAAGATCACAGAAAATAAATCATAAATGATCACGCAAGAAGGATAAATGGATGTTCCGCAAATGCAAATATCTCTGGACAACACTACAAAGATAAACACAGTTAGAATCGTGCAAAAAACTGGATCACACAACGAAGACAACACAAGCAGAGTAGGTGTCTTACAACAAAATAGTAGCAACATTTTGAGACCTGATATCTGTTCAAAGCATCTAAAGGTGCTTGTACTTCCGAAAAACCTCAAAATAGAATATCAATTTGCAAGTTCTTACTACACTGTTTGCAATCATTTCGCCAAGAACTTAACTAGGCTACAAAGAAAAGAAAGAAATTACCAGATGCCAAATGGATTTACTGAGATGTAGCTCAGACTCACCTAGACTGGCGGGAATAAATAGCGACATATTTCTGATAACTATGAAGATGACCAGAGATATTTTGACGACATCCAACATAACCAAGTTATCAAGTTGACTGTTTTGAGCCAGTGAACAGAATGAAGGAAGAATGGACAACCATGATGCAAGTGAAAAGACAATGTAAATTTGGGCATGAAAACTAAGAACCTGACAATCGAGGACTGTCAAAATAGAAGATGTTTGAAGCTGTGAGTAAAGAGGAAGTGATGGCCCCATAAATCAGAATAAGATTTTGAACTGAACACTCTGTACACTATTCCCTCATATAATCAACAAAAATCCTAATTTTTTCCCCCTGCAGAATTACAGTTACTTGATATGTGCTAACCCTTAAAAACCTGCCCATAAAATATCTGGCATGCCATGTGCCATTAGATGTTGGAGTGCGAATGGAAATGTTGCAACATAGCTGCTATCTGTCTCAAATGTGTTCCTTCCCTTCTCACAGATAATTCGGCACAGCACATACCACAGAGATAAACATTTTACTGCAGTTCTAGTGAAAGGAACTAGCCATTGGTGCTTCTATTGTTGATCAGTGCGCAGATGACCTTTCTCTCTTCACTCTTTGACAAATAATATGTTTCCCTTCTCTTTCTGCTACTTTTTCACCCCTCCCCCAGCTGTAAACTTACCTGACACACTGTCGTATCTGTCTCTCTTCTCTTCCATTCCCTCGGCCCATCAAATTTTCCTAATTCCCTTTCAAGACTGAAGTTGAAGTAAACCACCATGTCTCTACTTCACGAGAATAATGGATTCTTTTTTCAAGGCATCACAGTATATCCTAACACACAATCTCTGCTCTCCTATTGTTGATTATGAGTAAAGTATAATAACTGACAACTGAATCTGTACATCATTGATTTTATATCACCGGTACAGTAAAATCATATCAATGAATCACTAATTTTCACAATTTTTAATGCAGTGTCTGTGGTGTACAATTGTGTTTATGTAATTTTGGTGTGGTAGCCCAGAAATACTTCCACTTCCTGTAATCCTATTGTTATTACGGGCACTAGCGTGAACCTGCCGTTAAACCAACATACTTGCTGAACGCACTGTACATAGACACTGCTGTATTAAGGACAATTTGCAGTACACATCAACAGGGGCCTACAGGAACAAAACAAGCTCTCAGCAGTTTCGCCATGAGGCAGAAAGTAAACCAGGATGAGTTTATAATACAGAATCATTAATAAAAGCAAAGGAAAAGCTGCCTGTCTGCAGCCAGCCACCAAGATGAGATGATGCTGCCCTGGACGCAACGCCATCGTGCACGACCACCGTTTCCATAATGATGACCAGCCTACGGTGACGACTAACAGAAGGTGTGCGTGCAGATATGGACATTAATACTAAATAAATGTGTGGCACTAATCTAATGTAATATCCCTACGTACATTAGAGTAAATATATTTGTATAAAATAGTTGCACACCATATATAACTCTAAATATAGCAGTTTTATACTTTGTATCTTAGGTGTTGTGATTAACTAGCTCCCAATGTAAAATACTAAATGTACGGTTTGTAACTATAAATATAACAAACCGTAACACTATACAACACTTGGGTGTTTGTATGTATCCAACTCAACCGGCAGCAACCTAGTACTTTAACCAACAGAGCCCTTGTTCTACTACTCTTTACTTGTCGCGTTGCAATATATGTGCACAAAAAGTAGCTGTTTGTTATGACAGATGGCTAACCGCCTTCTCTGCCCCTATCACCCCTCTGTATTACGGACAAACTATATTTCTGACTGTGAGTCACTGTATATGCTTACATATGCTATTCTGATTGCTGGAAGGCATGGACAATAAGTTATATATAAGAAATGCTTTAAAATTTATTTTAATCATATTATGTGCACATGGCTATCAACCACTTTTGGTTTCTATGCCCACTTTTGGTGTTTACTTAACCTTTACTGACAGATACATTTATACCCGAAATACAGTAAAAATTATCCTTTAAGCAATTTCAAAGTATGAAAATTTGATTGCTCGATATGTATAATAATTTTACTCTTAGTAAAAACTTATGCACCACGTCATATTTCCAAGGTGTTTTTTTGGTTAATAAGCAGCTTACAATTTTTTTGCTTCTTTGGAAATTTCTTAAAATAGTTTTTACTGAAATATTAAATTCAATAACTGGACCCATGCGCACATTTCTTAAAAGTACCCTTTATGAGAATCGAATCACCAGGTACATAAAATAGACAGCACTAAAAAGTTTAATCCTTGTACTGCATTTTGCCAAGGTAAAGTTGGATGGTGCAGACTGAAACATTCACACAGATGCTCTATGTTGCAAAATGAAATATTTGCACTGGTGCTCTATCAATCCTCGCCTGTTCTTGTAGCAACCATTACATGCCTTGCAATAGAATGGCCCTCGATCATTACCATGCTCGTTCCTCACATGCCTCTGCAATGCTGTTTTCCATCTGTAAAACTTTGTGCAGCTAGGACACTTGAACCGACCTTTGCTGTGCTCCCAAGTAGTATGTGCAGAACCTAAAACACAAAATTAAGTAATTATGCAGCTATATATATTATACACTTCATTCACTGCTCTCAACTATGTTCTGACTAAATGTAACATACTTTTTATTCTACTGTTTGCATGACTGATACTTGAACAAATTACTGTACTTCACGAAGGTATTAAAGAGGAAGAGAAATTTTTTGTATACCGCTATGTCAGAAAATCTCTATAACTTAGCAACTGTTTCATCAATGAAAAACACTATACTATCACATAACTAAAATACGCAAACACAGTCTTGTATGAGCAGCCACTGTTCTACGGACTCAGGTTTGTCCTTATAGATGGGTCCAGGATAATGCCACCTGATAGGCATGTATCCACTATTGTCATTATGAAGCTATCATGTGTGATAGATCCAGCATGACATCAGTATGAGTTCTTGCTTGGTTGAGAAGGAAAAATATAAAAAGCATGCAACCAGAAGTTCCATGATGACAGAGGATCGTTCCTTCCCCCCCATGTGGCCAGCTGTTCTCCTCAGTCACTATTTCTGTAATCCTTTATGAGGGTATATAGATTCACACAGCCGACTCTTGGTCGTTCGCGAAGATGACGCTTGCAGAGATGACACATCCCTCGGATTGTGTGATTGTGTTACACTGTTAAGCTTTGTTCACGTTTCTAGCTCTTGTCAGGGATTGCATTAATGGGAAAGTATAGTATACAGTATTATCTCTGGCAGCTTTAATTAAGTTAAGTACCCATCACTGGCAGCAATGAAGCTTTCTGCCGTAGTTAAAATGAAGGCATCGTTAGTTTTGTAGAGTTGGTTTAGGTGGCACCTACCCTGTTTTATAACTGTAATAAAAGTTCTAACCAGAAAGGATGGGGATAAAGGGCCATTTCCAATCCAACCGATCTTTACTAGAGTACATGGGAAACAGTGTAAGAATATCAGAGAATACAGGGAAATATCCACACTATCAGGATTTTCTGCACCATTATGAAAACCTTAAGTGGTTCCACTTGATAAATCATGACTTTTCTACAGTGGCCTTTTGACGCAAGGTCACATGACAAAAGGACTAGCCCTTGCAGCTCTCTACTGATAGCTTGTGGAGCACCCTGCTAACCTAAGTGTTCATAAGTTTTGTTGGATAAGTGTGTTATCCCAAGGGCAGGCCCTTCTAACTGCTGGTTGATGCAGCAGACTGTACGAAGTAGGACCCCCCTGGAAAAAAGGTATCAGGGTTTTAGAAGTTGAAAATGGCTTGTTTTAGGGTAAACTCTTTCCTTAATGGCAAACTGGGTTATCACTCGCATAGGCAATATCCATTGTTCATATCTTCATAATACACAGCTTATGAGATATGCTAAGCACTTGAAACAATTGGTTGGCCCACCCAAACAGACTACCCCACCTTGTGTCCTGGAGCCAGATTAAGGACAAAAAGGATTGAGGCTATGGTCAGGGAACCCAGGCATACATTCTCTCCAAGGTCTTTGACAACTTCTTTAACTTAGAAATGATCTGAAACAGTCACTAGAGAAGAATTAGAAATGATCTGAAACAGTCCCCAGGGAAGAATTTAGAGACACCACCACCAAGCGACATGTTGGCAACGGCCGATAAGAAATAGTTAACAGTTACAATATTTTTTAACCTCGTTTTTATATGTACTATTTGTAAATTAAACGTTGCGAAATGATATATTTGAATTGTTAGGTAGCACTGACGGAAACACATTTTATTGCCGCAGTAAAAAATATTAGCGGAAATTACTGTGCGTTGGCTCGCTTTACTGACACTGTGTTTTTTTCCGCCCGGAAGAAAAGTTTAAGCGAAGCGGACCATTTCACTCTCTCTCGTTCTTTCTCTCGGGAAGTTCGTACCACCTGTGTAGCAGGAAAAGTATAAAGTTATTTCTAATTTCAGCACATGTTATACTAATTACAGCAACAATAATGATGTTTGAAATTGTAATTTACAACTGAAATGAGATTTTATTGTTTAAATACCTATTATATGTTATTTAGATGTGATGCGATGGCATGATGCCTACAAATCCAGCAGGTTGGCAGTCGTGGTTTGAAAAGGAGAATCTAAAATCACGCGCTTGTCCCAACCCAACATGGTGGGCGATTATACCCATTGCCTTACGACTGGCAGTGATGTGGCGACGTGTCAATGACACTGCGTATTTCTGAACGAAGCGTCAAGTTCGTACTCATGTTTTTTAAACATCCTAGCAAGTTACAATGTTGTGATAGAAATGTGTTGTGTTGTGATCGCTGTGTTTGAAAGGGCATGGTGGCTACGTTGTAATTGTTCCAAGAAGGCCAGGTGTTTGTGTGGATTTCAAATATGTGCAAAATGTATACATTTTAACCATGAAATGATGTTATGACGAAGTTACTTATTGAAATTCACGTCTGTTCATCACAACATTGTACCTTTGCACTAGATGTTTGAAACACAGTTGTGTAACGAGTTTATGTTTCTGTGATTTCAATATCTGCCACGATCCCCTCAAAATACTAAGCCCAACCAGATAAATTAAAATAAATAATACAATAAACCTACAAACCTGTAAGTACCAATGCATGTATACATTAGCGGAATAAACATTACAGTAGGCTTATATGTTTGCATGTTCACCACTATCTTTTACGTTTGTCGATGCTACAAAAAATAAATACGCGACACGAGTTGCGTGCTTAAATTTACTGTCCCCCTTTATTTTAATTTTTATTCCAAATAAGGCAGTCCTTTTAACAAAATAACCCAACACATATTAATAACAACAGGTTAAATACTACTGTTGTTTCTGCCACAGTTGTAACACACACTTGTGGCAAAATGTTAATGTGTATTATGTGTAACGTGCTATATCGTGTGTAACAAATAGTTATAGAGCCGACCTGAATATTGTTATAGACCTAAATTGTGAACATTCGTAGGAAATATGACGGCATTCTTTGTACCGCAACCAACGCATTTGACAGTTATAAAAGTAGACGTCACATAGCAGTGTTTATGTTAACATGTAGTGGAAGGATACGTAATCAATAACCAAAAGTAGATATTTAGCAGGGCTTCAGAAAAGGCCGAAGTTATTGTGAATCAACTATAACTAGAGAAGTGCACACATTTACAAATGAGCTGCTACATAACAAGCACTGTATGCCATGATGAGGCTATCTGGACGTGTGCCATCCCGGCCCTTGGAAGTTTAAATATAGTTTCTGCGAAAATTTTCTGCCAATCACCCCCACCCCCCTTAGCATGACTCAGGGTATGAAGAACCTTCTGGACCAGACCCACTGAGCTATAAGCCATGGTGTGCCTCTGTGTTGGGAGTTTTCGGAGTCTGGACAGCCACTGGCACCAGGCGTGTGGTGCCATTAGAGAAACAAGCAATGACAGTGACCAGCGGAAATATTGTAAAGTAGGACTAGATGTGTGAGTGACATACATTTGAAATGATGATAATGTATGGCAATAGACATTTTGATTGTATATACGTGTAAATAATAAGTGAGGATTAAGTGACTTTAGCTAGTATATAGCAAGTGGTGATAACCTTTATTACAACTGAGACTGACTTTAAATATTATGCTCACTGATAGTATAATAAGTGAAATTGTAGAGATATGTAGTTTAATATTGTAAATAATAGTTGTGTGCAGTTTTATATCATTGTAAATAAATCAATAAATTAAATTTAGTCATTTTTTTTAATATTAAGACTATCACTCACAAACTCTGATAAACCCCTGGTGACTTTTAACAATTACATATACAGTATTTACATTTATTTACATACATATATATAATTTTTTTAACAATTCATAATGCACAGAGATGCTAAATATTGTGTGGTTCAGCAACATAAATAGCATCAAAAGATAGTTGCACTGCATTTCATTAGACAATTTAAGTTGAAGATAAAGTTTAGCTTCAATAATGTGACTATATATATAAAGTCTGTAACATAACCTGTTATAGTGAACACACAATATATCCCAAGTAAACCATAAACCTAATTGGAAAATATTACTCTTTTACCATCAAATGTGTGAAAATTATAGACTGAAAATAACGTGAAAGCCATACTAGAATTAATTATGTATAACTATAATGAAATCTCCTACATGCTTGTGCATGTGTAAACATGGGGCACACACACAAATACACACACATGAATTAAATATACACCAAATGCAGCAAAAAGAAAGTATGATTACACATACATAACAATAATAATAGTGGCAGCCGAACCAGAAAGATGTATATGGGCATTATGTATATGAATAACATAAAAACTATTTTGGCAGAAATGAGGTCCTTATGATGTAAACCTGCTTGTCAGAATACAGTTACAAAACACAAGAGATTGAGTAGCAGAAACATTTCAAGGATCTTAAATTGATTTACCTAGTAAATAATGTTGACACTTATAATAAATGATAACATTGATTCACATCAATAATACATAACTTAATCCATGCTTGATTATACAACCTACATCATAGCAACGGAAGTGTCATAAACTGATGTAAATACAATATCATCACAGTTTATGACACTCATATTGATCTGACCATAAACCATGTTCGATCACACTTCCAACACTCCCCCTTGGGCAAACATTTCTTTGAAGAGTATTCAATTTTACTACTGTTCCTTACACACCTGTACCTGTACTTCTATATATTGCACTGTCAAAGTATCATAAAATCATACATACATAGGAAATGTGAAGCAAAAAAAAAAACCACATCCACACACACCTGTACAACAAAATTAACAATTCAGCACTGTATGTGCTTAGCCATGAGGGGAAGAAAAAAAAAACACCCCCCCCCTCCCCCCCAGGAAAATTTATGTACATTACAATAAGCTAAACAATGTGGTGAACTATTCATGGTTTAATTGGCTTGTACTCAACATCTACAGTTTTACTCTTGACAGCTGAGCTCAGAAAATGATGTTTTATGCCTATGTGCTTAGACCGTTACTGGAATATTTTTTTTGTTAGGTGTCCAGCACCAATATTATCACAAAAAATTACAGTTGGTTCACAAAAGGTCTGTGATCAATTTCTCTGTTATGTGACCTTAACCAAAGGGTTTCTTGTATTGTAAAAGACAAGACAATGTATTCTGATTCTACTGTGGACAAACTACTATTGTTTGCTTTCTACTGTACCAAGAAATCAGCCCACCTATCACGTTGAAACAACTCCCTTCTGTTATTTGTCTCGTCACCCCAGTCTGCATCACTATAGCATTCTGATTGCTCATTCCCATCTTTAGAGAACTGTAGTTTTAGGCTTCCCTTTACATATATAAAAATCCACTTTAAAGCCAACACATGATTAATTTTAGGATTTCTGTTGAACTTACTTACAGTGCAGACTGCAAAGCAATGTCAGGCCTACTTATCTGGCTCAGGTAGAGAAGACTTGCTAAAGCTTAAATGTAGGTAAGACTGATTAATGGAGAGAGTTACATTACTTGAACCTTGATTTATGTGCCTTTCCAAGGTTTTTGGTGCAAAATTTTGATCTTAGCTCCTCCTTCATCATGCAACTTATTTAATCCTTATTGGTAAAAATTAGCAGGTCATCAATATACACTGCAATAATGATCTTGTAGTTGCCATTTCTTTGGAAGTATATACAGAGGACAGAACTTGACTGAGTTAGCTTTAGCCCAATGAGAACTTAAAGCAGTCTTCTGTTCCAACAACGGCCACTTTGCACAAGTCCATATATGGTCTATTTGAGGCTCCAAGCTGATCTGTTGCGCTTGTGCTACGACTTCATTTCTGAAGTGGAACTAACATAAATATTTTTATCTAGGTTTCCCTGTAGGTATGCAGTGGTGATATCAATATGAGAGATGTTAAGATCTTTCACTGCTAGCGCAAACAAATATCATGGTGATGAATATTTTATAACAGGTGAGAAGATCTCTTGATAGTCTTTGCCTTATTTTGAGAACATCCCTAGACTATTTTTGGTTTGTATCTTTCAGAATTGTCTTCAACTTTCTTAACTTGGAAGACCCATTTCACATGTCGTGGTCTGTTGCCTGGTGGAAATTCTGACCATTCAAAAGTTTGATTTATTTTAAAGGAATTTTATTTCTTCCTCAATCGCACTTTGCCCCTTGGATGCATTTGGACCACCCATAGCATCTTTCACCATCAGACATTCATCACAGTTTCCTAAGGTGAAGTTAGATATCAAATCTGGCAATATTACAGGTTTTGACACATGTAATGATTTTCTGATGGGTTTTGTGGTGACTCCTCATCAGCCATACTAAAATTCAATCTGCTGTCCAGAATATCTTCATCTGGAGTCTCTAATCCAAAAAATGGTGCAGGTTCATCCTCACTGAGTGGTTTATCTGGTGTACTTTTTAGAAATTTTTCATTCAACTGACTGTTTGGAAGAGATAATTCTGAAGATTTGTTGTAGGTGCAAATATTCTTTATTTAAAAAAAAAATACATCACTGCTGATATTAACTTACTGTTTATTGGGTCAATAAGATGGTATCCCTTAATGTTAGGTATCTGAAATAACCAACAAAAATAAGTTACTTTAATTTTGGGTGCCACTTTTTATGTCTCTCATTTGGCACCTGTGCCATTGCTCAGAAACCAAAAATTTTTAGGTAGCCAAGGTCGGGTTTTGATCCATTCCAAGCTTCATATAGTGTCCAATCCTGTACAGCTTTAGTCAGTGACTGTTGCAGTAGACAGTTATGGCGACAGCTTCTGCCCAGTATTATTAGGTAACCCAGCATCCAGTATCATGCTTTTTGCCCTTTCCACAATGGACCTGTTGGCATGCTCAGCTATACTGTTCTGCTGTGGTGTATGCCTCACTGTTGGTTAATGTTGAACATCCAGTCTGGTTAGCTGTGTCTTCAGATATCTGCTGATGTATTCACCACCACCCTCAGTACGAAGGATTTTCATCTTCTTCCCTGTTTGCTCTTCTACTATGGCAATAAATTCCAAGATTAACTTGGGTACCTCACTCTTTTCTTCCAAACAATAGATGTGTGTGTATCTTGACATGCCATCTATCAGTGTCAGAAAATACCTGTTACCACCAATTTAAAGCTCCTCCATTAGTTCACAGAAATCGAAACATACAAGACCTAATAATTCTACTCTGGTTTTACTTGGTTTGAAGCTATGTCATGTTTTCCTAGTAAGCATGGTATAGGGAAATATATGGTACCACTGACACCTGCTAACATTAATTTCAACTTGTTCATACTGGTTTGATTGAGATGATCCAGTCTGCAAAGCCAGAGATATTTTTTCCTTCCTCTATAAAGTACTGGATTGGCATTTGTTTTATCTGAAGTAGTACTTGTAGCATTCAGCCTGTAAATGTCACTACTTTATGAAGCAGTGGCAATAATCTCACGATCACTGTTGATGTTGCCTCCATCCTTTGTAAATAACACTGCGTAACCTTTATTGGTTACCTGACACAGAGATATAAGGTTAGTGGAAAGTCCAGAAATGTAGTGACTGTTATAAGCAGTTACCTTTTCAACATTATTGTCCACAACTATGTCAATATCTACAACAGCTGAGAGCCACTGGCAGTTGTTATTTTGAGATCAGTGTCTGGTGATACACTTTTCGAATGAAAATCACTTGTGAAAAAATTAGCAGATGCATATAAGCATAGATACTAATTCCCTTGATCATCTCATGTTCTCCAAGAAGAAGAAGAAGAAGAAGAAGAAGAAGAAGAAGAAGAAGAAAGGCAGGCAAGAAGTACATTACATTTCTTAAAATTTTCAAATTATTTATGTTTGTTTGAAGTGAGACAGTTTGATACAAAATTAACAAGTTTATTACAAGCAAAACACCGAACATGCTTTTTGTAACTTTTGTGCCCATTAAATACACCTTGGAAATACAAAGCTGCCTCATCTTCCAATGATATTTGTTGGTAGGTAATTTCACATCCTGAAGTAATTTGGTTTTAATTGAATTGCCAGTAACTGCAATGTATGAACTTTCTAATCCCATAATCATGGGCTTGTCAGTTGCTAGAAGTCCAGCCAGTAAAAATGTGCATACCCACTTTTCTCCTACTTTATATCTAAGCTCATTTAGGTGTTAGGAAGTTGAAATACCAGTATTTAAATTCACTATCTATCAAAAAGTAATTGGGCACATGTCCACAATATTTGCTCGATGGTTGTCACCCCATTAGAATCTCGTAAGGACACACCTTGCGGCTATAACAGCAGCCACCCTGTCTGGCATGCTCTCTACAAGTGTTTGCATAACATCCACGGGGATTCATCACCATTCCTCTTGCAACCATTCCACGAGTTGAGCAATGGATTTTGGTTGCACCTGACGAGCCCTCACCAGGTGATCCAATTTGTCCCAAAGATGTTCTATAGGGGTTGAGGTCAGTGCTCTGGGCAGACCAGTCCAATCGGCGAACATTGTTGTCGGCGTACCACTGCATAGTAGCCCTTGAAACATGGTACCTGGCATTGCCATCCTGGAAGTAACACGGGTCCAGTCCATAAAAATGCCACAATGTTGGAGCATTTCATTATCCAGAATGTTATAATAGGCCTCTGTGTTCATGCTACCACGGACAAACACCAGCGGTCCTACGCTGAAGGCAGTGAAATACAAGTCAACTGACGTATTGAATTACTTACCTCCACGGGTGCCCAATTACTTTTTGGTAGATAGTGTATTATTCAACAGACTCATAACTTATAATTGTGTTGAAATTAGCTATCTCAATAGACCTACGTTCCTCGTCAGCCCCGAGTTCAAAAGACTTTTGAAGGTGTTTTCCAAGGCTTCTTTTGCAGATGAAATCTCAATGTGTGGATATACAATAGGATCAACTAATAAGATGATATTCGCTTGTGCTTTGCTATCTTTGTCCTCCACATTTTGTGTTCTATCAAAATATCGGCTCAAAGGCCTTCATATTCTAAATATGCTCAGAAGAAAATTTCCATGAGGGTGTTCTAATGTGTGCCAAATTGGCCAACTGACCTTCACCTGACAAAAAATTAAACTAAAATAGTGTAAGTTAAAAAAAAACCTAAAATTAAGTTTAAGATTGCTATTGGCAAGCTTCTCATTTGTGATACTCGTCACTCTCTCTATTCATTTGCCAAATCCCCACTCGCTCTACACATCAAATTGCTTCCTTTCTTCACTCTTCTCCTTGACATTATTTTAAAGAATTCTTCAACTTTTTTTTACTGTGAAATGGCTTACTGTACTACTGGGTGATTAAACATTTGGTCTACTATATCCAGAAATAACGGAAAGAGTACTACACTACCAAAGTATGGTAACCAAAAACACTATATTTCCTAAGAATAGCTTTAAGATTATTTCTATCAACTGTAATTTGAATACATATTCCTTTAGGATAGGAAATGATAATGACATACTAAATCTCTATAAAACTTGTTTATGAGGAATGCAAAACAAATCAAACACATATAAAACATAGACATTTCACAACACAGTATTAAATTTTTAAAAGACATTGCGAATGACACTTAACACTGAAAACTTGTAAAACATCAGAAAACATTCCAATCTTGATACAAACATTTTTCAATAGTTGAAATTTTACTACTTGTGAGACTGAGATACCATCATGACGGGAAAGAATGAATGAATATATATATATATATATATATATATATATATATATATATATATATATATATATATATATATATATATATATATATATATATATATATATATATATATAAAAATTCATTCGTTCTTATAATCTTAAAATTGCGAGATTGTAATTCGTTCTTATAATCTTCAAATGATGGAGAGCCACCAACTTACCAAATTTTATTGCATCAGTTTATATAAATTTTTGGAACTGTAATCTGTTAATAGTGCAATAGTTCAACATGGTGGTACATGATCATTTGTTGTTGCATGGGGTTCAAATAATCACAAAAAAAAGTGAGAAAGGGATAGGTGACAGTGCCTGAATGAAAGAGTGGAATAGCGTGTCTGCTAAAAAAAAGTGCAGGAAAATAATACTTCTGGAATACTGAAATGTTAAAGTAAGCATTACAATACTTTTCAAACAGAAAAAATGGCATCAAAAAAAGTGAATTCAAATTACTTTACACCAATGATGAAATTTGCTCTCTTTTATAGATGTTCGCTGTTTTACAATATAGTTTCGGTGTTTGATCACAATTAGGAGAGAACATTTAAAACGAAAATGGGTTGTATCAGGATGTGAACAAATCCTTCATAACTTTTGCCACTCCTCGCCCTTGATGTCCAACATAACTAGAGCAGTGCCGATTTGCATTGAATTCTGCTGATTTTGCTGATGTTGACCAAATCGCACTTCTGTCAATGTGTGAACTGCAGGTTTTTTACTGCAGATTTAACAAATACAAAATGTTGCAGGGTAGCTATGAGTTATTTTTTAGTATATACAATAGATACACCTTGCCCTTGTGGAAACTGAACATTTTCCATGTAATGAAACACTTTTACCATCAGAATATGTATCTGGGAAATGACAGCATCAGCGAAAAATGATGGTTAACTCCCACCGGTTTTTTTTCCAAACAAAATTTGTAGTTTTTGTGAGAGAAAATGCTTGCCTAGCAATTAGCTAAGTGTCATCTTCTTCCCCTTTCAAAACTGGTGGGAGGATGAGTTGTTGTCTAGCCACCAGCATGGCATCCATGCATTCTCCCTTTCTTGGATGCCCGGTGAGAGACAGATAGCTGCCATGCCGGGTCAAATTTGCACTCTTTGTGAGGGGAGGCAAAACACTTTGGTTATCCTCAGCCACCTTTGGCTGCAAATTGTCTCGGCCAAAAACACTTCAATTCTCATCTGCCCTCCCCCCTACCCTGCTTTTTGAATGGGAGACTGACAGAATCACACCTCCACCAATTTGTTTGTGTAGGGGCATTAGACATAGAGTGCAATCATCTGGCTCAGCTGAAGTACTGAAAAGATCACAAATTTTAAGTGATAAAAATGTTTTACTCTTTTGTGTACTTAGAAATTATAGGGCAACCATCACACAAGGTAATAGTTTTTGAACTAAACGTTAAATTTTTTTTTGCATGAATGTTGAGAGTTCTGAACTAACGTGAAAATCACCAATGAAGATAATCATTTTTTCTCTCTGTCACAAGATTCCAGGTTCTAACAAATAAAACACGAAATTAAAGGCACAGTTCACCAAAGAATTAAGTTTGTATTGGAGGATAGGGAAAAGTTAAACACTAATAATTATGTCCGTTTGATGGAAATGTAACACAGCAGTCATGAGATATAGCCTAATACCATGGTGCAGGCATGTGTGATGTCACAGGAGCCAGAATTTCCATTGGCAGCTCCGTACTGCCTAAAGACTGTGACTGGTTATGCCAGTGCATCTGATGGATCGCAGTGAAAAGTCATATGGTGGTGTTTGTATCGATCAATTGAGTGTACTTTGTTTCTTCATCTTTCTTGGAATTCTCATTTCCTTTTTTAACGTTATTTTAACAAGCCTATATAATTTTTTTTTGCCAGAAATTGCTTAATATGTATGAATGTAAAGAAAAAAATGATAACTGTGAAGAAGACTTAATGCTTTACGAGTATATTCTAGAATATGCCATTATAAGACTGGTCACAGGTTACTAACAGTCTAAAAATTCTTATCTGTTCTGCATGGAAATATTTAGCAAGTTGTAAATAACCCCCTCACCCCACAAGTTATTTTAATACTGTAGTGTTTGTGTCGGTAGGTTTCCGACACATGAGACAGCAACTTTGTCTCTTCTTCTTTCAATGGAAAACTAAATTCACTAAGCAGAGACAAAAACATCACCCCCCCACCGGTCAGGTGGTAAAACTGACGTAGAAATATGTAGGGTTTATGAAAGTTTGGTACACCTTTTTTTGTTGATTTCAGATATATGTGGGGCTTATGATAGTCTTTTATAAAAATGCCTATAAAAACTGTATAAAATTCTTTAAAATACATTACCACAATGGTTATACAAATTTGAACAATTGTACAAAAGAAGAAAACCCCTAATGATTACATATTACAAATCCCCTGAGTATTACATTATAAATTCATTACAGGGTCACCTCTTTAAAAAATTAAACGTATCTTTTCATAGTTACAAATGGCTAAAATTCCCTTCTCCCCTGTTGTAACATGGTTCCAAGGATCCTTTCTGTTGAGAGTCCATTGCTTCTCACCCCAAAAGCAGGAAGCCACCATTTATATTTTGCTCGTTGTTCTTTTCAAATCATCCACAACATTTCCAAACAATCTTGGACGTCGCTAGCGTTTCTCTGTTATGTCACATGCAGCATGCATGCTCCTTGAAAGCTTCAAAGATAAGGAAGTAGAGGAGAAACGTGACGCAACAAGCAGCCTACCCATGGCTGCAGCACGCACTTGGTGATCCAACACTTTGATAGGCCACGTGCAGTCCAACAGGCCCCTTCCCACTCGACACATCAGGCATATTCAACGTCTATGCGCACCTAAAACTCCCACATAGTTTACTTTACTAAGGATGATACGTGGGAAGTAATATTCATGTAGATGAACGTCGGTAGATGGTAGATGTAACACCCATCACATGTTATAATTTACTGTTTCACTTTTACCTGCGTAAAATATTACCATATTGTATGCAAGAAAGAATAACAATAATGTCATGAATGCCTTACTATAGCACAAATTAAACCATGCATACTTGTACATCTATTTAATTGTAATTCCAAAAGTATTGCAAATTCTTTGTTATTAGTTCGCACTGACATGAAACAACGAAAGCAAGAAATACACTAATCAAAGATGTTCCAAGCTTAAAGAAATAGTGGTAGGTAAAAAACGGTTTACACACAAAGTAAATGCTTGAATAGCTATTGGGCAAGAAAATAGGATAGTACTGCCATCCTGAATTCAAAATAACTTCCTAGAACCTGATGGCGATTATATCAGTTCAAGGTACAACTAGATCCTGATAATCAGAAAAGGCCAGCTTACTGGATAGAATTATTTCATAGAGATAAGCTATCCACTAATTTTTTACATTCTTGCGAAACAACATAAGCACGGTTTCTTTGGGCAGTTATCGATTAAGATGCCAAAAGTCATGAGACAGTAGTATGTTAAAATAATAGTTGGTAATGTCGCTGTACCAGTACACCTTCGAACTGCCCAGACCTGCTTCAGATGTGCTCTGACATTGTGTGAATAGGTGTGTGCTGGTCACAGCATTGCATTACAGCCCTTCATGGACTTCATGCACCACCACACTTATGGAATATTCTAGCAGGATAATGAACCATGCTATCAGTTCAAAATGTCTGGAACTGGTTCAAGGAGCATTCTGGAAGTTGCAACGAATGCCGTGGCCACCTTGTTCGCCTGATATGAACTCCACTGAGCATGTATAGGATGCAGCAGGGAGGTCCATTCGCACCCAAGATCTTGCACCTACAACAAATAGCAGGGATCTGTGAGTAGTTATCCAGATGGCACGGGTCAATATCCCTAGACAGGTGTTTCATCCACTTGTGGAATCAATGCCATGAGCACTTCACTGGGTTAAAGAAGGACCTATGTGATATTAGACAGCATCACATGACTTACTGGAGTTGTATTGTGAGATTTTTATTATTAACAATATTGTTATTAATTTAGACTGATATTTTTATTATTATGTAATATTTAGTTTTTTTATAACACCTACCATACTTCTTTTCATATACACTAGTATGAAGGTAATAATTACATAATAGATAATACACAGCTGAAATGCTAGCACATAAAAAGTATAAAGTTGTAATCTGGTTTTTGTAAGGTCATTAGCTTTTTTCCCTTATGCTCTATTTTGTTTACTGGTGATTCGACCACTGTACAACAAAAACCTATTCTTCCAAATCTTTACTCTAACAATTTAATAAGTAATAAAATAAAAAGTGATCATTCTTGGTGAACTACCACTTTAAACTTTGTAAGTACATTATAGTTTTTTGAGAGTAATGTATTTCTTTCAATAAGAACTTATGAGTATTCTTATCCTTTTTTTGAAGATAATACAAGCAATAGTGTACAAAACCAAAATCAAAGATTAAGAAAGTATATCTCCAACAACTTCTGGCTTCACAATTATGTAGATACGAATGAGAACATTTTGTATTGTCGTGTCCCTGATGTATATTTATCTTTCTAGCCACAGCTTGTGGAAAGATACTCTATACAGTTGTAGGGCTCACGATTGGCTGCTCAAGAGGAAGACTTAACTACAGCTGTAGTGGGTAGGTGCCTTTGGACTAAGAGACGAAACTCACGTCGACTTGGAACAGCGTCTTTATTACAGCATAATACAAAATAAATAACTACACTTAACCTGCAGACATAATGTCTGCACTAAACAGCCAGCCTTCCCAAGCTGTAGAAGAGAGCCAAAAAAGATCAAGAGATCCTAGGACCACTGGGTCCCCAGTATATATACATTTTGTCAGAAGGGGTCACAATATAGGGGATGACCATGGTTGCATGCCACACCCTAACTACTGGAACTCTCTGTGTGTAGTATTTATGAGGTTTCCTTTCTCATGGCACACTTGGCTTGCAGTCACGCTTTTATTTTCCCTATGACAACATTGCTCCAAATAAGGTAAGAGACAAACTATGAGTTCTGATTGGCCAGCTCATGGTTCACTGCGTGTTTCGAGCAACACTTTTACTATTGTTCTAGAAAGTTCCATGGGTCAGCCAAGAGCTGCATGTGTCGTAAACAAACAAAATCACAATTAATATTTTCAGGCTCCAGCCAGACGGTTATAATAATGAGAAGAAAAAGTACCTACCTCCTGTACTTTTCTTAAAATCAGAATTTCTGGGCATAACAGTATGAAGAAATTAACCTTCTCAGCTTATTTGGAAATATATTATGCAACAATAAATGGAAAGCACATGCGATTAAGCAATGAAAATTGGTATAGAGGCAAATGTTATCAAGATCGGTTACCACACAAAACTGCATTACAGAGAGTACACCCCCCTTCATACATTAAATAGGGGTTGGGACCCTCAAATTGCTCGGAACTTTGTGACCCTGCGCTTGAAGCAATTAGACATTACATGTTGGTAACCAGCATTAAAAAAGCAATAAGTAAAGGTCACCATGGTAGCATCCCGCTTACCTCTACCATTTTCTGAGAGATCACATGTTTAGTTTGAAAGCATATTAAAGGTTGCCTGAGAGGTAGGCAGCCTGTTAAACTATCGTGCATGACATGGCCAACTGATATCCTGGCTAATGTCCCTGTCCTATGGCAACAGGTTTATAAGATTGTGGACAGTTGAGAAGTTACTGCGGGTAAGTGCTCCATTGCATTGATTCCTGCTGTCGTACCATTTGGTACGAGCTTGCCTGTCTGCTAGCATTGCGTTGGTAGTTTACACAGCAGACAGTTCTTCACAACGTGTGTTATGGAGTGGGGTAGTGAGGAATTGATGGACATGCATCTCACATAGGCCATCTTACCTCTGCCAATCCATTGCACTGAGTACAGGGCATCCATGTACTGCTTTTCTGTGCAACTAAAGTGTGCTGGTGCACAATTGTGCATGTACCATGTCTACTAGTAGATTCAGTGGTTCATCTTCAAGTAGATGTGGCAGGTCATTGTCAAAATTCAGATGAACAGAAGTGAATGCACGTGCAACTGGTAAATGTTGGACTGGAAACTTTTCTGTTAATTGTCAACGTGCAGCTAATGCAATACTCCTGGATTTCCACATGCAGGAACCGTGTTGGACAATGGCGCAGGTCGGCAGGTTTTCTTAGGAATCTCCCATTTCCCTCACCCTTTCATTCTGGCACTGCTTCATACTCACCTCAATTACCCTCATTGTCTCTCAAGACATTACTGTTAAGAGCTGCCCAAATATTTTCACTCTTTACTTACCATTTGGATGCTGTTGTCATGCACCAACATTGCAACTTCTTCAATCTTGTGGTCAGTTCAGCTCGTTCGTAGCTAACCAGAGATGCTTATTATCCTTCAAACTATCTCTCCCCTGCATAAAGCATTGGTGCCAATTAACCACAGCCCTGCATCCCAAAGCATCATCACTGTACACTTGTTTCGTCACCTGAAATGTTTCACTAGCAGATCCGCCTAACTTTAGGCACAATTTGATGTTTGCCCTTTGCTCTGCAGACTGCAACATCCTTGTGCACAGTCGCTTGCATTCCTCGACCCTTCTATATATATATATATATATATATATATATATATATATATATATATATATATATACACACACACACACACACACACACACCACACACACACACACACACACACACACACACACACACACACACACACACACATATATATATATCTCTCTCTTTATCTCTCCCTCTATCACTCTCTATCTTTCTCAAACATATATGGATTAAGCACTAGTACCTTTAGCATTCTAAAAAAATTGTTCATTTGAAAATGCCACTTCATGATTATGTAAATATTTTATTCAACTTTATGAAAATAATAATATAATGCATAAGTCATCCTAAGTTATTTAAACAATTTTCTTTATAGCAATTTCTTAAAATATATCTCTCTATCAAAAAATGAATGAAAAAAAAAAAAATAAAAAAAAAAAAAAAAATAAAATAAAATTAATGAATGAGTAATACCATATTTGCCAGTGGCAATACTAGAGGAAAGCACATAAGATGATCAAAAATGCAGTGCTATGGAAAAAAAGGAAATGAATACGGTCCATTAAATATCTGAAGCACATTAAAAAGTTGCACACCAGCAGAGGGAGTATTGTATAGTTTCCAGTGATGTACTGTGCTCTACAATGTGTTGAATGTTATTGGCATGCCCGGACAATGTTAGTAACATACTGTTTATGCAGTTAATTGAGTTTACGCGAGATCGTATGAGTCCCCACAAGGCCAGATGACCATACTGGAGAACTATGCAACATGTTGGACAAGAAGTGTTAGCAGTGTGTTGATATTAATTCCATTGGTCAGAGAAAGTTACATCCGCTACTGTGCCTAGTTATGGGCAGCAGTACGATAGAGATGAAAGATAAGTCCATCATATTGTGCAAGCAACCATAGCAGACCACACAGCAGCTGCAGAATAGATCAGAGGTAGTTTCAAATCAGCAAAGTCAGCCAGGACCATCAACAGCCATCTGCTTGAAGCTGGTCTACAATCATGGGTGCTGCTAAGCAGACTTTCATCCATACCTAACCACTGCATCCAGTGGGCACCTAGAGGATGAATAGCAAAGTGTTTTGTTCAGTGCTAAGTGAAAATTCTCTTTCTGTGTTAATGATGGTCATTTGAATGAATGGTATCGACAAGTTGAGTTACACCTGCAGTAGAACACAGAACTAAAAGCATGGAATCATGGTGAAAGAAGTCATAGCCTACAACATCTGTTCACCCCTAGTGTTTTAAGACAACACTGAACAGAGCGAAAGAGCACTGAACAGAGGGAAAAAGCACTGAACCTGTTTAACATCCTATACATGTTATATAATAACGTTAATGTTGACTGAGCCCCTCATTATCAGTGTTACATAAATAGTCTTCTCCAATCAAATTTAAACAATCACAGAGGGCACTGTGAAGTAATATGCCAAATAATTTTCTGCCTCGGGCCACAGTTTCAAAGCAAGCTTACTCCGCAAGCATTGCTATGACTTACATCTGTTCGTCACCCAACAAATTCCTTGGGAGCTCAAAAATGGAATGATTCAGAGTAGAAGAGGGCAATGGCAGTTCGGGTGGTAACTGTCACAGCTAATTACCACTCATCTTTAAGATCACAGGAAGCTGCCAGCAAATTAACTGCTGTCAGTAGAAAAGGGTGCAAAGACCAAAAATTGTTCTGTTATATGTACTGGAAATGTTCTCGAGTGAAGGAACTGTGGATGTTCTCATACTTAGGGAAAATAATGTTGGACAATGATAAGGAGGAAGAGGACAAGAAGACGATGGTAATGGTGGAGATGGAGGTGGAGACCGAGGAGACAGATGTGGAAAAGAAGGAAGCTGAAGAGATGGAGGTGGTGGGTTGGAGGCTAAGGAGATAGAGATGGAGGAGGTGGCGGCTGAGCAGATGGAGATGGAGGAGGTGGAGACTGAGCAGATAGGAGTGGAGGAGGTAGAGGCTGAGGAGACAGAAATGGAGACTGAAGAAAGAGTGGTGGAGAAAGTGGTGATGGAGAAGGTAGATGTGGAGGAGGTGATGGAGATGTGATAATGGAGGTGGAGGCTATTGTGGCATAAAACATTTCCATTCTGTTTTTGCATACTGTTATTCAGATAAAGGCAAATAGCCTTAGTTTTGCAATGACTGAAATGGTACCTCCTTTAATGAACAATAGCAAGTCATTTATCAATATTTCTTTCATTTTACTGATTTGACAGTTCCTAGTGGCTTTAGTTACATTGTCTGCAAAGTAGAATGTTTTGAAGGCAGTCTTTGGCAAGTATCTCTATACTATTAATAAAGAACAAAAGTTTGTCGCGTCAAACACTTTACACCCAAACATATTGGGGAGGGGGTGGAGCTGGACCAGGGGGGGGGGGGGTTTGATAGTGCCTCATGGGGAAGGAAGTGAGTTATGGTTGCTGACCCCCGCCCCTTCCAAGGTTGAGGGGTTTTTGTATCCAGGCTTAAGGTCAATGTACACCAGAACGAAAGTTTATATCGTCAAACACTTTATGCCCAAATGGTAAGGAGTGGGGGGGGGGGGGGGGGGCTAGGGGGGATCGATAGTGCTCCATGGGGATGGGATGAGTTATTGTTGCCGACCCCCTCCCACCCATTTCCAGGGGGGGGGGGGAAGGTTTTTGTGCCCCAGGCTTAAGGTTTGTGTATACTATAAAAGTTGGGTTGGATGTACCATAATCATCGCGTGGAGAGCTGGAATCAAAATTCTGCACATATTTGAACCTTCCTCTGTTGAACAAACACCCCCCCCCCCTTTTTCTCTTAACAAATCACCCACCCTGGGAGGAGAATCGGGGGGGTTCATTTTTCGCCTTCTATCTGGAAGGCGCAGTTTTTCGGCGGATTTTTGTGGGTTTTGTGGGAGTGTTGTCTTTCTATACCCCATCCTCCCCCAATGGGAAGTTAGTCCTTTCGGACCTACCCCTTTTGCAATTCTGGAAAATGCTATATGGCAAATTTTTTATTTTATTTTGTTGAAATTTGGTATTTTACTTTCTTTTTAACCTTTCTACCCCTCTTCCCCCTAGGTACCCTTTGGGTAACTTCCCCTATCCGGAAGGGGTTTTTGTACACCACATTTTGCACCTTCTTTTCGGCCTGGATGATGCATTTTGAGACCAATTTTTGTGGGATTTGGGGGAGGGTCGCCTTTCTATACCCCATCCTCCCCCAATGGGAAGTTAGACCCTTTGAACCTTCACACCCCGTCAAAATTTTCCCTCCTTCCAAACTTTTTTTGCTTCTGTAGGTGTTATATGGCTCATTTTTTATCCTATTTTGATGGAAATTGATATTTTCCTTTCTTTTTATGTCTTCTATCCCCTCTAAAACATATTAGGCCCTTTGGGTAACTTCTCCTACTGGAAGGTAGAGGTTTTTGTGCTCCATTGTTTGCACCTTCTTTTCGGCCTGGAAGGCACATTTTCGGACCAATTTTTGTGGGATTTAAGGGAGGGTTTCCCTTTATACCCCACCCATCCCCAGCTTTCAAATAAGCTACGTAGGTTCATGTTGGTCTAATATGCCACCCACAATGACTAAATATACCATAAATGTACCATAATTTTAACATTATTCCCATTGCAACTGCAGGTCCGGATGTGTGAGCGAGCGCTGATAGGTGCAAGCGAGCACGTGCCGGAGTTCCCAGACAACACTGTACTGTAAGTATTATTTCGTACAGTTACCTGCTTCACCGATTGTGTCTTAGCCTGCGGATTCCACATCCACAGGCCAGTCCCCTGGTAATACATAAAGGAAGAACAAAAGGTGAGCAAAACCTAACCTTTGTAGTATCCAGTTCTCCAATTTCCATTATCCACTAATGTCATTCTTATCCTGACTGCTCAGCACACTATCTTAGTTAACTGTTTTGCAAGAAATTCCTTGGAGTAGTTTGTACATACGCTGTTATCATAACGTAATTTTATAAGTAGCAGTGTGGTCAACAAAACCTGCACAGGTTTCTAAATAAAGTATGAAACAACTAACGAAATCCACTGCATGATAAAAAATACTTTCTAAATAAAGGCATTCTACAAGTTAAATTTATTAATAAGAATATAAGGGAACAGCGTATATGGATGCGAAGGAAGTACATCATTACTGCACTGTGCTTTATACAGTAGCAGCATATCATACGTTAGAAACTTCTTTTCAATGCTGATAATTAAAAATTTTAAGTAATTTGAATAAGTTCATTCAACAAAATAATATTCCTTGCTTAGAAGCTTAATCGTAATAATTCATAGCTTTTAACATCATCCTAAGGTGGATAAAAACATTAACACTAGTACTTATCTTCAATTCTTTAATTTTCATCAAATGTTTCATATTTTTATATGCTGTAGTATAGGCTAGGCCTATTAAAGAAGCATTTAAACTCTGTATCTTCATCTTCTTCATACAAGTTGTATATTACTTTATGGATATACGATACAAGACAAAATATTCATGTCATATCACGGGCACTGCAATGATGTTTTCTCAAACTCTCTCTGTTCTTGTACAGTCGGCCACATTTGTTACAGCCTGCCAATCCCAGACCACTGTGCTCATTCTTCATGTGGTGCCGCAGGTTAGTTCTCCACTTGTACGTTCTCATGCACAGCATGCACGTGAATATGCTATTACTGTTCCGCTGGAAAAACTGCAACAAGCCTGCAAAATGACAGAACAGTCAATATCACACACAATGTAATCTATTCTGTGGGTCAATTGTACACAAATACATTTACAACTAAATCAGTTTTACGTGTTTGTCCACAAGAGCACACAAAAGTTGCAATTTTACTGCAATAAAGATCTGTTTTAGATCACTGCCTGTACAATGCAGTTCAAGGAGAAATAAAATAGCATAGAACCACCAGAAGTTTGATCACATATTTTTAATTGGTGACACCATTAAGTGGATGGTATGTATATCTCTGGTTAAAAATTCAAACATGCAATCTGCAAGAGTACCAAATACTTCACTTCTTGTAAATGTACCTAAAATATAAATGTTTGATATGACATATATAAAAACATGCATTGTTGTAAATACCCAAGAATAAATTTAATGTAAAAGCACAGTATACATATCCATTCAAATAATGGAAAATTTTACATAAAAATATTCTCAATAAGTAATATTGCATCTTTGTTTATCCTAACTTCCAGAATGTGCATACTTGTAACATTTCAAACAGCAAAATAATGAGATCATAAATTTACAGATGTTGAATTCTGACATTGTGATGAGTGAAAGTATAACATGACTTAATGTTACAGACTTTGCGAGATAATTCCCCAAGGCAAAATAGGTAAGAAAGATTTAATTCTTAAGACAACTGAATCACTTTGAATAGAGTTGAAAGTGGGGTTGATAGAAATATGTTAACATCAAACCCAATGTTGCTACAGGTTGGGAAAAAAAGTATTTTTCCCGAAGTCGAGCATGGTGGTTTTTCTTGGCTTGGTAAGGTTTTATTACAGACCAGTGTTTGGAGTTATTTTTAAATATTCATTTATGTTCAAAATACTTAAATACCTTCCTTATTCACTTCTGATGTGCCTAAGTGCAGAGATATTTTATAACTCAGTTAAATTTTTCAAAAAATGTTGATACAAATTAATAAAATTATAATGTGTTAATAGTATTACATGCTTGCTGCTCTGCATTGCTTCTTTTAACCTAGTTTGCTTAAGCAAGCTATAATGACCTGCCTACCTAACACTAAGACTTCTGCTAATATTCTAATTACTCACTACTCTTCTCTCGTCTCTCTTACACTACAGTTAGGCAGGATTGCACGTAGGGTTATTGAATACTATAGCTACTGAGTAAAAGAGGGAATTCTACTACACACATTTATTACAACTTTTTAAACATATATAAAACCGTTCTTTAACACAATACTACAATACGGATCTCAATACAATTACTTTACTCTATGCACTCTGGAACTGACAAGTTAATTACGAGAACATAAATGATTATAATCATACAAGAACGGTACACTGATTTATTGATGTACAGAATACTGATATACACGACTAATAAGTTAATAAGAGATTACAAGAATATAGCTTTGCGATATACCCTAGCCTTGCCACGTAATTAATTACTCTTTAATACGGGATCTCGATAAAGGAAATACCGCCCTACCGCCTATCCGGATTTATGCTCACCAGTAAGACGTAGCATATCTTGTAGATGGCCGGAGCTCCCCGGACCCTAGCACTCTTCCGTGTTGCTCCGACACTTACGTTGTAGCTTCGCACTCTGCCGATTGCTCGGGGGGAGGGGGGAATGTGGCTTTCGCTTAAATAGTTTTTCTTCACTGGGTCAGCCAGTCTTGTTATTAAAACAGGGGGCCCGTAGAAGAATCTATAGTGCATATCACTTTAACTTGTCATGTGAGGGCCCCCTGGAGCCAGCTACAAAGCGAATCAGTGTCTGAAGGGCGAGTGGTAACCCGAGGAGAGCGATGGGATTTACAAAGGTTTGCAGCAGTGCGTGCCAGATAAGCCTATTGGGACTCGTGCACTCTCGTCCTTGAACGGATTGCATTTATGTGGTTATTGTTACAAGAATGTTCTGGTCATTGCACTAGCCTCTCTAAGCAAGACTTTGAATGTGGGGAACCTTCTAGATTCAGCCAGAGAGACTACTCACTCAAGCTGTGATAGGCTTCTGAGGTGATAGTCTAGAATTTGGAGGGTTGTATGGCTTAAACGCCAGGTGTGCGAAGACAGCGAAGTGACGAGCCAGCAAAGCAGCAAGTGGCGACAAGAGTAACTAGTAGGAGTGAAGTCTGCGGACTGCGAGTATCGGTACAGTGGAGAGTGAGACTGACGGGCAGGACTATTGAACTGGGTGCTTGAGTGAAAGACATTTGGAATGATGGCAATACACATATTGACTACGTATAAATAATGAGTGTGAATTAATGACTATAACCAATATAGAGACAGTGATACAGACTTTAATTAACAATTGAGACAGACATGAAATATTGCACTCACTGAAAAAAATAATAAAAGTAATAGTGGTGATAAGATAGTTTAATGCTTTAAACATTAGCTGTGTGAATATTTACAGCAGTTAATATAAATAAAAAAAAAAAAAATCAAATTTGTTTTTATTACTTTTATTATGACCTCCACCCTCACAAACTCGATGTGCTTCTCTGGCATCTTGTAACAATATAATTCTTAGCTCTGAAACAACTTTGTTTCACCATCTCAAATGAAACTAGGAGCCACTTACTGTGTTGGGAGGAAAGGAAAGGAATTAATTACTATAACATATATTAATTATTGCAGACCAGAGCTAGTTGCATAAAAATGAAGCTAATGTAGTGAAAATGAACATTATAGTTATTAATACAGTAGTAACGACCTATAATTTATTATAAATTTTAGTGATTCATCTATGACAATTATTTGTTTAACTTTAATTTTTATCATAAATTCTAATCAAACTAGTATAACTGTTGAATATTTATCTAATACTAATAGAAATGTATAATGCTTATAAATTCCACAAATAAAATAATTTAGTTCTAAAAAAATATTATTTTGTAATTTTATTGCGATAATACTATGATACAAAACATGTATGTAATTCCAACACTTAGGTGTTGTTAAAAAATGATCACATTAGGATTGTTTTTGTCTGTATAATATCCTTGCTATAATTATAATTTTGAATAAAAAATTTAAATATACAATGTTCAACATCATGGACTAAATTAAACAAATAACATAATATTGGGGAAGTAAATATGAATTTTCAAAATGTTTTTAGTAATTTTTTGGGCCATGTTAAACTATAATAACTCAGTTAGTAACAAACCCCAGAATTAATAAAGTAGGTGGTACCATCCTCAAGCACATGGAAAACTGTGACCTGTCGGCATTATTAGTGATGTGTTACAACATTATGAATCACATATAAATATAAAAATAAATCACTTCGTTGAAACTTTTTTGCCTCTACTTTCTAGAAACAGAAATCCTGTCAAAAGTGGCTAATGGATTCCTGTCATGCAGGCAAGCTGTGAGGTACATTTAGCGAGTGTTATCACAAAAGAGTAGGAATCATCAGACGTCGTGCTTGCTGTTACTTTATTTGAAAACTGGAGGTCAGTAATATTACTGCAACAGGCTATTGTCAACATGGACCACAGGTTCTGTGTCGTTTGTTAAAGGCAAGACCCCAGCAGAAATCTTTTTGGAATACACAGAATAGCATGTTGATGTGGCAAGTTATTAGTAACCTGGCAGAAAAAAAAAATCAGAATTAAAGAATAATCAGAGACTACAAATATGAAAATCCACTATCAGCTACAGCAGAACACTTAATCAAAATAACTCAGAGCACTGATTTTGACAAATTTAACACCATAGCCAATACAGTTAACTCTCGATATCTAGGACTAATGGAGGAGGGGGCTAGGGGGAGGGGTGTCCGCGTTACGGTTTGTCCGATATGCCGAGGGGACAGCTGTAATTTGCACCGTAAGCAATTAAAATTGTACTTTAGTAGGGTGTAAGGCCTGTATACTGTAGCTCCTTTATGCCACGGGGCAATTTATGTACTATGGTCTTCATAAATAAACAAGTGCAAAGCATCAGGCAGGCAAATAAGTGATCAGACAGACAGGAGTTGGCCTGTTGTCAGGGGAGTGCGTGTAATGCCACATAGGCACTGCTGAGTGAAGCGGAATGGAAGAGGGGTGGAAGGAACAAAGGGGGAAGATTGGTAAGCGGGAGGGGCTGGTCGGCTTGCCTGTCCAGAGGAGGGAGTTGTGGTGTGGGAAATGGTGGGGTGACTCAGGCAACATCCCTCTCCCCCTGCTGGAGGCCCGTTCGCTTCGCTGCGACTCCAGTTCAGTCTGGCACTCTTGCAGGAAGTGGCCAGCTGGCTGCTGCCAGTGCAGCACAGACAGGAGCGGTTCACCTCTTTATCAGTGGCCTTCAGTTCGTGATTCGTGTGTTGGCTACTTCTTATCTGCAGCAAGCCGGAAGCTACAACTCGCAGTGGTACGCGCACCCTTATCTGGAATGTGAGATGCATGCAATAAATGAGGATACGGCTTGGTGGCTCTTTATCACATGGCTTAGCCATCTCCTGAGCTCCCTACTTGTACACTGACTGCATACGCTCGCTGGTACCTGGTGTACATGACAAGGTATATCTTGGGACAAAAATACATTAAGAGTTGTTTTCAACATTTAAAAAGCCCGTAAAACTCTAATATCTTTAATAAATTCTGATGATGATTAACCATTATTGGTGCCACTAGTGTTTTGGATGCCATATGTCATAACATGCAAAGTTAAATATAAAAAACTAAAATGACTAAAAAAGTATTCAAAACACTACCTGTCCGTGACACCACAGAGTGCTGCATAATATCCAACTGGGCATCCAACAGAAATAAACAAACAAATTTAAACATACAAAACTTAAACACTGTCCTACTGAACAGAAAATCAGCCTTCATTGTGTGACAAAACGTACACATGTAAAATTCTGTACATATAAATGTTCATGACATGGTTGAAATGATAACCACATGGACTAATGTTATAATGAACACAAAGCCTGGAAGTTATGTTTAATGTGCGGCATATTGTGTTGCAAAACACTGCTGAGTCCAAGTCGGGATAAAACACACTTTCTCTACTATGTACAAACATGATGGAAAGGATAAGTCAAGTGGTCGGGTCACTTCAGCAGATCCTGACATTTCCGACCAAGGTTTGAAAAAACTGTCAATCGTCTTCTGGACAGTCTTTTGGTGCTGCTTCCGGACGACTATTTCATGAGCTGTGCGAAAATGTCTGTAACATGACTGGAGCTCAGAATCTGAAGTTGAGTCAACAATACTGATTAGGGTATCCAGAGCTTGTCTGGCACTAGACAGTTTCGACTTGTGTCTTGCTCTGTGGTAGCAGATGATAAAACAGTACAGGCGATCTCTTCATCCATCTGTAACTGGTTCCCAGGGTCCCCTTCATTAGCCTCTAATCACTCAGCAATGTCATCTCCCATGAGGTCTGTTTCGCCTCCAGCAAGCAGTGTGCGCTGATAATCACAGACTTCAAATCCTCAGAAATCGGGCTCGATGTCACTGCCATAAAGCAATTTTTTCCACCCATTAACAAGTGTGGACGTCTTGATTTCTTTCCATGCAGCGGCCCAGTTGAAAATTGCAGATCTGATGCTGTAATTTTGTATGTTTTGTAGTGTTCTTTTCCCTCGCTTGTCATCCTTTTTGTCCTTTGGTTCTTCCAAAACCACCATCACTTCATCAAGGAATTTTTTTTTGTATAATCTTTTGCATGCTAAAATAATTCCCTGATCCATTGGCTGAATAAGTGTTGGGATGTAGTGCCAAGCATTTTATTTTTCCATCACGGCTATGCAACTTCTCCGAATCAGGGTGGGATGGGGCATTGTCAACTATCAACAAAGCCTTGACGTCATCAACGGCAATTCCTAAAACATCCGTCTGAAATTTACGCACTTCAGGCACAAACTGAATATGAAACCAATCATCTTTGATTGCCTGTGTAAACAAAGTATTTTTTGAGCCTGAATAGTGTACAGGCAGATCGTCCATTATGTCCTTCAGCTTTCGAGGCCGACGTGATTTTCCCACAACAACTGATTTTAGACGATGGCTGCCATCAGCATTGGCACACAGCAAAGCCGACAGCCTCTCTTTACTCAGGTACTGCCCAGGTACACTGCCCTCTTTTTTTTTAAAGCCTATGTGTTTTCGGGCAGAGAATGCCAAAACAGGCCCGTTTCGTCGGCATTGTAAAGCTGTGCACGAGTCAGTTCTTCACTGTCGATTAAAGCTTGAAGTCATTTCCTGAATGGCTCAACACTAGCAGTATCTGCACTCAAAGCTTCTCTGAACATTCTTTTATTGACGATGCCATCCGCTGTCCAAAACGCCACAACCATCCATCGCTTGCTCTGAACTGAATGTTCATATGTTTAGCCAGTTTGTCAGCTGCTGCCTGTATCATCTGTGTACAGCTTCCTCCAAGTTTGCATCGCCACGCAACTTGAGGCGTTTTTGACTGGAAACTGTACTTTCTACATCACACTACACAGCAAATGCCTTCAACTTCTCCTTTTGTTTTTTAATGTCCAAGACAGTTTCTTTTGCAACCCCGAATTATGCGCAAAGACTAGACACCGAAGTATCAGACTCTAGCCTTTCAATCAGTTTTAACTTCTGTGCAACGCTTAACGACACACATTTCCATTTAGGCACCTTTATACATGTGGACGTCCCTTTAGTATGGCATTGAAATGTTTCTCTAATCTCTCGTGACATGTGTGCTGCCACTCATGCGACAAAGGGTAAGTAGGAGAAGTGGAGGCGGATGCCTCGCTGTCATGTGTGCTTCCAAACTCGCACGACGTAGGGGAAGTGGAGGCACGCGGTTCGCTGCGCTATATTGCAGTACGAAATATTTTACGGCCAAGTTTATGATGCAGAATTTGTTAAACCTGCAGTAAACATTGTATTATTATTATTTAAAACATGTATTTGTTCTTTCAGACAGCGTAGACAATTCAAGATTTGTAGGCATAATTCCATGCAACTCAGTTGCAATAATTAAAAAAAAAAAAATTCTTTTTAATCATAAATTTTGTCCGAGTTATCTGAAGTCCGGGATGTCGAGGTCCGAGACATCGAGAGTTGACCACAACAAACTACAAGAAATTATATAGGCCTATTGTAGAAGTAATCAAAATATTAAAACATCCTCACAATATGGACAGGTAAAAGAAAAATCTAGGCACCCTCTATTTTTTATATAAATCATTTACCATAAGAAACAAAAAGAAATCCTTCACAAATTGGTTAAACAGGCCAGTCTATCAGACATGAGGCAGCCACATATTGGCTAGCAGCTCCAACCAACCAGAAAGCACCCTGAGGTAACAGTTTCTGTTACCCTAAAGATGACAACTGCAATGTTACCAAAACATCAGGGTACTCTCGACTTTGATGCAGTTAACACTCAAAAGAAAAAAAAAATTTCATTTTAAACATAATCACCTAGAGTAATTATTTCTTAAAACATAGTGCGGGACTATGTATGGCTCATTAGTCTGCATGCCATATTGAATAAACTAATACAGCACCTGTACCAGTGTTGACATACTGCCCAATTCTAAAATCTGCTACAAACACTTAAAAGCACATTATAAAGTGCTTATTGGCACAGCATGAACATCTACAGAGATTTTCTGCATCACTGCATACTTTCAATTCTGAAAATAATGATATATGAAAATAATGATGACATATGCACGAGGAGATTACACCAGTAGCATAGCATGATCTTTTGAAATGAGAATGTATGATTGTGCAGGTCCTTGCCCTAATTAGTAAAACAGAGATCCAGGGGTTTCTCCTCTTGAAATTTGAAACTGATTAAGGACACTTTCATAATTGTTTGTTTACAGACTACACAGTATTAAATTTTAGGGATGGCACAAAATAATATTGGTTTAAATGCACCCAACTGTCTTGTCCCTACCCATTTAGTTTTCATGTTACTAAACTTAAACATTACGATTATAGATTATAGGATGTATATAATTAATAATTTCCATGCCAACTTTCTGCAAAAAATTACAGCATTTTTTTGTTTGTTTTCCGGCAATAAAAGTACAATTAAACCTTCTTAAGATTACTCACCGCAAATACTTTCCACAACGTCTAATCACCTATCTGTTTATAGCTTGGTGGCAAATGATCCAAACTTATTAAGCAAGTTAACTTCTTAAATGGGTTTTGATGTATTGCCTGTGTTTTTTCACGTAAGTGCAGTAGTAATATTGTTCATGTGATTAAATAACTATTTGTAAACTTCAAGTATTACATTTATTTTCACATTTTTAAATAATGATTAACATAGGTCTGTTACAAACAAGGAAGAAAAGGATTAAGAACAATTTGTTTTTGAACTGAAGTTAAACAGCCATGGGAGCAAAACATGCCATGATGTTTGAAATGAATGTGAGACTTTTTTAATTACTTCTTTAACAAAACTTCAAGTATAGGGTGTTCTTCTTATAACAAATACTGCAAGACAGTTTTGACTTGGTGAATTTTACACAAGAAATTTGCCCACTTTATATGAGGCATCTTTGTTTGGTAACTATGAATGAATTCTCAATAACAAACAGAACACAAAAATAGCAAGGAAGGCACAAAGTATTTATTTTCAACTGGAGTAGGTAAAATACATCAAGAACCAGCAAAACTTATACCTCATACCTAGCAACTGGTTCACACTACAATATTGAATCATCACTGTGTCCGGTGAAGCAATGACCATCATTTTCATGACTTACATGCCTTACCACTGGAAAGAAAATTAGACAACTTCCCTGAACCATGGTGCCACTGTTAATATCCCCATAACTCCAATTTGATCTCTACTGTTTCAGGACGACTACTAGCACATTCTTTATAACACCCACACTTATGATGTTTTGTCAGTAAATTTTTGTACTGACTGTGCATACAAGCAGGGGGACTTTGAACAGTCATTGCATCTGCATTGTACAAATTCCAGCACTTCATTTGGTGCTGGTTGAATCTGCAGCCACTTTAAGCAAATGCAATCGTCAGCATCCTGTTCCCAGCCATGTTCTATAGGTAAAATCAGCTCTTAAAACCTTGATGTTAAGAGCCACCCAAATCTCTCCACTTTATAGGTAAAGGAGTACCCATTTTCTGAGCCATTGCCATTCACTGGATCACAGCTCAGTAATGTTCTCTGTGGACAGGCAGTCTAAAAAGTTGATTGACAGGGCAAGAGAAGTCCCAGTTCCAATGATTTGTTTGCTACTGAGCATAATTATAACTGTATGGTGTAGAGTTAATTGGTACCATTAATTGTTTACCTATGCAAAATTCTTTCCATACATAGAAAAGCTTCGGAACACATGACAGAGCATTACATAAAGTTCAAACTTTCCCAATTATCTAAAAGCTAGCACATACTTTGAATAATCTCTTAAAATTTCCATATATAAGAAATAGCAGAAACCGAACTACATCAGATGGATGCATGAAAACCTAATAGAGCAGATAAAAATAATCACCAGTGTTGTTTTCTGTGAGTTAATTTGCAATTATCTTTATAAATATCTGGCAATTTTGTCATTTTCCCCCTTGTAATACGTAAATCTGCACTTCAATAATTGTGCAGCTTGAAAGTGGCAGAATTAATATATTTGCATTCTGTGTATTGATGACAACACAGCCAAAGCTTTTCGTACACAGAAAAACCATACAAAATTGTTGCAGTATCAGCTTCTTTGTGACAACAGGCCAGCTTTGACATTTTGGTTGTCTCCACCCTTGTTATTCTTATGAATTTACCTTCAACAGACAAGACAAATTCCTTACCTTTGAACACATCTCACAATGAGGGTGACTATAGTCTTCTTGTAGAAAAATAATAATAATTCCTTTGTTGTGTTCAGAACAAAGTAAGTTGCTCCACAACCTCACCCAAAATTCCCATTTGATGTCACTAAAGAGAGATTCTTCAAGTGATCCTCGGCATTTCTAAATTTTCTGAAAAGTTTCCGAGTTTTCTCCATGTCCATTAAAAACTATATGTATTCGAGAGATACAGCAACTTAAAAGATCACTGAAAATTATCTCTGTCACTATGTCCAACATAATACCACTCTGTATTTACATTTTTTGTAGGAGACACATTCCACTGAAAACAGGTACACAGCAAATATAATAGTTGTTTTGAGAAGGTATATTAATTTCCAAAACCATAATGAGTTACAGTAGAGACTCTCATTTATGAGTACTGGGTTAAACGAGGCAGTAATTTTGCGAGGCCATTCTTAGGAACTGTCAAAGAAACCATACCAATTGTTGAAAAAATACAAAAAATCCCAGAAAAAATGCAATAAATCGCAATAAAAACTGATTTTAAATATGTTCAATAGTCCACAGCGATAAAATACATGGGTTGTAGTGTTGCTACTAGTAATTTGCTTGCTGCGAGATGGAAAAAAATAAAATCTGTTAAAAACTGCAGCAGTTGTGATTTTAAAGGAGCATGCCGATCTGCATCTGAAGGGAAGGCTGCCTGCGCGAAATGCGAAGGAACAAAGGTAGTAACTGTTCTACCCCCCTCCTCTTCCTGTGGCTGCTCCAATATGCATTCTTCATGCCTTACCTAGTTATATTGCCTGGCCATCGCCAGCATAACAACAAGTCCGGCCAATAACATGGTGAGGGTGTGGTGAGTGACATTTCTGCTGGTGGTGAAAGGGGAGGAGATGTGCCCAGGAATGTGAGGGGGAGAAAGGGGCGTGAGCAAGCAACTTGTTTGCCTGTCGCCGCACGCCTGAGTGTCAGGCACAAAAGAAAAAAAGAAGACGACCAACGAGCGACACCTGCTCTTATTCTACAGCTTAGCTGGCTACATTTTTTCTGCAGTGCTAACAGATTTTCTTGCATGAGTATAATACAGTAGTATATGAAGGATAGTATATAGTGGATGGAAAAAAAGTGCAGTTACACTTTCGAGTTCAAGTTAAGAGTAATTAACTAAGCAGAATAAGATAGAAAACAACTTGTCACAAGAAAATATGTCGATCCTGAAAGTGTCATATGGTGATGTACTAAGGTGAAACTAGACAAGGCGTCAAAAAATAAACATGCCATTCCTCAGGCCATGTTCTAATTTGTTTGGAGTTTCGTTTTTCATAATTTGTATTTAACATTTTGTAAGGTATAGTCGGAACACTACAACATTGAACTGCCTCGTCTGCCATGCTGCTATTATTTTGGTGTTATCATGATTCCAAAATTAAAAGTCCACAAATTTTTAAAATAAATAAACTATTTGCGAAAGTTGTTATAGGGGCAATTAAAAATTTTTAAACTAACAAAATAAAGACACTATGATGTGAAATTGCTACTTAACCAATGGGGATGGGGCGAATCCAGTTTTTCCTCAAATCCAAATTTACCCTTGAATCCATGTCTGAAATTACCGAATCCTGAACACAAACCCAAATCTCTGATTCTGATTCTAAAAATTTTCCATGTGATATTTTCGCACCGCAAAACAAACATGAAGCTTTTGTGACATTTTGTGCTGTGTATTTACTATAAAATATGGGGCAATTTTGTGGTACATTAATGCAAATTTGTGTAAATATTGGTGAGAATTATGTACGTTTCATAAATCCTTTGTAAAATAAAATTTAGTTTAACACAATTTTGCGTCACTCTAATACAGTAAAACCTTCATAATTCAAATTGTTCAGGGTGGAAAAGAAAATTACTAATAAAAACTGCCTTCTCAACAACGTGGTGGGTTCAAATTCTAAAAATTCCAACTCTGTCACATAGTTACACATAGAAAGCCTAAAAACAATGACTTCCTATCATAACAACTCTGAGCTACTTGAATACTGACTTGTCACTCACAGATCTAGTAATGCTGGAGGTTGGGCAAGAACCATCATAGATCCTTGCCAATAAACATGATATAGGCTATTCATAATAAAGTAAGCATTTTGGAAATAAACCTTTGAAAAAAATCAGTGCCTGGTACCCAGAATAATTCAACATTAACTTTAGTGCCTTCACTGTCTGTAAAGTTGGCAGTGAATAACTTAAAGTAGTTCGACATATTAACATCTGAGTGAAATGGTCAGGCTAGAGGTTTAAATCTCTACCAAGAGATGGTATAAGTTGTTCGCCACCCTCACTTTTTAGTAGACATAAATTTTAACACACACAAAACTAACTACTACTATAGTCTGTCTCATGAACTAGTGCACTTTTTGGGCAGTTTTGAATGTAGTCTTGTGTACAAATGTTCCCATTGTAAAATATTTTCTGTCGACATTCTGGGAAGGTTGACTGTCATTGAATGTTTTTTAAGGTCATGAACAGTGGCGGCGGAAACAGCTGGTGCTAAGAAACAGGTGTAAACAAAATTGCCTTTTGAACTGTCAAAAAAAAGTGCACTCATATGAGACAGACTATAAAATTGATCCTTATAAAGATCACTGAGAAAAAAATCATCCATAATAAGTTTCTTATTGAATTTTCACGATTTATAACGGCTTTCCTTTGTATTGTGAATTACTTTATGGCCATGACACAATCTAATATCCTACTTGATAAGGATATAATTTTGTGCCTGTATGCAAGTCGAAGTTTAATATTTCTATACTTATTAATAAAATTATGATGTAACTTGAAGAAATTGTGGTTGAGTGTTTATTAAGGTGGTCATATTTGTGTTTCGATTGTGGAATTAAAATTGCACACATTTATTTATCTGCAACAAACAGGTTAACATTAGCCATGAAAGGCAATGGATCTGTTAAATTTCATAGTCAACATGGAATATTTAAATATGAAGTTAATAAATTAATACAATTTCTGACATGGGAAAAAGTGTATTTATACTTAAATTAGATATCAGTTCACTGCATTTTCAAGGCCTTTGCATGGATGTTATGTAAAAATGTTTTCCAAAATTTCATGATATATTCCTGCTTTTAGATCAGTGAAATAACAAAAAATTAATTATTTTATCTAGGAATGTATCATCCAACCTCATCCCTCTGCCGTTATAAGTTTATCATGGGTCGCACATGCACAAGTAGCAGGGCCGCGTGATGTGTGTAATGCGCATGTCGAGTGCAGGGAAGGTAAGCTATGGCAGATGATAATAGTAAAAAGGGTTCATGTTAGATAGAAGGTTTTTTATGTAATTGTTATGCAGTGCACTATGGGGCATGTCTCTGAGAATTACTATATAAGGTTTGCTGTATCTGTTGTTATACACTCCTGTGTACATCTTGTGAGTAGTAAAGGCCGAGGCCACCAGCAAATGGTTCTTGTTAGAATGTAGGGTCCTTGTGCGTTTGTTTTGTTGCCCACTTTTGTGCATGTTTTTTGTAAATTAGTACGTAAATCTCTGATGTGTTAATTTTGCTATGTACTCCTGAGCATGTTTTTGTTGTTGTTATTATTATGGTTGTCACTCATGCTCCATATTCATGCACGTGGGGCAACGGGGCCTACACTTCCGGTGCGGACTAGTGTCTCCAGTTCAGATGGCTATTCTGCTACCTCTCATTGGAGCTCAAGCCAGACAGACGTGCGCCACATGGCCTTTGAGGGCCTCAACTTTGCATTCTCCAATCTGTAGTTCTGTCTGTTAATCATTTCCTAAAATGGGAGCCTCAACTTTGCATTCACCGATCTGTAGTTCTGTCAATCATTTTCTAGAAGCATTTACTTTACCTCCGCAGCCGGCCTGGCCCTTCCATTGATTTGGAGGGCCCTTAACTAATTATTTTCGCCTACAGGCTGTTTACTAGTAATGTAACTTTGTGTATCATCATGCTGGTTGAGGCGAGACCTCGTGCTAGTGTTTTGTACTGCAGTATGAAAATAATTCATTGGTTCATTTCCTTTTGAGTTATGTAGCACCCTGCACATTTTAATGTTGTTTTACTCTGTAACAAATACTAGATGGCTCTGGATCTAACATGTACATGGTCACAATCATTTTCTAAGTGTAAGTCACCATCCTCCCTTGTACATACATTTGGTGTGCTCCGTGGCCAACAACAAAGCAGAAAAGGTATGTTCAGTGTCAGCGATCAGCCACGTGGCTACGTGACTAGAAAGCGTCTGTGCCCACTGCGTGGCCATGCGCAAAATCATGGCCTGGCACCCTTGGAGCACTACTGCATTACTACTAACACCATCCATTATCTCGCCAACTAATACAGATAACAAGCGTCTTGTACCTAGGACAGGAAAAAATTCAGTCCACATTCAAAACTTTCCAGCAATGTGTGTATTTGTGACAAGAGTCCCTGATAGTACACAGCCTTGACTATTTGAGCAGACAGCATAATCAGCAAAAATATTCTACTTTTGGGTACCTTGGAAGAGTACTGTAGTTGGCAGACATTTGTGCATGTCTGAGTGTGGGGAAGCGGGGAAAGCAAAGCATGGAGGGAAGAGATGTGCATGCAGGTCTGGCCGTACTATCAGCTATTCCACAAACATCAGTTACAGCAGGCTCAGTTGTATTTAAGGCAATGGAGGACAAAGGAAGTTTGCAGAGGTACGGAAAAGTTATCCTCAATGTTACAAAATTGCACTTGACCACAATAGTCATATACGACCACATATAATAAAAACTACACAACTGATATAACACTTAGTTTGTAACACTTAGTGCAATTTTGCATAAATTAATTTATGCATACATTTTAATAAAATATAACTAAACAGTAATTTTAGGCCAATGCATTTCTTTTGAAACTATAGAAACGTTTTATGGCTTTATTCGCTCAAAGTCGCGAAAATGAGTGCTTTTGCTCATAGTGGACTGTCTCGCGGTATAAAGAAAGTCTGCACACAGTTTTTATAAAATAAGAAATAAAATACTAAAAATTAAACAATGCCGCCGCTATGACATATTGCACTATACAGCATAGAGTCCATCTACTTCACAAATTCCAACCAATTAAACTGCATGTAAGCATTCTTGCCGTGTTTAACTGTAGTTTATGTGCATTTGTGGTCTGCATACACAAAGGTGTTCAAATTATAAAGCCCATGAAAATCATTATAAATCATTGAGAATTTATATAAGAATGAATTTATATGTTTATGTATTATTTATAGAATTCTGAATCACGTGCAAAATTAATGCAAACCAGTAAATATGTTTTTCTAAATAATGCTTCCTTTGGCAGTATGATGTAATCGCTGCAAAAATATTTCTGTAGCCTTTATGATAAAATAATTGTCCGTACTAACTTAACAGTCCCTAATAACTTTTGTATATGGTTTATGCCAATAAATGTTATTCCAAACGCAACGTTCATTAATTTCTTGATTATGAAACAAACAATGTGCAAATATGTAATTCTATTTGAAAAGTATTAGAAACTAAAAGACTAACAGTTAAAAATTATATACCTGCCAATTTACTAGACAAACACATTCGAAACAAATGCTATCGTTAAGTGAATTTGTTTGTTGATGTTGAAGTTGTTCACATGTATTTGCTCAAGAAGTTGCAGATTAGATTCCAAGCTGTAGCTTATAATATAAAAGGTAATCTTCATATTACAGTTGTGGTATAAATAAATTTATTTTCGAAAGCATATTATATATAATTTTACATTTGTTATTTACCAATGTGATTGAAATACAAGTGTAACTGTAATATTAAAAATCTACATCTTTCAAATCCACTTAGTAGGTTAGTGTACATATTAGAGGAAAAAGCAAGTATAGTCCATTCACTACTGGAACAGACTTATGAAAATCAACTTTTGAAAAAAACACCCTAACCATTAGCTGCATGCATAGCTAGTAAAAAAAAAAAAAAAGTGGCAGGAGTGGGTACAGTACCCGCACCCGCCACTTTTTTTATACTAGCTATGCATGCAGCTAATAGCTACGGTGTTTTTTTCAAAAGTTAATTTTCATAAGTCTGTTCAAGTCGTGAATGGACTATATTCATTTGGTTACTAGTATCCTGGGTTTTACTTGTAAAGTAGAAGAAAAAATGCAAATATATTTCAAGATTTACAGCACACATTTTTAAATTCCGTGATAACTTTAGTCTCGCAGTTTTCCTATTGAAAGTGACTTTTCCCATGAAAGGGTGACCCATACGGATGAGCATAAATCACACCCTTGCCCTACCCGGGATTCAAAACTGGAACCACTCACGCTCAACACTCAACCAACTGCACCATAGAAAGCAGCCAATAGGTTAGCAGTAACAAGAACTTATCTAAAGTGAACCAAAGGAAGCTTATTTATTGGAAATAATTTTTAAGTTAAAATTTAAGTAATATATTAATTAATTGTTCCAAATTGTATGATTTACTGCCATGTTGATTGGGATTCACTTGCCTATATCTGTGCTAAATTAAATGCAGTTATTGGGGAAAAGTTTTGAACATTGATTTAAAACATTTATAGTTTAACTTGAACTTCATACATCACTCCTTTCTTTGGAATAAAAAAATTACAATAAAAAATGTTTTTATCCTTTTTCAGTTCTATTTTGTGTTATTGTACAGCATTGATTATTCTAAATATTCTTGTGTCATTTAATGACATTATAATTAACGATGTTTGAAATGTATTATTCTTTATTACAATTTTATTTGCAGCCCCAAAACTAAAGGTTGTATTGCGACACATTTCGAAAAGGGAGTAATACGAGAGACAATTCAAGAATTCTATACCATCGAAAAGATAGTGCAAAAAGCAATGAATATTCTGCGAAATTACATTTGGCATTGGCTAGATAGACGACAGCTCTGTACAACTTTGTATGTTATTATTTGCCTAATCTTTGGATTTTTTTAGAAGTAAAACTGCTGTGCTGTAAAATGTGTTTTAAGTTGGCTTAACATTATGCTGTCTCAAACCCTTAATTTTTGCAAACTTTGTGAACAAACATTGTCTGAGCAATGCATTCCCGTCAAGATATTCCTTACACCGCACTGTACATCTTCACATCAAATATTTATATCCCACCCCCCTCCCCATAACAATTGTAAAGGTGAAAGAGTTTGTAATACATTTATTTTGTCTTCATGTGATGAAAATGTGGAAAACGAAACAAGTAATCTGCTGATGCATCAAACCACAAAAAATATTCCACCTCTATCGTTGTTGCTTAATGTGATTTTAATTTGATAATTTGATACTGTTGAATATTTTAACAGAAAACTTGCACTGAATAACAGAAAAGCAATTGACTTCTGTCGAGCAGTACAAGTAGAAGGTAAAGAAATTATTCAGTCCACACTGTCACAAGATCACTACTATCTGTTGTCGCCAGTAAAAAGTCTCAGTGTCTGGTTTTGCCAAATGTTTTTATGCCCGTGCGTATACTGCCAGGACGCTCTCTTGTTGCTCAGCTACAGATCAGTCCGTGCTGAGCCGCAGTATTGGGCGTAGGAGGGAGATTTGTGTGTACAGACGTCTGCCGGTAACAGTACAATACAGAAGAATTGTGTTGTATATAAAAACAACCAATATACATGAACCAATATTAAAAAGACATTAATTTGCCGGTATTTATAATACCTTCAATTACATCTTTCACCTGTGCTTTTGTTGGGAAAGTACAGCAGACTATAATTTTTCGAGCAGTGAAATATAAATGCTGTCTTTGAAAAGTAAAGCACCTGGCAAAATTTATATTTACATGTGGTGAAAAAATACAAATTAGCTGAAAATATAAATTGAGCAGGACTTTCAAAATTGCTGACTTTACTATGAACAGCCTCTAATTTAATGTGTGTCCAGTGCCACTGAGCATCCTTATACCTGAAAGCAAATATCTACAGCATAGTAAGAGTTCTATGCCCCAATCTTGGAAGCAAACAAAATACACTGTTGTGTATTTGTTCAGAATAAAAGGTCCACTGTAAATTTTTTCACCTAATTACTGCAGCAAAGAGAGGATGATTAATAATGAATTTATGGAAGAACATTATCTTATGATAGGCAAAGTTATTACTACAGCCAAAAACCCAGTAGTTTTACACACTGTTCAAAATTCTTTTAAAAATGTTTACTGTTTACAAATGCCTCGAATTTATGGACAAAACATAAAAAACAAAGAAACACAACTCAACAAAGAGGATAGCTTGGCCAGACAAATGAGACTGACTGTAATTGTGCTGCCCTGAGCCTTGTGATGTGTCACACTAAGTTATCAGCTCTTTTCAACAAACTAATAATCTAATTTACAAGTAGGTGAAACTTCTGAAACACTCATTTTAACTTTTGTCATGCGAAATAGATCTGCCATAAAGCATTTAATCAATTTGTAAATACAAATGTTCCAGTGATAACAAGAACATCTAACAAATTATAAAATTAAGTTTTAAAAATTTTATTTTCTTCTCCTACTCTATACAGAATTCTTGTTTTATCGTCTATAATATCATTGATTACTTCTTCAAAAAATCAACATATTTTGGTATAAAATTTTATTCATATCTATTCTCACAAATATTAAAAAGTGTTATCACATGTCTGATACAGTATTTATGTATTTATTATTGTTATTTTTATGTAGTGGAACAAATAAAACAAATTAAAAACATAAACACACACTTAACTGCCATAAACTTGCTTCATTACCCCATATTATTTGAATGAACTCCACTACTGTTAAGTATAAATACAACATTATCTATAGCATTGGGTAAGGAATCTTAGGAGCATGCACCAAACATATCCAGCATTTATTGTCAAGTTAACTTCATCTATTACACAAAACAGTTAGACATGCACTGGCTTATGTAATACTTGCAATTAACTATAATATACTTACAAGGTAAAGATTGTTCATAGTAAAGTGAACACTTTTGAAATAAACCTTTGAAAAATGTCACTGACCCTGCCTGCGTATGTTTTAACGGCCGCACTGAGTGACATGTGTCCAGTAAAGTTGGTAACGAATGATGAAAAGTAGTTCCCTATTGTAATGTTGAATAAAATGTATTAGGTAACAATTTGTGAAAACTTAAATTATTTCTTTCCCTTTCTGCTTTTTTGATACATAAAAGTCCAAAATGAGAAGTTTTTTTCCTTCCTAATAATTTTACAGTTTCACTAGACCGACACCTAAATAAAGTGCTGAGGCCAGCAGCAATGTTAATTTTACATAAGGCGGAAGAAGACAAAACGTACATGCGAGTAGATCTTAAGCAGGGCTTTCAAAAGTGCTCATTTTACCATGAACAGCCTGTAACCCATATGATGACTGCTATCTGTGGCACTAAGAGGGCACCTGATGTTCATAAATGACAGTACAATAACTTAGTTGACCAACTGCAAAAAATATTTTCACACAACTTTGACGATATTTGATAGTTTTTCAATCTGATATTAAAGAATTTTATGAAACTGTTCGTTTCAGTAAAAAATACAAACAAACATGGTAACATGCTTTACTACATTTGAGAAAATGTGATTGTATTTTTGAGAACATGTAAAGCATCACACACATACATACTCTCACTAAAAATTAAGGATAACAGTGATATACAATACATTCGCAAATAACACCAATCAAAACAGCATTAAATAATAACCAAGTTACATTCCCAAGTAGTAAGGCAAAATTACATACTGTAAAAACAATCAGACGCCAAATGCCAACTACACGTACTCTGCAAGAGCAGGAAAAAAACCAAGCAAGGTAGTAAGCATTCTCTTGGAATAACTGAAGTAAACCTAACAGAAGTCCCACAGAGTCATTTCTAGAGTCTGGCAGAAGTTCCATAAGGGTGTAAATGTCAGTCAATACAGCAGTGGATGTCCGTGGAATATGAAGACACAAGAACATAATATTTCCTGGCTATTAAAACAACACTGATAGAACACAGCAGATGACTTTGCTAGGGGCCTAAAAGTAGCTATGGAGATGAGTATGTCTGGGTATACTTTATGGTGATGCTATCATTAAGTAGGACAGTAAGCTTGGAGGCCTACATAATGTATCTCATTTACCACTGCTCACACAACTGCAGAATTAGCACGGTGTAGAGAACACTCAGGATGACCTAGAAAACATGATGGTTCTCCCCTCCTAAACAAGTTCAGCTTCTTCACAGTGATAGGGTTAAATAATGTATTAAATGAATAAGGAAACACACTCATTGACATAAAAATTTTTGCACCAAAATACCATTGGAATAAAAAAAGTATTGAAATGGTAGACATAATAAAGAAGTGGTTACAACAATATAGTTTTATTATGACATTGTTTTACTTTTCTGTGGCACAGAAGAAAGGAACCTTTAGTACCTCACTGAACTGCCTTGTGCCTGGACATATACCATCAATATAACTGGGTACGCAATCAAACAAACACTGTATACAACCCTGCAGCAGAGTTTTCCACAGTTGCAAATTAAGATCAAAATTAAAGACACCCCAAGAAGAAGATAGCTGACATCCTATCTGTTCCTACAAATTTTTCTATGAACAATAAATCAGGTGACCAGGAAGGCTATGGAAATGCTGAAACGTAATGTAAACATTCCTCGGAAACCAGAGCTGTGTGCAGGCAAGTGTAAACTTGATGAAAACTACTTGTAGGCACTTACCCAGCAAAGGTACCACATGAGGCCACTAGATTTCCTAAATGTACCGTTGTGCATTCTGTGACCATGACAAGTGGTGATAAAAAATCATAATACAATAGCTCCTGGACCATCACACCATTAGAAAAGAAAATGGGGCAGGGATTTTAGGCACACCTATGGAATTCCAACACCGGCACAGAGGTAATCAGTTCCCAAAGAAAGAACAATTCATCACTAAAGACAATACACTGCATGTTCACAGCATTCCATGTTACTCTCAGCAGTTACCACTGCAAATGAAGGCAATGATTTGCGAGTGTTAATAACAGAACATGTAAATGTTGTCAGGACTGCAAGTGCTAGGCATTTGGAAATGTTTCTGGTAGAATTATGATGCTTTAGTGAAACTGCCACATGTCACTCGTTGGTGAACAATGAAACTACAGGATCTGTATGTGTGTCAGCTATGTATATATTTATAGTTATTTAGTGCAACTTCTCATCAGCATTCTTAAGAACTGACAATTAAAACTGAAAGAAAACTGTGTACATCACAAGTGCTATTGTACACCACATGACATGCGATAGCAGCACTCCCATATAATGTGCAAAACATCACATAAAAATTTAATTATCCACTTATTATCCACTAATATGTCTGTTTATAACTCTCATGGTTACAAAATTATTTTTACAGAAAGCACAAATTTTTATGGCTATGAGTGTAGGTATAGACCACCAACACCATTGAAGAGGACTCTTATGTAGACGGCAACATTTTGGTCTGGACTGGCATCGTGTTGGGCTTGCAGAATCTCTGTGTTTGATTGTGGCTTTGTAGTAACTAATACCAAAATGTTATCCTTCAACTGTAAGTCAGGGTTTTCAGGGGTGCAATGGGTGCACATTACCATCTACACCAAGCTGCAATAGAAAATGAATAACTGTCTAAAAATAGGATATAACCTATTTAGACAGGCCAGCAATGTCTCCTAATCTTAGGCTTAGGACACACTACAGCATCATATATTATGGGGCATCCAGTACCTCCACAAACTATCCAAGAGCATCATGGTTTTGGTGAAGGAATCGGATTCCATGGATGGGGAGCCTACTGTAATTCAAGTGTCGCTGTTTGGATGACCACACAATACTGTTCTCAAATACAGCATTCCAGATTGGTGGTGTGACATGGTTCATGTCAGGCATCATGTGATCTATTTTTGGCAAATGAACATGTGTTCAGAGTGGACAAAAATCTGCTGAGTTTGTTTGGATGTCCTATGAACTAAAGTGGATACAGTTTGTTGCTCACCATGTTAGTAAATATACATTTACCTAAATTATCCTTAATTTTTGTACATGAACATGTATTACCCCTATAACTAATAATTCTCTTAATATATTTAGCTTCTATTATGTGATTTTTCTTAACTGTGTACCACATCTTTAACTGTGGCCTTCTATCAGACTTGTTTACTAACTTTTAATATGAAAAACCACAACAAAGAGTAAGTAAATGCTTCTTTGGCAACAACTATAAATCAACACTCATCTCTTAAGATAAACTTATCAACCCTATTCAAACACATTACTTTAAGATACATGTGACAACAGTGATAATACATGATACAGTGATAATATATGTTTATCTCACACATTTTAAAAGGCACTAGTACTAAGACAAATAATCCTGTATGAATATTATGTTTTTTACCAGGCCAGCAAAAGGTTCAAAGTGCATCAAAGTGAAATCATATGAACATGATAAAATACTGGGGAAAATTTGTGTAAAATACAGAGGAAAAATAACATTTTAACATACAAGCTACTAATCTGTGCCTATTTATAAGTCCTTGTTAAAAATTATTAATACTCTTCCTCATTAATGTCTGTAAAGCTGAAGATGAACAGCAAGTATAATAGACTTCACGCTTTAAAATCTGTTAACCTGAAAGAGTCACAAAACCACTTAATAAATTAGACTCAGAAATGCTACTATGAAATAAACTCAAACTATGCACACAAAATTATTAGCAAAACAAAAAACATAGAATCACATGCAAATTATTTGGTTGAGCAATTTTTCCAGACAAGCAAAATATTTTACCTAAAGTACTTACAAACACAGATGCTATAAAATAAAACAAATTAGACTGATGATGGTAATCTGCATGGATGCCTCCAGATAAAACTACTTATCCTTACACATAAGAAATAACTCGGGAAAGCCCAAAAATCCACAACGGGATGAAGTACAGCAATTTCAAAAGAAACTGCCAGCAACAGGTATATAGTACTTATTGTATCTCACAGCCTAAAAATCTGTGATGTGTTAGTTAAGGCACTACTAAATATAGTTTTAATTTTCATGCAGTGCAAGAAAAAGTTCCACTTGAAAGTGTCAGAAGTTTATTCATATTTGTCATAACATTTGTTCTAATTCTTATACTTGCTCATGATGATGCATTCACTCAGACTGTGTAATTAATTCTGTTATGTTTTGATGTCTCCTTTACGATGTTTCAATTTCTATGTCTAGTATTGCATTTACTTTGTTAAACAAATTACCTGAGAATTTATATTAGATTTCCTAGTGGTACACACAAACATCAGGTGAAAGTTATATAGAAGTGTTTACATTTATTTGTGGCAGTACATAATGTGCTGAAAGTAGAAACTTTGCAGGGCTTTCAAAACTACTCTATTAACCACAAACAGCCTATTCCTATTAAACATAGTTGTAAGGAAACATTGTGTGAATTTTGTAACATTCTGCTCTTCAACATAATTCTGTACTATGCTACAGCACTTAATTCAAACTGTAGAAAATTGTAACGTATTATGAAATTGTAATAGAATTGGAGTGCGAGAGTTGGCACCCCTGGTTGCGGGTAAGAAAGAATGGCGAGCTTGGTAAGATTAACTAAGTGGAGAAATTTTAAATGAGTGAGATACTAAATATAAATAAAAGGACTTAATATTGGCGATGAGGATGGGATTCTTATGAACTTGGGATGGAAACATTGTAACAATTCTGCAGCAAGCAAAAGTAAATAACATGTAAAACCAGTGTCTGTGGTGTAATATTCCGAAGAGGAAGGAATATCAACAACAAAGTAAGATTTTGTGTCTTACGTCAAAAGACTTGAACAGTTCTTCATTTTACATGGTTGGATAGACAATAAAGTGAAAGTTGCTGTTTTATAAGTCATTGTGGTACATAGACATATACATTGTTAAAAAATATTTTGTTTCCTGCGAAGCCACGTGAGAAGGAATATGATGAACTGGTTAAAGAACTGCAACTGCATTACGCACCAAGAAGGTTACATATAACGGAACACTATAATTTTTACAGCCATAGTCACAAGGAGAGTGAAAGCATTAGTGAGTTTGTCATAAAAATCAAAAAATTGTCCGAGTTTTGCGAGTTCAATGCTTTTTTAAATGAGACATTTACAGACAGATTTGTCTGTGGCCAAAGTTCAGACACTATAAGGAGAAAACTTTTATTAGAGGACAAATTAACATTCGAAACAGCAGTACGGTTAGCACAATAAATGTCAATGGCAGAGAGTGATGCAAAGTTATCCAAACCAACAGATGTAAACAAACTATGTAATTTTTCCAAGGGGCATACTGAAGGATGTAGCAATAAAGGGAGTTACAACCAGGAAGAGAGACTCACTGTCAAAATATAAAAACTACAAAGGCAGGCATATAACAGCCAGAACAGCACCACAAACAGCTGAAGAAAAATGTAGACGATGTGGTCATCTGCACCACATAGTCTAACGTCCTGCAAGAAACTGGGAATGCTTCACTTGCCACAAGAGAGGCCACACCTCTAGAGTGTGCAAGAACAGAAGACTCAAGGAAGTGAGTGGTATAAATAACAGTGAGTAATCAGATGCATCAGGAAGTGAAGTGTTGCACTTACAGCCGAACAACCAAGTCACCACAACCAGAACAAAGACAAGGGAAGAAGTAGTGAATGGGTGAACAGTCACAAAACAAGCAAAGAAATTGTGTCAGTGAAACAGGCAGTAAGAAGCATTAATAGCCCTTCTGTATATGTTAAGTTAGATGTAGAAGGTAAGATGATAAGATTTGAAGTAGATATGGGGGCCGGAATCAGTGTGATCTCGACTAATATGGGCTGTTCATGGTAAAGTGAGCATTTTGAGGGCCTTGTTACTTTTTCTTTCAGGCATGTTTTATTTTTTAACCACCTTTTTAAATAAATACTAGTATGTAAGTAATAAACATAGTGTGTATATTAAACCACACTCTGAATTTAACCTCAAAGACTACAATAAAATTATTCCAAACGAAAGGGCTTTCAAAAGTGCTCACATTACAGTGAACAGCCTATACCTACAATACATTGTTTCCTCAAAAACAATTTAAGAATTGGGATATTGCACTTAAGTCAGTAACAGGTGAGAAACTGTCGCTAATGGGACAAATTCAGGTGTCAGTCAAGTTACTTAAAAAAGAGAGAGAAAAAACCAACTTGGGGTGTGCTATGGTAAGAAAATAACACCATTGCTAGGTAGGAGCTGGTTGGATAAATTGTTGCCAAGGTGGCAGCGAAACATGGACATGTCAGAGCTTTTAGAACAAGCAGAACAAGGTAGGCATACAGATACAGAAGCAAAAAATACTGACTTGGAACATGAGCTCTTGATGGTTAGAGAGGAAAGTCAACCTGATATGGGTGACTGGAAGCCTAGGAACCTGCATGTGTTTGCTAGTACTAAAGATTGTATAAAGGGGTTTGAAGCAAATTTGATTGTAAAGGAAGATGCAATTCCTGTATTTCACAAGTCATATAGTGTACTTTATGCTCTGAAGGAAAAGATAAAGTGTCAGACGAAATGAGTAACTCTGGCATTCTGATACCAGTATGCCACTCTGAATGGTCTTCCCCTACAGTTTGTGTATCAAAACCTTTGGGAGATGTCAGGATTTGTGTTGATTTTGGAGTTACCCTGAACTATGCATTGAAAGTTGATTTCTATCTACTCCCTAAGCTTGAAGATGTCTTTGCAGCATTGTCCGGGGGACCATATATATATATATATATATATATATATATATATATATATATATATATATATAGAATACAGTATTAGATTTTGTGTAGAGCATATCTTCAGCTAGAGGTAGGTGAAGAATATATAAAGTACCTTACAATTAATACTGAACATGACCTATACCAATATACGAGGTTGTCATATGGAGTAGCCAATGCTCCAGGTATATTTCAGTTGATGATGAAGGGAATTCTAAAAGGGCTTCCTGAGGCATGCTGTTATTTGGATGATTTGTTGATTGCAGGAACAGATATAGGCAGAATGTAAAAAAAAAGAAATGTACATGCAGTACTCGCACAACTGAATGGCAATCACATCAGAGTTAACATCAATAAATGCAAATTTTTCTGTACCAAAGTCACTTACCTGTCTCATACAGTTAATGCACACAAGGGATTCACCCTTGCAATGATATAAACTAAAGGTGATTTTGGAAGCAAAACCACCAGAGAATGTAAAGGAACGGAGGTTTTTTTATTGGTATGCTTAACTTTGATCATAAGTTCATCCCAAGCATGTCTAGTGTGACGGAACCCTTGCTGGAATACAAAAAAACATGTGCTGTGGGCATGATCTGTTGAGTGTAAAAAGACTTTGAAAAATGAAAAGTCTTCTGTTAAGTTATAACCTTCTAGTTCACTACAATCAAAGGGTACTCATTGTTGTAACTGCTGACACTAGCCCCTTTGGAGTAGGTGCTACCCTGAGCCATGTGATTGATGGTGTTGAAAAACCAGTGTTGTTCGCATCTATCACATTGACCCCTACCCAAAGGAATTACTCCCAGCTGGATAAGGAGGCCCTGGCATTAGTGTTTGCAGTTAAAAGGTGTGTATACTTATACGATTGAATATCGCAAATCATCTCAAATGTGTCCTGCAGATACTCTTTCTAGATTGCCTGTAGCAGATGAGCTAATCAAAGAGAGTGTACAGCAACTTGTTTCAGACAAGTTTCCACTAAGTTTTGTAGAGGTGGCAGAGGAAACCAAGAGAGACAAACTGCTTTAGAAGGTTGTAGAATTCACTAAAAATGGTTGGGCTTCTAAAGTAAATGATTTACGAATTAACCTATATTTTAAGAGGTGAAATGGTGTTACCCATTGAGAAGGGTTGCCTGTTAGTAGGTGTTAGGGTGGTAATACCATCATCACTATAACAACAGTTATTAAGGCTGCTACATGATTCGCATCCAGTTGTGGTTTGAATGAAGGCGTTAGCTAGGTTAATCTGTTGGTGGCCAGAGTTAAATAATTAAGTAGAAGAAACTGTGTCGTCATGTGAAGAAAGACAGCTAGTAAATTTTACACAGTCTTAAAAAACTACATTTGAAGTGGCCAAAAGCAGATGTGTGGGGTAGAAACCACTCAGACATTTTCCCATTGAACCAAAAGGATTTTCTTATAGTGGCAGACAGTTGTAGCAGATGGATCCACATATATTAGATGTCGAAAGGGACACGTACCGAACACGTAGAAGCTAAGCTTGACAACTGTGTCAGCATTTTTCGGTTCCCTGTACAGATAGTTTCAGACAATGGACCCATCTTTTAGTTCACAGCAAGTCAAGAACTACTGTAAAACTAGGGGAATTGAAGTTGCAAAGTCTCCCCCTAATCATCCAAATTCCAATGGGTCAGAGAATGGGCAGTCCAAACAATACAAAGGACATTTGAAAAATTGTTAAAATAAAAATCCCAGGGCATTACAAGCAAAAGAAATTACAGGTACATTGGAAAAGGTAATATTCTCTTATCTAAATACTCCTTTAGCAGAGGGGTCTTAAGCCCACATGAAATTTTACTCAAAAGAAAGCCTCACGCACTATTAACCTTAATGAAGCCACAATGTGGCGGGAGTAAGAGGAGGTTCTTCGCATGCCCTGGCATGCGTATACATGACCTAGTGTTTATAAAATTCAAACCCCATAACTACCCTGTCAAAGATATAATCAAAAAGAGGATTTTTGCAGTTACCTACCTAGTGGAGATAGGTTCTAACATCAGGTTAGTACACGAGAACCATATGAGAATGTTTGTGGAAGAACCTACACATAGATATCAGGGCAGTGTGGTGACTCCACCTAATGAGGTAAACTCCATGGAAGAGTGTACCCCTTCTTCTATTGAACATGAAGGACCAATACAAGTACCTAATGACAAATATGTACCCAGGCTATCCTGACTTTCGTAAGTTCCCTGAAACTCACATCACCAATTCACTCTGAACATGAACAAGACACAGGACTGAGAAGGAACAAAAGAGTTATTAAACCATCTATATATACGTTTAAGTCTTTAAAGTACTCAATTATAAGAATATTGTGTTGGATTGTATTGTCAAATCTCGTGTTAAGGTATGTTGCCGCTTACCATGTTAGATAACTCTTGTAAGATTATAAATATGGCGTGGTAGATTGTAGCATCAGCATTAAACAGATGTCACTAATATTGACAAGGAGAGTGATATAATGTATTACGGACTTGTAACAGAGTTGGAGTACAAGAGTTGCCACCCCTGGCGGTGGGTGAGAAGGAATGCAGAGCTTGTTAAAGTGAATGTAAATGGAGAAATGGTAAATGAGTGAAATGCTAAATATAACATAAAGGACTTAATACAAATTAAACTGTTATCTAAAACCTGTGACTACAATTTCACTAATTACACCTAAAGTCTATTTCCAATATTTGTAAGATACATTTTTTTTTACTGCAATGCTTTATCACAAATCCTTTACAAAATTATTTCTCTTTCAACAAGTGCTACTCAATATACATTACAATATAAATTGTGGACCATAAACCATACAACTACAAATCTTCAAGCAAGCATCTCTACTGAAGACCATTGATAAATAGTGAACATCCTATACAATTTTCTTGAAACTATAGAAGCTTAGTATACTCTACAATGGTTTAAAATGTTCCCATTATTGATGATTCTTTTTTCACGTTTTTGATCTAAGAAAACACAATTAGGCCATTAATCACAAGATAACCTTGCTTTAGTTGTCAGAGTTAGTATGGTAAAGGTTGGATTTTTGTCACTATCACAGCCAGCACCTTTCAAGTATGATTATTTCTCCCAATTTTCAATAGGTGTCTAGATATTTGGTTCAATTTACCCTTTAACATGATAAACAGCAATGTAGTGTTTGTGGATAGTTTGTTTTGGTTTTCAACCAGATTCCAATTCACATCAAATATGATCAATGGGTTTGTGGTCAGAACTTTGGACATCCACTTCAATGTTCTCAAACCACTTTTTACAACCACTGCACTGTCAATATTCATGCTGAATATGAAATGAGCATATTTTATACTACTTTTTTGCACAGCATGAGTGGAAAAGAAATGCCCAACAATGTTCTATTGGCATTGGTCACTCATAGATAAGTGCACCAAAATCCGTGTACCAAAACCATATAATTTTCCAATCTCCTTCAAATCTTCACAATGGCAATAAAATATTATTAGGTATTTGTCATGCATACATACATTCACATATATGCACATGCATGCACACGTATACACACATGCACACACAGATCCATCAGATTACAACACATAGGATGATTCATCACTCCACACAATGCTCTTCCACTGTTATAGAACATGACAACATGCTTTGCTCCACTGTAAATGATGGGTGGCACTCCATACAGTCATCTTCAGATTATGGGATACAGCTTGTGTATGGAATTTAAGTGCAACTACCTAATGGTGAATGGTAAAATCACTGACAGCACTTACTCATGTCAATGGAAAGTTTTTTTGTAACGGTTCGTGAAGATACATTAAAATTTGACTTTGGCACACATCTAAAGCTTCTCAATGTTTTGAGCTTACACATCTGGGATGATGAGCTATGACTGTGACATTTTTATTTCACCATACATCACCTAAGTTATGCAGGGTACCTGGCCTGGAATTTGTTTGGACTCTTAGAATATCCAAACCTGTAGACAAAGCTGATCATGCCCTACTCAAAATTACTAATACAGTGGTGTGTGCTAATACTGACAGGTATAGTTGCTATAACTGTCAACTTACAATTTGAGGACTTTATGTAGACTTGTAACATGTAACATACTTTCCAAGGGATGTCCGGTGACAAGTAGCAATACAATGTACTTCAGCTATGCTTTGGAACAGGGACAAAATACTTTTATATAATACTTCGGCAATTGTCTTTGGTTAACATTTCCACAAAGTTACGCAGCAAACAAGAATATCACACAAATGTAAGGCAATTCTTTGGTATACATTAAGGCACCAATTTGACAAGGCAACTGTAATGGGAAAGGCAATATGTCACAGGGTCACAATGTATTGTTTGCAGTATTTTCTGTCTTCAGCCTGGCCACATGAAATTTGGCAATGTGCTTGCGTAAACTGTCTGCATTCTTGTAGATCTGAGAGCACACAATGCAAGCAAATGGCCCTGCATCTTCCCCATGAATATTCTTCTCGTGTGTTCGCAGGTGGTCTCTGCGTGAGAACTGTTTGTTGCAAACCCCACATTTAAAGCTGCATGACTTTGCAATGCTATCTTGAACATGTGTTAGCTTGTGTGTATCCACACGTTTGGTACAGCTCTGGTCATCTGTAACACCATGAAATGTAAAACATATCAAACAAAACATGAAACCAATCAACCTATGTAAATTCAATAAGATGCAAACAATGTTCAAATAAATAACTAGAGCCAAATATTTAGCAAAGACAAAGTATTGCTGTCCTTGCTTGCCATTGTTTCAAAGATGAAATGACTAAACTTAAGATGTGAAAAAGTAACATGCTGCACTTCATTCTACATTTTCAATTATGTTGAGGTTTTCACTAACCCATGGCTGAAATTTAAGCCTAATTACTGGTCTTCATACTGTTCACCATAATTCAAGATTCACACTTCCTTTCTCCCCCCACCCCCTCCAACCAATCTGACTTCCCAGGTATTCACATACTCCATTATAAACTAATTACATTTTTAAGAAGCAATAAATATTAGTTTATTACTTCATTTCAGCAGTTACTACTCATTACTTAAAATTTTAAAAATTTATCCAAGAGTAGCTTACCCTTTCTCACACACGTTTTACTTGTGTAATGATGCGCCTGAGCCTTCCAATATTTCTAACTTCATGAACAATTTTCTTTTTTTGGATTTCTGTAGAAATTAACTATTAAAAGACACTATGATAACTTTCATTTGCATTTGTAAAAGCATCCATATTAAATCTGTAATATACACACAGATCTAACTATATACAATACTTATGAAAACTTAAGCTCACAAACTAATTTTCACTTCAAAACATAGTATGGACAGAAAAAAATTGTTATATAAATATTTATCAAAGGTAAAACAATTGTACTACCTAATTGTAATTACAATATCAATATTGAACAACAACAACAAAATGAAGTGGTGTATTCATACACTACTATAATAAATTAGTGAATGCAGTAGTAACGTTTGGTGCAAAGAATTCAGTACAATTCAGAACTTATTTATAATCATTGAAAATAAATATCAGAAAGCATTTTCAACAAAAATTACTATCTAACACAATACTGGTGAAAGGATCTGTTGGTGACATTCAACATGCTCCCATCAAAAGCCAGTATTTATATTCTCAGAACAGGTAACAGTTATGTTTGACTTGATTATACTGTAACTGTAAAAGAAATGTATTTGTAAAACAATTTCTACTATTAGCTAGTAAGGAAAGCAAAAAAAGGCGTAATCATGAGAAAAACTGTAAAATTAAATAATTTTAACTAACAACTATAACAGTCCTAGAGTCTAATATAAAGCAACAATAAAAATATTAAAATCTCCTCAAACAAGGGATGTACATTATAAACTTCATAAGCAGCAACCCAGATTTTCTAAAACTTTGTGACTAACCACTTAACTGATGAAATATTAACTGTGATGAAATACTGATAAAAGCTTTAATGTTCAATTAAACAGCAAAACTTAAAAAATTCTGTAAAAATGTTGTAAGTCAAGTAATTCTACTAGACAACTTATTTTGGAAATGTTGGCATTCAATAATATTCAACACACAAAAACAGTAACTTATAACATAATTTACGACACAAAACTGTTACATCTATCATCTTTAAAAAAACAAAAACTGTTGATTTCTAATAACATACAATCCAACAAACAGAAAATCATCCAAGATACAGAACTCTTATCAAGTTCTTTTGCTACTTGATACTCCTTAGATGTCATTACATCAATAGCTATAGGGACATAGCCAGGATTAAGCCCGATGGGCCAAGGCTACTACCGAAATATCAACCCATTTTTAAAATCTGTATTGCCCTCTGCTCTCACATGTACCTGTTTTTTATAGTGTTACTCTAAAGCATGTCTTATTAACATACTTTATATATATATATATATATATATATATATATATATATATATATATATATATATATTATATATATATATATAAAATGTGTGTGTATACTATTAACATATGCAAGTTGACCTTTCCATTACTTTTATTGTGTACTTTAATAATCCATCAATGGATTAGTCTTCGGCATCACATTATCCTGGATGCCATTGTTCCATTTCAAATACTTTCAGTAAAATTCACAATAAACATGTGCTTCAGCTCCACCTTCAAGCGCACATACCATCCTTATTAAGCATCGTAGACCATATGTAGCTTATGTTTTTGAGGTAATTTTTCATAAGTAATACGAAGGTGGAGTTTGTCTGTGTTTTTCATACTCACTCTGTATATACGTACATATACAGCGAACCCTCAAGCATAATGATACAGCAATTGCCACATAATAAAAAATTTTCAGTCGTGCAGTGAATAATAATTAGTAAATAAAAAACCTTTTAAGAATATATTTTTTGTGTATATCTGGTTGGCTTTACCCTTGGATATATAGCTGTGTATCTTTTTTACTGGTAGAGACACTAAACCTAACAACTTGTGGTGCAGACAGTAAAAAAGGGTCACAAAAGGTCACCCATACTCCCATTTTTCAGCAGTGCAGACACACAATAAGTGGACACACACATGCATACATGCACACACAAACATGATAGGAACACATACAAACACATGCACACAGGTTGTATTCCATTACCTCTGCAATGCCTAAAAATGGTTGTTATGTTGCATGTTAAGATGCAAATCCATGTACATTGTACGTCACTCTACTTTCAGTCAACCTCGCGCATCAACCATATGTGGTCCGAAACACAAATACTTCACGTTGGCACAAATTCCTGGCGGCTAAGTGCTGCAAGTCAGGTAAAAAAAAGTTCAAAGATCTTCAACAATGCCATTAATTAGTGTAGACAAGTGTCTAGAGGATGTAATTGCAAAGTTTACAGTATGGTTAGGCTATTTTATGGGTATAACATACATTAAAATATTTAAGTTTGCAAAGTAAGATTAAGGTGTGCAAAATTCTGTAACGCATAATGCAATGACTCACACACAACCACAAACACTGCACAGCTCCAATATGCAATGTGGCAGAACAATGAGTGCCAAATATTGATAGAATGAGAGATAAAGGGGTTCAGAATACCTCTATGTATACGAGGGTGATGTTGCGACAGCTGTAGTACATATAAAGGGTTTTCGAGGAAGAGTGTCAACCCTAGCTGACGCAGTCACAACTGTCCAAACTGAGTAAGGACGAAGTGTGTTTATTGAAAAACCAGAATTACTGACCCTTTAACTCTTTAGTAACTCAAAAATAGTGTGAAAACTGGAAATTACATTCACTGTAGTGACACTTAGACAACCTGAGGAGTTTCTATTCCCAGCTCCATCCAGACTATTAGTAGGAATGCACACACTTGGTCTTACCAATCTGAAGCAACGTGTACCATTTGTCACTGCAGTCTGGTAGCAAAATACTTGACTGGACAAACACACACACACAAATATGACAAACAATGGGTGACCACATTAAAAATTATCTGGAATTTTAATTGTGCTCAGAATTAGTTGACTGTTGAGAAAATAATTGTACATAGCCTGTCTTAAAGTGTTGTGAGGGCTTGAGTCCGAACAGTGACAAGGAGCATTGTGTTAATATGAGACATTCAACATGTGTATTTTTAAACTTGGTGCCACTACAGAGCGCCACGACTTCAGTTCTCCTGGTGGCCGCTAGGAGCGGCAAGGCAGTATAAGATGGTGGCAGGGGTGGACGGATGCATCAAACTTAAATGTGTCAGTTTCGAGTCGAAACATTTGGTCCTCTGGGGTCGGATTAAGATCCACGTAATTTCCGTCGCCTTTTGCTGTGTTTACATGAGTATCTTTCAGTGTGACTTGTTTGTGTGGCTTGTTCGTGTTATCGCCGTGTTGCTCTAACCTCTTTGTCTCGCCGGAACCGGTTTTATTCATCTACACACAGCAAGGAACATATTTTGTGCTGTGTTACGAACGTGTGTGATCGAAATTCTGCAGTACGATACACGTTAATCATAAACTAGATGTTCAAGTAGTGAGAGCTGATGCATTCTGTTGTTTGGATTTACCGTGGCCGGCAATATTAATTGTGACTGAGTGCTTGATGACAGGGTCTATGGGTACATTCTATACACTGTGCGGTTGGTTTTAGCTGTGGATTGAAGAAGTTTTGTGATTAAAGAATTTTGTCTCTCATCATGTCCGACAAGGCCGCAGCATTACAGCGATGCTTGGAACGTGCAGAAAATAGGTTACGACGGGCCGCCAAATTTGCCAAAGAGGATTCCACAGATCCAACTAAAAGGCAGCTGTTTTCTGCTACCTGCCGTAACTTAGCCCAGATACGCTCAGGATTTGAAGACGATTATCTGGCCTACAAACTGACAAGTAAGGACAAGACAGACTACGATGCTGCGACACATTCAGAAAGGATAGATCGTTTTGATGACTTATTTTATGAAATTAGTGCAATTTGCAACTCCTTAGAAACCAGTGAGTCTACCAAGCCTGAATGCAGTTCTTGCTCAGCCACTTCATCACCTCATCTCCCCACCATTTAACTGCAGCACTGCAGCAGTAATTCTACCGATTGGACAAGCTTTTTTAACCCATTCAGTGCCTCGGTAGCTGACAATCAAAATATCACTAATTTGGAGCGATTGTTGCATCTAAAATCACCCCTGTCCGCATGTTCATTGTCGTCTGTAATCAAAGCATTGCCACTTACTGAAAAGAATTATGAGTTGCCTGGGAATTATTGAACAAACAATATAATAACAAAAGACTTATTGTGGCTTTACAGATAGATGCTATCATGCATGCTCCCTCAATATCACCAGATTCTCCGGCATCAATAAATGGGTTACTGTCAGTCTTAGATGAACATATTGCTGCACTGCGTGTATTAGATGTTGACCCATTATTTCTCCAAATCATTGAGATCAAGTTGAATCCCCTTTTGCGCAACCAATGGGAACTTGATGTAAAAGACAAGATAGCTGAGCTGCCAAAGGCGACAAGAGTTTTTATAACATTTCTAGAAGGGCACCGCCGTGCTGCTGAATTGCAATCAGCCAATGCATCATAACCTAAGGCAAGGTCAACTATGCCATTACAAAAAACCCTATTTTGCCATTCCCAGTCACAGTCATTTGCTGTGAACACGGTGACCAATGTGAATGTTAAGTGTACTGTCTGCAGTGATGACTACATGAAGTATATATTGTTGTTCCCAATTCTTAGAGGCATCTCCCCAAGAACGGCATAAGCTAACTAAGTCTGCCCAGCTTTGTTTTAATTGTTTACGTGGTTCCCACCAGTCCAGGGTATGTCAGTCAAATAGAAACTGTCATACCTGTAGCCTGTAGCTCCCAACATCACACATTACTACACTTTGCTTAAGCTACATCTACAGACAGCAGTGAGGAATCAACAGTGCCTGGTTCTTACACCCTAATATCTCAAGGTCCTGACAGAGACATCCCATCAACAGTACTCCTGTCTACCATGGTGGATATTCCACGTGGTAATGGTAACTCACAGACAGTGAGTGCTCTACTTGATTCAGCCAGTGAGTCAAGTTTTATTACTGAGGATTGTGTGAGAAGGCTTGGTTTAAGGTGCAGAAGAACATCATTACCAGTGTACGGTGTTCCTCAAGTGCCAGTGTACACTGCGAAGGGGGTCACATGTCCCAGATACATGCCTCGCACCTTAAGAGGCCTGCATTTTATATACTACACCATGGAGTACTGAAGCCAAATAGCAGTACCACAAAATTGCATGTGGTATTTGACGCCTCAGCAAGAGATACTATCAGAGTGTCCCTAAACGACTCGTTGCTTACTGGTCCACGGCTACCAGGGGACATCATGGACATCCTCCTCCGCTTCCGTAAGTCATAATGTTGCCTTCACAGCTGATATAAGGCAAATGTATCATCAGATCCAAGTTCACAAAGAGTTTAGGGATTACCAACACATTGTATGGAGACCCTCAGACCAAGATCCAGTAGGTGACACGCGACTAAATACTGTAACCTACGGTGTTTCATCATCACCCTTTCTCGCCACTCGAACACTGCACCAACTGGCTGCTGACGAAAAAGAGCGTTTTCCGCATGCTGCTTCAGTGCTATTAACAGATTTTTATGTAGATGACCTTATGTCAGGTGCACCAACAACACAAGCAGCCTTATCATTACAGGAGGCCTTAAATGACATTTTAAGGGTGGGCGGATTCCACTTGCAGAAGTTTTCCAGCAGTGACCAGTGTTTACTCTCCTGACTGCTTCCAGACATGATCCAAGGTAATGAGGCACTGTCGCTTGACAGTAGTTACGGTCTTCTGACAGTGAAAATATTAGGCCTCCAGTAGCAGGCTGCATTCAACACCTTCTCATACAAGGTTCAGCCAAATTCTACCATCTCTACCAAACGAAGTATATTATCAGACTTAGCCTGGATATTTGATCCTCTTGGGTGGTTGTCACCCATTGTTCTGCTGACAAAATATCTCATACAACATCTGTGGATCTGCAATATTGACTGGGATGACTCACCCCCAGCAGACATATTAGCTACTTGGAAACACGTTCAGAAGGAGCTTCCAGGTGTGGCAAGCATTGCTATTCCTATACTGGTGCTTGTAAACCAGCAGAATGTGGATCTTCAGGTGCACTGGTTTTCCGACAGTTCGGAACGTGTATACGCATCTGTTGTCTACATGTGAGTCACCTTACAAGATGGTGCAGTAACTGTTCATTTAATTATTGGCAAGTCGAAGGTGGTTCCCACCAAGCAAGTATCTCTACCTCGTCTAGAGCTATGTGGGGCTCTACTGCTTGCCCGTACCATGTGAAAAATACAAGATAACCTCAGTCCCCATGGTCAAATCTCCAGAACCTTTGCCTGGACTGATTTGATTACTGTTCTTCATGGATCAATGGCTCACCACATGGCTGGAAGACATTTGTCGCTAATCGGGTCAGCCAAACCCAGGATCTTATTTAATCAAAAAACTGGACTCATGTATCAGAAAACAACCTGGCTGACTGCGCTTCTCAAGGTCTCTTTCCCAGTGATCCGACTGCACATCCATTGTGGTGGACAGGCCCACTATGGCTGCGTGAGTCGCCAGAACACTGCCCTCTGCCTTGCTCGACATGGAGTCACACTGATGAAGAGCTTGTAGAACAACAGGTTGTCACACTCCATGCCATTGGAATTTTTGCCGACACTTCACTGTTGCATAGATTCTTGTCTCTGAGAAAATAAAATGTATCACTGCCTACTGTCTGCGATTTGTGTTAAGTCTGCATATAAAGAAACCTATTGTTGGCCCCCCTGCCCTGAGGAACTCAATGTTGCCTTGATGGTATGGATTAAAATTGCACAATCTGAAGCCTTTGCCGCATATATAAGGGCACTGCAGGCAAGGCAGCCATACAGGGGCCCACTATCCAAGTTCTCTCTTCTTGTGGATCCTTCTGGAATTGTTAGGGTGGGCGGACACTTGTATTTGTCTGATTTGCCATATGACCAGAGGCATCCAATACTATTACCAAAACACCATCATCTCACAGAGCTCTTGATTGACCACCTTCATGAACACCTGTTTGCATTGTGAGCCAACGATCCTATAGTCAGTTCAACAACAAGAATTTTGGATCATGTGTACTCACAACCTTATTCAACATAGACTTAAGCAGTGCGTTTCTTGCTTCAAGGTTACACCCTACACCACTAGGCCCACCCATGGGCTATCTCCTAGCTGACCATGTTCAGGAGTCAAAGCCATTTCTCAAGGTGGGTGTCGATTATGCAGGGCCCTTCAAGATTATATTATCATGGGTGAGGGAGGCACGAGTCCTTGATGCACATATGTGCTTATTTGTTTGCTTTGCCACCAAGGCAATTCATCTTGAACTTGTGTCTGATCTCACCACTGAGATCTTTCTAGCAGCATTCCATCGTATTCTCTCTCGTCGTGGTCAATGTTCCGACATCTATAGCGACTGTGGTATGAACTTTGTTGGTGACAATCGATACTTGGCAGAATTGAGGACGTTCATGATTGATAAGGGCATGCAAGATGTGTTGGCACAGGCCCTGACCGAACACCAAGTGACATGGCATTTTAACCCCCCTTCAGACCCTCATTTTGGAGGATTGTGGGAGGCTGGGGTCATGTCGGCCAAATTCTTGCTCATCAAGTGTGTGGGTTTGCAAACACTACATATGAAGAACTGTATAATGTTATGACACAGGTGGAGGCAACCCTCAACTCTCGGTCACTGTGCGCTCTTTCCACCAACCCTAACTCCCTGGCGGCATTGACTCCAAGTCACTTTCTGATGTTGGGACCCCCAGGTCTGCTGCCTGAGCCAGATTTATCCCACATCTCACTCAATACACACTCGCATTGGCAACTTATCCAGCAAATCCACCAATCCCTTTGGAGGTGGTGCCATCAAGAATACCTCCATCATCTCCAGCAACGACCCAAGGGCTGTGGTGTCCAAGAGAACCTCACTATTAGCTCATTGGTGCTAGTCATGGATGACAACTTACCTTACCCCCTCTTTGCTGGAAACTAGGGTGATTACTGAAGAATTTTCCAGGCCCAGACACTGTTGTCAGAGTGGCGGAGGTGAAGACTCACCAGGGAGTACTCAAGCACCCTATGGTCAAGCTCTGCCTGCTACCATCTCAATAAACCATAAAATGTGCATTTTCGTGGGTGGGATGTTGAAAATGTAAATAATTGTAAATAGCCTGTTTTAAAGTGTTGTGAGGACTTGAGTCCGAACAGTGACAAGCAGTGTTAATATGAGACATTCAACATGTGTGTTTTTTAACTTGGCGCCACTATGGAGCGCCATGACTTCAGTTCTCCTGGTGGGCGCTAGGAATGGCGAGGCAGTACAAGATGGCGGTGGGCATGGACGGATGTGCAGCATTCGTTATAAGTCATCAAACTTAAATGTGCAAGTTTCAAGTCGAAACATTGACTTTTAACAAATAAAACAAACTACTTCATCCAGATAGCAATACAAAATGGCATCTCTCAGAATGCGTAGCAGCCCTGCGTGATGTCTTCCCTATATGTAAGCGCATGGTTTACGGTGCTAGCATACAATTCAATAGCACCTTAACGGACGTCTCATGTGTTCTAGCTAACCTCTCTGAAACTTACATGGAAGTCCCTCCACCACCACCCTCGCCAATTTGATTTGTTATTTAATCTGTCAATTACATTTATTAATTAGCTGGCAGGCCTCCACCCCTTCCAACCATCTTCTTCACCATACTAAATATACTGTCCATTTATTTTTAGTATTACCCACCACAGCACACTGTTAAGTTAAAATATTCCATTACATCAGGTTGCAGGGCATCCATGACAAATGTAATCTGTAGCCCCCACTGATGGGAAAAAAAAAACACTTTTTTTTAAAGAGATGGGGCCCTCACATATGTAAGACGTGTCGTTTTAGTGCCAGAAGCGATGACAGCAGCAGGTATAGGTTGGAACTGTATGCAGTATTCACGAGATGACAGTAGTGAGTTGTACTTTGCTCTTCCTGTAACTAACATTAGCTGTCAGTGATGCGCTGTCGCCCGGGCCCAGGAAAGAACAAGAATCCAGCCTATAGCGGCAATTTCGCACTAGCTAGCAACACTTGGAATGTAACATTTTAAATGCAAATTCTAGCATAAATATTTATTATGTCAATCACGAGCTTATACTGACATATCAAATGTAAAAAAACACAGTAAAAAAATTTTTAAATTTTTAACCCTATACAACAAAGTAAATTTTGAAAAATCTAGGGGAAAACACCTCACACACAAGTTGCCACGGAAAAACAAAACTTGCTTTAATTCGTAAACAAAGTACATTATAGTTAACCTAGGAAGGACCCTTCCAGAAGAGTTGAAAAAACTTGTGACCGACTCACTAGCTGCTAATTTATCATTGTTGCCCTGTCAGAGAACAGTTTTTTTTAAATGTGAAAACACATTTCGTCTTCGTGTTATCTTCGCTCAGCTTGAACTTTGAGATGCACTTAAAGCAGACAACTCAATACTGGGGGACTGACCCATAAACACCCATAAATGACCCATAGTGACCCATAAATGATGCCTGATCACTGTGCTAAGTGCTGTATATGAGGTGTCAAGTGCGGTGTGTATGGTGCTAAGCGTGGTCCACGTGGGTCACAAATTAAAATAATTTCCCTCTATTTTAAAATAAATTGATGTAGTCCTACCTCGAAAGCTGAAAGAACATTTTATTTAGTAATTTCACTTTAAAAAGTATATATCCAGGTCTTTTGGCATATTTAATCACTTCTGAGTAAACTGTATTTGTACTTTGCTCTAAAAGTGCCTAGAACTGCATCCGGCTCCCAATCTTCGCCATTGATTGATTCACAACTTGGACTTTGTATTACACAATGCAGCACCACTGCAGGCCTCCACCATGCTTTATTGGTTGTTGAGCGACTCGAATTATGTACAGATTGTCTGCAGAGGGATAAAAGGAAAATTGTTCCAAAAATCTGATATGACAGAAATGCACCTGCTTTGCTCCATTCTGCCTTGTAAATTTGCTGTGTACGATTCTGAGTGCTTCTCTTCTACTGTCATCTGTAGCCAGTATTCTTGGAATCTTCTGCCTTCTTCACATAGCTTGTTGCAGCAAAAGTTGGAGAGGTGTGTCAGTGCATCGAGAAAATTGCCATCATTGTCTTCAGTGCTATCACTGTCTTCACGTCAATTTTCAACAATGCTCTCTTCAAAGTCATTCTCACCTCCTGTTTTGTATTCTGTATTATTACATTTGCTTTTTTTTTTTTTCTAGCGAGAGTTGTATGCTCATCCGTATTTAGAGCTGATGACAGATTAGTTTCAAGTTCGTCGTCTTCACGCAAAAGTCTTGCAAGTGTACATACCACACAAACCAACTCTACTACACTCACTCCGTCTTTAGCATTGACTGTCTCATCATAATCGCCTGTCAAATCGGTACTCATCAATGTAGAAAGAGGTATTACCGATAACACTTGCTGACTCCCAATAGACCAATACTTGCAGAGCTTCTATTATGTTCTTTCAATGTATTGCCTTGCACAAACTGCATGGGACCAATGTTGTAATGCTTTATCACACGAAAAGGGCTCTTGTACAGACCGTTCTCTCATGCCGACAAGCATTTTGACCACAGGTGAAAACTCTATCGCAGAATCGACACTGATGACAACCAGTTAGCAATGATGCAGGTTGTGCTCCAAGACTGTAAAGGTCAAAGGCACACCTTCGTATTTGCAATTCATCTTCGTGGTATGAAAAGAGAGTGCTTCCAAATCTATGTCAACTGTCATTTTTTTCTATATAAATGCAGTTCTGTTTTTTCCCCAGTAAAGAGCATAACTTGTGCTCACAAAATACCTTTCACCATAAAATGTATATATAAAAAATATAGCATCACTCTGAGAAAACCCACACATCGTTCGCCCCTGATGAAAACATGCAGATAATTATGTATACATAAATATAGAAATAAAAAATTATTTAAATATATATATATATTTAGAGGGTGCTAGGCTCTGCTAGGCTCGACTAAGCGGTTACAACGAAGTCATAGACTTGACTTGGAGGATGCTAGGCAGTCCTATGCTCCACTTGGAGGGTGCTAGGCAGTCCTAGGATTGACTTGGGGGGTGCTAAAGAGTCATAGGATCAATTTGGTGGTATATATGGGAATATAACATTATTTTAAATTTCTACATTTATATATACATATGCCTACAAGCATATTTAAATAACATATTATTATGTATGTATACGCTATCACAAGGCGATCTTGCAACACCAGTACTCTTACCACCTCCACGCAGGGCTACACTAGATTTTGTCACACAGTATCTTGCAAATCATAATTTTAGGCACCTACTTGACATGTCAAAAATTAAATAACCTATGTTATAATTCTAACATTCTGACAGTGGCTTGCAGTGAAGTGCTACATTTTTAATGGCTTTTCGTTGTGTCTCAACATAACTGATGGTTGCAAAAAGACTAATCCTGTTGTATCAAAGCATCTTAAAGGCTAGATCCCAGCATTCATAGCTGTGCCTCTTCTACCAAGTAAGACTAGCATCAACACCATCCAAAATGACTAATATTATAGTTGCCAAGCAGAATTCTAGGTTCCCCTTTTACCATTGTGCCCCCCAAACTCCCACCAAATAAGGCTTGACTCCATTTTGAAGGCATGCAGTTGTAAGTAATATAATTGCAAAGTGCTATGCAGCAAATAAAAACAAATTTTGCTTTCACAGTAAACCTGGAGACATTAGGAGCTGCTCATTATGTTGATGTGTTAAGTCATTTATTAAAAAAAATACAGAAGGAAAAAAGATAACTTGACAACAGCGGTGAAGACAGTAACTAGTTCACGCTGGGCAAAATATAAAAAACTAGGCTGGTAAATACTGTCATGAACATAGATGACTTTTATAGAAGTATAATTCATTGGGCTGTTTAGGAGTTTTATGTAATGAAAACGTATACCCACCAACTCATGTAAACTACTGCCTGTGATAAAAGACAAAATACACTTTCCTTGGCCACATGCTCTATTACAAAGGGTAATAAAATAACATGGTTTTAAGTGGAAAAAGACTCTAAATTGTAAGAAGATAGTGAGAAACCTCGTGTCACAACTTTGTGTCATGACTAGCTAATTGCAACCAAACATCTCAAAGTGGGAAACTAATTATCTACACTGATAAAACTTTTGGTTTTGGAAAATGCTGCCAAAATAAAGAAGCATTCAGAATACAAGCTAATATGAATTCAAGTAACAGATTGACAGTGGTTCACCCAGGGAGTATAAATACATTTAAAAAAAATGCTCTCCTCAGCTGTACAACCAGAACAGCCAGTGGTGATTATCACTGCTAAATGAGCACTGTGAATTTCACTAACTATTGTGAAACTGGCATCTAACCTCCCTTTATCTGTTGTAATGTTAGATAAGGCACCCTATCATTGTATGCAAATACATGCCACTTACAAAGTACTATATAAAACAGGCATGATAATGTGGTCAAAGAACATGGGAATTACTTAGAACAAGTCAATCAGACAAGTTGTGCTTTATAAATTTGCGTAACAGACTAAACATAAAGAGAAATTGTACAAAATCAGCTTGCATCTGAAAACAGACGTGCCGTGGTCTGCCTTTCCCAATACATGTGTGACCAAAATGCAACAGTGCTAGTCTGGAATAAGATGAAATGTGTGGTGCGCAAAGGAAAGGTATCCAGGGATTTATTGTTACAATTTAAATGTTCATGTTCTGTTTTATATGTTATGTATCACTGTAGGCAAACACTGTTCATCAGACAGTCAAGAAAAACGACGTCGTAGAGATGTACCTCAATAACTGTGTAATGTAAACACAGGCTTTTACTTAAAAAAAACTGCCACCACAAATTCTAATAGGTTATGGGCCCAGTGCTTTTGTGAAATGTTTTAACCATTCGTTGTGAAGAAAATAAGGTGGGAAGTGTTGACATTTAACGTGAAATGTTTGGGAAAGAAGCCGCCGATGCAGAATAAAAACAAGATGGCCTCATGTAGTACTCAAAGTGTAATGGCGATTCTTTTGGATAACAGTGGATTCAGCAACTGGAAATTTCGTGACAAGTTAGTGCTGGATGAAAAAAAACTGCTGGAGACTACGGAAATAAATGTAGAGGACATCACGGAAGACAAAGAGAAAAAGGAACTCCTCAAGAAGGATGCCAAGGTGAAATCGGTTATTGTGCAGTGTTTGCCTAATAAGTATTTAGATTTGGTAAAAGAAGCAAGATGTACCAAAGATATGTTAAAATCACTTGAAGAGGTGTTTGAAAGAAAAAGTGTGTTCAGTCAATTGTATCTGAAGAAAAAATTACTGGCATTGAAGTTCAAGCCAAAACAGAAATTAGAAGAACATTTACTTTGTTTTGACGGCCCTGTTTGCATCTGGAAAATGCAGGTGCCAAAATGGATGATACGGACAAGATCTGTCATCTACTTTTGACAATGGGCGACAACTTCAATACAGTTATAACTGCTATAGAAAGCATGAAACAAGACCTAACCATGTAGTTTGTTAAGTGTAGGCATCTGGAAGAGGAAATGAAACGAGGTCAAATGTGCCAAGAAACTCCTTCTAGTAATGAAGTATCACTCAAAATAACGTGCTATGGATGTGGAAAAGTGGACTATAAAAGGCGCGACTGTTGGCACAATAAACAAAGGAAAGGAAAAACAAAAGGGACTGTAAGAAAACCTTTCAAAAGAAATGAAATCCCAGGTGGACCAAGAGCCCATCAGGCCGATATTTCATTCACAGCCTTCAGTTGCAAGGTAATGAGTAAAGACAATATTTTCATTCTGGATTCGGATGCTACAAATGACCTTGTTGTGGGAAGTTTAGAAGAGTACATGTAAGAGATAAGAACACTACCTCACAGTGTTATTAAAACCGCAAATGGAGGAGAGATGATAGCTACAAGAGCTGGAAAATTCGTGGGTGACTACGGCAATGGAACCATCAGCTTTGAAGCTTTGATAGTTCGAGACTTGAAGAATAATCTGTTATCAACAAGTAAATTAATCCAGAAAAATTTGACTGTAGTTTTCAGTAAAGAAAAGATGGCAATTAAAGGGAAAAATGTTTCTGTTGAGTGTGAAAAAGGGCATTTCAATTTGTTCTTATTACATTTAAATCCTGTGACAGAAAACACTAAGCATACTATTACTTGCCAGGAATTTTGGGGAAATTATCACCACAAGTGAAACCAGTCTTTGGCATTGAAGAATTGCCCACGTGAACAGACGAGGCCTGCAGGTACTTAATCTACCATACAGTGAGGAAAAATGCCTACAGTGCCTTGAAGGTAAAGCCAAGAGATTACCTTTCAAGAAAAATGAAAAATCCACTTAGTCCATTAGAGAACTTTTACTATTCAGATGCACGTGAACCTGTCAAGACAGCGACCAAAGAAGGTGAGCGATATTTCCAAGTGATTGTTGATGATTTTTCTCACTTCACTACTGTATACTTGCTGAAAACTAAAAGTGAAGCCGAAGAAAACTTGATGAACTTCATTAAGATGGTGAAGACCCAACATGGAGTAAAAAAGCAAAAGAATCAGACTTGACAATGGTGGTGAATTCAGCTCAAACTCATTCAAAATAATCTGTGCTGATAAAGGGATTATTATTGAGTACATCACCCAATACACTCCTCAACAGAACTCTAAGGCAAAGAGGATGAACCTAACGCTTATGAACAAGGTTAGGACAAAGTTTGCAGAGACAGACCTACCCTGCACCCTCTGGGGAGAAGCAGTATGTGCATCTGCCTAAGAGCTAAATAGATCACCCACAAGCACCCTGCAAAATAGGACACCAGGCTCGGTATGGTTTGATAAAAATGACTTGTCCAAACTAAGGGTATTTGGCTAACAGGCTTATATACTGAAGTTACCATGAGAAAGCAAACTGGAACCCCGTGCAAAATCGATGATAATGGTCGGATATTCAGGTGGAGTATATCATCTATGGGACACATTGAAGGAAAAGATTGTCAGTTCGAGAGATGTCACTTTCAATGAGTCAAAAGCAGGAGTTGGGAACGATACAGCACGGAATCACGGTATCAACATTGAGGAAGAGAATGAACACTTAAACGGAAAAGATAGCATAGAAGGTAAAACTGACACAGAAGAGAATGGAACCAAAGAAGTAACCAAACATGGTACACCACAACAGTCCAGCGAAGAAAGCGATAAGGAATTCATTGGCTTTGAAGCCCCAGACAAAGAGAAGAACAAAAGAAGCAAACCAAATAGAACCATCAAGGAGCATTCTCATCTACCAGAATATGAATTGTACATGGCATACTGCTTATGTGCTGGAGAACCACAAGCCTATGAGGATGGTATCAAACTTGGCAATGGATGGAAAGCAACAATAGAAAGTGAAATAAAAGCCCTTGAACAACATCAAACGTGGACACCAACAGTAATTGAAACAAAATGGATTTTTAAGACAAAGAAGGATGGCCTAAAGAAGGCAAGACTAGTCGCAAAAGGGTTTCAAGAAGAGCCAGCGAACAATGTGTAAGCACCAGTGGCAAGATTACCAACCATTCATCTCCTGATATCTATTGCAGTATCAAGAAAATGGGAAATCCGACAACTCGACGTTCCTACAGCCTTCCTGGATTGGTACGTGGATGATGACATTTACATCAAAACACCTGATGGTGTCAAGAATGATCCAGGTAAAGTGCTCAAGTTGAAGAGAAGTCTGTATGGTCTCTGCTCAGCACCTAGGAAATGGAACGAGAGATTTCACAACTTCATGGAGACTCGTATGAAGCGATCAGCCAGTGACTTTTGCCTCTACATTACTGAGAATGTGAGGCTTATCATTTGGGTCGATGACATGCTCGTAACAGGAGATAAAACACAAGTAGAAAACTTGATAAGACTTCTGAAAGGTGAGTTCAAAGCCAAAGATCTGGGGATTTTGAGTGAGTTTCTAGGAACAATAATTGTAAATGATGGGATGAAGTAAAAATTTCTCAAGAGTAGTTTCATCAACAAAATTCTTTCTAAATTCAACATGATTCTTTGCAAAGGAGTGAACACCCCCATGGTATGTGATTTCCAAGTAGACACTGACGAACCTGTCAATGAAAAACTCATGTTTCAGCAACTAATTGGTTCAATCGTGTATGTTGCAACTGTCAGTAGACCTGACAATCATATTCAGTCTGCTATCTAAGTAGATATATGACCAAACCTACTGAACAGTTATGGAAAGCTGGGAAAAGAGTTCTCAGATACTTGCAGCAAACCCAGGATTTGTGCCTAACTTTCAAACCTAGTTCTAATAAGTTAGTCTGCTACAGTGATTCCGATTGGGCAGGGGAGAAGCTTGATAGAAAAAGTGTGAGTGGGTGTGTCCTCCTCCATGGCCAAAATACAATTTCATGGGCATCTAAAAAACAAGGTACTGTAGCTTTATCAACAGCAGAAGCAAAATACATTGCCTGTGCTATATCAGCATGTGATTTAGTCTATTTCTAGGGAGTGCTTCAAGATTTCCAGTCTGCAACAAGCACACCAGTTCTTCTAACAGACCATCAAAGTGCCATTGATATGGCAGAGAGTTTTGAGAACAGTAGGCATTCACGCCATATAGACATTAAATTCCACTATTTAAAAGATTTAGTAGATAAGAAGAGAATCAAATTCAACTATGTTAGTTCACAAAATAATACTGCTGACATGACAAAGGCCCTTTGCCAATTAAAGTTTGAACATTTCAGAAATCAGTTAAATGTAAAGTAATCTGTTTTTTTGGTTTTCCTTTGAAACAAGTCAAAATGTTATAAACGACTTAAGTTAAGTGTTATTATTATTTTAACATGTGTGACTTGAGCAGGGGTGTTACGATTTGAATGTTCATGTTCTGTTTTATGTTATGTGTCGATGTTGGCAAAACCCTGTTCATCAGTCAAGAGAAATGGCATTGTAGAGATGTACCTCAATAAATGTGTAATGTAAACACTGAGGCTTTTACTTAAAAAAAACTGCCACCATAGTAAAACGAATTCTAATATTTATCTCATCAGAAGCCAACAGAGATTATTATTGAAGCTGTGAAGGGTACTATGGCCATATACAGAAGATGGAGGATGAATACAAAGAAAAGGATGGTATTGTGTCCGATGTCATTGACAGTGTACTTATACATCTTGAAGACAGTAGTGATTCCATCAATGTATCTAAGGAGTGGAGTCCAAAAGTTGAATCTAATACTCCTTAGGGAGGATAGACCAGTGGTTTTCAACCATATGCTGCGACACATTAAAGCACAGTATTTTTCATGTTAGGTATTATAAAAAACAGTTGTAGGAAATTTTACTTGAATTAGAAAATGTTTAGAGAAATTTCATTTTGGGATTTACATCAACCTGATCCTGAAGTAATTTTAGTTTTGATGTTGGCCAGCCTCAGCCATAAATTCAAAAATCAAATTGTTGCAATATTTGTCAGGTAAAACAGCAATTTTTTTCTTTTCTAGTATTTTTTACGATGTTAAAAATGTTATGAACATTTTTTTTTTTATTTACATAATTTTAATTAAAATCAAGAACATGTTGAGGATGAGGCAAGTGGCTTTGCAGACAGGAAACACACAAATATAGAAATTACAATAACCTGTGATACTTGTATATGGCTTATTGTGGAAAATGCAGAGCATCCACAGTGCTTTTTATGTTTCAAAGTACTCTCTGTTGGAAGTTTGATGCTTAGCTAACTGAAGCTCTACTTGGAAAATGTTTGTAAGAATGACAAAGTAATTTATCTTTAGAGAGCGGAGTCAAATGCAATAACGAAAATCAGTATTATCTTGCCATGCAACCGCCTTGAAAAAATTTCTTCTAGTGTGATATAATGTTGTGCAGAAAAAAAAAAACCAACACACACACACACACACAAAACCTCTAAATCGCAAACTCATTTTACCATAAGTTTTCTGAATGGTATGTACCTCATACGACAATGACAAAGAGTTGGGAAACAACAGAACCTAGAAAATATTTAAACACTGAGTATTCACAGCTTACTACCTCTCTGTCATTCTGTTCAATAGTTATATTATTTGTAATATCTTTATATTGGGTAATGAGCAGAGTCCACTAAAAATTCCCACATAACAAACTTGTTTTCCTTTTCCATAAAAAAACTTGATTAACAACACAAAAAAGAAGAATCAGAATAGTTTATTTCCCAGTGCCAATTACAAACACATTAACGATTACTAAATGTCTGAATGCATACATGGCAAATAAAATAGCCAAAGTGACAGTGACATACATTTAGACTGTGCCACAAATGTGTAATAAATATACTAACTCTATAAATATTTAAAATATGGAGTACCCCAGAAACTGTGGTATATAAAAAAAAATCTACTAACAAAGCAGTATTGATGTAACCAACATATGAACTATAAATTTCTGTCTATTCTCAACAGACTATGTCAGTCTAATTTTAGATTTTTTCTTGCAAGAAAAATATCAGACAGTTTCTTTTTCCTGGTACACACTTCTTTTAGCAGAATAACAATCCACCATAATGTACCAACAATGATGTTCTAAATCTATTTCTTGGGAGAGAGCATTATATGTACACAAGAAAAACAAACACAACATGGCATATCAAATGTTTTTATTATTTAGATTTATTTGGATTTTTTAAGTTGTATTTCACTAAAATTAAAACACACAAACAAAGTCAGTACAAAGATTTGACAAGCTAAAAGAAAAAATTATATAGTTATTAACTATTATAACTGTGCAAAAATTAAACTTGCTAAAAATCCTTTAAAACTTAAGCTACATATTTGTAATGAACACTTAAAATAGTTATTATCAGTACACTCAAAACAAACACAAATACAACATACACAGTGTATGGCCATAATTCACCAAAAGTGCTTGGGACCCACTATATCATACCTAGACATGGTGATTTTTCAAGAAAATATTTTGTGCCAAGTTTATCTCCAAATCTCTATGCTTTGCTGATATTGTTATAATTGAACGACACATCTGTAGCTCTTTGCAGGTGAATCATGTACATTTAGTTTGTGAGCAGCGGACATCTCACTGGACCAACCAAGTAAAGAAATAAATAGCAGCTCACATGTACTGCAGCCAGAGAGGAAAGAAATGTTGTAAACATGTGCATAGGACGTTGAAATTTAACATGTTCAAAATTTTCTTTAAATCACCATATCTTGTCATACCCCTGTAAAAGTATGTTGAATAGATATAAAATGAGTCTGGGGAAAGGCTCAGATCAAAGCTACAAGACAACTGAGAAAAAATATTACAAGGCAACTGAAAAAAAATATTACAAGGCAACTGAGAAAAAAGTTTACTATGCAACCAACACTAGCGTTGTACTCTCGAACGGCACCAACACAGATAATGGCAGGTGCTTCCTCGTATGACCTGGGAAGTGTACTGGAGCAGCATCATGAAGGCATGTGGAAACCAGTAGCCTATGCATCTCAAAGCAAGAGTGTTATGGAGAGACACTATGCAAAAATTGAAAAAGAGGCCATTGCTGTCGCATCGGCATGCATGTGATTTAAGAACTATATACTATAGTCCATTCCCCATTGAAAGCAACTTTCTCGGAGCCCTGCTAAATATCTACTTGCAGGCCCATTTCGTATCCTTCCGCCCAATGTAAACCAACATTGCCATGTGATTGCCATGTAGTATCCGTCAAAATAAATGTTTACATGCCATTGTGTGTGTACATGTGTTTGTATACTTTTGCTACACCTAAAAATAAACATTGAAATGTGACTTCTACTTTTATGCCTGTCACATGTGTTGCTTACTGTTTACAGCTTTTCAAAGAATTCTGTCTTAGCTGTATTTCAAAAACCATTTCGTACGAATATTCAGAGTTTAGGCCTATAACATTATTTAGGTCAGCTTTATGAAGTTTTAAAAATGCCTGAATTAATGATAGTTCTTACGTTTATGTTACATAACACATTTGTTTTCCACGACATAGCACATTACACGTAATGCACGTTAGTATTTTGCCGCGACTGTGTTAAACACTGTTACAACTGCGAGGTAGTGAACTGTAGAACTTTAACTTTTTGTTATTGATATGACTTGGGTTATTTCTTTATAAGGATGGCCTCAGTTTGAATATCGAAGGAATAGCAAGTCCAACGAAAAAGTGACATTAAAATCAAGCACGCAACTCGAGTCGCTCATTTTTTGTTATACAAACTTAAAAGATAGCGCTGAACATGCACACAAATAAGCCTACCGAAACTTTTATTCCACTCATATTTATATGTATTGCTACTTACTGTGTGTATTAGGTTTATTGAAATTTATTGGGGCTGGGCTTGGTTATTTTGTTGATTGGTGGTAAATCACGTTACACGACTGTGTTTCAAACACCCACTCGGGCAAAGGTACAACGTTGTAATAAATAAACAGACATGCATGTAAATAAATAACTTCATCATAAAAACAGTTCACATTTACAACGTATAAATAGTTAATATCAAATATTTGAAATCACATACACACAGGGCCAGCGTATCGACCACGATGCACAAAGGTACACCATTTCACAGATGCAATGATTAACAAAACACACGTCACAGTATATTTATTACTGCCATGGAAACACAAATTTATCACAACCGCGTAACTTGCCTAGGTAGGTTTAAAAAACACGTCTACAAACGTGATGTGGTAATTTCAAGTATTTTTCGGAGTAAGTACAATTAACACATTGTTTGGTAAAACAGCAACACGCCATGTCATGGATCGCCACGTCTGCCAACTTCACTTTGTTTCTGCCCCGCCATCATATCTAAATATATTCAAATAAGTATTCAAACATTAAAATCTCTTTTCAGTTGTAAATTACAAATTCAAAAATCATTATTTTGCTGTAATAAGTATGAAATATGCTACAATTGAAAACATGTACAATTTTATCAGCGTACTAGCAAAGTGAAACTTCCCGAGTGTGAAAGGTGAAAGAAACAAAAACAGAGAAAGAGCATCAAGCCTCGCTTAGCAGACAGTTACTTCAAAGTTGCTCTTGTTCGATAAAACAACACTGTACCATTATGACCTCCTCGCGATATTTTCCGCTGTTATTTTAAACTGTAAAAATGAGATATGTTGCCATCGGGGCTATCTATATTTCAATAGGCACCATTTAATTTACAAAAAGTATACTAAAAAACTAGGTTAAAATAATATTTTAACTGTGAACTATTTATTACCGCCCGTTGCCAACACGTCGCTGCTCTCGCTGTTGTTAATTCATATTTAAAGAGAAATAAATATTAAAAGTTATAGAAGATTTTAAGGTAAAGTTTCATTTATTCAATAATATAGTACTCTAAAGTTAACCACAGTGTTATATATTTGTGGAATACATGTTATTGAAAAAACAGATCGACATGTTATGCCTGGAGTGTTTTTTCAAAGGCTGATTTTCATAAGTCGCTTCCAATCAGGAATGGACTATAGGAAGAAGGATAACCTTAGCGACAGACCATAAACTTCTGGTTACATTGTTTTCCAGCAAGCCAGTAGCAGAACTTACAGCGCAACTGCAGAGAATGTGGATGTGTTTATTGTCCCTTGACTACGAGATAGTGCATGTTTCTAGTAAAGCATTGTTCATACCCGATACACTCTCAACAGCTCTAGTGCACAAACCAGAGGTGCACAACCAAAAAGAGATAGAGGAGGAGTTTTTTGTTGATATGGTATTACAAGCAACCATGTTTACTGACTCATGCCTGCAGAAAATATGATTAGCATAGAACAAGAACAGGAAGTGACAAGTTCTTGGGGCAGCAGAGAGCACAGTAGCAATCACCAAGAAAATCCTGATGAAGTCACAAGATCCAAATCTGGGGTTACTAGCATATCAAACTACACCGCAGTGTGCTGAGTCACAATTGTGCCATCCAGCAACAGTTGTTCATGTACAATATTTTTCTTTTCTTGTTTGTTTACATTTTTTTTCATGTATGTAATAAAGCCTATATTTATGTATGTCTGCATATGTACCTATGTATCTGTGTATTTTAACACATATTTGTAGTTGGAATGTGCTTAAACTTATTTTAAGTCAATATTACACATATTTTAATAGGCCTAAATGGTTAGTTTACATTTTTAACGTAACAGTTTTCGTACCCAATGTTTACTTTTTTTCTTGAAGTTTGTAAATAATGTGATTTGGAGGGAACTTGATATTCACTTATCTATGTTTTATTGTTACCTCTATTTTTGAATATACGAATGATACTGGTCTTACAAAGTTGCAGCAAAGTTAATAAGTGTTTATTTTGCGAAATTAATATTGTAAATATTCTTGTCTGGTTTTTTAATGGTGTAATTAATACTAGAATCTGTTTGTGATATGTTTTATTTCAGTTTTACAATGTTTTATATGGTAAACAAGCACTACTGTAGTATAGGCTGGCGCCAAGGAGGTAGGGTTTTGTTTTGTTTTTCACCTTGGGACTTCAGGCCTGCACAGCTGACTTTGACAGTTCTGAATGTTGCCATACTCCCAATATTACAATCTCAGCCCATTTTTGAATGAGAATGGACTGTGATTGGATACGGGGGTATCATGCCAAGATTCAAGTGGGACGTTGTCTGTTTTGGCCGGCAACATTCTTCTTGGACTAGGCCTCAACGGAACAGCATCTACTAAATGAGCTCTTGTGATGATGATGTTTTTTCGTACCTAAGTATGGTAAATGTATGATGATGTGATGTAATATGTTTGGCACAATATAAATATTGAAGGGCAAGTAAGAAGAGCACCAAATATAAGATGATTAACTTGATTTTCCAGAGCTTAGGTATTAGGCCTAATTGTCCAGTGTAAGGGGGTATGCAACAACGGTATAGCTTGGTATACCTAGACACAATTTTAAATTGAGTAACTGAAATAAAGTTTCCTCTATATTGAACAGTATGGTATAACAGACTTTAAGTGTAGAAACAAGTGTTTATTTCTACTTCAGAACATTTTATTTCAACAGTGCCATAATTTTGTCATGCATTCAAACTTTGTTAACAATAAGTGCAAAACAAAATCATTCACACTATCCCTATAAAGTATACTTTCAACTGTTGATCTTGCAAAGTGGGCTTATATTTAGTTGCATCAGTGAATATGTGCTTAAAACTGAGCATAACTGTGTTCTTCAAATATGCTGTTAACATTCAGTCAAATTATCTTTCCTCACAAAAAATACTAAAATCAAAGAAATTTGATTTGAAAATTGTGTTGAGCACCAGCTCTAGTAGAGCTTTATTAATTGATTGAGACACTTATTCCCAGAGTACACTACTGAGTTTCCATTTTGCAATACACACTTGTGTACTTATTATTAACAAAGTTTGAATGCATGACAAAATTACGACACTATTGAAATAAAATATTCTGAAGTAGAAATAAACACTTTTTTATACACTTAAAGTCTGTTATACCGTACTGTTCAATATGGAGAAAACTTTACTTCAGTTACTCAATTTAAAATTGTGTCTAGGTATACCAAACTATACCGTTGTTGCATACTCCCTTACACTGGACAATTAGGCCTAACACATAAGCTCTGGAAAATCAAGTTAATCATCTTATATTTGGTCCTCTTTTTACTTGCTCTTCAATATTTATATTGTACCAAACATATTACATCACATCATCGTACATTTACCATACTTAGGTACGAAAAAATCATCATTATCACAAGAGCTCATTTAGTAGATGCTGTTCCGTTGAGGCCTAGTCCAAGAAGAACGTTGCCGGCCAAAACAGACAACGTCCCACTTGAATCTTGGCATGGTACCCCCGTATCCAATCACAGTCCATTCTCATTCAAAAAATGGGCTGAGATTGTAATATTGGGAGTATGGCAACATTCAGAACTGTCAAAGTCAGCTGTGCAGGCTTGACGTCCCAAGGAGAAAAACAAAACAAAACCCTACCTCCTTGGCGCCAGTCTGTACTACAGTAGTGCTTGTTTACCATATAAAACATTGTAAAACTGAAATAAAACATATCACAAACAGATTCTAGTATTAATTACACCATTAAAAAACCAGACAAGAATATTTACAATATTAATTTAGCACAATAAACACTTATTAACTTTACTGCAACTTTGTAAGACCAGTATCATTCGTATATTCAAAAATAGAGGTAACAATAAAACATAAGATAAGTGAATATCAAGTTCCCTCCAAATCACATTATTTACAAACTTCAAGAAAAAAAGTAAACATTAGGTACGAAAACTGTTACGTTAAAAATGTAAACTAACCATTTAGGCCTATTAAAATATGTGTAATATTGACTTAAAATAAGTTTAAGCACATTCCAACTACAAATATGTGTTCAAATACACAGCTACATACGTACATAAGCAGACATACATAAATATAGGCTTTATTACATACATGAAAAAAAAGTAAACAAATTAGGAAAGAAAAATATTGTACACAAATAACAGTTGCTGGATGGCACAACTGTGGACTCAACAAAACAGGAATCTGGATACTCACCAGCATAATTGTTGTTTAGTCATAAGTTAATAACTACACTTCCAGCAATGATGGAAGCATGAGATGCTGAAGTCCATCAGGGAGCGTGATACACTACTCAAAGAATGTAACCAACAGACATATGACAACAGGCATGGAGTTAAAGACTTGGAGCTGTTGGCACCAGATGTGCAAGCTGGATACTGGACCTAAAAAGATATTGTACTGTTCAGAGGCCAGCCAAATATACCACCTCGTATTACTTATCATCATATTTGATTACATTACAGTGGCATAGGAGACAGATAATGAAGGTACCAGAAAAGGAGGGCGGCACAGCAGGACCAGCAAGTTCAACCAATGAGAACAATACGTCAACTACAGCTCAAACAAATGTAGCTAGAGGCACGATGGTGCAAACATTCTGCCAGGGCACCCTGGCCAAAGACTTGCTGGAGGGGTCGTCCTTTTGAGGGATCCAAGATATGTACAAGAGGAAGCACACAGCAGAACTACAAGCATGCATAAATTAAGACCACAACAAAGATTGGACTTGTAAGGTGCAGAAGTCAGGAAAGCAGAGGAAGAATGGGAGATGTAGTGTTAGGAAATATATATGTAGTAGTAGGTAAATGTGGACTAAGGAAAGGGGAGGTTGGCAAGACTAGTGTTGCAGAGATGGTGCAGACACATGATGTGTCAGAAGCTGGTAATGGTATGTAAATAAATAACATATCACAACACCACGCAACCCAAACAGACAGATAGACAGGGACTGTTAAAATAACTGATATCTAGTGAAATAAAACCATAAGGTATTGAGGTAAAGAGAAAACAGAACTTTAATCTGCATCAGGAAGTGCTGTAAATGATTGTACTGTTGTGATAGTTACAGTTGCTTGAAAAAATCATGACCTTAACTATATTGAACGCCTTTGAGATGAGTTGGAGTACCAGTTGAAAGATAGACTAAACAACCCACCAAATACCAAAGAGCTGTTCATCTTGTTGAAGGATACAGAGAACCAAATTCTGGTAGAAACCTGCCATAGCTTGGTGAAATATTTTTTTAAAGGATATAAGCAGTGACAGTGGTGAATGAAGGACTTAAATCACACTGACACCATACCAGATCCTGGTTAGCACATTACTGAGCATGCTCGGTAATTAATGACCATACTGTGTAGTGTGAAGTGTCACCCAACTGAAAATAAGTTATAGCTGGATAACCACTTTAAATAACTGCTTAGATATTCTTGAATGTAATAAATTAATACATACTGTAAATTACCTAAGTATATGAATTAATACTGTTTAATAAAAACCACAACTACTCATTGCTGTAGTCTGCCGTAGTCTTTAAGCTCTCTGTGGTAAGAGTTGATGTGGGTTTTCATGCTATTAGTGTTTTTAAATAATTTTCCACAGAACCCACATGTCTCCTGAGCATTGAGTCGGTGTCTGTCAAGTATGTGTCTCTTGAGGCTGGACTTTCGCAACGTTCTGCCACATATGCCACAAGTGGCATTGCCATCAAGATCTGCAGAAAAACAAAAATTTTATCGCAAATAGTTTTACTATAGTTTATAATCTCTACATTCATGAAAATAGTTATACAATTTTTAACAAATAAGCTATTAAGTTTGGCAAAGAAAAAATATTTTGTTTTATGAGTTTACATGTAAGCACAAATTTATAAAACTACAGGTAAAAATTGTTTACAATCAAAATATTTTATAACCAAAACTTTCAGACATCACATTCCCATACTGAATTTTCACAGCATTCAGTAATAAGAACCATTTACAAAAACATACATTAAAATATGTACACAGATTTTCAGGCACCGTATTAACAAAGAAGACTTAACTTACACGACAAACATTTCAAGCAAATTAATATACTTCAGCATTACAAGAACAACACCATTCTTAAATACAAGGAATTATTTAAATAATGTTTTTTTTTTCCCTTGAAACACTGGCCACTCTGACCTTTATCTCTAGGTTTTGGGAAACAAGAACTCCATCACTAGACATATTTTCAACACACAACAATACAAGGTTCACAAAAATGTTAATGGAATTTGTACACAGGCTACATGGCAATGCTTGTGTGAAATTTTTCTTACACCGCTCCTTTTTCCTTCCCTTCTTCATTCCATTTCGCTAAGTCACAGGAAAAATAAATTGAAAGAATGTGCGCATGTAAATATATATCACTGCTACAGGCACGTTAAACTATGTGTCATTTTCATATCAATATGATAGTATTACTATATGTAAGATACATTTGGTTACTACAATAAGCTGAATGGAGTGGAATGGGGAGATTTGGGCTGCTCTTAACATATAAGTCCTGAGAGCCCATAAGGTGAGTGTGGAGCAGTGCCGAAATGGAAGGGCAGGGGAAACCGGAGAGCCAGAGGAAATCCAGGCACAATTCCGACATGTGAAAATCCAGGAGCAACCCGCCGGGAACCAAACTTTGTTTACCTAGGTGGGAGACACGTAGTCTGACCACTGCATCACCATGGACCCTAACAGGCTGAACACACAGGAATTTTGCAAAGCAGTAAAACAGTGAAAATAGCATTATTTATTATCACAGCATATAAAGTAATATGCACAATTACAAAAATTTATATCAAATTAAAAATTATTTCAAAAAATGTTTGTATATGTATTGTTGTGATCATTACTTGATGAACACGTCAGCTAGGGGTTATGCTTATAAGCATTTGACGCCACTAAATTTAACCATTAATTAAAAAGGTATCTCTACAATACATTGGGGAAGTTGAATACATGGGATATAGAGGAATTTTTAGTTTGTTAAAGGCAAAGTGTTGCTTTTTCATGTAGGTATTTATTCAACTGTGAATATTATACCTTCAATTTTAGTTTCAAATACAGTAAGTAATATTGAAACAGTAAATAATATACCCAAAAAAACATCATGTAAGAGAAGTAAACTCTCACAAAAGGTACAACTGACTGTTAAATCAAGTTGCTAGGTTCCTAAATACCAACACTTTGTGGCACATTTTATGAACAGGCAATGTTAAGACAATCACAGACTTGTTACCAGTCTTTGATGTGTTGTTCATGAGAAAGATTGTAGGGAGAAGGAAAAGATTGAAACACAAGGTCATAAAAGTAATGACAAAAATTAAAAGAAAAAAAGAAGGGTACAGTTAGGATAGTAGTGAAAAGGAAAAGAATGAAATACAGTATGAGGAAGATTGTGAGGAAAAATGAAAGGTTAAGGAGACAAAGTGGAAATAACAAAGAGGAGAAAGAAAAAGAGAAAAGTAAATATAGACTAGTTTACAATAAAATTGTGTAAAAATATTATTTCATGTAGTTTGATTTTTACAATACTTTCATATAGCATATAGGCTGTTCATGATAAAGTGAGCACTTTTGAAAGCCCTGCTTAAGATCTACTTGTATGCAGTTTGTGTATTATTCAGTCTTATGTAAAATTAGCGTTGCCATGGGCCTTATCACTTTATTAGTGCATCTGTCAAGTTAAACTGCAAAATTATTAGAAAAGTAAGTATTTTAAAAATCTGCTCACTTATACACTTTGATGAATTAAAAAAAAAAAAAAACTAGAAAGCCAAATAAATAATTTAAATTATCCCAAATGGTTACCTCACACATTTTATTTGAAGTTAAGATATGGAACTACTTCCCATCTATTGTTACCAACTTTACTGGGCATACGTCACTCAGTGCACATGTTATAACATATATGCAGGTAGGAGCGGTGACTTTTTTCTAAGGTTGATTTCAAAACTGCTCACTTTATCGTGAACAGCCTTTAATGTAAAGTGAGGTACGTCACATGAAAAGCTATGTTTTGTTTTGTTCTGAATGAATATTTTGCTAATGCAGAGCAGCAGAATATTTAATTGTAACAGTATCGTATTATTTGAGCTGAAGCAATGATCTGGTAAATGAAAAGGGATTAAAAAATTTAATACAATCTTAATACATGGACTGAAATGTGAACATCATTAATTAATTGCTGTGGCAAGTATGTACTAGCAATCTATACTTGCCTTTTTACTTATTCAGTGCTGAACTTAAGCTACTTTGGAACTGGTACAATTTGCTTCAAATTTTTTTTTTGTAATATTTAGTTTCACATTTTGAATGATTTCATATATTGCCATAACTATAACATCTCTACATTTGTATTACTAAGAATGTCACAATTGATAAACATTTTTTTTCTAAAACCAAATAGTGCAAGGAAAATAAAATACACTAGCAGTAATATAATTTATTAATGTGGTACATAATAAATTTTGGTCGAAGTTGTCTGTAACGAAACCAGTATTAATACATTCCTTTCTCCCATTTTTAAATATTGGTATGATCAAACCATACTTAAATCTCTTTGTAATTATTTAGATGTTCAACATTTCATTAAATACCTAACTAATTGTATCATAAATTTGTTTACTAAAGAACTTTACAATATCATTACTTCATCATAACAAACAGTGTTTTTGTCTTATAGAATGTTGCTGTTAGTTACCCAATTTATAACAAAACCTAATAGTATGGCATGTAAACAATATTGAATGTCATTTGAATAGGTGTGAATGTATAATTTTCTCAAGTATTCTCGCCCATTATAGGGGAAATGAGCAGATATAATTACTCTGCAATGTTAATAAGTTAACAATACTACAAACAGATAACATGATATTTTAGGGATATTGTTAATTAAATGTGCATTTATGTTGCAAGATTCTAAGGTATTGGTTTGTAGTAAATATAGTGTGATTTTGCAAATGTTACAAGCTGAAAGAAGTTTACACTGCAAAAACTTAATTTGGTTTACAATATGAACATGACTGAACATACTGTATTGGTTTTTAGATGGTGTTATTCAAGCTTATTGTTTCATAGCAAAGGATTTATCGTACAGAAAATGTAATTTTGCAACTGTATTTGTTTTAGTGAATTTATTGTATAATTGTGGGTCTAAAAATAAGGAAGAATTTGTATCAATATTGTTTGCAGTTTCTAACAATTCTTGTACTTACAGCAGGGCATCACACAGGAAAAAAGTTACATTTGTGATCATAATTAATAATAGGCATGTTTTTGTTTTTAAATTGTTCACAAATTAAAAGTTACATTCAAATATTTTGTGTAAGTTAATTAAAAGTTACTTGATGTTACACTATACAACAATTCTAATTGATAATTATCAAATTAAAAAGTAAAATTAAGCAATTAAGACATGTTTTGTGTAGATACATATAGGTTGAGGTGTAATGTCATATTGGGCTTTATAATTATAGGTATATAGCTGTAAAATGTTGCTCCACTTTTGATGGTGTCCTTGGATCACAGTACAAAGAGAGTGAGTTTTGGGTGGGAGGGGGCTGAAGCCTTCTTTGTCAGCACTGGCTTGATGAGTATAGGCAGTTCATGGAAAAGTGAGCACTTTTTGAAGCTGTTTCATCAGACATAATAACCAATAAATACATTTCATTGTGACCTCTGACTTTTGGTTTTGGGTATGGTGAATGTATACACTGTGTTTATTACTTACGTGGCAGGGTTTACATTAACAAGTGGGGGAAGGATATACATTGGTTGAAAGAAAAAAGTAACTATGGCTTCAAAAGTGCTCACTTTATCGTGAATGGCCTATAAGGCAGTGCCTTTTTTTAAGTTTGTGCAGACCTGGATCCTCTTTGTAGATGTGTGCTGATCCCAACAAGGAACGGGAATGAGCAGTACACCTATGTTAAAGAACCATCCTTCTAAGCCATTAGTGTTGACATTCGACTACAACTTGCACTGAATACAGAATCTAAACTGTACTTAATTGTTATGGCTATTACCAAGATGGATATGTGCTATGCATAATTTGATTGCAGCATCCCAGCAGATATCTTCTGATGAATCAATCTTCTATATTATACACTACTGACCAAAAAGTAATAGGGCACCCGTGAAGATAGGTAATTCAGTACTTAAGTTGACTTGTGTGGCCGCCATATGCTGCAGGCCGGTGTAGAACCAGTTGACAAGGAGATGATACGAGGTAGAGCTATCGGACTTCGATAAGGGCACGGTTGTGGGCTGCCATCTCAGTGGGCTGTCTAGCCAGGCGATTGCACGGAAGGTAAACAGGCCCAAATCAAGGGTCGCATTCGTCCTGTGTAAGTGGAAGGTCGATCGGCATTGTGCCAATGCTGCATGTTCTCGGCGACCTCCAATATTGAGACCGACATAAATCACTGAACACTGAAACGTGAAATTTTCATAAATAGGACACAACCCATGGCTACCATCCGACAGGAATTTCATGCAGCAACAGGAGTATCAGTTTCCATCAGAACAATGCATACAGAGGCCCACTGACTTGGATATTTTGGAAGAGCAAATGCACATAAGCCCCATATCATGACAAGCAATAAAGTTCTGCGACTCAGGTGGTGTTTGAACCGTCGCAACTGGACACTGGAGCAGTGGAAATCTGTCTGTGGAGTGATAAGTCAAGGTTTACATTATTCCGGTCCGATGGACGTGTATGGGTGTGGCGTCTACCCAGGGAACAGATTCTGCCGGAGTGTACAGTGGCAACTAGGAAATTCGGTGGTGGTGGAGTGATGTTGTGGGGCTGTTTCACGGCCTTCGGCGTAGGACCGCTGGTGTTTGTCCATGGTAGCATGAACACAGAAGCCTATTGTAACACTCTGGATAATGAAATGCTCCCAACATCGTGGCATTTTAATGGAATGGACCTGTGTTATTCCCAGGATGACAATGCCAGGAGCCATGTTTCAAGGGCTACTATGCAGTGGTATGCCGAAAACGTTCGCCAATTGGACTGGCCCGCCTAGAGCCCCGACCTAAACCCTATAGAACATCTTTGGGACAAATTAGATTGCTGGGTGAGGGCTCGTCAGGCGTGGCCAAAATCCATTGCTCAAATCATGGAATGGTTGCAAGAGAAATGGCGACGAATACCCGTGGATGTCCTGCAAAAACTCGTAGAGAGCATACCAGACAGGGTGACTGCTGTTATAGCCGCAAGGTGGCCCTACGAGATTCTAACGGAGTGACAACCACCAAGCAAACATTGTGGACAGATGCACAATTACTTTTTGGTCGATAGTGTATTATGTGAATTTCTTTAACATGATAATATATATTTACCAACTTGTTAACCTAATTTCTTTGTAAAGAACAGAGTTGCAGTAATCTACAGAGTAGACACAAGGTAGGTTTCAATATGGGATACGTTTCTTCGAAATCTCTCCCAAACCGAGGGGGATAGTGTAATGATGCAGTTGATACTGATTTTATAGGGAACATTTAATTTTCTTCTTTTTTGCATGAGAATGTGGTTGTTTTTCAGTACTTCAGATGTTTTGGCAGTGATAGTATGAGAATTTGTCACGAGTTTGTTTTTTTATAAAATTGTAGTTGAAGTTGCGTTGGGGATTAGTGTTAAGGGCCATTAAAATGTTGTTGGTGTTCTTTGAGTATGTTCTGGAAACATATTTAGGTGTTATTTCAGCACAATTTGGCTTGCGTGGAAAATTGGTTGTGACAGGGTTCACACCAGTGTCTAAAGGGAAATTTTGTACTACACAATCTTTTTTAAGATAGTGATTCGAAGGAACGATAACAAAAGAAATGCACAGTGCCCTTATTTGGTTATGTTTGTAGTGTAATGAATGTGAGGGGTACAGGTGGAGCACAGTAGCATTTTTAGCCATGAACACCTGTTATCACCTCAGAGAAAACAACACACCTTCAGAGAGAAAACTTTGAACATGACAAATGTAACCCACACTGGGAAGCACCAATGACCTTCTCTTCTTTTCATCTTATTTTAGGCCAAACTTTTCAACAAAATTTCTCCCTCTGGTGTGGTAGGTTATGGTGCCAGTAGGAAAGGGTCCCTCCTGTCAGAAATTTTTAATAACATAAATTTATATTGGATTCTGCGACGCTGTTTTCGTAATCCGCCTGGCACATTGTATTGCAAACTGTTTCCTGTCTCTGCTGTGTAAAGTACGTGAACTGCATAAACTTTAATAAATCTCAAAGAAAAAGTTTTGACATTTCATTTGTTTTTTTATAGTGCAGTTATTTACGAACCCCTTCTCATGCTTTTGCAGTGAGTGAACTGAGCTGAGTTTCAGTAATTTTACGACTGCAATATTACAAGTTTTTGTAAAAAATATAATTTTTCATTTAGAATGTCCAATTTCAACAATGCTTTCAAAAATTAAATTGCCTACACAAGTAAAATTTTAATATTGTGTTTCCTTAAATATCTGTAATTTATGTTGTAAAAACTAGTCATGATTTTGTGCATTGTGAGTATTCTGTAAGGCACACGTTTTGGCCACCATGCACACCTCTGAGTTGTTCCATAACTGTATTTAATTTGCTACACTTGTCTCTTTAAGGACCTCCTGTCACCATTTTAAGCACGGCTAACATAATTTAAATTTTCATAATTCAGCCTTGAAGGCCAGCCAGATTGCTTCTTGTCACTTATGCTGTCCATTTCATAAAATAGTATACAATTCATTATACTGTTTACTTACTAACCAGATTATTTTGTGGTAAGCTATGGAAGGATTGCCACAAACATGCATGCACCCATGCATTCACGTACACACCCATGCACACACACCCGTGCATTCACATGAACACCCATGCATGTACATGTACAACCACACATGTACATTCATACATGCACCCACCCATGTACACCTACACCCTGACCCATACACATGTGCATGCATGCACACTAACATGTACATTGTAAAGCTTAAATCATCAAATATGAAATGAAATGATTGTTCAGATGTATACTTTATGATGTACAATACACAAAACATTATAATAAAATCCATATTGCAAATTAATTGTGTTATAATATGCCACTAAAAATTATAACTTGAGTAAACATATTCTTACTGTGACAAAATATACAAATATTAAGCCACTTCTATACAGGATGTTCCGCAACTCAACCGATATACTTCGGCAGTGTGTTATATATAGATCATTGGAAACAAAAAATGCCATATACACAAGTTAGCTATGCAGCCTCATTCCAGAGCTACAGGGACTTAAATGCAATAAAAACAAAACGGGGAATTACTGAATATATTTAATACAATTGACTACATTCCTGTTGTAAGTTCCACACAAGCTGTGCAAAATGTGCCCAATCTTACCATAAGCAGACACTGCTAGTGTGGCTGGCACGGCCAGTCTTTGTTAGTGTGTCAAGGCGAGTGGTTGTGCAACAATGCCAGGAATGTTTACATATGCAGAGTATGCCGACATGGTGTTTTTTTTATGGATACTATGACAGAAACGGGCATGGTGCAGCAGTTGAGTATACGTGCAGGTGGATTGGAAGAGGTGGGCCACTCCCATGGCCGATGCGCTATCCAAACCTCTGCCCGTTGAACTTTTTCTTCTGTAGCAGCCTGAAAAGTAGGGTTTACAGCAGGCAGCAATCAGACACACGAGACCAGTTGTTACAGGTGATGACTGATGCCACTAATATACTCAGAAATGAACTTGCAGGCAAGCAGTGGCAACACGCCATAGTAGGTTACAATTTTGAAATGCTCATGTGAGACATTCAACATGAATGTAGTCAGTTACATTAAATACATTCTGTAATTCCAATTTGTGTATATGACATTTTTTTGTTGTCAATGATCTGTATAACATGCTGCTGAAGTATGTCGGTTGAGTATACATACTATAACATGAAAGTTTGATTTCAAGCATATACTAGTTCATTTGTAACTTTTTTCAATACCGTATACTGTGTATAAGAGCAAGAGATTTGGCTGGTGCTTAACAGCTGCTTTGCAGCGATGAGACTAAAGTAAAATGGTCAAGAAGTAGCGATGGAATGCAATGGCAGAGGAAACTGAGAAATCCCAAAAACCCACTGACCAATGGCAATGCCCGCCATGTTTGCCACATGTAAAAATTAGGGACGATAGAGACATAACATGAGTAGTTTACCTCATTGCAAATCAGTTATAATATTTATGTGCAAAAATGCTTGATTCTTCTTTCTTTGAAATCTCAATGATCCTACTGTTATAAAATTTTCCATCAATTTGCATTTTACACAGCAGATCTATTTAAATTTGACAATAACATCAATTTTGAGCTTCTTTGCTGTTGTTGCATGTTATGGCTGTACATTTTCTTTTCAAAGCTTAACAAACATAGTTTCTGTAGAGAAACTTGTTGCAGCAACAGTTCATATAAGATTACCTTACGTAAATGTCAAACACTAATTTTTCAAATAGTTTAGTGTTAAAATATCTATCAAAAGCTTTTTCTTTTGTAGGTTTTATTATACCTGGAGCTAGTCTCAACAAAGACAAAAAATTTCTCTTTTCAAACTTAAAAATAAAAAGAGTTCCTATTTAAAACACTTTAAGGAGTGTAGTGATTATGTAACTGAGGGTCTTGATCCATTCCTGACAGTATATGCTGTGAGACTCACAGCTTACCTTGCAGAGAGGTGGTAATCACATACAGGACATTTCAGAAGAGAAAACTTTATACATAAAAAAAAAAAAAAAACGAAAATTTACATAAAATGCATGTTACACATTTAGCACCACTTTGAATGAAAGAAACATTTTATTTATTACAGACAATTAGCCTTGTATGTAAATGAGGCACCTATGCGCACAAAGCTAGGGGCTGACCCTAGCAGACAACAGACCTTGGCAGAACATTCTTCCCAATCAGCTCATGAAGCTGCACAATTCCCTTCCAATACTCACACTGCCAAGGCATTTGGTACAGAAGGAAAAGAGAAAATTTGAAATACAAGAAACGGAAACCCAGGTAAGCGTGGAGACGAAATGTTTACATTTATGTGCCTGTCGAAAATAGTGTAAAGTAGAGTGAGAGTCCACACACGCGTTGAAAATAAAATATGAAATATTTAATTTTGAAAACAATAGTCATGGAATAGGACCAGGTAAGCTGTGCTTACCTAGTGTATATTGAATACCCACCACTGTTCAAAGGTCATAATGCCTGTACAACACCTGACCATAACTACAATGTTGCCATAAATGTTAGCAAAATTTCCTTTTCCCATGCTCTTCTGCAAGGGTTCCACAACTTTTGGTTGGGTTGGGTGACCTTCGGATCACTCTGTATAAAAAAGTTTAATCATGTAATAGCCAAAATATCAATGTCACATCAAATACCATGCAATCTATTAAAATGTTTACACTCTGATATCTTAAACAGGCACTAAAATATTACAGCCCAACATTTAATACTATTAATTTTGCAATACAAAGACTGACCATACAGAAGTTGTCAGCATATGTGAAAAAGAATACTTCTCACATTTTCAAAGAGCAACTGCAACATAACCTTACATATTTTGTGATCATCAACTGATATTACAATGTAATTGAAATTCACATAGAACACATAGTATAATTTATTAAAAGCATTTAGAGACAAAATTCCCAGTGTAATTCATTTTCTCTAATTATGAGTATGTTACATTTCAGAAAAAAATCACAATTCTGCCATTAATATGTTGGGTGCTGTTTATAACATTTCAGTAGACTGAGTACTTCAAATTCTTAACTTCTCAATTTTATATTTACTGCATACGTCTTCTTCAATAAATTACATAAATTATACAATTATCCCACCATTCTTGTTATAGGAATGAAAATTAAAACATTTTCTTAAATAAAATCTACAATTACACATCATCTTCTCAAACACAGTAACTTGGTATTATTATTCTACAACTATTAATTATACATATTTACAAACATATTTCAGTAATTCTTACAATTATATATTATATATATAATTATATATTATATAATAAGTATTATATATATAATTTTAATGTCCACACGTTCATCCTTGGAGGTGGTAAGAATTGTTCTATAGTAAATATTAGTTCTATTTTACATATGCCTTACTTATGTTGTCTTCTGTCCTCCGATTGGCTGTCGTCTGGCCATGACACATCTCTCCGCCAATCAGTAATGACGAGATGAGAGACAACCAGGAGGATAATTTTATTTAGTAGTTTTGTTTAATAAACATTTAATGCCAACTACCCTCTAGGAAAGAAATGAAAAATAAGAAAGTATTAATGTTGAATACTGTCTAAAAACAAATGAAAATTACTTACATATGATCTCTATGTCAATAAACTATTAAAATAACCAAAGATTATACTGTTCATTCATATAATAAAACAAAATTTGGAAATTAGATTAAAGAAAGCTACAACATAAGCAAGTATTCTAATCTTACATAATTAAAATATCTGTGATCAATGGTAAACATAACCCCTAAAATATGCAATGTTACAAGTTTACAGTAATAATGGACAATCAGACTTTAGTCTCACAGATGAAGATATTTATTTTATCTTTATAAAGCTATGATTTAAAATCTCTGAGCCTGCAGTCAGAAGTATGTTCAGCATGGCATATCTTCACCATATTGTTGTCGACATATGTGATGCACCTTGCATGGCACTTAGTTCTTCTGTAGTCAGAGCAGCGCCAGTACACTCTATCTGGGTAGGTGCAGTTTCGAACATACTGATAGCCATTATGAATGAGAACCCAGTTACCGTGCCTATTTTTTATGTAATGGAACTTGCCTAGAACAGAACATCATCACATTATAACATTCACTGCATTTCGCCAAGTTTAACAAAAAATATCTCTTAAAGATGAGAGATAGAAAGTATAATTCAAGCTCCTTACAGACTAAACAATCACTGTATGGTAAGCTTTAAAACAAATATTTATTTGGCTTTAAAATGTTAGAGTTAATGAACATTCATTCCGGAAAAAAAAATGCAAATAGATTCCAATTACTATTTCAAACCACTTTCTTATACTAAACTAGCAGGCCCAACTTCGCTTTGCCCAGGTTTTATGTAGTTATTGAAATAAATACCTATTAATTTATGACTACCCACGACTACTTGCGACTACCCATGACTACTTGCAACTACCTGTGACTACCCATGACTACTGTGTGAATACTTGTGACTACTGTGTGACTATCTGTGACTACTTGCAACTACTGCATGACTACTTGCAACTACCCGTGACTACTTGCAATTACTCGTGACTACTTGCAACTACCCATGACTACTTGGGACTACCCGTGACTACTTGCGATTACCTGTGATTACTTGTGAGGTTGTTACTATCCGTGACTACTTGCAACTACTTGCGACTACTGTATGACTATCTGCGACTACCTATGACTACCTGCCACTACTTGCGAATTTATTATATTAAGATACTATTAAGATCCACTGAGCCACTGTGGCCTCACTTGAAATATTTCTATCTACTGAGATACTGCGGCATACTGCGGCCCCACTGAGTGTGCTCTAGCCACTGAGCCACTGCGTCTCTATTTGGGATCGCTCTCGCCACTGGGCCACTATGGCCCCACTTGAGAGTGTTCTAGCCACTTGGCCACTGCAGCCCCATTTGAGTGTGCTCTAGCCACTGGGTCACTGCAGCCCTACTTGGCATTACTCTACCCACTGGGCCACTGCGACCTCACTTGAGATCTCTCTCTCTACTGAGCCACTGTGGTCCCACTTGGGATCACTCTAGCCCCTGGGCCTCTGTGACCCCATTTAATATATTTCTACCCACGGCTACAGAGGCCCTACTTGGGATCGCTCTAGCCACTGAGCCACTGCGGCCCCACTTGAGAGTGCTCTAGCCACTGAGCCACTGCGTCCACACTTTAGATCGCTCAACCCACTAAACCACTGCAGCTCCACTTGGCATTACTCTACCCACTAGGTCTCTGTGGCCCCACTTGATATATGCCTACGTCCATCTGGAAGAATGTAGCTTTCTAACAGTGAAAGAATTATTAGAATCGCCTTGTAGTTTTGGTAGAGCATGCTTAGAAAGCAACCAAGTAGTTCATTTTTCTCAAACTTGGTTATCAATTTTGAAACTTCTCAGTGACATTTTTTTAAAATTTAACATAGCCTATGACCATCTGAAAGAATGTAGCTTTCTAATACTGAAAGAATTATAAGAATTGGCTGTGTGGTTTCTGAGATTACCCAAGACATATGAACAAATAAACTCATATTACCTTTTAATAGTAGTAGTACAGATTTCAGCACTTAAAATTTTACCTGAGAGATTATTAAAAGCCACATACAAAACATATCCAGTTCTTAACCATTAAATGAATGTCCAAAATATGTAGTTTTACAATCTTATGAAGTTGCACAATAACAATGGTAATTTATATTAGGGTTGTCCTTATTTGTTGTGTATAAAGATAAGGTTTAAAAATGTATAATGGGAGAAATGCATTCATTTTGATCCATTTCAAGTACTTGCCCTTGATAAAACCTGTCTGGGCAAGGTACTTTGATTGCATGCAGAAAACTGACTGCAAATGGCTCGCAGGTGAGACTGCCGCGTAGAGCTGACTGCGAAGGTGGCAACAGGTACATGGTTGATGAGGCAGGCCGTGATACTCGGGACACATCCATACGCACAAAGGATAAAAATCTGATGAGTAATTTGCAAACTTTTTTAAAGACACTTCAAGATGCGTGGCAGAGCTGACCATGTGGACATAGCTAACAAGAAGAGATCCAAACATGGTAGGAGAAAATATTTCCAATAAATATAAAATGTGGCATTTCCACATCCATCCTGAGTAAGAGAGTTCTGTTTATCCTTCAAATTATCTTTCTTTTCCCGATTATAATCAGCTGAAATGTCATGTTAATTGTGTAGATGACTGGAATTTTTTTTCCCCCCTATTTTTATCATCTAAGAACGTGTAACATTTTTAGTTTTAGTCAAGATGTATAAAATGTTTTAGTAAAAATATTCAGCAATTCATAATTTGCTGTGTTCAATGACAGTTCAAAAATTTCCTGCTGGGTTAAAAAACTTAACAAAAACTTCAAACTTATATTAACACAAAATAATACATTTTTAAAACCAAACATTTTATTTGATTTTCTCATCAACAGATAATATAGGTGGCTAAAACTCGACTCATCACTCACAATATTTGAATATACCACTTGATTCACACCACTTGCATCACACCCTTTTCTTGGAAAAAAAACACGACACCAGAGGTTCGCGAAAAACTTTGATTACTATACCTTATATGAACCATTGATTGGTAATAATTCCATTCCTCAGAACATACCGGAAGTAGGGGTATGGGAAGTGAGCATTGAAATTTCAAATCGAAACAGGGATCGTATAAGGCATTGTTAGATTGATTGTCCAAAAGGAAACATTTACTACAAGAGTTCTTTTCCGACATGCATAGTTTACACAAAAACAATTCACATTGAACAAACTAAACTGTGCACCATTATGGTATTTCCAGTTGGAGTGTGAGACTCACTTTGATACTAGCACTGATCTTGGGTCGTACTGCCCAGACCCATTCAGTACGTATTGATAATGTTACCGAGCAAAAGCGGTGAATAATGCAGCACAATGCAGCAAGCAGATAAGCCATCTACCACTTACAGGCACTGCATGTTTGGCAACATGTTGACTGATAATCAAAGTTTTTTCATTCAGACAGCCATTCATTGTACATTGCATCTATTATTTTTGTGTGTTGTTTCAGTGTCGGAAATTGTCTGTCTGTAGTGTTGCTGTCTAAATGGAATGCAGTTTACAAATGAAGAAGCATACAACATTCTGATTATACCAGGAGAATGTTGTCGGAACTACAAAACAACTGCTCCTTTGTAAGCAGATACACTCACAGTCCGTCCATCACTTGTACAATTTCTGCCAGTGTCTTTCATATCATGTGTGCACAACCATTCTAGTGCAGCCAACATACAATAAAAGTTGTCACATCACATCAGACGACCTGTGAGAGATGAGAGGGTTGCTGTTATACTTGCTGCCATGTAGTTAATCCTCATGATTCTACATGGAGGATTGCCCGTGACTCAGGATCGACCCACAGTACAGTGTGGAGAATCCTTGCTGATATAGGTGATTCACTGTAAAGTGAGCACTTTTCAAAGCCATCTCCTTTGGAATAATAGTCAATAAATGCATTTTATTTAAGCCCTAGAAGTTAACTTCCGAGTGCGATGGAATATACACACTGTATTTATTACTCACATGGCAAAATTTCTTTAGAAAGGTGGATAAAGTATAATGGCTGGAAGGAAAAAATAACCAGGGCCTCAAAAGTGCTCACTTTACCGTTAACAAACCTATATTGTTTACATCTGTACAAAGTAAAGTTGAACCAAGAACTTGGGGAAAACAATTTTCCTTAGCACATTGATTTCTGGAACTGGTATTTGAGCAAAGACCATGCTTTCCATTCCAGCATTTTGAGGACTGATGAGGCCACATTCAAGAGTAATGGTGACGTTAACATACATAATGCCCATTACTGATCTGAAGTCAATCTACATTGGCTACATCAATTGAATAACCAGAACATGTGGAGCCTTAATACTTGGTGTGGCCTTCTCAGACATTGTGTCATAGGACCATATCTTTTGAAGGACAATTGAATGGTGCAGCTTATGCAGACTTACTACTGAATACTTTTTATCAACTGATCGAAGATGTCCCTCTCGTTTTGAGATTAACACTGTGGCTTCAACAGGATGGCTATCTTGATCACTTTTCACGCAGAGCTCAGCTAGTTACTGACATGTTATTCCCCAGACTGTGGACTGGACGAATGGCTCCTGTAGCTTGGCCACCACTTTCTCCAGACTTGGTCCCAAATGACTTCTTTCTTTGGGGGAGAGTTAAAGACATTGTCTACTGTGTGCCTCCAACAACGAAGTAGACATAGAAGACATAATTAGAGCAGCATGTGGATATTTCAGCAGTGCTGAGGTCTGCCAAGCAACTGCAAACATAAGAAGAAGTGCAGAGTCGTGTCTGATGCAAGGTGGCTGACATTTTGAACACTTGCAAAGAATGCTGTGTGCTAATGGGTGTTCCCAGTTTCCAGTTCATGGTGGTTCTCACACACCATACTGGTATTTACAGTACACTCGACTTCCTTTAGATTGTGCATACAATATGTATGCACACCTTTCATCTTTATTACTATCTTTAATTCTAATAATCATTGCCATTATAATTTACATATAATATTGTTCTTAATAACATTTTAATAACTAAGAGTTTTATCCACTCACACAGCTAACTGTAAGAAATTATTTTCAGAGAAAAAAATTTAATGAAAATATGTACTTGTACAACCATCTTCTTTTGTAGATTTGTAGACATTGATTAACAATAACATTGAAAACAGTAATGTAACAACATAGTAATAAGTTTGTATCCACAAATTTTTACAAAAAAAATTAACAATGACCAATCAGAAATAATTTCCAAGGTTGGACACACCCAGAAATATACTTAACCAGAAGAAATATAACAGAAACAGAATTAAATTCCTTAACACATTTTTTAACAAATTAATCTACTACCCACAGAACATTAGGACCACAGTATTCCTTTAAAGTAAAATTTTTAAGGTGTTTAGACATTAGACAAATTGTGATGATATTACATTAATAAATTCCCTTATAAGTTCAGAAAGATACCGCATATTCATGATCAGCAGCAACCAGAAGTGACAACACACCCCTAGGCCCGTCAAGAAGGGGGTTGGGCAAGGGGGTACAATGCTCAGGGGCCCGGGTCCCCAGGAGGCCTGGGTCCCCGGGGGCCCAGATCCGGACGAACTTGTAAATGTGTATTTATAAAATTAAGTAACACGTAAAAATCTAAACTTGACACTCAAAATTTATTCACTTTTTTGCATGGATGACTAATATTTATATTGTTGTAAATGGTCAATTTTTGGCAAAGGGGGGGGGGGGTGAACGGGGTAGGGGGGTGCACAGCACGCACTGCTCAGGGGCCCGGAATTTCTCTGGGTGGGCCTGCACACCCCTCTCATCAAAAGTCTCTCCAGAGGACGGCGCAAGCAACATCTGTGATAGCAACGGCAGCAGGACACCTGTCCTAACATCATGCACAGCAATGTCGTCACGGTGCGCACGTTCATTCCACAGCATCAGTAATATAGTTTAATGCAGCTAATGAGTCATACATAACACTACTTACAGGTGACCAGCAGTTTCTATATTTTACAAACACCACATACACTACTCCCGACAGTTAACAATAACACTTACATAACAAATTTTATTTTAAAATTTACAAAATCAAACATAAGCAAAATTTAAACCTGAACAATTCAATACTACTAATGGGAGGCCACCAAAATAAATATTGAAATTTATGATATATAAAAAAAATTCAAACCAGTTTTAAGTTTGAAAAGAATTTGAAAATAAAAACACATATTTCAATGCTTGCAACCACACGTGCTATTATAAAACAAAAAATCTTGAGTTTCTGAAACTTTAACCAGCAACTATTTAATAGACACATTCTACGAATTAAAAAATTAATTGTACTTGTAAATTATATTTGTGAGTGAAGAGAATAAGGCGACTTTTAACAGCAAGGTCGTGAGAGCAGATGAGGGTTATTGAGGTGAGTATGGAGCAATGTTGGAACAGAAGGGTAGGGGAAACGGGAGATCCCCAAGAAAACCACTAACCAGCGGCATAGTCCGAGTAACTTTTATGAAATAGACACACACTGCTTATATAATTTAATGCTAACTTGAACATTAAAAACGTAGTCATTACGAAGTAAATAAAGACATTCTCAGCACTGTATTTTAATAATTTCATTTTTTGAAAAAAAAAAATACTATGTTGTAAAATACAACACATTTTCCAGTTTTCATTTTATGATTATTGACCAATTTTTGTTATTGCATATTTACCATCTGCCAACACTTGATTTTGCTTTCTTTATATACTAATGCATGTTTAAAAACATTTAATAACATTATATTACTTTGAGTATCCCTTCTATTATTGTCTTATGTATCGAAACATAGTATAAAAGCAGCTGCACCTTTCTTTTCATAATTGAGGAAAATAATTAATTATAATAATTAAATAACATTCTATGTTTCAATACCATCCTGGCATCATATTGTCATGTACCACATCGATATTTAATATTTCCATATCACTTACTTTGATATGGTGCTAACCATTACTTAACAGGAATTGTATTTTATTACGTACAAACCAAAACAAAATAATTAATGTATCAGCAGGCAGCAGTTAGTTTGACCAACTTTCAGTTATTTGCAGTTTAAAATTGCATTTTCTATTTTCATTATAATAATTAATTCTTCCCCCCCCCCCCCCCCCACTAATTTCCTTACAAAAATCAATGTACCAAACTATTCATGCCACATAGTGCTTAGGGTCTCACAACCTCAAAAATGGCTGATGCGTTTGCAAACTGCCTACGGGACGTCTGTCGCGCTCACGTGGGAGATACTTTGCACATCCCAGCAGAAATTGCAGTTCAAGGCCCACACAACCCCTGTAAACACACAGTACAGTATTTGTATGGCAAATCCTTGACCAAGGACTGCAAGAAAACAGCAACTGAGAGTTCCTTATACCTTTTCTGTCAATAATAAATCCTTTCAACAAATTCCAACCATAACAAAGAGGACTTCACCCCCATCTATACTCCTACTGCAATACGAAAACAATGTAACTCCAAATTATCTTTCACAATCCACACAGACTCTCAGGCAAGTTGAGGGCATCTTGCTGATTAACAGTGGGGATGATATTATGAACTGTGATCAGGCCTTACCTGCCTTATTACATCTTCAAACTGTTGTGGTGAGGGCAAGCCATTGCACTGGCACTTTCATGAACGCAACAGCACAACCCTAAAGAGAATGAGGTCGTGGAGGAGAGGTATCGCAGCGTAACCACGACACAAAGCTGCGGAAGTTATGACAACAGATCCGACAGTTAGTGCACAGACTTATGGCCTGCACAGTGTTGAGACCGGGTCTTACTTCACCAAGCAGACAGCGGGACAAGATGGACCAGCAGATAGGGTTCCGGCCACCATGATCGCAATATGCATTCTGCCTTCGGCAACTCTACTGGTACAGCCGTTCCAGCAGGGTCGTTAAAGGGACAAAATATAGCTTGTTACATGGTCGTAATGAAGTAGTTGATATAAATGCATATAGATAGAATAGAGTAAAGTTATACGCTCCCCTGGCGTAATGTAAAGCATTCGAGTATAAGGTAAAATGTATTATAAGTTATATTGTAACATCTTGATTAAGGTTTTAAATACATTGATGGAGTAAATTATGTAGTGTGTTCTACCTCTGAGATACGCATCCCCAAATAGATTTTACAGAAGCCCATAAGGCTTAGATCAAAACTAACATTGGTGGAGACGCCAGGTAATGTGGTATTTACAAGTCAGCACTGTCCTTGCAAAGCACGCAGTTCTGAGTGCCAAGAGAGCGCACTGGCGTAGCCAGATGTCATGGCAGTTACAGTGCAATAATTTACGCATTTCCCTTAAAGTCACATATCACTTTTGTTCATTCAATTTGTATGCATATCGGACTCATTTAGATAGGAAAGCAACCAGACCTTGATGGAACTGTGATCCAGGACATAGTTTTCCCGTGGTTTGATCAAACGCTAGTGACATGGATCATCAGCCCACATGGGTGCACAAATCAGTGGCTAGGGAGTGCAAGTTAGATTATTGTGTGTAACGAAAAGGGTTTTTAAGGAAATAAGAAATAGTGTACGAGTCGCATCCATTTCACCTGTGAGAAGCAAACTCACGCACACACGATAGATTGTAGTATCTTGTCCAGGAGGTCAAAAACAAATGCTTCATTTTGCGCATGAGCATAAAACAATTTGGGCTTTTGTCAGGAAACTGACCCAAAACTATAATGGCCCAAAAGGGAATATTGCACCACTGACCTGTAGATGGAGTCCATGCAGTATAAGGGCGTATGGGATGAGACGGACTTTCGTACTGTGGAGTCCCAAATCTATATTACACAGAAAATTTGTGATATTACACAAGAGTACTGCAAAACTCCAACCTCCCTGGATAAGCACTTGAGAGCAGAAAAGCGTCAGTGTACCGATAATGTTCAAAGCAATGAATAAGCGTAAATCATAGAAATATGTTATTAGAGTAATATAGTTTAAATATGTGTTATTAAGTAAAACTAAAACATTATGATTATTATATGTGTATCACTCAGTAACAACTGCAAATTATTAGCATAATGAATAAAAGTAGTTCTTTGCCCATATACAGAGAGTAAATTAGAATAAGAGAATTGTAATAATTTATTGAATAACAGAATAAATGTAATAAGAGAGAAATATTGCAAATTGCATAATTTAGATGCAAAAACAAAAAACTGCCCGGGGAAGCAATACAAAAATACAAGAGATAGGATATCTGCAAGAATAGTAAATTAATATAAGTGCCACAAGTAGGTAAAATTAGTGAATTCAATGGGGAATATAGAATAATGTTGTGTGCTTTTAAGAAGGAATATAGTTACATAAGTATTAGGATATATTATATCAGGGGAGGCCTATAAGAATTTATTTAAATCAAAATGTCTGCATGCATCAATTATGAAATGTTTAAGTATAATATAGTAAAATTCTGGCAAAGAGTAAAAGATTACAGTTGAATGCATTTTGTTAGAGAAAATTGAGTGGGATATTTTGCTGTGTAAAAACATGCATTATACATTTAAATGGTTATAACCTGCACAGGAAAATCAGAGTTTAAATGCAAGCAATTTTCACACTACCAAAAGAGCTGCAGGAAAGAGACAGTTGAGGCGCTCAAGGCTGCGAGCAACAGCGACCCAGATAAATATTGACATTTACATTCCACTCACTCCCCTCTCATCTCCTCCCAATTTTCATGCACATCAGCACTTTTGTGCTGCAGACAGTGGCTCGCTGACGCAACGTATGGCTGCAAGCTACGATGTTGATAAACTCAGGCGTGTTTCAATAGACGCGCACCAGATAACTACTGCTGGCACTTCCAGGTTAAAAACCTGAGAGAGAAAATTCTTTACACTTAATACTAATAGATTTAATATGGATAGGGAAAATAATTCTAGGATTCTTGCTACAGGGCAGGAATAGGAAAATAAGGCCAGCCGGCCTATCCAATGTCTTGCGCATGAACGCAGGAGGAAAATTAAGGCCTACTCGGGAGTAGTACCTGAAGGAAAGTGAGAGCCTATGCGATTATATATATATATATATATATATATATATATATATATATATATATATATATATATATATATATATAATTACTGGATGCAATACAGCGGGGTGAATGAGAGACTTTGCTGTGGGTCACATACAAAGTTACACAGCATAGAGCAACTGTTTCACGAGGGTACGTTGCATTCCAGAACTCCTGAGGTTATGAGAATAAGTGAATTTACCTGAAGGTAAAATATTCCAGAGTGTCGCCAGTAGTACGTTATAATTTATTTAACATAACAAGGGTGAGATACAGTAAAACACACATGGATTAGAATGAATAAATAAATAAATAATGGTGTTAATTAAAGTATTATAGAGTGAGTTAAAAGAAATGAAATTTAAGTAAAAATGTTGTGCATCAATTGTATGTAAGAAATATGATAGAATATTTAAGCCAACTTAATTCAAAATTAAATGATAAATATTTTGTTATTGAATATTAATTGTGTAAATGATAAAGTGCAGTCATACGCACAGCAGTTAATAAAAGAGATTTTAATAACGCAGAGCAGATAGTAATGCAGAGCAGATCATAATGTACAGCAGCTAATAAAAGGGTACTAATTAATAGAAGTACCAATTAATAATAAGGTAGATCAATTTATATAGTAGAGCAGTTATTAAAGGGTACTTAAGAATAAAAGAGCACATAGTATTATTAGATCAGTTAATGAATATAGATCAAATAATAATGCACAGCAGTAATGAAGCAGCTTTAAATAAAACATACCAGTTACAGAATAATTTAATATTATAATAAAAGTGCACGATATTCAGACAGTGTGAAAGTGATTCAGGAAGGCCATTCACACTGCAGCACAGCATCCAGTTCATCATCAAATACTAAATTGCAGTACGGCGTGCCGACGGGAGCCGCAGAGGATGACACACATCAACGGCGCAATCCACCAGGGCAGTGTTGCATGGCACAGCGAGAAATGTGACGCAGAGAAGCGCCAAGAGTACACAGCACAGATGGCAACAATTACGTATTTCAGCACAAGGAAAAACTTCCAGCTCTACACCTCATTAACATATTTTCACAAACAGACTGGTACCGGCACGAACAAAAACACAGGACACGTACATCAAACACCAGCGCACGTAACGTATTTAAATAATTTTGCTGCCAATTTATACACAACATGCGCATAAAGTTTTACATGGTCATGTTATATATATACATATTTTAAAAAAAGGATTCAAGTATATAGAAATCATATAATAAGTTAGTAAAGCAACTTCATAGAGGCGTATATTCACAGAAGTATTATTTAACAGGAGGACTTACAGGCCAATACATATGTTAGTCGATTCAATGAGTAAATTGTAAAGTAAATTAGAATTAACATTTACATGAGATAAATATTATATATACATTGCCATTTCAGGGTGTTACATAAATAACATAAATAAGATTGTAGAAACACATTGTAAATAAAAAGTTAATTTTTCATTCAAAAATATTTTCTCAGAAAAAAATTATTGAAATAATACTAGAATATTTTGTACAAGCATACAGACACACATTTATTTTTATAATGTTTATATCACAAGAAGTCATTAAATAATTATGTATAGTACGTAAAGGTTAAAATATAAATAGTGATTAGAATACGGTACAATTCCTTCAATCTTTCCCTAGTACCGAGACATAAATGGGGGATACTATTTGAATTATTTGGATTTCAACATTGAGTAAACTGTAAAGTTTTAGGAGAAATTACGTCTCAATACGCCAATCCAAACACTCCCAAATTAAAAACATGTCGCAATATCTAGCATTAAGTTAGTAATAGGACATAAGGGTTAAAGAAATTATCTTGTATAATGAATATTAGTGATGAACTATATGTAAATATCATGTTGACTTTTACCAACCAAGGTTTAATTAAGTACATAAGGTTAATTGTAGAGTACACAAAATGAATAATTATGCCATAAAAGAGTAATGTCTTTAAAATATTTAATGGTGGATATATTAACACATTATGTAAATTTTCAGGTACACACAAATATATAACAATTTTTTTTTTCAATTGTGCAAAATATATAAATTTAGGCACATAATTAACACAATTTGCAGCGGGAGGAGCATTTTATAGTATTCAATTTAAAAAATATTAACTTATAATAATGCAAAATTGCTTGTGATTTCATAAATTTTAAAATTGCAAAGCCACGTCAAATACAGGTAGGATTAGGACCTCAAGAGAGACTGAAATGTTCAGTACCACCATCGTGGTGACAGCCACGAGGAAGAATGTACACCACTTACATAAAATAAGTTCATAGCCAGGAGCACGGCCCAGTATGTTCATTCAGGAATAGACGCAACAAGAAGTAGTAAGTCAGACCCTCATATAAAACAAACATTTCAATGGCGTAGCCAAAGTCAAGAGAGAAGGCAGGGCAGCTCCTTCACCCAGCCTTCCTTGCATCTGCATAATTTTCCAACACTGTCACATCATGAAACTGAGTAGTTTTATAAATTAACTTCTTACTAAACCGTACTCCACTCCATGAACTGAGGGCAGCTCGTTTATCAGAGAAGGGTACTGTTATGGTGTGGACAAACCATTGCTTTGGTGCATGAACGCACCAGCACAACCCAAAAGAGAGTGAGGTCGCAGAGACGAGGTGCCACCGCACAGGCAGGACACAAAGCCACAGAAGTTAAGACAACAGATCCAACAGTTAGTATACAGACTTAATTTATAAGGCCTGCAAAGCATCGAGCCCTGGTCTTACTTCACCAAGCATACGACGAGACAAGATGGACCAGCAGATGGGGTTCCGGATGCCGTGATTGCAACTCTACAGGTAAAGCTGTTCCAGCAGGGTCATCAAATGGGCACAAAATAGCTAGTTACATGGCCGTAGTAAAATAGATAATATAAATGCAGATAGATAGAATAGCTTAAAGTTACACACTCCCCTGGCACAATGTAAAACATTTGAGTATAATGTAAAATATATTATGAGTTATATTGTAACAGCTTAATTAAGATTTTTAATATATTGATGGAGTAAATGATATATGTTCTACATCTGAGATACGCATCCCCAAATAGATAGTACAGAAGCCCATAAGGCTTAGATCAAAGCATAGTTTGTATTAAACCATAACAAAACATTAATCCACGACATGAGTTGTGATAGTTGAAATACCTTGTGAAAGGCAAAAGTAGAAACCCCCTCCAAAAGCCAGTGAACGGGACAGAACACACAACTCACCCAGTAGAGCACAGCATAATGCTATAGGAATGGCATTTTTTGTCATTTAGACATCAGACCAAGAGAATGGTGATGGATATGTCCAACCATTACTAACTGCCACATGAATCAGTCTACGGCAACATGGACAAGGTGGGGACTCTCCAATTGTTTTAATAGGAAAGCAGCATGGAAATATCATTAATCATAATTATCTAATATCCTGTTTGTAGTTAAATAGATATTGTATAATCTTAAATGTTAAATAAACCCCCAACTTATAAAGTTGTGCTCTAACCAAGTTATAATTTGCTATGCCCCTGTAGCCCATTTTAGGTACGCTTAACTAAAAAAAATAAATTAATAACAGTACTACTGTTTGCATGCAGAATGTGATGGGAATATTTGAGAAGTTACAGAGATATGGCGTTTCAATTTCAGGTACCATAAATCATGTCACACTAAATAGTTATCAACTTCTTGTTTAATGCACACAAGAACTGTCAGCATGCCTAGTAAGATTCAAATTGATTTAATGGTTCCATATATACAAAACCTAACACAAACTGTGATGAAGTAGCAATTTAGAAAGTAAGGAGCTAATTTTTTTCAAACTGCTTATATCACACTGTCAGTACCAGTATTATCAGTACGTTAATTTGAGATTTGTTTTGGAGATTTCAGAAAAATTATACTGGTGCTATCTTACAAAATGGCAGTCAGAATTATAGGAATGAATTAATTTAATATACCAGGAGACCCAAGGAGACAGGTAATGGACCAGGCTTCAACAAGGATGTAACACCAGGCTAGCAGAAACTAAGCACAATAGGTTACTAAAATATGACTAAGGCCAATATTCCAAAACATTTTTATAAGCTTTTTAATACAGCTCAAGCCATGCCCAGGCCTTATCAGTATTCTATAACGTTATAACGCCAGTTTAGGCTTTAGTTAAGTTACGGCCAAAGCCTTAATCTTAGGGCTCCGATTTTGGTGATTCATCGTTGGGCAAATGAAACCTACACATGCGCAGAATGAATATAATTTTGCCAGAGCAAAAAATCCATAAATAAACTGGGAAAAAGTATTAGATTACACAAGAAAATAATGAGACAAATAAGCAATAAGGAAAAAAGAAGCCACTGTAGGTCACTATTTAAAAACTAAATCCTCACTCTCCCATGCATGTATATGTAATCTTTTTTACATGGAAAACATTGAAAAAGTTAAAAATAGTGATATACACAATTACTCCACTAGAAAAACTAATCATTTGCATATATTCTCCTATAGAACTTCAAAATTTACATCCATACTATGCTGTTGCAAAAATTATAAATAACCTACCCAGTCAATTCAAATCAATAACTTCCAGAAAATCAAAAGAGCTATCAAATCATACTTTTTAAATAAGGCCTTCTATTCCACAGCAGAATAATAAAGATGAATTGATGTAATGCACACCAGTACTGATATTAGGAGACTTAAGGCCTAATGTAATAGTAACTTGTATTTTATTAGTCTAATGTAGACTTTACATTTTTGTACTATAATATTTATTTGTACATGAATTGTAATAAGCTGTAACATATTTGTAAGTCTGTTGGAATTAAGATGAATACAAATGATATTATTTTAGGTTAAATTTTTTTATATTAATGTAATTGTAGATATCCACATTGTATAGTTATAATAATTTTGACGAATCCTTTCCAAAGTGTATAGGATGTATGTGGGATGCAAATAGATAAATAAATATATATATAAATAATATAACACATCCAGACCATTATATGTAGTAATGTAATTATTTATCTAAAATTACGCAACCAGCACAATGTAGTTCTTTAACAAATAAAAGTTCAAATTAGCAAGATTACCGTGTAATATACAAAACATGTTTGGAAGGATTCCATCAGTATAAATTGCAAAACAAGTAATGGCTGAGAACGTGTGCGCGCACATGCATGTGTGTGTGTCTCCCTCCCTATATATATATATATATATATATATAACACATATACATACACACACACACACACACACATATACATACACACACACACACACACACACACACACACACACACACACACACACACACACACATATATATATATATATATATATATATATATATATATATATATATATATATATATATATATATATATATATATATAGAGGCACACGCGCACTGTAAAAGCTCGATATAATACTGCTGTTGGGAGACACAACTCAGACCCGCGTTAAGGCTTTCCACGCTATTTCAGGGGTGGCCGAGTACAGTAGCAAAAAAAAAAAAAAAGGGTAGTGTTCTAATTTGGCGTGGCACCTAATCGGTCAAACATGGGGAAGTGTTGTTATTTACCGCCATAACTTATGAAACGTTTGGCCCCTTCCTATCGGAACTTTATTTTTTTAATCTGCATCACCGGACTTGACAGCACCCAAGAGAGGGAAACAGAAGAAGAGAAATGCACTGTGATGAAGGGAGTCACATGCATTCAAGCAAGAATAACTAAAAAATACAGCATTTTCCAGGCAAAGGATGTACTTATTCCACCAAGGGCGGTGTGAGTTGTGAGTTGTTTGTGATGCGGGTTGGAGAAGAGAGTTCAGCCCCCACCCCCCAAAACAGCACCTCCTGCTAGGGCTGGTTGGGAGGAAGTGAGAATGAGAAAGGAAGCATACGTCCAACAGTTGAATGTATGCCTGCACTGCAAATGGGATCTATCAATCACTCACGTGTTGTGAAACATGTCGCTTGCTCGTCTGATATGCATTTTTAAAACAGAAACTAAAACAAAAAAAGTGAATGATTTGTGGCATGCACAGAAAGGCAGCTTTTCTACATTAAGCCTTGTCCACAATAGCTCGTTCACTCAGAATTATTTTCCGAAAATAGGAAGACATATCGTATTGCTTGTATACATTACATTATAATCAAAGTGTCTACATCATAATTATTGTGATTACGTAGCGCTATATTCCATAGGAGATTAGTTATAGGCCTGTAAATGACTTACGAGCATGAATTTTGGGGTGTGTCTCAAATTTCGGATTTATATTTTTTCGAAAATCGGAAGACATACAGAATAGCCACTATATACACATTATAATCAAAGTGTTTACATCATAAATATAATGATTACGTAGAGCTGTACGCTGTAGGAGATTAATTATAAGCCTGTAAATGACTTAGAAGCATGAATTTTGAGGCTTGCATCAAATTTGAAAATATTTTTCCAAAAATGGGATGACATATTGTTATAGCTGCTATATACACATTATAATTAGTGTCTACAGCATTATTATAATGATTACGTATACCCAGAGTCTGAACGCAAAGCCTCTTGCATTGCAAGCCAGTTTTCTACCGAATGCGCAACAGAAGTTGGCATCCCTTTTACGACAGTATTCCAGCATATTTTAACTTACTTAATTTAAACACTTTGGCATAGAATACTTGTAATTACTTAAATGCATTACACTATACAACACACGCACATTTCATGTTCACTTGTAAGTGCCAGTAAATGCGTGACAGCAGGACACTTGCGAGTACGACATACGGTTTGGAATATGGCCGTGCCGTCCCCCCATACTGATCCAATGCCCAGATAAGATGGAAAGGTTGCCACAGTATATATTTTTTGTCTGTTTACAACCAAATGGCAGAACAAGTATAATACGGTAACATAAAAAAAAGGACCACTAGGAATAAATACGTCAAATCTTCGCACTACGCCAACAAAACTGAATATGGAAAAACATACAATATTAGCGGTAAAGAATTAGTAAAATAGATCTTGGCGCTGAAAGGAGGTAAAACGCGCCCCAGTAGTAGGATTTAGGTGGTTCTGGTGCAAGGGATTGGGGAATTGGAGCCGGAGCAGCCGCCATTTTGTTATGTCACCCAACCACCATATTGGAAGTAATTGACCTTGCACTTCTAACCTGTGACATTTGACCTTGACCCTGAGCACCTTTGACCCCAAAAACCACTAAAATACCTTAAAAAATTCCAAAAACTCATCAAATTTTTTAAAAATATTTTAGAAATTCCACAAAAAAAAATCGAAAAAATGTAATATTAAAAATTATTTTAAAAATGATTAAATATTATTTTAAAAGTTATTAAAAGGATCCTCAGAAATGACCCATTTTTTTTTTTTTTCAGAAATGATGACATGGATTATTAGCAACCCAGGTGCAGGGATCAGTGACCCAGGGGTTAGGAGAGCAGGACCTATGGCCTTTTGACTTTGAAAATGAAAAATAAAAAAAAAATGCTATTAACAATTATTAAGAATTAATTATTAAAATTATTAAAATATTACTATTATTTAAACTTACATTACCAAAAGTTGCCCCACCACAACCAATTACTCCCCTCTGTTCAACTCCAGCAGATGACTGATTCCCTCGCCTCCACTCCCCTCACCTATACTCAGTCCGCCATCTTGATTTTTCGTTCATAATTTGTTTTCATGCTACTGGAGGCAACCATATTTGTTTTTCATTTGTCATTTGTTTATACATTAATGTAGGCCACCATCTTTGTTTATATGTTACTGCAGATTGACTCTTGCCTTCGCTCAACTGCCATTTTTGTGTATATGTTACTGGAGGTGGCAGTATTTGTTTTTTTCATACATCATTTGTTTATATATGTTACATCATTTGTTTATATATGTTACTGGAGGCTACCATGTTGGGAGGCAGCCATCTTGCTAGGTGCAATCCTCCATGCTTTTTATTGTAATTTGTTTTATAGTTTGTGTCTCACCTTTGTGCAACAACCCCATTATGCCACCTGATATAGGCCTGTACCGAATGGTAACATTGACCATTCCTACAAAGTACTAACATTTATTAATTTTTTATTCTTATATATAATGCGGGAAAGGCTTTTTGTTTTGAAATAGAACACAGCATATATTATTTTACATACAATTGATTGTACACATAATAAAATATACAGGTTTATTAACCATCTTCTACGTTCACCGCTTGATGGCTGCCTCGGCAACCCAGGAATTGTAGCGAGCAGGGGAATCCCCACCACTTGAAGCGGGCGATGACCAATCGACTCATGGTATGTAGCCCGCTTCCTTAAATTCTTCAATGATTGAAACTATCTTGTTTGTGTGGGAGTGATTTCCAACACTTTACAAAGCAAGCAGTAGCTGCAGCCTATCCACCAGCTTGTTCGGGTCGTTCCAGAATACATAGTTAATGTTGTTAGCATCATCTATCTTCTTCATACCTTCGCCACTTTTCAGTGCTAGGCCGCTGAAGAGGTCTGCTAGAATGTCAATTTTTTTGTGATCACCCTTATAAACACCTGTCTCAGGATCGTTGTCTTGGTAAAGTGCATGCGTTAGTTCGAGCAAAGTCTTGTATTCCAGGAAGTCAGATTCTGTAAACTCCCTGGGCTCCTTGCGAAATAGAAGTTCGTATAGTCCGAGGGTTCCATGGACCATGTATTTGCCAACTCAGATGCTTCCACCTGGTAGAAACTGCATTTCATCAGCACCGAGGAACCATTTATCACTATGCCTGTATACACTGTACGTCATATCATTATTACGATGGTACGATCATAAGTACCGTCAAGCCAAAGCGTTAGATTTCAGGACTCTCATCCATACTTTCTTCTTGTGAGGTAAATCTGCATCCGATCCATCGTCCTGATCTGACTGTACTTCATCATGTTTCCTCTTCTTCAAAGGCTTAGCGATATTGTCAATTTCTGACTTTACCGCTATGGGTGCTCCATAATTCTCCCTGAGTACATCGAGACAATGAGTAATGGACTTTTAAAAATCTCTTCATTTATACGGTCGCGTGAAATTTTGGCTTTCTTGGTGAGCAAATATTTGAGCGGACAGACTGAATCACCCAATGTAGTTTGCTAGCAATGTCCGCCACCATACTGAATAAAAATCCTCACTGTCTCTCTCTTTTGTAGGTTTAGTAGTGAGTCTCCGCCAACATACTTTCGATCTTGCTCAGACGCTCACTGTAATTTTGAATATCTGTTTGCGTAGCGAGGTGGGAAATAGAGTTATGTGCCATATATCCTTCTAGATATTTCAGATTCTCTTCATTTTGTGGAGATGCTACATTCAATCTGTCAATAATTTGCCTTTCAACACTCGTCACGTGCTCGTCCATGGCCACCATATCATGGATGATCTGTTTTCACATGCCCCATCTTCACTCCGAGCTCGGACAGGTAGTTTCAAAAGAATGTGTTTTGTTCAGCCAACATTCTGCGCAGTTTCAAGGACGAAATGTTTTGTAGCAGCATCCCCAGGTTGTTCGGATTCACAAACGTTTCGAATTATTCTTCTACCAGCATCACAAGTTACATCATCCCCTGGTACGAGACAACCGCAATCAATGTCTTTCTGATAGAGTATCTTGAGGCTACTCTGACCCCATTTTGGTATGCTGTAACTCATTCTTGACGGCTGACAAACTGATCAAACTCGCGCCCGTACCTCCCCATAGGGGGTAGGGTTGTGCGACTCCTGGGTGAGGCATTTCTTCGGGATTTGATACCCTGGTGTGTAGTAGACAGGACGAAAGTCCCGGATATGATAGGCGGTGTGGCAGTACCATGCTATAGTATGCTGAGTTAGGTATGCACCGTACACAACATACACAGGGTGCATGATGCGTCTCTTACAGCCTCTCTCCACTCAAGACGACCCAAGCCTTCTCGGGCCACCCCTGTGGCCACCCCTATGGGTTGCCAGAGTCCTCGTGACTGGCGAGGGGTATCTGCCATGATGGTTGGACCGATAGCTGGTACCAAGGCTCAAACACTTGGCGGGGTGTTGGACCACTTAGCACTCAGGCCGTTGGGGCCCAAAGTCTGTATTTCAAAGAAGAAGTACAAAGACATGGAATGGAGTGTGGTTGATGCCCCCCGTACTGGGAATTGGACACATAACACCTCGGTGGTCGAGGGAGCAGTGATGAAACTATGAAGAATATATGACTATATGTGATATAAACTCTCCATTTCAGAGTAAGGGCTGCTATCCCCGGTGAACTGCGAAACTGGGGAGGGGTCCTGACTGCTTTCTTCTGCCCGGCTGCCGGGGTGGTGGCCACTCTGGGTCATAGCAATTCCCCGCCACTTGGGATGTGGCTCCCAGGGAGTGGAGTGTGACCGGTCCTTCATTGGGTGCAAGGCTATGCCTGGTGAGGTCTTCTCAACCACTTGTGGAAGGGAATTCCTCTTGCCACTCCATTCAGGGGATAATGTCGGCAATGAATAATACACAAGTGCCATGGAAAGTAAGTGGTAGCACATGACGATCGGTTGGCTCCACCATGAGGTTCTCTCTGGTGTCCAATCATAGGGTTGGACTCATGCTGATAGTGGTTAACTCCGTATGCTGGAGGAGGTCTGGAGAGATTCCCACTCTCGATGACAGGCCAGACAGTGAGCGGCAACCTGCTCCAGTTGTGCCCTAGAAAGGCACTAGGGGTATGGATAGAACCCTGGTCAGACCACACACTTGGTTTCTGAGGATGAGTATCTCAGAACCTCGGTGGTAAAGAGGGCGATGATGTGCGGATGCTTGGGCTTTGGGTCTGGCCACCGGTTGCATTAATCATGGCCTTCTTGTGTTGAGAAGACGTGATTCCTCTTCCCCGCCTACTGGGAGGATGAAGTGCGGTAAGGCCATAAGGCTATGAACGCTGCGTAAAAATACAAAACACATGACCGAAGTCCACTAACTGTAGCTCCCCACATACGTTTGAAATCTGATAGCGTCTGTCATGTCCATACCTACATGATCGTCGTAAATGTGACATAAATTAGTGTCGTCAATGTGAAACAACACCAACACATTAGCATTATCGTGAAGCATCTGTTTGGGTATGCGCCAATAAGTCTGGCCGAGGTACAAGCAATCCATGCATGCATGCATGCATGCATGATGCCCCATGCTAAAATACTCTTCAATGCAAGATTGTTTCTCGCAGGCAATGTCGTCGAAGACAAATATCGAGTTTCGCAGTGCTTCGTTCAGAGGTACGACAGCTTCATTATCACTGCATAGGAAATAACCCATGCCTTCCACGGCCTGCAGTACTCATGCCAATTGTCGGTATTTCAGTTGCTGGAGTGATTTGGAGTATAGGTAAACGTTATTGAATCGGAGACAGTTCACTTTTTCCAGCAAGCTCAGTAGGACGCATGTTTTCCCACAATTTGATGGTCCAGCGATGATGCACCTCATTGTATACAGAAATAGTCTTCCATGCCATGATTCGTGGGAGTATCATCTTCGGCATGAATGCGTACGAGTAGAGTAACATCTTGCTTGATAATACATATATCACCACTGCAATATTCTGGTGGCGGTGTTGGCGACGGTGGAGAGCCAATACTGCAAATTTTAGAATGTCTTTAAAATATCACACCAAGAAAACAGCTTCTAACAGAATTCGCACAGAAATGTCATATTGGAATATGATATGTCCATACTGTTCCAAGTCTAGACTGATACTGAAACGAAAATGTATAAAAGGAGCGTATTTATACTTTTCTCGCTCAGTTCACCACAATGTCTCGAAGAGGTAAGAGCGTAGCTGGGAGCGCGATCATCAATACCTTGCTCTACAATCTACCATTCGAGATGCACATTCTCGGATACACTTTCTGCGGGCCAGGAACCAAGCTAGCTAAAAGGCTATCATGCAATGAGACAGGTACAAACATCCTGGACAAAACGTGCAAGAAACACGACATGCCTATTCCCAGCAAAAGGATCTGCAAGCCATACACCGGGTAGACAAGATACTTGCACCGATGGCGGACGAAATAAGAAAATCATCAGATGCGGGCTCAGAGAAAAAATAGAAGCATGGGGTGTTTCCAACTTGATGAATGCCAAAATGAAGATGGGCATGGGTGATAAGAGCAAAAGAAAGGCACAAGTAAAAAGAAAAGCAGTTACAAAAATAAGAAAAGCCGCCAAGTCTAAGAAAATATCTACCGGTGGATTTTTTCCATTGCTTTTTGCTTGTACTCGCAGCCCTTGGAGGCCTAATCGGAGCCACGAGTGGTATCGCCCAAGCCGTCAACACAGTATCGAACGAACGGAAGTAGTTGACCGAGGCACAAAGATACAATGCACGTATGGAAGCTATCGCCACAGGTAAAAAAAGGGCAAGGCCTCTACCTAAGACCATACGCAGTAGGAGGCAGAAATTTGCAAAAGCGGTGCAGCAGGAAGAAACAATAATGAAATCTCTACCAAAATGAGCACTCACGAATGTGGATTTGGAACTGTTTGCATGCAAATTGATAATACCTCATTTTTGCGGAGTGTTTATGAAAGATGGTTTGCCCGCTAAACTGAAGCGAGAAGAATGCGCCGTAATTAATCTGGATACGACAACAGGGCCCAGCACATACTGGGTAGCCTATGTAAAAAAGGGTAAACTCTCAGACTATTATGATAGTTTTGGGAATTTGCACCCTCCTCCTGAATTGTGCAAATATCTGGAAAATTGTAATCTAACCTACAATTACGAGATGGAGCAGTTGCCTTACACGTGGAACTGAGGACATTTGTGCTTTCACTTTCTGGTTCGCTCGTACAAGTAATTGTATAAAAATGCTATACACCGCAAGGAAACCATCAGTCATGTCTATAACGCTTACCTTGACAGGTCGTAGCTCCGAGCTGCATGCAGTGCATTTTCCACCACTCGACCTGGAGGGGGAATGGAGCATAGGCTTTGTTGGTTTTCAAACTTACAATGCAATACCAAACACTGATGAAAAAAACTGCAAGCTGTACCTTGTAAAAAGTGGTAATGTTTCCCATGAAGCTTTGCTGCCTGTTGGCTCTTATGAAAGTTGATATTGCAAGGTACATTGAAGATTCGCTGCCCCCCGACACTGAGTTCGAACTACGTGGGAATCCCAATACTCTGAAGAGTGTTATCCGATGCAACGAAGATATTGACTTTACGAAACCGGATACCATCGGACAGATGCTGGAGTTCAAGCCGCGTATATACAATGCTGGTAAAATACACGTGTCGTCGCAGCCTGTAAATATTTTGGCAGTCAACATGATACAAATAACCTGCAATTTGGCAAGCGGCACATACCTCAATGGCAAGCCAAGCAATACGCTGCACAAATTTTTGCCTATGTCCCTCCAGGTTATAAACTGGTCATGGCACCACAAAGCATCATTTACGTTCCAGTCGTCGTGAAGAGAGCACACGAGGTGGTCGTGACAGCCATCGACCAGAGCAGACAGTTGGTCAACTTTCAAAATGAAGCAATCACCCTACGCCTGCATTAAGAAGATGGATATAAGATTTATGCATACCAGAAGCTATAAAAGAACATGTCATGCAAAACCTACCATCAGTACGTCACAGACCCCCCCCCCCCCCCAGGAGTTAACACGTGCAAAACCTACCATCAGTACCTCACAGGTCACCAAGGAGTTAACACGTGCTAGCGAGATTATCCTCTGCAGTCTTGGCTATAAGGTCGATCATCATGGAAGATTTCCTAAACTACGAAGAGCCAACCATTTTTGATGACGACATAATGAAGGTGGAACTTCATGCGTACCAGCCGTTCCTGATTGGGCCGTACACACTACCATCAGAGGTTCGGATAGCAGTCCAACACCAAGATATCTGCACTCTTCCTTGCCAGTCTTTCCTGCAAATCAGGACTCTCACGAAAGAAGATGGGACCCATCCAGCATCGACGAAAATAATTGGCAATGGAATTCTTCACCTGATCGATCGCATCAGCTACTTTCTCAATGGTGCCAAGGTGGACCAGTCACAAAATGTGGGCATTACATCAACGATCAAACATTACCTTTCGCTTACGCCGAATGAGCTGCCTGCAGCCAAGATGGCAGGCTGGGGAATTGAAGATGGCTACAGTGTTCCCATTTATGCTGAAGGAAGGTTCGAAGTATGTGTTTCGCTCTCTATGCTATTGGGATTTGCAGAAGATTACAAACAAAATATCTTCAATTCGAAGCAGGAGCTGGTGATAATGTTCACAAATACGCATTTGGATACCATACTGGGTACGGGAGAAAACCTGGAAGCAGTGAACCTGAAACTACAGTATATTGAATGGATGCTGCCTCATGTGCAGTTGAGCACTGCAGAGCACCTAGACATGTTGTAGAATGTGGAAGATGGTATAAAACATTGATGTGGCTTTCATGTCGTGGAGTCTGGAGAGACCCTGGATTGCTAGCAAGCCAGTGCATTAACTGGATGGTGAAGTCTAGCTTTGCTTCTGAGAAACCGAGGTATATCATTGTTGGGCTACATACTGGAAGACAGCACAATGTAAGAGTGAGCCGTTCACAGTTCGACACATGCCAAATAGAAAATGTCAAAATATTTTTGAATAGCAAAAGCTACTCGCATGTAGACATGAACACGAACTTTGTAAATGGCCAGTAACTAATGGCATATCAGATGTAGGCTCAATTCCAAACTGCCTATTATGGACGCAACCAATCCCCAATATTGAGCCCTGATACGTTCAAGAGTTTGGCCCTGCTCATGGTATTTAATTTGAGTAAACAGGACATGCATATTACCCCCAATGTAATCGACTGTAGGATCAAATTCACTACACATGGAAATATTCCTGCCAACACGTACGCATTTTGCCTGATACTTCATGACCTGCTTGTATCTTACAATTGTAGAGACAGAACCGTCAAAATACTGTCATGAGCACAGCTGACTGTTTGCACACCATAACAGTTTACTCGTCTTCGAGAATCGCCAGCTTCAAGTGGTGGGGATTCCCTGCCCGCTACAATTCCTGGGTTGCCGAGGCGGACAATGAGCGGTGAACGTTGAAGAAGATTAATAAACCTGTATAATCTTATTATGCGTACAATAAATTTGATGTAAAAAAGGATATGCTGTGTGTTATTTCAAACAAGAAAACCTTTCCTGCTTTATATATAAGAATAAAAAAATTAATAAATTTAAGTACTTTGCATGAATGGTAAATGTCACCTTTCGATACAGGCCTATCTATATCAGGTGGCATAATCGGGTTGTCGCACAAAGGTGACACACAAACTATAAAACAAATGACAATAATAAAACATGGAGGACTGCACCTAGCAAGATGGCTGCCTCCCAACATGGCAGCCTCCAGTAACATATATAAACAAATGATGTACGAAAAAAACAAATACTGCCACCTCCAGTAACATATACACAAAAATGGCAGTCAAGCGAAGGCGAGAGTCAATCTGCAGTAACATATAAACAAAGATGGTGGCCTCCGTTAATGTATAAACAAATGACAAACGAAAACAAATATAGCAGCCTCCAGTAAGATATATGAAAGATGGCTGCCTCCAGTAGCATGTAAACAAATGACGAATGAAAAAATTAAGAAGGCGGACTGAGTCTAGATGAGGGGAGTGGAGGCGAGGGAATCAGTCATATGCTGGAGTCGAACAGAGGTGAGTAATTGGCTGTGGTGGAGGGACTTAAGAAATTGAAAGTTTAAAAAATAACTATTTTTCAAAAAAAATTTGAAATTTTTTTTAGTTTTAATTTTTTGTGGTTTTTTTTTTAGATTTTTTTGGATTCTTTAATTTTCCAGGTCAAAGGTCATAAGTCCTGCCCTCCTGACCACAGGGTCACTGATCCCTGTCTCCTGTCTGACCATGGGTCACTGATCCCTGGCACCTGGGTCGCTAATCCCTGTCAGCATTTCTGGAAAAAATGGGTCATTTCTGAGGATCCTTTCAATAATTTTTTAATAATTTTCAATCATTTCAATAATTAATTATTTTTTTTTAGAATTTTTTGGAATTTTTGAGGAGTATTTGGATTTTTTTTAAATGGTTTTTGGGGTCAGAGGTCACATGGGTCAGGGGTTAAAGGTCAATGACATCTAAGATGGAGGTTTGGTGATGCAACAAGATGGCGGCTCCGATTCCCTAAACCCTTGCACCAGAACCGCCTAAATCCTACTACTCGCATCCGCTCCCTCCGCCTCATCCCTCAATGTCTCAGACTCAAAACCACCCACCTACCTGACCACACACTTTTCACTTATTTATTTATTCAGGTCAGGGACATAAATTGCCCCGCAGTACAACCGAATCCACGGCATACCAGGCTTCCAATGTTATATGACGGGTGTTCACTGTAAAATGAGCACTTTTGAAAGCCCTGCTAAATGTCTACTTGTAGGCACGTTGTGTCTTCTTCCACCTTATGTAATATTAACATTGCCATGGGCCTCATCACTTTATTCATGCTCTTCAAGTGAAACTGTGAAATTTTTATAAAAGTAAATATTTTCCAAAACTCGTAATTTTTACACTTGATGGATAAAAAAAACAGGAAGCGAAAGGAATAATTTAAGTTACCACAAATGGTCACCTAACCCTTTCACTTACGTTAAGATACGGAACTACTTTCCATCCATCGTTACCAACTTCACTGGGTGCATGTCTCTCAGTGCACCAGTTACAATTTAAACATAGGCGGGCCAGTGTTTTGTTTCTAAGGTTGATTTCAAAAGTGCTCACTTTATCATGAACAGCCTTTATATATATAATTTATTCAGCTTTGCCAGGCATGCGTTGTGTTAGTGCAACTGGTAGTGTCCGGCTACAACTAACGCATTATAATTACATTTCAGAAAAAATCAATATAGAAAACTATTGCCATACGTTAATTTTCTCTTAGTTCTTGTTCATAAAATTGTATTATTTTTTACATATCTGCATTTAGTATACACATACTTAATTAATCTGTGTATTATAATTTTGAGATTTCCACTCCAGTTGTTTCTCCCGTTATTGAAAGAGTCAACCCAGAAATTTATGCCAAACATCCTTATGTGGATCCAAATACATTTTTTAGCAAGTTAAATAATAAAATTATTTGAAATTCAAATGTTATTTTTGAAATAGTACTACCTTTTTTAGCTTATGTTTCAAAGCAAAAAAAAAAAAACTACTGGAGAGACCAACAATAATTGCGAGATTTTCTGTTTAGCAAAACTTCTAAAATATATAAAGAACTTTCGTAATACAATTGCAAAACACAAAATAAATGTGGCTTTTTTGTCATGTCCATTAAAATTTTTTTGCTTTAAACAACACACCCTCAATTCAAGATCACATTAACAAATTCCGCCTTATTCAGATAAACACCCCTGCCATTGGAAACTTTAAACAATTTTGAGAATTTTACAGTGCTTGCATATCCTAAGTTCTGAGGCTGAGCTCCTTTGTGTATCACAGAGTGTGAATAGCTTACATAACAGAACATGATTTCAATATGATTTCTCAACACATATTTTTGCCAATGCAATGGAGTTCATAACATCTGTACCATCAGTGTGTGGAGTGGAGAGATTTGGGCAGCTATTAACATCCGGGTCTTGAGAGCCAATGAGGGTGGAGCAAGGTGAGTATGGAGTAGTGCCAGAATACAAGGATGGGGGAAAAGGGCGATCCCCATGAAACCAGCACATCAGTGGCATTATCTAGCACAATTCCCCAGTGTGAAGATCTGGGAACAACACCAACGGAAATTGAACCCAGTTTGCATTGGTGGGAGGCAAACACTCTACTGCTGTGCCACCATAGCCCTGAATGTCGCATACAGTTATACCGTATACCAATTTTATAGAAAAACAATATGTGCTTTTTTTTACTTCTACATACAAAATTATTTGTAACAAAATTTTGCCATGACATAACTGGCACAGTATAAATGTAAATAATACATTGCACGTGCCAATTCTTGAATCTGCTCATCTATACTGATGCATGCCACACTGCAGGTTGACTTCGCCCCACCAGCAAGTGCTGAGAGCCTCGGGGCAAGTCATAAGAGGCATACACAGTTCCAAGTGGCTACAGGATTGATCCAGGGGATGGGCAATTGCAGACCCAGAAGATATTTAACGTGCTTAATTATTTATATTGTACTGCCCTCCCAATCTTCGACGTGCAGTCCCCACCCTCTCTACAGAAATTGTTTTATCCAACAAGCCAGGAACCCACCGATAACAGAGAATAAAGTTATACGAGACACCACAGGATCGCAGCACCCCAGCACCCAATGATGTCACAGCAGCAGAACCTGGAGCGGAGGTAATAAACCTGTCGTAAGCCTCAACCCAAGGTGATAAGGAATACACTGCGCTGCCGCTACCCTGAGATAATCTGCCCCTGCAGAGAAAGGCTAGCATCCCCCGCACCCGTGGGAGAGCCCTAGGGCAAAGATTTTTGGACTATACAAAGTGGCTCAGAATCGCCCCTAGCGAGAGTTTGTCGGCTCGCTGACTGCACTGGTCAGCGAGCTCTCCTTGATCTCTGCAAGACCTCCTCCTCTCCCAGCTTGCAAAAGCTCTACCAGCTCCTACAGCTTGAGAAAGGTCTACCAGCTCAAATTACTTACACCAGTTTTTCCAGCAGCTCCTGCAACAAGTAGAAGACTCTCCAGAGGTAACTTCGACTCCTTACCCTGCACCCATGTACCCAAGTCTATTTCCTTTACCCCGTGGTAGGTCATTGCGACGTCCCCTCTAGACAACCACCTCTCAAGTAAATCGCTGTAAATTGCAATCGTTCAAAGATTAGCTAATGTTGTTAAAAGTTCATCCAGGTTCACCTTCACCTGGGTTAACATAACTAAGTAACTTAATTTACACACTTCAATTGTATGATTGAACGAGGATTCCCCAGTGCCTTCCTAGACGTAAATAAATATTACGTCAAAGTTTATTTGGTTGACTCCATAATTTATTTAACCCTCTCATTTTTAACTGAAAGTGTTTTCAAGTGAGTATTTAACTTTCTCCCTGTGAAATAGGTGTGAGTGGACAGAACCCTAGGGAAACGGGGTTTGAAGAAGGCTTTAGTCCGAAAGGACATACCGAAACTCCTGGGAGCATCCTGTATGCCCTGGCCTATCCACAGACACACTCCAAATCTCACCCGCCAATTCTTCCATAAGTGCCTCGGGCGTGTCTGAAAAGATATTCCCCAATAGGACTGAACTCTTGCAGAAAAGGGAAAGAGTACTAGCTCTAAAATAGAACCTTGTATTGAGAGGCTGTAAATCTTTAAAACACTACCGTATTATTTCTTTTGTGGATTACCCAGCCAAATTAGATGTAAAGAGTGATGAACTCTGCAGCAAGAATTATTTTAATCAAATATTTCCCCGCTAGTGGACTCCAGTCGCGACGTCGCACCCCCATCCCCAGTACCTGAGGTCACTCTGCATCCCATTTCGTGGATAATTTTGCATGATCATGAATCGGGACTAGATTCATACCTGTGTATCTGTTGGCCATGGCCTGACTATGAGCAGGTGAGTTATTACCAGCTGGCTAAGCTAACACCTGTTGTAACCATGTCAACCTCTAACCTAGTGAAGGACACTCAACCACATAAAATGTGCACGATCCATACTGCGGCAAAGAAGGAAATAAAGACTACCCCCAAAACCAACCCTAAAACCCTAATAGTTTCCACTCCACTCAACTTTATTCCCAGCCGAAAACAAACGAGACCAAATTCTTGGGAACAGCCAGGTAGTGAATGTGTCTAAGTTAGAACGACCGGCCAGATCACGATCCCCCTCAATTGTAACTTCACTACCATCCACAGTCCCTAATGACTCCTAAGCGACTTGGGATAGCTGGCGTCCTGTTTAGGGGCAGCCTTCTCTGTGAGTAAAGTGTACTGTACTCCCTGGGTGGGAGACGTTTACAATCTGATTCACCTTGGGGGTTGATTCCCTCCGCTCCGATACAACCTTTCCACTAGGCGACATCCACCAAACCACCCCAACGTGCGCAAACCACAACCCGCCAGGCAGAAAGAAATCCTACGAGAAAATACTACACCACTGAAGGGTTGTAATTAGGGCTCAGGAGGGTAATCAGCACTCTCAGTAACCCATGTCAGAGGGAGGAACCTACTCCACCACGACCAATGAGATCCTCCATAAGTCAATTGAACTAAGGACTGATTAAGATAAAAGGGATCTCACGTCAATACTGTAACCTAAAAGAAAAGTATTACTTTTTAAAATACAAAAAATTATTGATTAATAAGCAGCAAGATATAAATTTGTTCAAAATATATTAATTGGTTCCACAGGATGCATCAAGTTAAGGAGTAAGGGTAATATTACCCACTTATATGGAAAAGTTGGCAGTGAACATTACGTAAAGAATTAAAACTACAATTTTAATAGGTGAAGTGGGCATTGCTTGCAAAAAAATACAGCACAGCTTTCAGCAAGATGTTCTCTAGGTTTGTTCAACTTTTCTGAGACTTTGATGCCATTAGTAATTCAGAATGGAACAACACACATCCATTGTAATATCTGGAAGCCCACTGCATCTGATTCTTACAGCTGGTGACAACTAGATACATATAACATTTTGTGGGAACATCAACAGGCCTAAGCATGTCCACCCCTGCAGACATAGCATACATAAAATCATGACTATTCAGTTAAGAGTGCACATTTAAGCTTTCATTTCAAACATGTAATTTTACTCAAAAAGTTACTATAGATTCATGCAAAAATATATACTTTAATTTCATTTGATTATTTATTACCAATACACAAATCAAAGAATTCCACAATATTAAATTTGTTTACAGCAATAACAAAATGTAATCATGTAACATTTTCTCCCACTAGATATGCATTTTAAAGTCTGCTGGAATTGCAAAACATTTAAGTCGCCAACTTTTTTTCTTTAGAAGGTAAAGTACCATTTCCTAAAAATTGAATCGAAAAAAAGTACAAACAAGTTTCAACTAGATTAATTACACATGTTTCAGAACTAAAAGTATATTTATTTATTCATTTATTTATACAGACTTAATACTTCTTAATAATTATATTATAAAAAGTGTAATTGATCAAAAGTTATGATTTAATCTTTCATTCAAAATCTACACTACACATATGTAGAATCAATTAAGAATAATTAAGTTTTTATTCATTACATACTAGCTACAGATGTAGTGATACAATCAAAGAGACACAACTTTATTTATAGTTCAATTCCTACTATACTACACATTAATGTATTCAACTATAAAAATATAACTTATCACTTCATCTTTTGTTTAATACATGGGACCTCTATATATAATTTTTCTGGTGACTCACGAAAAAAATGTAAAACACACAAATAAACTACTTGCAGACCTGAAAAATACATCTAACTACAAACTTTGCACGGAGTATAATGATAGGACTTAATTTACAAAAACAAAAGTAATTGGCTATTTTTATAGAGATGACTAACAAGTACCCAAGAAGAGAAAATGTCATAAATGCTACAATACGACAAACAGAAAAATGTAGATAGTCATTTATTATTGTTTCACTGATTAATTCTAGTTTTGCCTTAACTACGTGGCTTTGTTAGACCTACTTGCAGAGTTAACTATGCTCTAACAACAACCGAGGATGTGATAAATTATCACTATAGCAAATTCTTACAACCAAATTTAACATTAAGCATTAGCTTGCACAGCACTATTGTACACTTTATTTAAGGGTGCCCTGTGTTTCCTGAATGCCGTAAGGCACTGCTCATAAGCTAACAAGTTTAATGCAAAGCACAGCAAAGCACCATATCTACCAGCAGCACTGACATACGTGACTAGCGCCACTTAAAAAAAATGATTAAAATTTGAAAAAATAATATTAAGAATTAGTCTAGGAAAATAAAGTCTTTTTTGCTGTCTCTTGTCTATAATTTTGCACAACAAAGATTAAAAATAGAGATCAAGTTGTATGAACCATTTGAATAATACAGCTTACCAATGTGAACTGCACCATGTATTTTTTCATTAATCATAGGTATACTTGTTTTAAAACAATACCCATTGTTTGTCTTGTTTGAAATGTAAACAATGTTTAAGGCTAAGATTATACACTTTGCACTTTTCACTCCTGCCCGTGTGGCCTTCACAATTGCAAATAATCTGAAACATTTGGTGATGTAAACAACTTTTAATTTAACAACAGAAGCTTAGAAAATGGAAGACCATTAAGCACAGTCTAAACCCTCTTTCTGTGCTGTAACATTTCCATGCTTGTTGGGTATCTCTTTCTCCCTCTTTAAGCATGCTCATTTGTCATTAACTACCTCCCCATCTCTAGCTGTTTATCAATCACTACTTTTCTCCACCTTTCCTTGTTTTTTGTGAATGAAACTGTACCTGGGAATAGGACAGCAGCCACCAACCAAGTCAAAGGAGAGGAGTGACAAGACTATACTGCATTGGAGGTAAGGGATGCAAGGAATTCAAATTTCTTTATGTGTAAAAGGGGCACAGAAAAAGCTAGGAACAGTGGTTGACATTCTTCTAACCTTTTTGGTTATGTGACGTGTTTCTGGATCTTAATAATATACGTGTTTCAGTAACTGAGAACTGTACATAAACTGTAAGTGTTATGGCAATATAGCAATGCTGCACTGAAATATCGCACCTATATTTCTCATGTAAATAAGATGCCACTTTTGTTGATACTTCTGAGACATGCAGCTTGTTGATTACTAAATATGCTTTATATAATCTAAAACATTGAGTTCTGCATTTTGTAAAGGTTTATTACTGTTTGTGATGATGTAATGAGATTTTAATATGACATGGTTAAGAAATACATGTCTCAAAATGATTACCCTGAATTAAACTGATTATATCTTTGTAATGTCAATGCTACACAAACTAAATTTGATTAAGAACTACATATAACCATAAAATTTATTGCAGGCAATTAATTTTACTTATCACATTTGTATGCTAGTGTTTCAGGTCACAATTCTGCTACTAGGAACATGGCTGCTACTGGGTCAGTAAAATTGCATCAGTGCAGGAAAAGGCACAGCGTGTTACATAGCTGATTGAGATGAAAGTATTAACCAAAATGCAAAAAACTTTCAGAACTATGTACGGGCAGCTGCCAGATGTCAAATTGATAAAGTCATGGATGGAAAAGTTTTCAGCTACAGGCACAATTGAAAAAGCAAAAGGCAGTGAATGACCATCACCATCTGAACAGACTGAACACCATTCTCAGAGCCTTCACCAGATCTCCAAAGAAATCAGTATGACAAGCATGACATCAGCTCCAGGTACAAAAGACTACAGTGTACAGAGTGTTATGCAATCATCTGAAATTGCATGCATACAAGATTCAAATTGTGCACTGTTTGAAACCACAGGATTTTTAACGGTCTGAACAATTTACAGCTTTTTAGGTCCACAAACACATGCACTGTGCTTATTAAAAACACTGCACAATTTACAAGTGGCTTCATCATAAAATGCTGTTTGCTGCAAAACATGTTAATTTTCTGCAAATATGATGAAACATGGTCTTTGCGAATTGACATCCAGTGTCTGCTTCACATAATTAGTTATGAAATTTTGTTACACTTTGGTTGGCAATTTTGTCTCTGCCAGTCACGCAATACACAGTGCCTTTCCCTGCTTTAACACCATTTTACTGACTCAGCAGCGGCCATGCTCGTAGTGACAGAATTGTGACCTGAAACACAACCGTACTGACACGATCATTAAAATAAGCAACCTGCAATAAAACTTTATGGTTATATTTTTTAACCAAATCTGGTTTCTGTAGCAATACTCATTATGAAGTTATAATCATTCAAAATTAAGGTAATCATTTTGAGACATCCTAGTATTAGACCACGAAGAAATTTAATGGTTTTTACACGTATCGCTTATTAGTCTTTTGTTATCTGAAATTGAAATGTGCAGACTTAGTTAATTTTTTGGTTTGAATTGACAAATATAACTTATTATAATTCTCACCTGTAAATAAAAGGTTAACAATTTGCAGAAAGTTGAATGGGGAAATACAATACTTATGATTGCTTTAGTAAGTACGTAGTAGGAAAACATTGTGTTTTAATTTCACAAAATTTAGATATTACACATTTTCTTTTACATCACAATTGAACATACATGATCACACGCATTGGACAACATGCTATAAGCATATTGTAAAAGAACTACTAAATTTTTGGGTACACATTCTTCCTTTCTTCAGTCTTTACAGAAGACTTGATTTGCTGTAGACTACATCTTGAATGACAAGGTGGCATTTGTTAGTGTCACTCTGTTTTCAGAAGACAACATTTTCTTCATATGTTAGAACTGACAGCTTTTGAAAACTTTATACAGTTATGTTCAAATGTACAAACAAAATATTTCTGTTTGGAAATGGAATTTTTCATTTTTATATGTCACTGGTTTCTAAATGAAGTGATTGAAATAGATAGCAAAATCATGACACCAGACATCAGCAAATGTCACATCATATACCAATTTTTTAATCACCACTCTCCACAAGTTCTTGCAGGAACAGTCTTTCCTGTCCTAACTTATGTACACTTTTCCAGCTGCTTTGAATAATGAAATCCATATAGTTTCTTTTCCATAAACTTTAAATCACAGTCCCTTTTTTCTGTTTTAAGTTTTACATTCAATCACATCACTATCACTAGTACTACTACTAGGAAGACAATTATGTAACACAACATTCTTCTTGCCTACTCTCTCCTAAGTTAACAGCAGATTGCATTGCCTACAACGAGCATAGAAGCATCTCAAGAATAAATATACTGAGGTTCATGTACCCAATGACAGAGACATAGTTTACCTTCAATTATGGCTTGTGTATTATGATCCTGATGAGAATAAACACTAACTTAGCAACTTTTACACTTCATATATATGCCCACATTCAACACTTCAGGTACATGCCTATATATCATATTTCAGGTACATGCCTATGTTTTATACTTCAGGTACATTCCCATTTTATTAGGAAATCCTTTGGCGTTCACAACTCACTTCGCAGCATAAGACAATTTTAGTTTTTTACTTGAGGCATTCAATGATTATGCTATGCTCATTCACTGTCAACACAAATTAAATCTTCATGCAAGTTTAATAGGTAGTTGATCATAAACTGCTGAACATAAATTTAAAACAGGAAACAATGCGAGCCAAGATAAATGCCACTGTTGATGTTAAAAATTGTAATATATATATAACAAATTTTAATTTTGAAACACTAAATAAATCTGAATAGAATCTCTTAACTATAAACAGCAATTATAACATCTGCTGTTGCAACAAACCATGTTATCATCAAATCATTTAACACCAGGGACGGATCCAGAGAGGGGGGGGGGGGCATGGTCCCTCCTCCAGAGACTGCTCTAAAAAAAATAAATGCCAAGTAAAAATTGAAAAATAGTACCTACTTTAAATTCTCACTTTATCCAGTGCTTTAGAAAAGGTAACAAACACACACACACACATGCCACACACACACACAGTTACTTACTCTGTTTTGTGTTGTAACAATATATTTAGCTCTGATGGTCAAGTTTGCACAGCACAGAAAGTTAAACCCCCCCCCCCCCCCCCCTCATTCTTTCCATTTAGCGTCACACAGTTGCACTTGTGTACCTGTTCACTCTCCTCCTTCGACCTTAATCCCTACCACCTTCTCTTCTTTCCCTTTCTCATTCCAGCGTCACATAGTTAGCCAAATACAGCAGAGAACTGTACTGATATTTGGTTACATGTAACACCTGTTCAACACCCTTCTCCTTATGACCTTCATTGGATTTGTTTACAACAATCCTTCAAGAGCATCAGTAACAGCAATTAGTCATTTTGAAAGTGTCGGTAGCTGCAGATGTTTGTGTTTCCATTGTCCAATCTTTCAGCTAGATTTTCACAAGCATTTCTACAGTATTTAAACTTGACTGCTGATGCCAAGTAGTATTTTAAAACAAAATACATCAAATGAAGGCATGGAGTAAGAAACGAAGTCACTTCTAAAAAAATATCATTTCTATTTGCAAAAAGATTCTGCATGGACAGCATCTGAGATTTATCTTCTTCGGGAATTTAGACAATGGGAAGCCAAATGGACAAGAGACCAAAAGACCAAGTAAATCCCAGAGACAGTGCTTGAAGTATGGATGACTGTGACGCTGAAATAATCCCTACAATTCGTGTGCTACCGTAAATTGTGTGTACTATTCTGGACAGTGTTGCTTTAGCTGAATGCTCTTTTTCTGCTCGCTGGCGAGTCAAAACTTGGGTTAGATCAAGAATGACTGAGGAGCAGTTGAATGGTCTTTGCCTGTTACATGTACACAGAGACTTGAAAAATTGACCCTGAAAAAGTTATAGATAGATTTGCTAAAGACAAAGTTCAGTGCCTTGAATTTGTAACGTAACTGAATTTATATTGCCAAATGTATCATAAGTCAAAATATTGTAACCCGTAGAATAGTAACTTTTACAATATGTTTTATTTTTAAAATTTATGACCCCCATGAACATCAAGCCTGGATCCACCCCTGTTCACACTGCCATTATTTAAAAGACAAATCACAAATGATTATGGTTAATAAACTATAAAATGAACAAAGAAAATGAAAATGGAAATGACTGCAAGTATAATACTTTGTAAGATTATGGTAGTTCGCTGCAATGTGTGTAAAAACTTGAATTTTTCTATGTAATGGTAACAGTAGTTTCGATTGTAATACTTATTTACAAATGACTCATCACATATATTCCACACATCAAAAACAGAAGTAGTAACACAGCTGCATAAATTGTCTTATCAAATATATAGGTTTGGTGGCTAACACACACAAAAAAGTTTCCTCACAAGTTTTGTAACTTGATATTAAAACTGAACTACAAGTAAACTATAGATTTTATAACAAACAATAATCTTTTTTAAGAAGTTACAGTTTCCTCACAGATGAACAAGTTAAAAGGTAAACAACTTAAAAACTGCAAATGAAAAAAGCTCATATTTATATGGCAATTTCACACAGACACATGCATAAAAATATTGTGACGATGACAAATAGGCTTAAAAATTGTTTTACTGCATTTTTTAAGGATGTCAAACTCGATTCCTCGATAGCCGCAATTCTTGAAGAATCGTATAATTGAGAATCGGAAGTCCAAGAATTGAAGCATGAAAAATTGATTACTATATCTACATAACCTAAGACTAGAGGTACGATTTTGGATATATCGCGATAAAACTAAATAACACAGAAACACAAGTTAAAACGCAAAATAAGCACGAAATAAGACAAATGCGCGATGTCTCAGGAGATGAGCTTTCTCCACAAGAAATGAACTATTATATACACAAATTTACTTCAACACTGTAAAAATCTACAGCGTGAATCTCCGGAATATCAAAAAATTCTCGAGATGAAAAAATTCTCAATTTCATTTCGAGGTAATTTTTAAATCTCTGAACTCACTGTTCTACATGCAATAACGCATGTAAATACGTTAGGTAATTTTTCTTGTGAAATAAACAACATTTAAACATTCCAAAAAATACACAAGCAGTAAAACATGTACTTCGAGATAAGCTACAGTAGTTTGACAACAAACTGCCTCCAAGCGCTAGTAACAATTATGCGAAGTGAACACTTACAACTAGAATGTGTGCTACAACTAGAAAGTGTGCAGTAATCTATGGCCGAAACATCACTTGTTTACATTGACACGTGTGCATGAAATTAAAGTGTGATATCTCAATTGATACATTAAATGGACTGTTTTCATTAAACATCTAGTCTCATAAATTATGGAAGATGCTGCAGCTGATGTAAAAGACCGTAAAATGTCTATCATTTGGACATTTTATATAAAAAGAAAAGTGTAAAGTGTGCAAGAAATTAATACGAGCCTAAACTGGCCTGAGAAGACTTTTTTTTAAATTCAGATGATATTGATATTATGTGAATGATGCTTGTCTAGTTTATGTATATATCTCATAATTCCTTTGCATAAAAATTTATTAATGTAAATAAATTTTTTTTACACTTGTTTGCATTTCCAGAAAAATTGTTTGTGAATTTACCAAAATAATACTTTATTTTAAAATTGGAACATTTTAAATAATTACTGCTTTAAAAAATATTAACTATGATTGCTTAAGTGTCAGTCCTGCACACTTTTTAATAATTTCATATGTTGGTGAACATTCATCTAGGCAAGTGAGGTTTGGAATTATTTTCGAATATGTAAACTATGTGGACAAAAAAATATATACATAATTTTTTTTGTGTGTGTGTGTGTATGTGTGTGCGCGCGCGTGCGTGTGTGTGTCTGTGTGTGTGTGTTTTTTTTTTCCCCCAATATTACCTCATACTATGCCTTGTTTGAACTTTTAGAAATGTTATATGAATATGCTCCCACTGTTCAAGTGTTATATTATTTATGTTAGTAATAGGCCTACTGCTAATATAGGCTTTGTTTAAATAACTAAATTTCACACCCTCCTACATACATAGTTTAGTTCTGTAAAGTAATTGTCTGTAACAAAAGAAATCGTGATTTTTGGAATCGAGAATCAAGAGTGGTATCTGCATCGAGATCGAGAACGGAGAAAAAGTGGAATTGTTACTTCCCTAGCATTTTTCCCATATTTGAATTTTTGAAGATTTAACCCTAATGTAGGGCAGTCTTCCTTTGGATGGATCTAACCCTTTCCTTTTTAATTTGGAAACTTTAATTTCCATGAGAACACCTTTTACTTTTTTGTTAAGATACATTTACTTTAGAATTTTCAGTCAATTTCGAGATTTGAGATTATGTGGTTGTGTGGTGAAGATAATAGTTATTTTTTTGGTGGATACAAATATTTTATCATAATGTTTCAGTAAGGATTTGATTCTTATTATTAAGGTTTTTGGTTACAACTTTTCAAAAAGCCCTTTTTCTGCATTTGGATTCAGGTACTTTAATCTTTCTATCTAGAAAGTCCTTTATTTCTTTATTCATTTTTTGTATCAAGGTCATATTTTAAAATTCACTTTGGCTGATTTCAAAATGTAATTTTCTTTATGTTAGGGTATCATGTCGTTCACTTCAATTTCACTAGAATACATTTTGAAAGTGTTGAAGAAACATCCCGAGTAGTTTCTTAGATGTGTTTTGCAACTTCATGCTGAAATCAGCTTCTGAACTCTTGAAACTGGCCGCAGCTACGCTTGTTTTCCTTCATTACTGCATCATTAAAGTGCCATCACCGTTTGCCTGTTATCGTGGTGCACGTGCGCCTGTAGATTCGCGGAGTCAACCTGACGGACTTTTTCGGGTAGACAGCGGTAAAGCTTGTGGGCTGCAGTAGGGGGCGGGAAACAAATTCGTACTGCGTGTAGCAGACCAAGTGTAGGCACCTAAGGGGAACAGGGAGTGCGCTTCAGACTAATCGCGTGTTTGTGAGCGATGGCCCGTGTGCGCGGTGGACCGTTATTGGCCGAAGGCCAGCAGCTGTGAGCCATATCAGGAGAGGCTAGGTGCGCCATGTTTGTAGGAGATTAACCGTCGGAGCAGGTGGACGTGTTTGTGGGATGTCCTGCCCAAAAGGAGGCAACAGATGTTTGCAAGGATATAAGTATTTTTCTAACTTTGTTTGCTTTGCTGGGTCAGAAAATTATTCTCTGCTTCACAGGAAAAGCGTTCCGGCCTCGCCTTTAAAAAGTAGTTCTTTGTAGGATTAAGAGGTTAGAGTAGTTCAAGATCCAACACAGGTAGAGAAAGAGAGAAGTCATGGCAGCCATCTTCTAAGGTATTTGGTTAAGAACAACTCTCGTAGCCGTAAGTGAAAAGGGGATAGAATGTGGAACTTTTACTGAAGTTAATGAGCCGTAGCCTTCTATTTCCAGATTTTCAACTTAAGGGACCTAAGCAAGGACAAACATAATCTTAATCGCTGTATTTAAAGTGTTAGAAAGTATTCAGAGTTAAAGTGTTTTGTTATTGACGGCTAGTTCAAGGTTGGCACAAATGATTAACATTTGAGATTATTAGTACTGTGTTTTCTTACTGACAGTAACAAATGAATAATGACTATAGCTTTTCAAAGCATTAAGCTCTCCCCCAATGTAAACGTTTACGTTTGAATGGTATTGTTTTAACTTTAATATCACTGTCGTACTTTTTCTTGTTTGATAATAAAGATTCAGGCCAATCCCTACAGAGACTACTGTAACTCTCACTATTAAAGAGGCCTTCGAGCCAATGTTAAAGTAATTTTGATTTTTTTTTTATTATTTATTTATTTATTTATTTATATATAACCATTTCTGTTGTCTTATATATGTTTTTGTAAGTGCTCTTGCGCCAAATTACTTTCCAAGAATTTTTCCAAACAAACAACAATTAATTGAACCTGGCCGACAGACATTAATTTTGTAATACAAGTTAATTTTTATTTTATTTTTTTTTAAGCTCTGCTAATTTCTTATTGAGATTGGACTAAAAATAGTTTAAACTGGTTTATTTCATGTGTTACTTACACAGAACAGTAAATTATTTTCTGCACGTAAATTTAATCAGCGTTTTTATACTTGGCCTTTCAGAGATATTCTTTGATACTCACAATTCTTTTCTTTGTAACAGTTCCTAATTTAAATTTTTCAGTTGTTGCTTGTACAGTATTTATTTTGGAATAATCTTTTTGAATGAAACAAATTTTATGCACTGTTAATGTTTATTAATTTATTATTATTTTTATTTAATACACATCTGTTGTTGAAATTTAACCTAACATAGTGTTCTTTGTTATCTGACCCACTCTCTCTCTCTCTCACACTAGTATACAGTGGTGTCAGTGACCTGGCACAGGTTGAACTTAGCCCTCTATGGAACCAGATACCACATCTCAATCTTGTTTCTTCCTTACCTCTCGTATCTAACGAGTAGATTTTGTCACCGCTCCCTTCCCTTCCTTATAACCCCCCATTTTATTTTATTATCCTTGTGGTTTCGTTATGAACTTTGCTCAAAACTTTCAGAGAAAATAAGCTGTGGTATAAGAAAATGAACTTTGAGATTTGAGTAATATTTATTTTGTATTGAGCAAACTATACTGATTAATTAGTCCTGTCCAAGACAGGTGGTGGAGGCAAACTCTATAACCCCAAGTAAAGGTAAATGTATATGATGTTCTTGGAGTCGCTCAGTAGTAATTTTTGATACTAAGATTTATTTGAGAAACCCCCCCTCCTACCTATCTGTTGTGCACTTTTGATTTCGGACCTGATGGATCAAAATTATTAGCATTTATTTTATTCAAAAAGCTTCCCTCCAATCCTTCTTTTTGTTAGTGAAGGACTTAACATCGTAACATTTGGTGTAGTTTGGTAACTACTTTAGTGCACACCCCTTCCTTCCCCCCCTTTCGTAACTTTTGGTGGTTTGGGCCGTGTATTGTGTCGTGTTCGACTTAACCTAACCTAAGCAATACCTATGGATAGGGTGGTATTTGGTACTGTCGAGGGCTTTGTAGTGTGGTGATACTAGTGTTAGTTGTTATTTAACAGTTATTTAGAATAAGTCATTAAGTGACTAACGTTAAGTTTTTGTTTTGACGAAAGGTAGTACTTCAAGTTGGTCTGCCCTGTGTTATTTATTTATTTTTTGGGTTATTTTCATGACACTTGGTGTTCAAATAGAAGGCATGGCAAGTGTATAGTTATGCTCTCAGAGCGCAAGTTGAAGAGTCAGGATAAAAAGACATTTGAGGTTCATAGCCTTTAAGGTACGATTTGAGGTAGGAAGTGAATTGACTGATAGCGGTTTGGATTCCGAACTCGAACTATCCATAGGGCTAGGAAACACTTCAAACCAGAGAACAGACAATTTGAAATCAGGTACTGAGCCTAATACAGACATGGAAGGTAGCCGATTCTTTGTGGATCTGGGATTTGACTAGGTAAAAATACAGAGGACTTAACAGAGTATTATAAAAATTTCAAAAGGGCAGCAGTAGCAAACAACTGGGATGACAAAAACTGCCTTTTGTACTTGCCCAGTTTTCTCAAGGGGGCAGCAGCCCGATGGTACAATAGTTCAGGGGATCAAGCAGAAGGCATGGTAAATTTTGGAGATCTAGTTACAGCTCTGAAATCAGCATTTACTAGGGTCGGTGAGGCCAGGGACCTAGAAATGCATTTGAGAATTATGGTCCAAGGAATGGACAAGTCAATAGAAAAGTTTGTGTATGATGTTATTAGTATTTGCAATAAGTTAGACAGTAAAATGACGGAGGAGAATAGGATTAGGTACATCCTACGAAGTTTGAGACCAACCATTGTGGAAAAGGTCATGTTACTGGAGAATAAGATAGTGCAACAATTAATACAGAATTTGAGAAACATAGAGGCCGGTAGCTATTACGCTAAGAATAGGCAGGCAATAGCACCAGAGCAGCCCGAGACTAGCAGAGAAGATAGCAGAAAAGTATTGCAGTTTACAAGCCCCCTACGAGCAGTACGAAATAGTGAAGAGGCTCAGTTGCAAAAAACAGTAGAACTACTGGGTAGACAAATGTGTGAAATGGTAGGTCAGATCAGACAGTTGAAGTGGAACAATGATGGGGGAAAATCAGCTAATAGAGGTCCAACTCGAGACCAGAGAACTCCATCCCATCCAGCACAAAGGAAAGACATTATTCAGGAGAGAACAGGTATAGACAGACCAAGACAAACCGATGATGGACGTCCAATTTGTTTCAGGTGTGGAAAGCCTGGACATTTCAGAAGATTGTGTAGAACGAACCCTTGGCCGAGAATGGAAAAAGGAACGGAGGTGAAAAACGCATAAGGGTGAATCACGTCAGGGGGAATGGTTCGTCTAAGCAGGTTAAGCTACCCCTTATCTATTGTATCTGTTGTACTATGTCTACAGACACTAATGTTTGGTCAGTCAACCCTAACTTACATTGATAGTGGAGCAGCTATCTCTTTAGTAGACAAGAAATATATCCATAACAGTATTGGAGAGAGGCTGAAGTGAGAGTGTTCACAGGTGTATCTGGTCAGCAACAGTCTATCTCTCACATGATAAATTTACATTTTATTCTTGATAAGTTTAGGTACACTCATCCAGTGGGCATTGTGACAGCCCTTATAAATGGTGTTATATTGGGTTGTAACTTTTTACAAAGATATCAAGCCCAAATGACTTGTAATGTAAATGGAGGTCACTTTTTGGGACTAAACTATCCCAATCAGGGTAAACCAATAAGTTCATTGCCGACCAGGAAAGTAAAGAAAAATGGAGTGTTTACAAGTATCCCTCAAAAAGACAAGGAGGCACAGGAAACCTCACCACTAACTATTGATTCAGAAAAGGAGAGTTAGCAAAATCTGAGGTTAGGGTGTGTCGTGATTAAGGACCATGTTAGGCTGGAGTCGCGAATGCATCAGTTAGTAGAAGTTAACTTCACAGCTACTGACTTACCAGCAGAAGTCCTCCTTGAACCATTAGAACAGGTGTACGACAAACATTCGGTATTAGTACCCTATAGCATTTTGTGCAAAGGAACTCCAGCAAAAGTGTGGGTAACTAATACATCTAGCATTGAGGTCACTTTAGTAAAAGGAATGAAGTTAGGATCTCTATGTAATTTTGAGGACATTAACAAAACTCAAGTTAACACAATCTCACACACAGTGGGGTTGAAAACAGATGGTTTTGATGAAACAAGGTTAGGTATTAACCCTAATTTATTGCCTCAGCAAAGAGTGGAGTTGCCAAATCTGATATATAAGTATTGTCAGTGTTTTGGCTGGAAGCCTGGTCAGATTGGTAGGACAAAGAAAGAGGTGGTAACTCTAGACACAGGAGATAGCCCATCTGTTACTTTGGTCCCATATAGAGTTTCAACAGGGGAAAGAGAAGTTATTAATGATATAATTGAGGAACACATTAAAAATGGCATTGTAAGACAGGTTAGTACCAGCTGGTGTTCACCTGTAGTATTAGTCAGGAAGAAGGATGGTGAGTACCGCATGTGTGTTGACTATCATCGGGTTAACTCCATCCTGAAAAACGACAAATACCCTCTTCCTAGAATAGACAATTTCCTTAGTTACTTAAATGGGGCAAAATTTTTCAGTCACCTCGATATGAACTCAGGGTACCATCAGTTGAAAGTAGCGGAACCAGACCAAGAGAAAACATATTTCATTACCCCAGAGGGAACATTTTGTTTCCAGACTTTGCCGTTCAGATTGAAAACTGCCCCGTCGATTTTCCAACAATATATGGATAAGACACTAGCTGGATTTAAGTGGGGTTCATGCCTTGTCTATCTGGACTATATTTTAGTAGCAGGGAGTAGTTTAGAAGAACACTTAAAGAGGCTAGAGCAGGTGCTCATGAGGTTTAAGGAAGCCAATTATCTTTCAAACCTGCCAAGTGTTCATTCGGATACAAAGAGACAGAAGTCCTAGGCCACATAGTAAACAGTGAGGAGATAAAACCCCATCCCAACAAGGTAGGGGCGGTTAAAGAGTTTCCGTGACCATCAGACCCCAGAGGGGTGAGAAGTTTTCTTGGCCTAGCTTCTTTTTACAGAAAGTTTGTGCAAAACTTTTCGTTGGATGCCAAGCCTCTGTCAATCCTGCTTAAGAAGGACCAAAAGTTAAACTGGGGTGAGGCCCAGGAAAAAGCTTTTAGGGAGCTCAAGAAAAGGCTGACTTCATCCCCTACACTGGTACATTTTCAGGAAGGTGATTCTATTAAGATTCACACCGATGTGAGCACCCAGGGAATAGGGGCCATTTTAATGCAGAAACGCTAAGGGAAGCTACATCCTGTAGCTTATGCGAGCCACACCTTAACACCTACAGTGTCACGATACCCCATTACTCACTTGGAATGCCTAGTTTTGATGTATGCAGTGGATCAGTTCAGGCCTTACATTTACTTGAAGCCCTTTACGGTAGTAACGGACCATCATAGCTTGTGCTACCTGGACAGACTCAAGATGAATGCCCACAGTTCTGGTACAACAACCCGTTGGGCATTGAAAATGTTAGAGTACACCTTTGACATTAAGTTCAATTGTAGTGGAAAGAGTCATGCCCATGTGGATAGCCTTAGCAGAAACCCAGTCGGCCTACGGACAGAGAAAGACGAAGAAAAAGCCTTGGACGTGTCAGTGTTTTCCTTGCCTGGGTATGACCTAGCTAAAGCCCAATGAAGTGATCCAAATTTGGCCAATACAATTCAGGAAATTAAAAAAACCTTCCGTGGTTGAGACTAAAGTAAGTAGGCTGGCGAAAAATTTTTGCCTAAAAGAAGGTGTCTTGTACAAAATTAATACAAGGCCTGAGGGTAGGGAAAAGCTGTTAGTAATCCCGAATAACCTTAAAGATGAAATTTTGAGTGAATGTGACGACAATCCTCTTGTGGGAGGTCATTTAGCCATAGCAAGGACCATTGATAAAATCAGACCAAAATACTACTGACATGGGTTATTCAAGGATGTTGAGGCCTATGTAAGAACATGTATGGATTGTCAGACTAAAAAGGGTACAAACATGAAACCAGTATGCCTGTTACAGCCAATACCTTGTGGTGATTTGTTCAAATGAATTGTGAAACCTTAAACCAACACTTGTTTAGTGTTTTGTTTTTCTTTTAATGGTAAAACGGAGAGAGTAATGCGATGCTGGTGTATGGAAACACATCCCCTTATCTACTAATTGGCAGTTTTTTTCTCACTTTCTTTTCACATTCAAAGAATCAGACCGGTGGCGAGTAATTGAATCGTCTTCATTGCTTACTCTTCTGATCCCAATCGATACCTGCATATCAACAAATCATTCACTATTGCCAGTCATTTATACAGGTTAGCTTACCATTTGCAGTTACAGCTGTTCGAGGTATGCATTTTAGTATGCGTGCAACTTATGCGGTTAGGTGAGAATAATCATCTTTCTTTTTCTTGTGAGTGCTTTCAAAAGGAAAATGTCACTCTCAAAATACTCTAATTGTAAGAAGCGAACAATTGAAGATATTAATGTAAAGTTTCATTTATTCAATAATACAGTACTCTAAAGTTAACAACAGTGTTACATATTTGTGGAATACAGGTTATTGAAAAAACAGGTTGACATGTTATGCCTAGAGCATTTTTTCAAAGGTTGATTTTCGTAAGTTGTTTCCAATCAGGAATGGACTATAGTTCTCCTGCGAGTTCAAAGTAACAGTAAAAGGCTGTGCTCAACTGTAAAAGTTATGCTAATTATTCTAGACAGTTTTCCACACCAACAAATTCTGTTCCAAAATAAAGTACAATTCTGGTCAAGTATTTCAGTTACTTACATGATATTAGAATAAATAAGCTCTCCAAAATCTTTTGGCCACATTCTTGATACACCGATATATGAATTCTGAATTTAATTTATACAGTTGCAATCTAATCACACGGGATAAATTAAAAAGTAAATATCACAATAGTGTGTATCATCAATGACATTGTTGCCAATACAATAATTTCACTATTTGGCATGGATAAAAAGCATCTTCAATAAATGTGTGAAATACATTTATAAGTCAATGTGGTTCATAAACACTAAGAACTACTTTTTACTATGGATTATATTAGCAATATCTATGTAATTTTACTGGAAGTCACACTTACTTATTATGCTTCCCTTTCTTTAATAAGGTATGTAAATAAAATATGTTTGAACAATAAATATATGTGAAGTACTGCTACTAAATCACTTTGTGAATTGATACAGTATCATGATTTTTGACAGCCCTTTTGTGTATCTGTATGTGTAGTTCTACAGCACATACATGGTTGCTTTTGTTCATTAAAACATTATACATACAAAAAAAATATGGACACCTTAGATTTAGATATAAAAATCACTGCTCAATTTGCTGTTTTATCAAAACACTCTCTCTTATTGTATGAATATCTATCATGATATGATGGAAGATAAGTACACTTTAAACTGCACCCATCTACATTTTAAAACCAGTTCATCTGATGTGATGTAATAGCCATGCTTTCGTGGCACTAATGATGCTCTCGTCTTCAAATGCACAATGTAATTAAGTGATAGATTTGGATTTTTTTCAACAGATTGTACCATTAAAAACACTGTCGATGCCCAATTTACTCTTCAGTACAAGACAGACTTGTAACAAAATATTTGTGGAAGACATATCTAACCTCTCTTCACCACAACATGCTGTCTGCACATTTTATTGTAAGGTTGACTGCATTCTTGGCATGTGGTTATGCATACTTCCAGTAACAAGATAGCCATTGTCCTTTGTTACAAGACGTGCACGGCAGTTGGTCTTCTTGTAAGTAGCACACACCCAGTGAATTCTATCTGACATGGTGCGGTTTCTGTTGTACATAAACCCATTGTACATTATGACTGTGGTGCCAACATGACTCTTCACAAACTCCATCTTGCCTGCAACAAAAATAATAAGAAAGGTGCACCATTTATGGCAACTTCTTGACTGAAATTAAACATACCTAACACTCTAATGAGATACTGAAAGAGTTCTATTGGTTAATGAGCGTTTGATTAAAGGAGTTGTAGAGCAAAAATATCACTTGTACAAACCCATTCATTCTTAATATTATATTTACTCACTTGACTTTCTGCAAAATATTACCTTTATAAATACAATTCAAAACTGAAGTAGTTCTATTTTTCAACTAAACTTCACACTTCAACTATGAACACATTTTAAACAATTTTCTTCTGTTGATACATTTTAGGTAAAATATGAAATTGTAACACACCCATCGCAAACAGACCCGTAATAACAGATTGGGGTCTTGTTAGGATAAATTGATATATTTTATGTCAATTTTACACATATAAGTTGCAATGCACAACAAAATATGCCAGGGTTCTTAAGTATATAATTCCCTGCACTGCAAACTTTTTCTTTTCTGAAGATTTACATAAAATTGTTTCAGTCTGGATTGGTAAATTCTTTACTACTCTTTCACGCTTAATTTCTACCACAGCCGAGTCATTTGCCCTATTGCCACATCAATTTATCAAATGTCTCTTTTAAAAAAATTCAGGCTAAGGTCCTGTAATACTGTTCTCACCACAGCGTCAATCTAATCATCAAATCCAAGCTGCAGAGTAGACGGGGCAGCCATTTCCGACCCAAAGCTGGTAGTTTTACTTAAGTTTGTGTGCAGCTGTATGAGGGCAGATGTTGCTGTCAAGCAGGATGACACCAGCTGACAGTAGGAGAGAGTGCTCGCAATGAATTGCAGGTTTGACATTCCAATGATTCACAACAAAGTCGCATTCATCATGTTCCCGCTTTCAATAAATTCAATCAGTAGAATACCCTTGACATCCCAAAGTAATCCCAAACACATTACCTATTGATATCACCTTGACTTTTCTCTTATGAGAAAATTCAAATGTTTCTACTCCATCAATGCCTTCATGAATATAGATGTGGACTTATAAACAAAAGTTTAATCTGATGTAACATGCATGAGAAACGAATGTCCATCAAGGATGATGCCATGCCCATTCTCACCCTTAAGTCTTCACTGATGAGTGTCAGCTATTTCAATAGAAATGTACAAAGTTCATGATAAATAATTAATCTTGCTTCTTCTGTCTTGACTAGTTTATTCACTTATGTGATGGTTTCACCACAACTGGTAATAGAGGGACAATCACACTGAGCTAATAAAAAATGTCCCGTCTGGTGGTGTCCTAAATTTCAACAATGCTGCAGCTTTTCATATTTCTGCTCAGAGAAAAATTGTTACTTCTTTGTGTGACAGGCAGTAAATTAATTCACTGTTTCAAAAGAATAAAGTTGTGAATGTGGTACTGCCATTGTTGCTAGTTCCAGTAACAAACACTTTTGTCAGCGCTACAACTCTTCCTCGGTGAAGCTGGGTATCTCTTCCCTTTTCTTCACCTTGATCCCCTACCTTCTTTCCCTTCTATACTGCATCATAAAGAGGGGCACAGTAAATAAATAGGGTTACTTAACTTCCCCTCCGACGATTCTACCGGCTCTTAGCTACAAGACACGTTGAGGCTACGTCTATTATGGGACTGAACAACTAGTTGATTTCTTCAAAGCACAGCGCATAGGCTTTCAAATGGTCAGTTGGTGTTCAACATAAATTTTCAACATGTTAAATTTATAGTGATAGTGGCCGGTGAGAACAGAGTCCTATTGTGGTGAGTTATGGAGTGATTTTATTAATTTTTGGTGCTTTAGATTTTTTAATATATTGTGCAGTAGTGTGTGTTTGTGCTGGCACATAGTAAGTTAGGGATTTTCAAAATTGTAATTTCTTTGCACTGTCTAAATTCTTTTGGCATAACTTAATCCTTGCTAGCTGTGTGTTTGCCAGTTATATTTTTAATGTGTGCAGCTTTGTTCAATGCCGCCCCATTTGGCTAGTCCGCCTTGGTTTGTTCTACTGTGTTCGTCCACAACTCGCCGGATATTACGTTTTATCGATTGTATTGTCTAATATTTTTACAGGCTGGGTACTTTGGAATAGGGATGAATTTAACCGCTACCCAGCTCATTTAAGCCTTTTTTAATGTAAATTTTAGACTTTTAATATGTACTTTTTAGGTAAGCAATACTCCGATGGGCCCTTCTGGGTGCCATTCCTTGCACTATAATCCTGTGTAAGCTATTCAATATCAATTGAATTAATATTTTACATACACGTCATTATTATAAAAGAGCATGAATATAGTATTTTTTCTGGTGTTGCACTCGTTTTATGCTGGTACAAAAGTTGGTGCTTCAAATGAGGGCTGTAATGTTGTTTAAATGCCCAGTTCTTGTCATGTATGTTATGTATATTCTTATACCTACCTTTGTTAATTAAAGTAAAGCTCTTGAAGAGGTGTCAAAGCAAAAACCTATTTATACCAAGCTTAAAAGTGTCCTGGCACTTTAGGGACATTTTAGTAAGAACCATATATGAATATTATTGTATTCAGCAGTGTGCCCACTATTCAATTAAATAAGGCGTTGCTTGGTTTTGAAAGGCTCAATTAAGGTGTGTTTTAGCAAGATGAATTGCTTAAAGTGTATAGAGCGCTCTACGCTTTTTAAAGCGTCTGTGAACTGCCTCCTCACCTCCCGAGTGCTTTGGTTTACCCTTCTCTCTTTTTCCTACATAACTCTGGAATTCCCCCACCCTCCTGCGCATGCACAGCCTTCTGAATTCATATTGGTTACAGTGTAAATTGTACTGAACAGCCTTAGCATCAGCACGAGGCTTTGTCACTTCTACTCTGGTCGCCTGGTTGAGAATACACTTCCGGTATTCTGCTGCTTTAAGGTCCCCTCAGGACTCTGACATTTTCAATTCAGCATGTTGAGCTGAAGGTTATGAGTGCAGCAGAGACGTTGTGTTTTAAGATGGGTTCGCCTTTCATAAGATGTAACTTAAGGTGTTGAGTGCTTGTAAATTTCGTGTAGAGTTTTCTTGGTTGAGTGTTCTAAATTTTGGTTTGGATGTAACTGTGGTTTTTGTATTGATAAAATTCCTTTTGGCGTAACTTACTAGCTGTGGAGCCCTTAACATAATTCTACTTGATTTTGTGGAAGTTTACATTGCTGATTAAAGGCAGTTTTAATCGGAATGTGAGTTGCCTGTAAAAGTGATGGCTAGTCAAAGGGGACTGCATCGACTCATGTTCTTGGTATGCAACATGATGACCCACCTTATTTAATACTAGTCTATTTATTTCATGTTGTTAGTCTCTTGCAATTTAAAAGCACTCATGTGGAGTTTTAGTTTAAATTTTTAATGTATTTGTGTCAGAAACATATTTTATACAGGTCGGACTGAGATAGGCCTTATGTATGGTGCTCCGACCATTGCTTTAAAGTTTTAATATTGTAATATTTTAATCTATTTCAATCTGATTATAACTAAGTCTTTTCAATGTTTGAGAAATACAGTAAAGTGTTAGCCTTATAAAGGCTTATAATGGTTTTTACAGGCTTCAGTAATTGGAGAGAATGTATGCTTCTTTTGAGAAATATCTGCATTTTAAATTTTTATTATGCACCCAGCTTTGATTGGCTCTAAATTGAGCACCTGGGATGCTATTTTTAATGTGTCATTTTAATGTTGTTAAAGCTCATGAAATTGGAATTCAAGTCTGTTGTACTAAAGAGTCCTGTTGAGTGAATAAAAGCAAACGTGGATAGATATGGTTTAATAAATCTTGTGATCACGTCACAAGATTTAATCTGCGCAACTCTGCTGACATTTTGTTCTCTTTGTTTCATGTTCATTCTGCAATATGGCCGAGGGGACGTCGTTCCTGTGTACTTTCAACAAGTACGCGTTGGCTGCCTTTTTGGAAGATCACCACGTTTCCTTCCCGTTCGACGCCACCATGGAGCAGTTACGAAAACGAGCGGTGGAATTTTAAAAGACGAGGGACCAGGCGGTGTGTCGTGTCGCCGGGGAGACGGCTTCGGTGAGTGCTTCAAACTTACAGTCCTGTTCCACCAAAATATTCGGTCAGGCAATACAGACTATACACCCTTTAACCCTTCTCAAGCCATGCGCAGTTTTTAAATTTTTTATGGCTGCTGTGAATGTTGCAGACTTGCGCATCGGTGATGACGTCACCTTGCTGCGGGCCTTGGCGTTTTGGTGTGAAGGTCATGCCTCGCAGCTGATAACGAAAGAAATTAATTCCGCAAATTGCAGTTTTGCCGACTTTCATAAAACAGTTTTGTGACATGGTTTTTCTTCACGTGTCAGGCATATATGTGAACGTGACTTAGTTTATCGTTTTTAGCATCCTGGAGAAACACTGAACGATTTTATAGACTTAATTTAAGTTCATCAGAGAGCTTTGGGTCTTGGGTTAACTGAATTGGATTGTGTCAAAATTATTTTAGATAATGTAACACCTCAGGTCAGAGTTGCGTGTGCGCTAACTCCCATTCCCCGTGATATGAAAGAATTATGTGCCTGGGTGCTATAAATTCAAAGTTGTCTCGCAGCTGAGCGAGAATTTAATTCTGAGTTTGAAAATAAACATATCTTTATGATGTCTAAGATGGCTGTAAACAGCGCCGGTGTTGTGTTACTCAAAGTTTGAACGTTGTATAGGAAAGAAATGCCAAGGATAATAAATTGTCCGCAGTTGGAGTGAAAGATAATGTGGTAGAGTTGGTTCACATGGAAAATTTCTGCTGTAGTAATTGTACTAGGTGAGGACATTTAAGTTGCAACTGTTTGAAACCACGTGTAGCGTGGACAGATAGGAAGTGTTTCCTCTGTGATATGTCCAGGCATTTGTGTGCTTCTTGTACTCATTTGGAAAATGAGTGACGGCCAGGAATAATTGCAGGATTCTTGGTCGTCGCTCACTCGAAAATAGAAATCTGCCTAGTACTTGCATGGTGCAGGTTGCTTGTGGTGGCAGCCTGTTTCCCGCTTTAATCGATAACTGCACCACACACTGTCTCGCCAGCTGGCAGTTTGTGAAACATTTGATCGATGGGGAAAGGTTATTTCTAAGGCACATATGCTCCACGCTACTGAACTGTAACTATTTATTGCAAATGAGGATATGTTGACAGCCACTCATGTAGTAAAGCTACATATTAAAATTGGTCATTTTTCATGGAATTATGAATTTAGAATACTTCCTGTTTTGAATCACGAGCTTTTAGGCTTGGAATTTTTAGGGCAGACAGGGGCCTTAATTAATTTAGCTGATTTCACGCTGTTGTTTGGCTTCGTGCCGAACATTAAAATATGTTTGCATCCCGGGGAGACTACATAGTTTAAAAATTTGCATTCTGAAAGTTCTCAAACTGACGTTGATAATAGCAAATTTGAAGAGAAATTAAAACTGATCAAACAGGAATTTGGAGACGTTATTACATCTAAGATTGGGAAGTGTGATGTTCTGCCATACAGGTTCACTCTGGTGGATGATGTGCCTGTTTGGGACCGACATTTTAGATGTCCCCCTCCAAAACTGAAGGCATTATGAGATGTACAAGAATAAGTTGTTACAGGCCGGAGTAATTATACCGTCAAAATCAGATTATTGTTCCCCCGGATTTTTAGTTCGGAAAAAAGACAGTGAAAAATACAGACATGTAGTTAACCACACATTAGTAAATCGTAAAATATATAAGGACCCTTTCCCCCTCCCCACAGTTGACTGCGCCTTACAGCATCTAGGACGGACTAAGATTTACTCAGTCTTTAAATCATAGTTTTCACCAGTGTCTACTGGACCCCTCATGCTCCAAGTACACCACATTTAGCACTCCTTGGGATCAATACGAATTTACAAGAATTCCAATGGGTGCTAACTTCGGTAGTCAGACCCTGTCTAGAGTATTGGATCATGTTCTCTCCCACTTCAAGTTTAAATTTGTTTTTAATTACGTAGATGATGTGATTGTGTACATTGAGAATAAAGATGAGCACCTGGACCATTTACGTAAAGTGTTGCAGCAGTTCAGGGAAGTTGGGTTAACAGTTAATCCCGATAAGGTAACTAGCTGCCAACAAGGTAACATTTTTGGGTTTGTGATAAGTGAGGGAAAATTGTTACTGGATCCCGAATGAGTAGCCCCAATTGTGAATTTTCCTCGCCCATGTACCATAAAAGATGTACAAAAATTTCTGGGATTAATGGGGTACCACTTGGGATTTATAGAGCACTACTCAGAAATTACAGCTCCCCTGAACCGGCTTAAAAGAAAGGGAGTAAAATTTATTTGGGACCGTGAGCAGGAGCAGGCTTTTAACGTGCTACAGAAAACACTTAGTTCTTCACCCATATTGATTTTACCGGACTTTGAAAAACATTTTGTGGTTCAGGTGCCAAATTAGGACAGTGGTGTGAAGGCCGTATTGCGCCTGTAGCCTTCACAAGCAGGACTCTGACAGAGCCTGAACGAGCATTGGAAATATACGAAAAGGAAACCATGGAGTGTCTGTTTGGGCTAAAGAAATTCGCACCTTACACTGAACATACTAAGTGCAACCTGTTTACACATAATCAGGCCCTAAGGTGGATATTGCATCATCCCCACCAATTAGGAAAATTGGGTAGGTGGCTGTTGCGCTTGTCAAAGTTCAGGTTCAAAGTTCACCATGTAAAGGGCACAAACAATCCTGTTGCAGACGCTTTATTGCACATGTTTGACCCGGCCGATTTTGAGGAAATTCCTGTAGAGCCTCCAGCTTCTCTACGGTTAATTCAGGGGTTTCCTGAATTATTCGTTCAGATTCGTGAAGTTCAGAGTGCAGATCCCTGGTGCACACATATAAAACAAGATTTAAGTTCTGGGGTTCAGTGTCACTATTTTGAAAAAGATGGATTGTTGTATTTTTCTGGTAAAAGTGGCCGGGCTGAAAAGTTAGTTGTTCCAGAAGCCTTAAGGCCCATATTACTGTGTTACTTCCATGATTCTTTGTACAGTGACCATCTAGGAATTAATAAGACTGTTGAGAAAATTTCCGTTTTTGCTTGGCCTAGTTTGAGGCAGGACGTGACCCAGTATGTGAGGACGTGTGACAGATGCCAGCAGTATAAGCAGGCTCCACAGACGAATTTCAGTCAAACATGTACACAGGTGCCTAATTGCTCCCGGCAGGTTGTTAATTTGGACATCTTCGGACCGCTAGTCAGATCCAAGAGAGAGAATGTGTGTTTATTAATACTTCTGGATACTTTAACAAAATTTATGATCCTGCTCCTGTTAAAGAACATGAAAGCCCTCACCGTCGTCAAGGCTTTGGAACAGCAGGTATGGAAAGTTTTTGGTGCCCCTGCTGAAATAGTAACGGACAATGCCAGATATTTTCAGTCCACATGTTTTAAGGACGTGTGCTTTATATGGGTAGTGAAGTTTTACACCTCCAGTTCGTACTTTCCGAAGGGAAAACCAGGTCGAATAGAAATATTAAAGCCTGTCTTACCATCTTCCACAACCAGGATCACATGGAGTGGGATCGCGATAAAGAATTTATTAATATTGGTTTTAATTCAGCCTTGCACAATTCCATTGGCTCGCCTCCTTCTCTTCCGTTCCTGGGACGTCAGTTGCCTCACCCTTTGCTGAACATTTGGAACCTTCCACTTCCATCTTCCCTTGATTCTCCGTCTCTGAATCGTCTCCTAGATGAGGTAGCGCGAAGCCTGGTCGACGCGAAACATTATGTTGCTTCGCACCTTGACAAAGCTTGAATTACACCCCACCCCCACCCCCCTCGGCGATGAGGTTTTGTGCAAGAATTTTCTCCTGGCCGACAGTGGGAAGGATGTTGGTAGAAAATTTATCCCAAAATTCTCCAGCCCCTTTCGGATAACTAAATATTTGAGAAATAATACTGTAATGTTATCCCTTGTGGAGACATCACGTGAGTTTCGTAAAGCTCATGTGAGTCACCTCAAGAAATATTTTTCTAGAGATTAAGTTATTTGTAATTCAGATTGTACATTTTGTTTTTAGTGTACTGGAATTTTTTGACTTCTCTGGTTTGTAACCACGCTTGTGCATCCCTTCCCTTTACCTCTCCTTAATTTTAGTTTTTATTTTCTCTTTCTCATCATCCCCTGTTTGTTTGTTTGTTTATTCCCCTGGGGCATGGAGGTCAAGAGCGAGGAAGGCGCCCTGGACATCAGCTGGAGATGTTTCAGTTTCACGGAGTAGGAGCCTGCTGTGCCGCAAACCCCCTGACTTCTAGACCCGACTGGTTGCAGTGTCAAGATTGTTGTTTTTCTGTGTGTCGCTGATGGCACTATTCTTCTTCTTTTTGTGCTACTGATGACTGACTTACCTGAAATAAAGCTGGGGTGAAGAGTGATTTAGCAGGGGGGAATGCGCAGTTTGGATAAACTGCTCTGCTCTTTTTAAAGTGTCTGTGAACTGCCTCCTCGCCACCCGAGTGCTTTGGTTTACCCCTCCCTCCTTTTCATACCTTACTCTTTGGAATTCCCCCACCCTCCTGCGCATGTGCTGACTTCTGAATTCTTATTGGTTAAAGTGAAATCGTACTGGATAGTCTTAGCATCAGCGCAAGGCTTTGTCACTTCTACTCTGGTCGCCTGGTTGAGAATACACTTCCGGTATTCTGCTGCTTTAAGGTCCCCTCAGGACTCTGACATTTTCAATTCAGCATGATGAGCTGAAGGTTATGAGTGCAGCAGAGACGTTGTGTTTTAAGATGGGTTCGCCTTTCATGAGATGTTGTAAAAGGTGTTGAGTGCTTGCAGATTTCATGCATAGTTTTCTTGGTTGAGTATTCTAAATTTTGATTTGGATGTAACTGTGATTCTTGTATTGATAAAATTCCTTTTGGCATAACTTACTGTGTAGCCCTTAACGTAATTCTAGTTGATGGTTTTGTGGAAGTTTGCATTGCTGATTAAAGGCAGTTTTAATTTGAATGTGAGTTGCCTGTAAAAGTGGTGGCCAGTCAAAGGGGACTGCATCAACTCGTGTTCTTGGTATGCAACATGATGACCCACCTTATTTAATACTAGTCTATTTATTTCATGTTGTTAGTCTCTTGCAATTTAAAAGCACTCATGTGGAGTTTTAGTTTAAATTTTAAATGTATTTGTGTCAGAAACATATTTTATGCAGGTCGGACTGAGATAGGCCTTATGTATGGTGCTCCGACCATTGCTTTAAAGTTTTAATATTGTAATATTTTAATCTATTTCAATCTAATTTTAACTAGTCTTTTCGACGTTTGAGAAATACAGTAAAGTGTTAGCCTTATAAAGGCTTGTAATGGTTTTTACAGGCTTCAGTAATTGGAGAGAATGTATGCTTCTTTTGAGAAATAATGGCATTTTAAATTTTTACTATGCACACAGCTTTGATTGGCTGTACGTTGAGCACCTGGGATGCTATTTTTAATGTGTCACTTTAATGTTGTTAAAGCTCATGAAATTGGAATTCAAGTCTGTTGTACTAAAGAGTCCTGTTGAATGAATAACAGCAAATGTGGAAAGATATGGTTTAATAAATCTCGTGATTACATCACACATTTATGAATGTGTATCCTGTTCAGCAGTGTGCTGGTGATTTAATTAAATGAAACATTGCCTTATTTTTAAAAGGCTCTATGTACTTTGGTATGTGCCAATTTGTACACATTCTTGAGGTTTGATGTGTCACAGGATTTTTTATGCTATTTGAAAATTGATGTCATTGTTTTTAATTGGTTGGTTTCATATTTGTACTTTGGCAATGTATTAAAACTATGAATTGGTTTACAATTACTTGTACTGATTCAGTACAAAGCGTTAAGTAACACAGTGAACAACAATAAAACCATATGCATTTTGATAAGTAATGCAGTCTACAAAGGTGCACAAACTAATGGATCACAAGACTGAAACTGAATTAAAAACGTCAAACAACAATCATTTTGTAGACACTGTAATGAAAATAGTTTTTATTCTATAAACTTTTTCTAGTGCATCCTGTTTTCATATAATGGTTGTAAATTCACAAATTTAATGTTTCTGTGATAGTTTATGGAAGTAACACCTTGTAGGTTAAAATTCTTTGTCATTGGCTATTTCAAGTGAGTGAGAATGATAGATTTCGGCAGTCTTAAAATTGGAGTCTTGACAGCAGATGAGAGTGATGTAAGGTATGGAATAGCACCAGAATGCAAGGGCGAATGAAACAGGAGATCCCTGAGAAAATCCGCGAACGAGTGGCATCGCCTGGCACAATTCCCATGTGCGAAAATGTGGGAGCAACCTGCTGGAAATCAAACCTGGGAGCAATCTGCTGAAAATCAAACTCAGTTTGCCTAGGTGGGAAATGAGCACCCTAACCGCTACACCACCACAGCCCCTAGCTACTTCAAGATGTCTAAAATTTATCAGTGAAAGATTTTTAGAATTTTCCTCATGCTTAAAAAATATCACATAAAATTGAGAATAATTTACATTAAATACGCTGCTAAATTTTTTAGTATCAAGCCTACCAAAGATGTCTTTAAATATGCCAAGCAAATAATTTTTATCTATATTATTTCAGTTTAATAAGGGTGTAAGTTTTTCTTATTTATAGTTCAGAAGAGCACAAAAATTGCAACTCTGACAACTAATTTTTCAAAATCTAAGCAATATAAAAAAAGGTGCACTGTAAGACAATTATGACATTTAAGCAGTCTATAGTATTTGACTACTGTTTCCCATCAAAATACAAAATGTCAAACACCCTTACAAAAATAACAAAATATCAACCCCGGTCTATTACATATTGTGTTACTACATCTGACAGCATGAGACACACAATGTGATTCATTATTTAAAAAAAACAATTAGTGAAACAAATTCACAACACTCTCACTGGCTGACTGAACAAACTTCAAAAAGTTCTTCATTCACATATACAGTAAATAACTGAATAAAATATCCACGTTTCTGAAGGTTCCCTCTTATTCTACCTGGATCTGTGTGTGCACATTATAAAGAAAACTTTTTCTATTTATTTTTTTCTTTTTAAACACCTTAAACCAATGCCGGAGCTTTGCTCCTCTTCAAAACATAGTTCCGGAGCAACTCTCTGCCCCGCAATGCCATCACTCCATTCCTGGTCCCAACTGTCTTCAACAAACATGTTACACCATCTACTCAATATTTGCACAAATATATTACAGGTGCATACATTTAATTCATTGTTTCCTTAACAAATTTTACATCATGGTGAAATTTGAACATTAGACCAGCTTTGTTAACAATTAAAGTTAGCTGTGCATGTCAAAATAATGCCTGGTATTAATTAAATATCTAGGCCACACAACTAAAATGTACATGTAACTCTTAGGATACTGAGGTGGTATTTGAGGTATACAATTCTACAAGCCAGGAATGCATGTCGCGTGGTTACTGATAGCAACTGGGCAAATTTGGTGGCCATCAACCCATTACTGATCAAGAGACATATTAACAGAGATGGGCGGCCGGGCAAAACCAGCATTTTATTCTGTGTGTGAAGGACCGTTGCATTTAATTTAAATGCCAAGAAGTCTTCTGGAAGACAATAAATTACTTAGAACATATAAACATATGTTGAAACTTCCTTAAAATGTATGTATTTATACATAATTAAAACAATTATATCAAAATATTTAACACATTTGCTGCTGGTGATGCCTATGAACATCAGACAGCATGCAAACATTCTTGTCTGAACCCAGTGTGACTGACTCATGAGCATTTTTGCATCTAAAGCCCTGTAGCATTCAGAAATAACATTATAATTCAATATTAAGTAATTACAGAACACTAACTTCACGTTGCAGTAAATGTGCTAAACACCCAATTGATATGATATAATAGTAAACTTTAAGTGTGGCTGTACTGTTCAGTATTAAAATTATTGCTGTCAAAAGGAAATTTCTGTCTGGTGCAAATCCCCGTTCCCCCCCCCCCCAACCCCACCACCCTTCATTGTTCTCGACAATTACTCCACAACCCTTCTCTTCCTTCCACCATAACCCCCTCCTTACCAACCCTCCCCAATTTGCTACTCATTGTGTATGATTCTTGCCTGGCAGAGGCTGATTAGTTGAAGACACACTGTTGCTAACTTTAATGGTCCAGCTACAAGTCAACTCCTAGGCAGCAACCATTTTCTAACAAATCAGTACCAGTGCTGCCAGGTTCCAGTAGTATGGGAGGGATTCAAATTCACTCAACCTGAAGACAGTAATCATAACTATCAATAGACTAATATATAAAAATTTTCACCAATCACCCAAAAACTTTCTTGAACCTGAATACTTCATAATATTTCATTATAAATTACAATTATAATTCCTGGCAGTTTTGCACTATCTTGCATAATTAATTTGCAATCAGCAAGAAGAATGGCAGTGTGTGCACATATGCTAGCACACATGTTCACACATGTATGTGCATGTGTGCATGCACATACCACACATATATGCATGCACACGCATGCAGGCACACACACGTGCATGGCCACCTGTCATTCCCATATCCGCACAAACCCAGCACTAATGGTCATTCAATACTGCAGACACAGAGGAATGCCGAAACTTATATAGATGAGCTGACCTGGCCCAGAAGATTCTTCATACGTCGAGTCATGCCAAGGGAGGTGGTAACCACAAATTTTGAGCAACAACTCCCAATTTATTAATTCTTCCAGAAATGGAAGTGACATAAGTCCCTATAGCATTATGACAGTCCTTGTTAATATTATGGCAGCATGGTGCAGCTCTGCCTCCCCTTTTCTGATTACTGGTGATTGTCATCCTGGACAGGTGTGACGGGGGAAGGAAGGACACAAGACAAACTTCCCAGTGTAACAATGTGTTATTTGCAATATCATGAGCTCTCCTTATGTTACCTTGTTTTTTAAACAATATTATGCATCTTAATTATAATAATTATACTCAAATACCAAGCAAAGTATATTAAGAAGGGAGGGGCATGCCAGTTCCGGCACATGTGGTCCAGGCAGCCAGGGAGGCTCTCACCCCTCTGCCCCACCTCTCTTTTAGCTCCCAACTATACACCGCAGAGGAAGGGAGTCTTCAAATAAATTACAGAGCAAATATGAATCATATTAAGGTATACAACTAGTATTATGTAATAACTGTACAAGCAACTGCAAATGTAATTTTAATCAAACATATATCCAGTATCAACAGACCTCTGCAAACACGCTTGGGATACAGAAACCATTAAGTGGAAAATTGAGTGGAACATTGCATCATCCATGTTGGAAGAGGCAAGGTCACTTTCCTGCTCAAAAATTAACCATAAGAAGGGTTTGTTTGTGGTGTAAGGCACTTGCATAAGAGCCTTGATGGACAGTGGTCCCAGCCCTTTTTAAAAGCAGGAAGGTCCTGCAATCACTGCTGTTTTGAAGCATCAAATCAATTAAATTTCATCAAAAGGATATTGTGAATATGGTGCATATACTGTTGAACAGTGAATTGTCACCACAGACCATTGCCAACAACAGGCAATATTAAATTCTTTATAGACAACCAGACACATCCAATCATGTTGCATGGGGTACCAAATATGAGTCACTATGGAACCAATAAAAAGTGGTATATCCTTATTGACTTTTCAAAATACTAAGTTAATAATGAACTAGCCAAGGGATAGTCAATCAACAACACAGACACTGTGAAGATTGATTTACTGAATTGCCAGTTCTGGGGGAACAGAGTACCGTCACTGGAATGAACATCATAATTATTTTAAGCAACTTTGTAAATATGCAAACTGTTTTCTGTCATATTACATAGCACTGATAAATGATCAGGCACAGCACACAAAAATTAAACCTCAGCATATTGTTTAAGATTCCTATATCACAGTCTGGTACAAAAGCTTTACTAACAGTAATTTAATATAAGTACCAATACAAACTTTGTGCTAAAAAAATGTTTCAGGATTTCCATACCATAAAGTCAGTTCTCAAATTTATTCTGTCTTGACACATTCACTGGCAAAGAATTCCCACTGCAAATTATGAAATTCTATGGAATTTACAGTATTGACAGAAATTTTCTAGGAGGCATATTTTGTGGACCTGTGTTGGCCTTTATGTTAGTCAAGACTACTATTCTTTCCTGACAGTGACCAAAGTAGCATGCAATGCAGGGGACTCATTAAACAGCCGGAAGTGGAAGATGTACAGCCCAATAGCTCTGGAAGGTTGTTTACGGTTCAGCATCTTCTATTTGTGCTCTCAGTTCATACCTCAAACCCTCCACTGCAGCAGGTCAAAGTTAGAGCACTGGAAGTAATGGTGTTCAAGCGAGATTAAAGGAAACCCACATCAGAGCCACTGACGAAAACTTTACCTGAACTGACCTAATCATTTTGTCCAACAGCTACAGACGGTGGCACCTCACCACTTCCAGCAAGAAACAGTTCAGATGCCCCTTCTCGTGTTTCTTTTATAGCTTGTGGAACAATAAAAATCGGACTACTTAGGACCCCATTTTCCAAAAGGGCAAGCAAACAACCCCTAGAAGTGTCCTAGTACCCTCCCAATAATTCCAGCTGGACAACCCTACCCAGGTCATTATCGCAATGCATAGTCATAGCGAAGCCCAAATAAAGGTATGTGCACTGACCCTGTATGTGGATGGTCAACAGATACGGCCCTAAGTATCCTACATCCCGCACTGGGTTCAGCATCTGAAGTGGACAAAGACCAAAGAAAAGTAAAAATAAGTCACAAGCAAGAACCTTAACATCAAATTGCAACACATTCGAATCACACACAACCTCTAATTGTTGCATATATGATATAGGCTTACTCCGTTTGTGGATACCAAACTTCAACTGTCTAAAAATTGTTTTTATTTATTACACATTCCAATCAGACTGTTACAATATCACACTGGCCACCAGGAGGCCAAAATGCAATGAGATTCATAAACAAAATATGTTAACCAGTATAACTGATTAAAAACAGCTCTATTTCTAGGTAGAGTAGTCGGAGTATAGCATAAAACTTCTCTATCATTGCAACCAGATATTTTGTTGTCCAATGTTTAAAAAAGTCTTAAAACTATATAAAAATGTCCTAAAACAATAGCTTAAATATCCAATAAAATGCTAAGAATATTAAGTTTATAAAAATTTGAAAGGAATAAAATTTTAATATTCCAAGTAGAGTACAACTGACACTATTATTAACAGAAGAGCATTAAATGTGCATTTCAACAAACTGCAAAAATAATATTTCAAAGATTATAGGTAAATAATAAATTGCCAATGCACACCCAAATAAATTACAGTACACATGGTGTAGCTGATCAAGTACTGCAATTCTATTTTCCATTTTTTCTATTTTATTATAAATCTGACAAGATTCCTTGTAGAATTTATTATATGTTTTAAGTATATACTTTTATTACAGCCACTCTTGGGTTGATTTTCAGGTTTGTTTAATGTCTCACACTTGGTTTTCTGTGACTACATAGTGTAGCAATGGAGTATGTTCAAAACACTTCACTTAATCATCCACCTCCACTGCAAGAATCTTTCAAACAACTAAATAGTCGCTGATATCAATTCAGCAATGTTACTAAACATTTATTTTCAGTGATCAACAGCCAAGTTCACCATTAAAATGTTTTTAACAATGTCAGTTATATCAATAAAATAATTCTCTGAAGATTGTAAAAGTAAATGCATGCACATAAACAAACCTTTTCAGAAATAAAAACAAGATTAATTTGCACCCACCTTCACAATGCTCAGCAGCTTGCTGTAATGAGCACGTGCCCAAAGTTGTTCTCAACTTCATTTTAGTACTTTCACAAATTATTACTGCACTTCTCACTGTTTTCTGCTGAGGATATACTTTGAAAAAAAATTACATATTGCTACATATACATAGTATTTCCACATTAATACACAATTTTTAAGGTTTGAAGGATTACGAAAACTTAAGATGTTTTAAAATTTAATATCAAAGTAGATGAGGGTGTGTCTATTAATTTCCTTCATAACAAGTATTTATATATCACATAATTCAACTTTTCTAATGCAAAATCAACAAATCCATATACACTTTAAAATTAAAAAAATGAACAGTACTAACACTCTGGCTACACAACCCCAACTCCATACAATGCTCCTCAACAATTCTTAATATAGATTCTGTGGAACCTAGTCACAATGACAAACATCTCATTAACAATAAATATTTAAGTATCTCTCTATCACTCCAGAGAAAAAAATACTTAATTCGTACACGATTGCATGAAGATTTCAAGCAACCTCAAAAGATAGAGCCTTTATACTTAAAAAATGCATTTAGAAAACCCTCCAAGCAATAACTGGCCTGCAAAGACAAAATCTTTTGAAAAATAAGGTATCTACTAGACCAAATACAGCAAATAATATATGTCCTTATTTTCACTAAAAAGAAACAATGCATACACATTTGGGTGGGGAAGAAAAAATACAAAATGTAAAAAATTGCAGAAAGGTTTAGGAGCTTGTCCTGTGCCAGCCACAATACAAATTAAATAAAGAAAGAGTTAAAAAAGAAGAAAATGTGGAAGAATAAAAAACTTCAGCTTCCTATTTTCTGTGTATCTTGACCGAGAGAAATTATCTTTTCATTTATAAATGTGTTTAGATGATACAGACTTAACATCTAATAGTTCCAAAATGCTAACAATCACTTTAATTATTTCCACTGAATTACCACCTTACTAGTGGCTCCTTTGAAAGAGTTTTCATTTCTCATAAATAACATTCTGTAAGTAAATTATTGATATGACATATTTCAGTATAGTACACTTTTATCTACTATGTAATGTTTCACACTCCTGAGGACATGTATAGGCTGTTTTATTTAATTAAGCTATTTTGAAAACCCTACTTACAATCTCCTTTTCTAGCCATTTTGTATCTTTCCACCTTGCAATTAACACTGCCATCAATCTGATCACTTTATTGATGCCTCACTCTAATGTAATTATGGGCCACAGTGGTGTACTGATCAGAACAATTCCTTTCCACCAAGGGGATCACGGTGGCTGAGCGGTTAGCCTGCTCACCTCCCATCAAGGCAAAATAGGTTCAATACCTGGCCGGGTCACACTGGATTTTCACATGTGGGAATCATGCTGGACGAAGCGGCTAGTTCGCGACTTTTCTCTGGGATCTTCTGTTTCTTCCGCCCCTTCATTCCGACGCTGCTCCATATTCACCTCACTTCACCCTCATCGACTCTCAAGACCACGTTGTTAAGAGCTTCCCAAATCTCTTCATTGCCTCTTCACTCACTCACGCCTCCCACCAAGGTGAACTATGTCAGATTCCCGGTGGGGTCGCTTGCCAGATTTTCACAAATGGGAATAATGCTGGCAGATGCCGCTCGATGGCGGGTTTTCTTGAGGATCTTCCATTTCCCCCACCCTTACATTCCGGCACCACTCCATACTTACCTTGTTTCACTCATCTGCTCTCAAGACCCAGATGTTATGAGCCACCCAAATCTCTCCATTTTCTCTAATGTAATTGTGAAATTGTTAAGCATATGAGCATGTTAAGAAGAAGTTCTAAGTCTTACGTCTATACGCACAAAAATACAAAAACTAAAGTAAATTCATTGTACACAAATTTAAATGTCCCACTTTTAATACAATGCTAAGCCAACTGAACTGAAAGCATGTCAGTCAATGTATCTATTAAAATACATATATGCAATTTCAAGAGTAATTTTTAATATTCACTTTAAAAATGCTTCATTAAATACAAAGGAACTATAAATGTGAGAAATTACACTGCAGTGTACCTGTAGTTTACCAGATATTTGAAAAAACCATTGGAGGAGCAGTATTATTAAATGTAACTAACAGTGAGTCGCTACATGTTATCAGTATTAGCCAACATTAAAGCCCTGTTCTTTTAATGCAGATATGAAGTCCATTAAAATATCATGTGCCATTGTATAACCCCAAAAACATGAAGTTAAGAATCTTGTCTTCTCACCCCAAAACCACACCACTATATCCATTTGGCCCTTTTGTGCCACTTTGTTTAAACTTTTGTCAAATGCTAGAACACAGAAATCACATTGTTTTATTGTGTTCAAAAGTTCTTTTTAAAAAAATGTACCCAAGCTATATGTTACCACATAGCCTAGTTTGTCTTTGTGCATTTGAAACTTTTTGCAATGTCACTGTCGGTTAACACGTATTTAAAAAGATCACTTGCAACTGAAGCACTTCAAGCAGAAGAATGAGTCATCGTCATGTTGAAAGCCCAAGTTATTTCGGCACACATGACTTTATCTTTACTTACAAACCTATCTAGAGAAGAACTACTGGGTCTTATGCTCCCGCCATCCCCACAACAAGTTTGGTATCATTCTCTTTTGTTGAAAATATTTTATTAATAACGCTATGTTCTATATTATCACTTACATGCAATTGTGAACAAACTAGTGTTGAGGGCAATGTTGTTGTTGTTGGCAGAAAGTCAAACCATTTCTTGCTGGCACTAACAGCATTTACTCTATCTACGTGTTTTTTTACCTTTTGCATGTGATCTGACTGAAGATGTACCCATATTACTAACCTGAAGATGTACCCATATTACTAACGTCAAAATTACTTTTACGCATACAACAATGTCCTTAAATTTTATCAGAGTTAACTTTTTCAAGCCATGTCCAATCACTGAAAATATTTCTGTCCAACCACTCATCTTGAAATGAGGTTTTACCTCTTTTTTCTGGAACTCATCACGTCAGTTTACAGTTAAAAGTTACAAAAATTCAATAAAGTATTTGTAGATATATTTGACTTTTGTTGCCATTAAAAATAATACACATAGCTTCTGATGCTAAATCCCCTTGATGGCTGCCGAAAGCAGTACTACGTCAAAGTCGTACCATAAAATGTTTGCGTGAGCTCATTCAAAACATTACCTAACACCTAAATAATAAAGTATATAATTTAACCTAAAGAACACTGTATAAACAAATATTTCACAGCAATAACATAAATCTTGTTAACTGTCACAATAGACCTATTTATGTATTTTACAGTATTTTTGTAGCACTCATTTGACATCCGAGAGTATTAGCTTGTTAAAAATTCTCGGTATGTGTGTACTGTACTTTCTTTTTTTCAGCACAGTCCTTCATAAATATATACATTTTTAATTAAACTTTTTTCTTTTCAAATCAGACAAATCCTTTACACGACCCCGCTGAAATATTTGGATTCATTCTAACACTGACAATGGAAAATCAGCAACTTGTAAAAAATAAAAAACATACAACATTCCAACAGGTAGCCAGCCATCACCAGTGCTATTTACCCTGTGTAATATGAACATTAGCCACAGTCACACAAGATATAGCAAGGAACACTTGTGTTTGAAACCACATGGTTTAAATAATATTTTGAGAAGCAAAGAAGATTTTGCAGCTGTATAACAACATAATAAATAACAACGTAAACACAGGACTGCCATCTTCTTTCATGACCATACATAGACACTCGTACTCTCCTGTTGCTATTGAAAAACTGAAGATAAGAGTATTTCTTTATACGTGCGACACCAAAGAAAATAGGTAACATGTCTATTGATAATTTCAAATTGGCGTGGGATTCTAACTCAGTGTCATTTGAAATCAAAACCACAATCCTCGGTAATTCACATAATAGCCTGATATCACTACCTTCAAGCCTGTGTGTCATAACAAGTAGTCGTGATAAGGAAACATGAGACTTTATCAGTAATCATCAAAGGTAAACATCATGTTACATATCTGCAATTAGGAAATCTCTTTTTATGCTGACAAGCTCCAAAGCCCAACTGTCAAGGACAACATTGGTATTTTTACAAAGATGGAACAGTCACTACAATTTCAATGTTTTTCACTATTCGCCACTCTGTCGCCACAGGGTTCGAATTCCAACACAAGTAGCCGAATTTCACAATGGTTGGCAACCACAAAAACTTAGCCTTGTACAATGGTGTTAAACAATAATAAACAGTGCATTCTGATGTAACCACAATGTTGCCAAAACCATACTTGAACGGCGCAACATTATATGACCATGTACCATTCAAAAAGCTTACAAATATAACTGATCAGCATTTAAGATGCACGCATACGCCTTTTGACAAGGCAATTTGGTAGTTTTCATTTAATGAAGACAACCACGGTATTTTCAGTATGTAAAAATATTTCCAGTATTTCAGCATCAGTAGAAACACTGCCATAACCCCCATGTGAGCTCTTGAGAAATAGCTCCCTATAGCAGAATATCATAGCGTAGTGTTTGGAGAAAAAAACAAAAGCATCATAAATTGCATCCCTACCATGCATATATGCATCAAGAATTGCATGACAATTATTGGAAGAATTAAGTAATGTTTCACCAATGGGCACTACAAATAAAAAAACAACGAAACCAGAATTTACATATTTCAAGGGGTAATGTTTACAGATGAGGTTAATCAACACAACATGCATTATTGAAGTGAGGGAAAACCTACACTGGGTGAGTCAAGTTGAACTTCACAGTCCATGGTCTGTAAATATTTGGTGTGATATCATAGGTCATAAACTCATTAGTCCCTATTTATTTTAGGGTTCTTTGCATGGTAAAATACAGCAACTGTGTGCAAGACGACCCACTGACATTACTTGAAGACCTAAGGCTCGAACAGCAACTGACTATGTAGTTTCAACATGATGGTTGACCAGCACATTATGGAGTAACATGGGCAGATTGTGATTAAATTGGTCACTGGATTGGCAAAGGTGGTCCAGAACGGCAGACCTTACATAACTAGATTAAGGTTTATCTCAAAGTGCCGAAAACCTGCAACAACATGATTGAACAAATCCGAAATGCTTGTGCACAAATTGATGCAGATACACTTTTATAATGTTCATCATAATTTGAAGCATGGATTACTAAATGCATCAAAGTTGGAGGCCATCATTTCCAGCATTTAGATTAGGCAGCTTGAAGGTGAGAGACAAGGGGACTCACCAAATACAGGCACCTCGATGGTGAGAGGAAAGCGGATTTGCCAAATACAAACACCTAGATGGTGAGAGGAAAGCGGACTTGCCAAATACAAGCACCTCGATGGTTAGGGGCAAGGAAACCCTCTGCAAACATTATTTACATCTGCATAAAGGTTATGTTTCTTCAATGTTGGAGCAGAATGCATTATAATGTGAGGGTTCTCCTTGTAAAAATGTAGAAGCGTAACTACATCTTGCTGTTTGTCGCTCTACCTATCACAGGTTGAACAACTTGTTTAAGACACAAAGATGGTAGTTGGTATCAAAGATTCTTTCTGGAATGAAACCTAACTATTCCCAATTGATGTAACCAAGGATAAAGCACTTTGCACTGATTACAGCACCATTTACAATGAAGCACAAAAACTGTCTGTAATAAATATTTCATACATATTGACTTTGATGTTTAATCTGAATATGCAATAAAACATTGGGTTTGCCAATTGAAATGACGTTGCCTCCACTCCCCACCCCCCTCCCAGCTGGGGTGGCTGCGAGCTACCTTCTACCGGCTTAAACTGCCCCCTTGAAATTAGTGAGTGTTTCTTTGGAAGGACAATTTTTTGTATTTGCATTATTCCATAGTCTCAAGTTAAATTAACTGCCTGGTGTGTGTGTGTGTGCGCGTGCGCACGTGTGTGCGTGCGGGCATATATATATATATATATATATATATATATATATATATATATTATATATATATATATATATATATATATATATATATATATATATATATATATATTGCCCGCAGGCTTAGGTGAATCACCCGGTGTAAGTGTGTCTGTATATATACACACAGGATGATTCACCTAAGCCTGCAGACAGAGAAGTTATGCAATCCTGCCGTGCTACAGCCCATGGCGCAAACACTGGATCCCGAGCATCACCGCTAAGTCTGTCTTCGATTCCCAGCAGTGACAGCTGGTTTCTTTTACAATAACTACTAGTGCTTAGACATGTATACAAATGACAATGGTGATATGTAACAATGAATTTAATACAAAATGTGTAATAATGATTGTTACACATTGTGCAATATACAATCAGACTTGTGTATCCTTCCGCGGAGATCTACTTTCTTCTACAGCAATGGCGTCGCCGCAAGTAGTTCCCGACGCCAGTGTGATTCAAGATGGCAACGTGGTAAGTCCGCTGCAGGCGTGTCCGGCAATATAAATGCATAATTGTGTGTTATTTCTCAGTCTATGCTAAACATTTTTGTCCTCCAGGCTGGATTCGTGCCTGCATTTATTCTGTACAGTGAATGTGATACGTTTTTCGATGGTTTTAAGTGTTCTGCGTAATTGAAGCTTTATTGCACGCGTGTGCACAAACTACCGCCGCAACTCTGAATCCACTCATCACAGAAACATCCCAGACGGAACCAGTACTTTCTTCATCGCTGTCCAGTACATTTGTGAGAAATGTTGAGGTTTTCGTGGAAATCCCAGGGAAACCACGTATTGTTCATATTATTGTGTAATGTCCTATTACCAGCCTGTGCTGAACACATGGGTAAGTAGTTTTTTTTATCTTCTTGTTGCATAATTCCGTTTACAGCGTGTTTTGTGGAGAGAATCAGCATTTTTTTCGCAGAGATGATATGCAAGACATCTTAACCTAGCTTTTGACATCCGTTTCAATGTATTTCCGTATTGCATGAAGTGTTGATAATTTCTTGTTTGTTGTGTGGATAATTGGTAGGTCCTAGACATGGGATTCAAAATATTTTTGGTGAAGTTCAAGTTTCAGGAGAGCAAGCTGAAACACATTAACGAAAGGGTGCAAGCTCTTGTTAAGGCAGAAGTCACAGTAAATTTCGTTCATGAAATAAATGCATTCGGCGCACAGCTAGATGCAATCGAGTCCGAAGTAAATTCTTTGTGCAACAAACTTTTACAAACTGATCCCCTGCCAGTTAACATTGACAAAAATGTGCTAACCTCGAAGCATGAATCTTTCTTTGCTATGTTGTCAGACGTCCTAATGCAACATAACCTCATTCTTGTCCATTCATGCTGTGCCAGCTTCGTCAACCAGTAATCTTGTCTCCACATCAGCAAATGTTAAGACTTCCAGAAATTATTTTGCCCTCTTTCTCAGGGCAGTGGTAGGAGTGGCCAATGTTTTCTCAACTATATGAAGCTACAATCCACGACAGTCAAGCATTGGTCGACGTAGAAAAATTCCAGTACTTGTTAGGATGTCTCAAGGGGGAGGCTTTACAGTTGGTCAAAAATCTGCCTGTTACTGATGAAAATTATTTAGTAGCCTGGGAACTTCTTACAACCAAACACCAGAATGTGAAGAAACTCACCACCTTGTATATTGACAGGAATATAAATTTGCCTAGTGTCGACTCCACAAACCACCTATCCATTCAAAACTTTCAAAACGTTCAGTGAAAATACTCGAACCCTCGAAGGGTTAGATTGTGACATAACGCGGAATAATCCAGTGCTTGCCACATTCATGCTACGCAAATTAGATGTAGGTGTCAGAACAAAGTTTGAAAACTCACACACAGAAAATACTGACTCATTTCCTACTGTTTCAGAGCTTATTGAGTTTCTGCGATCAAGGGTAGCAAAATTGGATTGTGCAGAAAATGTGAGCAAAGTTGGGGCTGGTCAAGAGCATCAGAAAACATCCCTAACCAAATCAGGTCACATAACCTCACAACCAAGGTTGGTCCTCATTACAGATTCTGAACCTAAATTACCTAAACCTTGCCCAGTTTGTCAGAACTCCTCTCACAATGTTTACAAATGCCCAGCGTTAGTTAGTGCATCACCCACTGACAGGCAGTCAATGGTTCACAAAAGAAAACTCTGTTTCAATTGTCTTGGAGGATCCCATGCAGTAGGTGATTGTGATTCGGCTCACACATGTTATCGATGTAAACAAAAACATCAGACTTTGCTCCACATCGATGGGAGGTCTGATGTAACTTCAGGGTCTCACAACAAAGGTTCTGCCAGCACTGAGGGTCCAAGCAGTACATTTGCAAGTGTGTCAGGCCACAATCGTAAATCTGTTTTATTGTCTACAGCTATGGTCAAAGTGTATGGTGCCTATAACAAACCTCATGTCATGCACTGTCTGCTTGATAATGCCAGTAAGGCATCTTTCATATCTGAAGCCTCTGCAGAGATACTGACTCTGCTTCTGCATAAGGCACGTGAAAATGTGCCTCTCTCAAGGTGCTGTAAATCTGAAAGGAATGATTAGTTGTAAGATACAATCTTCCAGGGAACCTCGGTGTACCTTCAATCACTCACTCTTTGTTGTGTCAAAGATCACTAGTAATCTGCCACGGGCTTCTGTAGATAAGCATGTCCGAATCAAATTGGGTTCCCTTCCTCTGGCAGACCCCCACTTTGATAAACCTGCTCCAATTGATATGTTGTTAGGTGCTGATGTTTATGCACGTGTATTTGCAAGCAGGTTGGAATTAGGACAGCACATGCCTGTGGTACTAGAGTCACAATTCAGATGGGTACTGCTGGGTGAGTACTCAGAGTCAGGCACCGATTCCGATCAAGACGTAGTCTCAATGTTCATTGACATGGAAGCTCCATTAGATTTGACTCTAAAGCGGTTTTGAGAAGTTGAAGAACCACCATGTGTTAATGCAAAGCCGCCAGATGCTGACTACTGCGAGAAACATTTTGAGGACACCCATTCGCAGGACAAAATGGGGAGATATAAGATTCGTCTTCTTTTCAAACCTCAGGCTCAACCTTTTAGGGAATCATATTTGAATGCTGAACATAGGTTCTGGTCTTTAGGAAAGAAACTTTCATTACATCCTGAAATGAAGACCATGTACCTAGATTTCATGACAGACTATTCTGAGTCAGGCCATATGAAGGTGTATATTCCCTCCATCCAGCAGACTGATGCTAAGGAGACCGCAGAATGTTTCATTCCACATCATGGTGTTCTAAAAATGTCGAGCACAACCACCAAATTGAGGGTGGTATTCGATGGTAGTGCCAAAACCACCACTGGGGTCTCACTCAACAATGTTCTGCTTCCAGGACCCAAACTTCAGAATGAAATCTGTGATGTTATTTTGAGATTCAGGTTGTATAGTGTAGTATCCTCCTGTGATATTAAGCAAATGCACCGGCAAATTTTAATCCATGAGGCTGACCGACTATATCAACTCATTCTCTGGCGCGACAATCCATCCCTTCCGCTCACAGTTTTTCAGTTGAATATGGTAACCTATGGTCTATCACCCTCTCCCTTCCTGGCTATTCAAACACTACTCCAGTTGGCCTTGGATGAAAGTGCCCAGTATCCTCTTGCTGTAAATGTTCTTCACAATCACATTTTTATTGACGATATTGATACAGGAGCAATGTCTATGGAGGAGCGCAAACTTTGAAACCCCAACTGATTCAGCTTCTGCATAGGGTGGGTTCGAACTTCGGAAGTGGTCCAGCAATCAGCCTCAGCTCCTCGATGATATTCCTGTAACTCATCGGGAAACCTCTAGAGATCTGGATTTCTCATCTGGCCATGCTGTAAATCTGGCCATGTTGTAAATGTTCTCGGGTTGTACTGGAACCCAGAAAAGGACTCATTTTCTTATCACTTTAGGATCACCACCGGGGTTGCAACCAAACGCTTTGTCCTTTCAAAAACAGCACGAATATATGATCCTATGGGATGGTTGTCGCCAATAACTGTGTGGGCTAAGATGCTAATGCAGTGGGTATGGACTCAGGGCTTAGGTCGGGATGACTCTCTTCCATCTCCGGCCTTGGAGAAGTGGAACCAGTTATTTGATGAGCTAATAGAACTAGAAGTACTTAGTCTGCCTCGTTTCATGTGTCCTGATGTCGTCAGTGTGGAGCTACATGGTTTCTCGGACGCTTCGGAGAAAGCCTATGCAGCTGCTGTATATCTCAGAACTGTGGATATTCGAGGGAATGGGTCTGTGTATTTCGTCCTGGCAAAGTCATGGGTAGCTCCACTCAAGCAGGTGTTTCTTCCTAGATTAGAATTGTGTGGTGCTCATATACTGGCCAAACTTATGCTCTATTGTCATGCCTTCCTGGTACAGCACTTAAATGTCACTGCTATTCATGCCTGGACTGATTCCAATATTACAGTGACTTGGCTAAAGACCCAGCCCTACTTATTGAAAACATTTGTGGCAAATCATGTTACACAAATCCAGGACTGGGTCATATTATTTCCACAGATAATCCTTCTGATTGTGCCACCCTTGGCATGCTGCCTCATGAACTCCTCTCGCATGACTTGTGGTGGCATAGCCCTAGCGGGTTAGTCGACTCTCCAGGGCAGTGGCCAGTGTCCACAATCAGATGGACAAGATCCCAGAATCAAAGCCTTCTTAGTTTGCATTACTTACCACAAATGACATTACTGAAGAACTTCCAGCATTGCAACAAATTTCCTCTTGGCCCAAGCTGGTTCGTGTCATGGCAAATGTAAAATGTTTCATCAATCGCATTAAAAAACAGCCTCGTACCAGTGGCACCCTGTCTCCTGCAGAATTGAAAGAAGCCATTGCTTTGGTGTGCAAATGTAACCAAAAAGAGCATTTGTTAGAGGATTTGAAAGAGGGGAAACCTTGCTCAACCTGAGTGCAGCGTTTGGCACCATTCTTGGATGAAAATGCTGTGCTCAGGGTGAGCGGCCATTTGCCACATGCCAACATAGAATTTTCATTAAAACATCCTATCATACTACCTAAAAACAATGTAGCTGTTGAAGCTTTAGTAGACCACTACCTCATTACGTATTTGCATGCAGTGCCTCAGTTGCTGCAATCACTTTTGTCACAATGGTTCTGGCTTCTCTCAGCATGGTCCTTTGTTCATTTGAGAGTTTTTAAGTGAGTGCGTTGTTTTTGTTGTCTGCCTGTAAACAATCCCCCATTGATGGGCGACTTCCGTTCTGAACGTGTCACATCTGCTGGGACCTTTGAACGGACTGGTGTGGATTATGCTGGAACTATCACCATATGGCTCAACAAGCTGCGTCGCATGGTCACCCAGAAAACCTATCTCTCCATTTTCATCTGTTTTGTGACGAAAGCCATACACATTGAGGTTGTTACAGACTTGACCGCTGACAGTTTTGTTACAGCCCTTACCCGGTTTGTATCATGGAGAAGTTTGTGTGCTCATCTCCACTCTGACTGCGGGACCAATTTCATAGGAGCTTCAAAACAGCTCAGGCGATCTTTCACCCAGATTCTCTGGTCTCCACTCCTGGAAAATTTTGCTTTAGCCCATTCAATTAGTTTTCATTTTCTCCCTCCTGCCAGTCTTCACCAAGGAGGATTGTGGGAAGCTGCTGTAAAGTCTGCTAAATATTATCTCAGGCGAGTAATTGGGAACCAAATTCTCACTCTGGAAGAATTGATTACGCTCTGTACTAGAGTTGAAGCAGTCCTCAATTCTAGGCCCCAGACTTCACTGTCTTCAGACCTAAATAACTTTGCTGCCCTCACACCTGGACACTTCCTCATTGGTAGACCTCTGGTAGCTGTACCAGAGTCCTCTGAAAATAGTGACATGTTCATCGAGAAGGTGGAAGTTGGTGTGCACGTTAGCACACCAGTTTTGGAAGCGATGGCATGGAGAATACCTACAGGCAGCAGCTGCAACCTCAGGGTAAGTGGCAAACCCAACAGCCAGCACTTGAAATTGGAGATCTTGTTCTTGTGGGAGAAGAGCGCTTACCACCTCTTGGCTGGTGCCTAGCTAAAGTGGTGAACATTCATCCTGGAAAAGATGATGTGATCAATGGCGGACGTGTGCACCAACAATGGAAAGCTGCATAGGCCAGTACACAAGTTATATTGTCTACCTGCATTAGGAAGTCTGCCAGTGGTGTCGTGTAAATATGTATAGTATCTGTAGCATGTAAAACTATATTGTGACTTGTTGGACTGAATTTCTGAGACCTCTGCTGGTCTCAGGGGGTGGGGGGGGGGGGGGGCTGTATGTTGCGTATTGTGCAACATGCAATCAGGCTTGTGTATCCTTCCGCAGAGATATAATTTCTTCTACGGCAATAGCGGGCATGTCCTGCAATATAAACGCATAATTATGTTATTTCTCAGTCTATGCTAAACAATAATGAATAAATAATAATAGACATAACAAACAAATTATTACCTGATCACAGGTATAACTATACCAGTAATTGCTATCATTGACGTATTACAAAAAAGTAAACAATACGACGGACTGCTTAACATAAATGGTTTAGGCATACATAAGACCTGGAACACAAAATCTGTTAGATATGGCTAGGGAATACAACCAAGTAATGTGTGTCGGATGTCAAAAACGCACTGGTATGATCACAGAGCTGACAAAACTGCCAAGGTTTAGGTATTTTCATGGTTAATTTACCATCAAACGCACCTGGCATGTGTGGGTTTGCTTGATCTCACTGTAACATTCGAAGAAGAGATGTGAGATTGAACCCCATACGAAATATTTAATGTTAGTCTACATAACTTTAAGCATATTTTAATCATTAATTTTAATTTTTGTAATCCCTTATATCAAGAGAAGACAAACCAAATTTTTCTACACAGCGAGTCCGACATCAATTCCGTGTGGCAGCAGTTACTCAATATTTTAACTCTGCCAATAGGAATCTGCCCCCTTGCAAATTCAGAATTCCGACTGTTAAACTTCTTTTGTCAATAATTTTTTATTTCTTTTTGATTTTAGCTTTAGTCATCATTTGTCCAGTTAGTTCCATAATACCACGTGACTCTACCTTTTAATTTTCACGTAACAATTTTGCAAAGTTATTCCTTAATTTAAAAAAATATCTTTACGAATCTCATTATAATCCCTGAGCAAGTTTAAAACATGTTACATTTCTGATGTGGCACATGTCTTTCGGACATCATGTGTAACCCATCCATTTTGGAGTTTAAACTATACTTAATTAATATCTCTTCATACGCACACATTATGTATCCATCTTATCGCATATTCAAAATTATGTACATGATAGTAACTACTGGTGTAGTTATACTTGTAATCACTATGTAATTATGTATTTATTTGTTTTACATCAAAATACAGGAATTACAATACTCACAGTGCAGTACTCTTAAGACAGGCATATACACAAAATAGGACACATTTACCCTGCGGTTGTGCGATTGCAACGTTTCGCTGGCTAGGCCAGCTTCATCAGGCGGTGGAGTTGTAGAACACTGCAGTATGGTGAAAGGGCGCTGTTAGTGGTAAACCTAGCAGCCGGGTGGCAAACTAGGGTGCAGTGGGAAAATTGAAAAATTGCCAGTATAGCTGATGAATGTGGTGGGAGCTGTGATTATTTTATGTTGAGGCCTGGCGGCTGCCTGGATTTTGTTATAATATGGTGAGCTAATTCCCAGTGTCTTGAGTTCTGAGCTATTGCTTAAAGGTGGTAAGAATCTTTGTTGTGTGATGCTGCATGTGCTGCAACTGGTTTGCCCTTTAGGCTATTGATGTGACCAGCTATGGCTTGTTGGTATCTGCTCTGTGGCCATTCATTCTCTACCTGAATGTGTTGGTGGTGAGGCCGATGTATTCTGCATTGCAGTGTTGGCAATGTAGCTGATAAATCAGATTGTGTGTTGCACAGTTGTAGTTGCTTGGATGGGGTATGTACGTCTAGTGAGTCTACTATTGAAAAAAGTTGAGGGCTGGTGGATGGCACAGGTGCCACTGCATGAGTTATTGCATGGGTGGGATCCTCTGGGAGTAATAGTTTGGTTGGCATTTGTGGTCGGCTGAAGTTTTGGACAAACCAGTTTGTTGTGAAGGTTAGGTGGCCTTTTGAAGACCAATCTGGACGGTTTGGGGAGCAGGTCTTGTGTTTGTGGTGAGGAAGCCAGAATTTTGTATCCAGAGTAGAGAATGTTTCTGAGTTTACTTAGGCCTTCATGACATGGGATCACCAGGGTCCACCAAGGTCAACAACTATGATATACAACATATTTTGTGTGTGTGTGCCTGTCTATGAGTATTACTCTGTGAGTAATCAAATTCCTGTCTTTTTATATAATTTTGGTAACCTAGCAGCCTACTTGCAACCTTAACTAACGTATTCATTTGTTTGGTATGTGTATTATTAATTCATTTGTTTTGTATTAAATGCATTATTACACATCACCATTATCATTTTTACACATGTTTAAGCACTAGCAATGGTTGTAAAAATAACTGCTGTCAACAGGTCCATGAATTGAACCTGAATCTGGCATTGTTGGAGTCCAGCGTTTGCGCCATGGGCTGTAGCACAGCGGGATTGCATAACTTCTCAATCTGCAGGCCTAGGTGAATCACTCTTTGTGTATACACACACACATAGTCATTCACACAACACACATCACCCCTTTTCATGGGAACATGACACCGGGGGTTCGCGAAAAACTTTTTTTATTACTATACCCTATAGGAAGCATCAATTGGCAGTAATAATTCCATTACGTAGAACATACCGGAAGTAGGCATGAGCGGTTTGAGGGGGGGCGAGGGCGTTGAAATTTCAAATGGCAACAATATTGTATAAGGTATCGTAAGATAGATTGCTTAAAAGGAAACTACATTTACTATGAGAGTTTTTTTTATGTGCATAGTTTATGAATAATAAATTTAAAAAAACATCTAAGCATACCTGTGGTTTTTAGCATATGTAGTTATGCACAATTTAATGAAAATGAACAAAAATATGTTTGTCATATGTACAATCAAAAGTAAGTCAGGTGTACTGTAAATACCAATATGGTGTGAGAGAACCACCGTGAACTGAGATCTGGGAACACCCACTTGCAAAAAGTACTCTTCACAAGTTTTTATAATGTTGACCATCCTGCATCAGACACAATTCTGCTATCCTTCTTACATTAGCAATTGCTCGGCGGACCTCAGCACTGCTGAGAGATCCACATGCTGCTGCGATTCTGTATTTCATGTCTTCCCTTGTTGTTGAACACACACAGTAGATGATGTCTTTAATTCTCCCCCACAAAAAGAAGCCATTTGGGTCCAAATCTGGAGAATGTGGTGGCCAAGCAAGAGGACCCATTCATCTAATCCACCATCTGCTCAGCAACTAGCTGAGCTGCATGAAAAGGGAGCAGGGCAGCCATCCTGTCGAAGCCACAGTGTTAATCTCAAAGCAAAGAGGGGCATCTTCGATCAACAGATACAAAATATTCTCTAGGAAGTCTAAATAATTTACACCATAATGGCCTTCAAAAGAATATGGTCCTTGACACAATGTCCGAGAAGGCCCCACCAAGTATTAAAACTCCATACATGCTGATTATCCCCTTGATGTAGCCAATGTGGTATGACTGCAGACCAGTAATGGACATTATATCTGTTAATGTCACCATTACTCTTGAATGTGGCCTCATCAGTCCACAAAATACTGTGATCGAAAGCATGGTCCTTGCTTAGGTACCAGTTGTAGAAATCAATATGCTTAGGAAAGCTGTTTTCCCCAATTTCTTGGCGCAGCTGTACATGTTATGGATGTACAGGATTATCAGAGAAATTCTCCACACTGTAGTTTGGGTCAATCCGGAGTTGCAGGCAATTCTCAGTGTAAAATCATGAGGCTTAAATACCATTGCAGCAAGTACATCAACAACCCTCTCATTCTCACAGGTCGTCTGATGCGACGACCTTTGTTGTGTCGGCTGCAATAGCCTGTTTGTGTGCAGGCGACATGCAAGGATACTGGAAGACATGGTAAGAGCGATGGATGTGCTATGGGTATCTCTATGCATACAAAAGGAGAGTCAAAAACATTCTCCCAGTATCATCAGCAAGTCAAATGCTTCTTCATTTGTAAACAGCATTCCATTGAGACAGCAACACCACAGACAGATGATTTTTGACAATGAAATATCACACACATTTAAGGGTTGCAATGTACGACTGTCTGAATGAACAAAATTTTGACTGTCAGTTAACATGCATGCAAAATCTGTAGTACCTGTAAGTAGTAGATAGCTTATCTGCTTGCTGGGTTGTGCTGCCTTATTCACCGCTTTTGATCGGGAAGAGTCTACTAATACCTACTACACAGGTCCGTGCAGTATGGCACACAGGTCACTGCTAGTATCAAAGCGAGTCTCGCACTCCAACCTGAAATACTGTAATAGCACACAGTTTAGTTTGTCCAATTTACACTGGTTGTGTGTAAACTATGGCCATCACAAAAACTTTCTTAGTGAATGTTGTCTCCTTTTAGACAATCTATCCAACGATACCTAATACGAGTCCCTTCGCCATTGAAACTTCAATGCTCACTCCAGTACCCCTAACTTCTGGTATGTTCTGGGGAACAGAATTATTACCAATTGATGCTTCATATAGTGTGTAGTAATCAAAGATTTTTTTGAGAACCCTCGGTTTCATGTTGTTTCCGAGAAAAAGGGGTGATATACAGGTGGTGTGTGCATGTGCGCATGCATGCTTGTGCATGTGTGTGGGGGGAGAGAGAGAGAGAGAGAGAGAGAAAGAGAGGATGGATATATATATATATTGTTTTCTTTTTATTTAAAAATTAGTTTTTATTTTAAGGTGGTGTGTGTGTGTATGTATATATGTATATATATATATATATATATTATATATATATATATATATATATATATATATATATATATATATATATATATATATATATATATATATATATATATATATATATATATATATATATATATATAATATAAAAGATTCAAAGGTGCACATTAGTTGAGAGCACAGCTAATGAAACTTACTACAGTGGAACCTCAATTATTCGTTTTTCAGTGGACCAACAAAAAAAAAAACTAAGCATGTGGGAAAATTATAGATGCGGACTTCGATTTTACGCATGAGAAATACAATACATAACCTTAAAATGCATTTTTAACCTACAGCCAAAAGATATCATTAAAACAACTTATTCAAGTCACTGTATGATTAAATTTTTACTTTAAATTAAAAACTTCAATGTTTGGAATTGAACAAAATGTAATTTTTATTTATATTAATATTTTCATTCAGTGTTCCTTAGTCAGCAATGCTCAATCCCTCTGTACAAATGATCACAACTGATTTGTTTGCAACAATTTTTACGAAGTCTTTTTTTCTTTCAGACCTTTACAAATCTAACCAAACACGCAGCCAATAGTTTCCGAAGATAATCACATCCCTTAAATTACTGCCACTCTAACCTCCTTCTAAATTCCGTTTACAATAACAAGACCATAGATCGTTGGATACAGTGTTAGAGATTGTGTGATTAGTTCTCATTGCCACCAACCTAAGAATGCGGTAAACACATAAAAAGAATAAGATTTTGAGATGGTTTTTCGTAGTCGCCAACCTATGAATGCAGTAAAGATGTAGGAAGGAAAAAATGTTGCGGAATATAAACAATATTATTGATATTACCAGTTATCAATTTACCGTGTTGTTTTGCATTCACGTAGCGTTCTGAATATATTTTCGTTTTCAGACAGAAAATCTGATCAATGGATGCCGATAAATTAATGATTTAAAGGTCGTAGCATGCTGGTTTTTTTAACATTGTTTATACAGGATAAATGTCGGGACCATCCAAAAACTACTGATATGTGAAAACCAAATACACGGGATCTCAATGAGGTTTCGCTGTATAACCAAATAATGGAAGTTTTTACTGCTTAAATGATACTGTACTGTGTTGTTTGTATAAATTGTGTGTGTTAGGTTCTGGACCTTGTTACTGCCAAGTTGAATTTTTTGAAAATTTTAAAAACCCCTAAACTACACAAAAATTAAATCAAATAATATTTGGAAATGAAGAATCTCTTTACAAAGAAAAGCAGAAAACTCAAATGTTTAAATTTTGATTAACCAAATTTACAAAGTAATAAAATATCCACATTATGAAAACATGAATTCACACATATCACAAGCAAACCACAGTATTATCCCAATGCAGTAAAGCAAATGCCACACAACATATTATCTGTAGAATAAAAGAAACAGCACCTGTAAAATTAATTACGCAGTTTTGTAACACCAGACTTACTGATTTTTGAGTTTTTTGCAACTTATACACAAATTCATTAAATTTTACACAGTGATAAGTTATCCATTTACACAGTCACACTGTTTTGGGAGTTCCTAGAAACTATACATAATTTCAAACAGAACCAATTATTTTAGTCAAATTAAGTCATATTGCCAAAATTACTTTAAATTTTTGCCAAACACATTTGATTAAATGGCCCGTGTTTTAACATCATGGGCCACTGCATTAAAAAAAAGTTCCATAACGAAGAAATGGAGGAACCTGATGTAGAAGAATCCAAGAATGTTAAATAATTGAGTTGTGGGCATGTTGCTTGCAAAATTGTAGTAAGTACATTGCATGTGAATTAAAAAATAAATAAAAATTAGTAGCTACGGAAAAAATTGTTTAAAACCTTGCAAACAAATTTTTGTACCATTTCAGATCAACCAATGGGTGTTACCGACATATTTTATTCCTTCTTTAATTATGTGGTATTGTTCCAACATGTATCTAGGAGCTCGAAACACATTTCCTTGAATTCGTGGTGGCCTTTTTGTTTTGGCAGATTGGCTTTTTTTAGTGTTTTCTATAACTAACTGAATTTAAATAAATAAGTCTTTTGTTATTCAATATATCAACTTGAAACAAATACTACCTTAATTGCATAAAACCATCTGTAATTTATGTAATGAACAAAATTTAACTAGGTATTAAGAAAATAGCCTAAAATTTGAATTTAAAATTGTATTTGAAATTGTGCAATTAAACAATTTTAGAAGAACATTTTTCATGCAGGTAATGAAGATACAAAAATATATTTTTTTTATAGAAAGACACCAATACTCACTACATGTTACATCATTTTTAAGCCGTGTACATTTATCCTTAATTTTTGTGAATCTTGAAATATTGAATTTTGCTTTAAATTACCAATTTTCAACATAAGTCTCAACAGAGACAAAAGTTAAAAATTTGAAATTTTCTCGAAATACTTTTCCAACAAGTGGTAATGGGCACACTAAATATCATAATTGTGACTGTCACACATTACCAGCATTCGTTGCAGCTGTGAATACCCAACTCATGATTTATTAATGCCGACCATGGCATGGGTTTCGTTTGTCATAGAATTGTGTTAGCAGAAATTTGCAGCGGTAACTACTACTATTAAGTTTTATTTACCTCTGCGGAAATTAATTATCATAAATATATAACTGTCATTGTTTAAAATTCTAGTCTATTATTTTACTACAGTTTAGGTGTTCATGAGAAAAGTTCTGTTAGCACATACAAAATTCATATATATATATATTAATAGTTAATGTCATACATCATAGTAAACTTTTCACTCCATTCTCATGCGAAAGGAAATGATTATTCAATAGTGGAGAAATATATGTTAGATACACGACGGTCTGCAATGTGAAGCAATGTTTACAGTTTGGGGTTGTGATCTACTACAAAGGTGATTGTTCATACAAATACTCAGTACATTCAATGTGTCGATTTAAGTGTCATCGAGGCTGTGTCCGAACCTAGGAATGCACTTATGTATATTAGCATACTCCACTCAGCTCGATACGTAGACAGGCATACTTATTTACACCCCTTACAACAACTAAGTTAGCTGATAGAACAAGCATTTTGTAAGAAAATTGTATTGATAATGTACGAAATAATTTTTATATGCATCCATTTGTCACAAACATTTATGGCTGCAACTGATGCAAATAATTAGTTATAAAATTGATGAGATACAATATTTCTAACATTTTATTACACATGAGCACAGCAAATATTACGACGATCTTTCATGAAGATTTGCTTGCAAATTCTGCTTTCCAAAGCATCCAGATTGGAAATGCACTTTAATTTTGTTGAAAATACAGACTGTTTTAATCAATTATTTTTTTACATTTAAAACATATACTTTGGTAAAATATTTTATAATGTTGCCAAACATAGGTTTTTTACATGCAGCATAAATTGCACTTTCTTGACAATTTTAATGGTGTCTGTACTACTTTTTTTATGAGTTCACATATAGTCGGGTGCAGTGCTCCATAGGCAGTTGTTTTACTTCAACATTAATGTAGTGTAGACTGTATTTCTGACATATATCTTTGTATTTGTAGTCTCTTAAAAGCAGATCATTTTTCAATTAGTACCCTCAATTATCAAACCCTGCGTACGCTTATGGTTAAATTTCTGCATTTCAGTAGCAGTAGCAGACTAGTTCATTCTGTAATAATTCACTAATAGCATAGATTATATGGTGAATAGAAATAAAAGCGACAATTGTGACTACCTACAGACAAGTATAGTAATTTAAGGCAGTAGACTTTGTTTAATTGCATTGACATAGACAGTTTTAACACAATATTGATTGACTAGCCTTTTGTAGATCTGAAATCGAAAAGGTTTTAAAAAAACTTTTGAAACTAAAATGTAAGTACACCTTTTTTACACAATATATTTTATTTATAAAGAGCACTTGATTATGCAATTTTTAATTTTGTAAATAAAAAAATGAGACAAAATTTGCAGTCACAATTTTGCAATTTACAATTGCAATTTCTTAATTATAACTAAAATTATATCATTTTAATAATATTATTGTTTTTATGGTATCACGTTACAGTATTTACCCATTCTGTCCAAACCTAATTTTTTTAGAAATTTTGAAGAATTTTTTGCATAACTTGTAGTTGAAACACAATTATGAAATTTTGTGTGTCCATTACCATTTGCTAGAAAATTATTTTGAGAAAATTTCAGTCCTTTTTGAGTCTTTTAAGTTGAAAATAGGTAATTTCAAGCAAAGTTCAATATTTCACAGCTCATAAAAAATTACGGATAGATGTAAATGGCAGAACATGTAAGGAGTAATAGTGTATTTCTATTTTTAAAATATTGATGGTGTGTTTTTATTGCTTGCATGAAACAGGTTCTTTTGAAATATGCACAATGTCAAACACAATTTTGAATTCAAATTTTAGGCTATTTCCTAAATACCTAGTTAAATTTTGTTCATAACACACATTACAGATAGTTTTGTGCAGATTAAGATGGTATTTGTTTCAAGGTGATATCTTAAATAACGAAAGAGTTATTTAACTTTCAATTGGTACCAGAAAACACTAAAAACAGTCAATCTGCCATAACAAAATGGCCACCAGGAAGAACATCAAATATAATAAAAATTTAAGAAAAATACATTTTAAGCTCCTAGATACTATTGGAATCAATAACACAATTAAAAAAACAAAACATGTCTGCAACAAATTAGTATTTTTTTGGTTGATTTGAAATGGATTGACCCACAGCTGACTTGATTTACACCTGGAGAGATACCACAATAACCTAAACAAAATAAAGAAGTTGTGTGTATAACATTATAAGTAAACGAAAGTTATACCTATACATCTTAACTAAAAATAGAAATTGCCAAAACTAAAAAATATATATAGCCTAGCATAAAAGCTAAAAATATTTTGACAATAAATCCAATGTGCTGCAACTGAGCTCCAGATAAATGCAAAATGTCCTAATTTTTCTATAGTATACTGAAACACTTAATGTGTGAATGTTTTTCAAGTAACTTGAAATAAAATGCTTTGAGGAATATATCAGAAATCTACTCTATCCAAAGTTGCCTTTTTAATATCACTGCACTTGAGATAATGTATTATACTCTGCTCAGAAAATAAATTTTGTCATGTCTTTAGATGTTCATAAACCCACGATACATATATTCTGAAATTTAAACAGACACAATGAAAACCAAACATCTTCTTTGCAACAATTAAGAATTAAAATGAAAAGCATTCTTTAGACACTCAATACATTACAACATTGCACAACGTGTCAAAAACCAAAGTGGTCCCTGGTCATACACCAAAATGGCTGCGTGGTAATTAAGCATCTTAGGCCGTGTCTCAATTGGCCCTGAGAGCGCTTTTCCGTGCCCTCACTCTCGCAACGTCATTATGACGTCAGAGAGAACTCTCGCTGGTCATCTCAATTTGTCACAGAGAGCGCGAAAGAGCGAGAGCACAGAGACAGCACAAAGTTGTATACTCGCTGGTGCTCTCTCGCAGGCGCCATATTTATTTACATTTTTTCCATATTTGAATAAGGTTATGGTGGCATTCTGAGCCAAAACCACATTGCATTTTAACTGTAAGTGAATAATTTCAACTGTTTTAAACAGCAAAATGACATATGCAACGTGTATTTATAAAAATATAAATACGGATTTCTGACTAAGTTTCATTTTTTGTCACTTTGCTGTAACATGATGGTAAAATAAGGAACAAAAATAATAGTATTTTATGTGCTAATGATTATTCTGGTAGTTCTATAATTATTTGTGAATTATTTTGAACACATAAATTACTTACAATATAGCATGACCGCGATTTTAGCTTAACATTATTTCCCGCTTTTTGGCATCAACTGTTTGCCTGACATCTGGGAGAAACAAGAGAGTGGTTGTCCCAATTCCCAGAGTGAATGTGTGAGAGAGCACAAAGCAGTACTCTCGCCAGGTTGTGCGAAAGAGTGCTCTCTCTCGAGAGTATTCTTTAAATCGAGACATGGGCTTAATAATGTGTATTGCCACCCCTTGAATGGATAACCAATTCACAACACTTTCTCATGCATCTGACAAGGCGCTGCATGTTCAGTTGAGGTAGAAGTCCCCACTCTTCCAGAAGGGCATCTTCAAACGCTTGTAGTGTTTGGGGTTAGGATAGTATCCTCGATACCTTGATACCTTCGATACTTTATAGTATCGAGCATCTCATGAGAATATCCAAAAGTATTGACTTTTAACACCCATTTTCTCGTGCCATAATTATGGTATAAGCGTAGCATAACTTTCAGAATGTGTAAAATACTTTCGGGAATCATACCATAAGTACATTTAGACCCATTTCCTCATGTCATAATTATGGTACAAACATACCCAGACTTGCCAAATTCTAAAGTTTCCACTTAGTAAAATGGATAAAAACTATTAAAACACACGTGAACTGCCCGCAGCAATTTCACATACACTAATTTTCTTAACATTCACACGCAAGTTCAAGTACTAAAATTTCTATCATTTCACAATGAAAATTTGATATAATCTAACATTTGTTCAGGGTTTCAGACCAGAGACTATGATTTCCCCTGGAGAGGACGTACACATCCTCTAAATGTGTTTGCTTATTATGACATGCAAAGCAAAATTATACTTATTCCTTGCCTTGGGTGAAATATACATTAATTTAGATGATTTTCATGCCGTATATTAATTTTCATATTTATAGAATTAATACTCTTAATACAAAACTATTAAAAATTCACTCTTTAAGGGGGTGGTTCACACCATAAAAATTGTCATAGTTACAAATCATTATTCTGAAGATACAAAATGGTAGAGGATCTCGAAATGATGTCCCCCACCACACTGTAGGCCTATATATAAACCGTGCTACTCCAGGAACCTTTCAGTCGAGAGAGAGCTGTGGGACGGGGTGGGTGCATCACCCTGCTCGGCGAGGGGTCGTCGGCAGTCTTGCGAGTGTCAGAGCCTCCCCCAACCCCCGAATCATGGGTCAGACAGCTTGCTGCAGCAATGTTGCCAGACCTCCCTGACCTTGCCTGTGGCCCTTGTGTATCCACTTGCTCGGGCAAGCTGGCTTGGTGCGTCCAACTGGCTGTGCTCTCACACGCACGTGCACACACAGAGTCATGTTGCGTCGTTATCCAGTATATTAATGCGAGTTTCTCATATAACGTAACTAATGCATTTTGCAGAAATGTTATAATATGTTGGCGGAAATTAACGAGAAACTTTGATGTCTTGTAAATGCTGATTTGAATTAAGTTTTCTACTCACATAGAAATAAATTGATAACAAAAAAATTGAAAGAGTTACACAAACTAAAATTTGTTTACATTAAAAACATAATGTAGATTACCAATGAATACGCTTTGGAGAAAATTTATTATAGACCTGAAAATCAAATGAGAAAAAGTGGCAAATCCAATTTATTTACAAATACTATAAATTATAGCAATAAGTAATTTGCTCACAAAAAATTACAGTAAAGGTGCATTATTACGTGAAATAACCTCGTTTTATGATGTTTAATGTCAAAGTTTTATGTACGCATGAACACAAACTTATTTTAAACGAAATACTAACATTTCTATATTTTAATTTCTGATTATAGTTTATTCGCAGTTTCTTCACGCTTTTGAATTAAACCTTTAGAAAATCACCCCACGTATGACTTGCTCGGTTGTTACCTAAATATAATTTATCACAAGCGTTTTATACTCAGATTTACATAAAAATACAGTTTTTTTTATTAAAATCGAATTTATAATTATATTTTATCAATACATTGTAATATTAAATTTATAATTAATATGAATAAACAGGCAGAAAGTAGGTACGTTGGCAATTTCAAGTAAAAATAGTTTGTATACAAAATATTATTACACTGAGTGCACACAAATGTGTTACATTTGTCCCTTTTGTGTAATTTTCTAAACCAGATTAAGCTTTAATTGCATGAAGCAGAGGAATATCCAGGAAGTAACACTTTATAGCAGCGCTTTAAAAAAAAATTAGAAGTAACAGTGAATTGACTATAGTTAGGACTAATAATCTGGTGAAGGAATTAACTGAAAAATATATTTCATTATCTTTAATTTGTTGCTGGGTAACTTCACAGATAATAGAGAATTCCGAGCATGAGGCAGATATACGTATTGCGATTCGATACTCACAGATGATCACTGACTCTTGTTTCTACAAGTCGCTGTGTGGTGCTCCGCACGATGCTAAATTCATTATTACTGAAGACTGATTTTACTGGAGCTACAGCGTTTGTACATGACAGTGAAACGAGATATAAAAGAGTGATTCAAATGTAGGTTCTCCTAGTTATTTATGGAAGTGTATATGGTAACATAATTTGAATACAAAATAGTCTAGATTGAAATTCTGCACAAAAACAGTACACAATTAAATTCAAAGCAGAATTTATGCAATTAAAAATGTATTTTCTTCAGAAAAAACAAGTATCACTATGTTCGTTATATGTAAGTACTCTATTAAATTAAGAGAGAACAAGATTAGATAGATAGTTATATTGATCATTTAACCCGTTTTCTCTAATTTTAATGAGTACCACTGTCAAGCAAACTGAAGACATATAATATTTACTGTTTACTGCAGGCTGCACTCTTATTACTGATGAACACTGATAAACCATCGTGATCTCAGTACTCCTCATCAGTAATGGATTGCGCCCACAACATGCGCAAAAGAAGCAGGCATTTGACAACAAAAATTACATGACAAAGTTTAACTCTCCGGACTGGCAAGTCTATTAATAAAATTAATATATCTCAGCGTTAGTATTAAATATTGTCATGCTTTTGTAAAGCTTCGCACGAAACTGCGAAACATTTATCTTGAAAAGGTTTCTACAGTGCACAAAGCTTTCTTTTTAAAATATTTACACATTTCCATATCAGCACACAAAAATGCAGTGTGTGTAAGCATTTTTCGGTAACTATACTTACTAATAAAATCAGATAGACAACAAGGATTATTCACCATAACCATATTTTATCCCACAGACACAAACTATAATCAACTTTTTACCATTATTAACACGTTACTTCAATATGTTTTATGCGAGCCATTTCAATACATCAAAGGTTTAATTTTCATTACGTAGGCCTACATATCTGGTAAAACTAAGAAAGTGCAATGTTGTAAACACTTCCTAAAATCAAATGAATTCTGACTAAAGATACAAATATACCCAACAACAAATACGTAAGTGTAAGTGTCTGCTGTGTTTGTATATATGTGGATATATAGACACACACACGCAATCTCTCAGACACATAGGGTTATTCACGAGGAGTTACCGCCACTCACAATGCTTATTCCTTGTCATTTAGAACAAAATATGCCATATAAATGTGGGTCCTATTCCCAATATTTATAGAGTAATTCAAAAAATGTGAAAGGTCAAGAAATAACGAATAAACATTTCAGGAGTTAAAAGAAGTATTATTATTATTATCATCATCATCATCATCATCATCATCATCATCATCATCATCATCATCATCATCATCATCATCATCATCATCATCATCATCATCATCTTCATCATTCTTTAGTGTTATAGTTAAGCATCAAATGCCTTATCAGTATATTCTGTGGGAAATGTACGTGGCATTGTAACACAATGACTATAACTCACAAAAAATGCTACAATCACAATAAATGTGCAGACACGTGCCATGTTCACGTAGCACACGTGAAACAGATAGTTACACTCTATGATGGCCAAAGACGCACTGTTCACTTCAATAGTCAAACAGGTAGAAAACTGTCATAAGCTGTTCACTGTGACGCATTTCTAATTTTTTGAATTATTCGGTAAATATTACGACAAAGAGACACATTCATATTACAAAATTTGCTCCAAATGACTTATGGAATAGGCCCTGTAAGGGAAGGTATAGGCTGTTCATGGTAAAGTACTTTTTAAGGCCCTTATAAATTTTTCCTTTCATCCAATTTCCATCTTCCTACTGCTTTCCTACCTAAACATTGCAATGTGACTAATAAACACAGTGTATACATTTCACCACGCTCTAAATTTAATGCCTGGGGCTGCAATAAGATATATTAGTGGTTAATGCATGTTGGAAGGGCCTTACAGAGTGCTCACTTTACAGTGAACAGCCTATAACACCTCAATAATCACTGTATGTCTATGTATTTATACATATTACACACAAATATCATGAACATGTATAGTTCTCGTAAGTAATGTCTACAGGTTGAACATCATTTCACACAAATATCAAATAATGAATTTTTCGGTGACCAGCCAACACCCCCAATGGATGGTGATGAGATATAGACATGCGAAAGAAAGTAGATGGCATAGAAATTACTATATGATAAGCAACCGTATGTAAGGCATATGCAAGTAGATGCAGGTCACCTAGAAATGAATGTGTCACATGAAAAATCATGTAGGTTACAAGGAAGTGAACAGAAGACATGCGAATAATTGCATGACATGCAAATGAATTTAAGACATACAATTAATTGTATACGGCATACAAGTGAATTTAAGAGATGCAATTAATTTTATTGAAGCGTTGAACTTGATAACGGCTCATTTTATTGGAAAAATTAGTTTGCAGTGGTTTTAATTTTTTTATGAAATGTGTTTGACCGATGTTATTTATTATTATATACTTTTTCTGACAAAGATAACTAATATTTTTGAAATAATGGCACTTTTAAAATTATGTTGTTTGCAGCTGGGAAACAAAAATACTTTTCTTCTAAACAATTTTTTTGGAGATATGCCCTTATCCAAATCAACCCTTCAATTGTATGCAAATGAATGTAGGTCACATGTACAGAAATGTAGGTAACATGCAAACAAGACAAACAAATTGTGTGCACTATTTGCGGAAACAGTGACAGGTGCTGCATAAGTTGAAAAAATAGAATAAATAAATACATAAAATAACAATAAAATATCAAGTAAGGGCAATATTTTTGTTTCAATATTTAATCTTCAGTACGATATTGTTTCTTTGGATTTATGTTGCAATGAAATTAAGTCAGGTTTGAATACACTAAATTCTACGTGTAGTTTGGGGTCACTAAGCTAGTCAATTTTTATGTTTCAGTTTTCAGTAGAAAATGTTTGCTATAACTAAATAATAATCAATTATTCACTTAGCTGAACTTACGCTTACGAATTATTTTCTTGAAGTATTGTAACCGACTGCAAACTGTTGTTTGTCATAATTTTCTAACTGTTTATTACTTGTGGGTCAAGAAGAGTACAGTTATTTATACAGTTCCTGGCCAATTATTTATACAGTTCATGGCCAAAAATGTATTGTTTACATTTTCATTTGTTTCCGATTTAGTCTCTGACGTACATGCGCACATATGCACACGCTGATACTCACACGGGCACAAATATAACTGACTTATTATAAATTAAAACATGTCCACTGCAATTTATATAATTAGTAACAAAAGATAAATTAAAATTAAGAAAAGAATTGTCAGCTCACACAGAAGAGAGCCGAGTGCCAAGTCCAGCCATGCAGCACCCTGTTCAGCCCCGCGCTTAGCCCACTCACAGTACCAACAACACTTGTCACAAGTCCGGTTCACCTGTGTCGCTCCCAATCATTGCGATCTATAGTGTATAAATAAGGTTGAGTAAATAAAGTAATCCCTATTTTGTATTTTTTTCCTGCATACAGGCAGCGTACAATAACTTTGGCAAAAATGTGTGTGCATTATATACGAATGATAATTTCACTAATATTATTAATTTTGGTAATGAAATAAGTAGAAGAAGTGTTATGTAATCTTCAAATTTTTGTTGTGAGAGGTAACTTCACAGAGCGCAGAAACCCGTCAAGTATGGGCTATGGAGGAATGGTTATACTAAGTATAATGATATCTTACCGAGTCTAAGAGCTATCGAGGTATCCTCAAAAACAAATATACCCCTTTTACCCCTTTACAGCCTTGTAGGCAATATATTCTCTCAAAAATTTTGAAATTACATTGTAAAAATATTGGGGACGTTGCCTGACAATTTTGACGAGATATTTGTGTCTTTGTTAGGGAAATGTATTATTCTTTACATGTAACATAAATTGCACAATGCAATTTATTTACATGGCAGGAAAATATCATGTACAGAAGAACCTTATCTTGCACTTTTCAAAGGATAAAAAAAAAATTGTGTAAATGAGGGGAAAATGTAAATGAAGGGAAACACTAAATTGAAAGAAATTTACCTTTTGTTTGAAATTATTTTATGTAAATAATGTTCACAACCTGCTGTACACACATGTAGGTCAAAAAAATTTGAAGTTTTAATACACTTTATTTTCTTTTGCATCTGCCCTAGTTCCTTAGCTAAGGAGACTTGTGTGCCCATGTGTACATCAATGTGTTTTTGGATTTCCATTTTGCATTCAATGGTAAGGCAATTTCTGTCTTGTTGGTTTGTCATTGTTAACTAATTTTAGGAACATTCACTCAATAATGAAACTTGGATGCCGTAAAACATGTATAACTGTAATTACAGACCAATTGTAAAAGTTTGGTTATGATTGAATAAACACACACCAAAAGAAAACAAACATACAACGTACCAAAGATAAATGGGCACACACAACCATCACAGAGGCAAATCGACTCTGGTGTGTTCTTGTTCTGCAATATGACAAAATAAAACTTCTCTACATTGACACTAGCAATGGGAATTTTTCCCAGTCAGAAGAAAATATACCATATTTACCGCAAGGTAAGCCATTTTTTATATAAATTTCAATCGTTCTAAATCACACCTCCGCTTAGAATTGGGGCAAGGAATATTAAGTACAATTCCGACCAAGTATGTAATTATAAAACAAGCTGATAAAATGGACAGTGCATATTTATCAGTACTGTTCGAGCTGTAATACTAAAATAATAAAGTGGTATCCATTCTTAAAAATGCACAATTTTTGTGTAAAGGCTGGGTTTGGCCTCTAACAAAGTCGCTGCGGGCAGCAGCAGTTGCTGCTGGCAGCAGAGCAACCGTGGAGTATTGATCGCTGCTGGCTGCTCCTTTATTTCCTCCTCGCTCCTTCCTGCCCAGGCCACGCCCACACAACTCTCCCCCTTCCATTGTCTGCCATCCTACTCAAGCAGCTGCATTCCTCACACACTGCTCCCTCCCTGTCCCTAGGTCAAGAGCATTCCCCTTTGTTGAAAACATCTGCTCCCTTTTCGCCTCCTTCCTTGTAGCCACACCCATACACCTGCACCCAACACCTTGCTACATTAAACATTCACTCTAGCCACACCCACACTACTCCAAGCTCTCTACCTCATCTCTCATCCTTCTATCTCTTTGTCTTTCTCCATCCCCCACCTCTCCACTTATTCATCAGCATTCTAGCCCTCTTGCGCCAAACACCCCACCCCCTCCCTGTTAATGTATCCGTCAAAACAAGAAGCCCTTTTTTTTTTCCTACTTTCCTTCCCTTCCACATTCCATGGGGGTGTGGCACTACCTCTCTTATCTTTTTCACTACACCTGCCTCTTTATTCCCCCACAAAACCATACACAGGCTGGGCGTCGATTTACAATGCCATAAATACAGTACCTAATACACGCACAAAAAAAGTGTAAATCACAGGAAGCCATATTTTCATGTGACGTAAACAACAGGAACGGAAAGCACTGTAAATATAGGTTGTGCATCTGGAAATAAAGAATATGGTGTAAGTAACGGGAAAGTGTAACTGACAGGAACGTGAGATCAGGGTTCTAGTGTACATGTAGGGAGTATTACCACTGTTTTAAAATTTCTTACAGATGTACTTAGTTTAATAAACTGATTTATGACCATTGTATCTTTGTAACTATTTTGTTTATTTAGTCTTTATTCAGAACTAAGGAAACACAAATAATTTTTAGTGAAGCACAGTAGCTTAGTGGCAAACTTCCGACACTGTTATTCGCGGTGCTCTCTAGCTTTTTATTTGCATGTTCAAATCTTGGTTGGATGATTTTTTTGTACCTAGTCAAGCGTATTACAGTATTTTTTATTTTACTGAATAAATAAAACGCACGTCAATGGTCACTTAACAACAGTAAAAGCTATGGGAAATATTTTATTGCAGTGCACAGACATAGTATGGTAATCTATTAAATCAAATTGATATGTAACAAAAATTCAAATAATTTTGGCAGTTGAAAGACTGTTCAGAATTCTATTACTTTTTCAATTTTTTCTTGTATTTTATGATTTTTAAAATTTACTATTTTCCAAGTTCTAGCTAATAATAACGGAAATGTTTTCAACAAATTTTTTTGCGATTAAAATGTTTTATATAAATTTATTTTGAAGAATACGGTTTTCTTATTTTATTAATTAAGATTACTAGACCCTATCACTCACATGCTGTTAAGTCCTGATTACGTAAACAAATGATTTTTAAAAAAAAGTGTAGTAGTTATCAAATTGGCCTGAGATGCTGGTTTCGCTCCAACCTCCACCGAAGACCAAGAATTTTCTAAATGTAGCTACAAGTTTGCTAATGCCGAGCATTTCTTTTAAGTAAACAAAACAGCAATATTTAGCATTTTCGTTATTTTTATCGTCATTTCACTTTCCCATGTGAAAGAAGCCTGCACTCGCCCTTCACCACAACATGTCAGGAGCGCGGCTGTCTGTGTGCAGTCGCGAAACTTCCTCCGCACACATTTCACATTCCTTGAGGTAATGAATGTTCTATGTACAGCACTTCAATGTTGAAATAATAGTTTACCGTGTTGACGTAAATGTATTTGGTATAGGAGAGAATTGTGTCTTCAAAAAACGTGTGTAGCTATATGGTTACATCAATTCCTCTTCAAATTTATTTTTCCCATTTACATAAATATTAAACAGTCATAAAGAGTTACCGTAATGCAAAAACTATATATTAAAAAATAATGAGAAACAGGGGCAAAATATATGTATTTATTAATGTTTGGAAATAAATTAACTTTTGTGTATAACAAAACCATAATTTCATGAGCTTAAAACACAATTTGACAAAGGTACATTCTTACGTCACTTTTGTTACACTATGTTTTATGTCAAGTTTGCGTGAATAAAACACGCACTGACTTCTTCAAGACCAAATATAATAATTTTTATTAAGAATCAAACATCTCGTAATTAAAAATAAATAAATAAAATTAAAACAAATTATTTTGTAAATAAAAAATACTTATGAAAGTGTACACATCTGAATGTCCAACACATGAAGAAAAGCCAACACATGTCACACCAAACCCAAACAAGCATATGTCAGATATGCTTTTAAGTTATATCTGTAGGTGTGTGTGTAAAAGCATATATTTTAATGTCTCAAATGGAATTATCTCTATAAGTAGGCAAATAGATCAGAAGTTGGATACAGAAAGTAGCCTATTTAGGGTAACTCAAATATTAACATTTAAAATGTAAGGGTTCTTTCAATGCTTTACTGTTTTAAAACCAGCTTTTTTTTTTTTTTTTTTTTTTATAAGTTAGTAATTGTCATTGTTTCCTCACAGAATATCAACTTTCAAAACTCTGGAGATTTGGGACTCTTTGAGGTCGGGCACCTGATGCAAACAGTTCCATTTGCCTCCTTTCGTGGGCTGGCCTTAGAGTCATTTCAAATCCGAATCTGGGACCCCAAAGTTCAGACAAGTGATATAAATCTGTTATCACCTACTAAACTATAGACACGCCAGAGTTGAAAACATAAAAATATTACGACATTGTACTAATATAAGGGCAAGATTTTATAGTGCATAGGTGTACGGCTACGAAGAGGTGTGGGCCTAATTTTAGACCCAATCATAAAATAACTTTTGTTAGACACACCAACTTTCCATCACACAGATCTGGATTCAACCGGATGTTTGCATGTGAAAAACACAGCGGATGTCACTCGTAGCTGGTGGATTTTGCACTGAGATTTCCCGTTTTCTCTGCCCTTGCATTACGCCACTGCTCCGCCCACATCTCACCTCACCAGGTACATTATTCACGCAGGTTGGGACGACAGAGTGCCTTTGGGACCACTAACAGTCAGCCTTCTCTCCTCCATGTTTATCCTGCTTTGCGCCGACAATACATTGAGATTTTCTTGTCCATTAGGTGAAATTTACTAACATTAATTAAAGTACTATCAAACTTATGTTGCATAGTGCATAGTTATTGCAGACACCTCTTATATCTTAAGCCCCAGTTTCCCTCTCTAATTTCGTGCCTTGTACGGTTCTCATTCGCACAGAGCCTGTGTTAGCACATGCTCCGTGAATGAAACATTTCCGTGAATGATAATAACCTTGCTGGTCACTAATGCTCACCCAATGTAATAAGATGCACAATGGCCACTTTTGTCCTCGTATCTCTGCCCCATGACTAAGATAATATTTTGAGAATTGTGTATACAAGTGACATTTTATAATTCCTGACGAATGCTAACACCTTTGTAAAATGTCTTCAAAAACATGTTATTTCACAGTTTTAAATAATTAATGTTATTTGTATATGTTGCTTTCAAGCTGTCTCGTACATTACAATGGAGTTTATTACTCTAACGTTATTAAATACTTACAAAAGACTGATCAATGAGAACGTACAGACTTCTTTTAGTTACATTCAAGCTGTTAGAGTTGTTATGCTATGGTTACTGTAATTTTTTTTAATGTTTAAAGTGTATGCTACCTTAACAAACAAAAATGTACCAGAAATTTAATGCTTTTGTCAATAACATTTATACAATAGTTGTAGCTGCAGGAAATCTTGTACTAGCACTACTCTGAGCTTTCGTCCCTGCGTATTCAATACTTTGTTCATGTTGCACGACGTTTTAGTTTAGAAGGTCGGATAGTAAAAAAAAGTAACGATTTCTTTCACATCATACTACTGTGCAATGGTTGTTAAATTATACACGCCTTTTCGTATTTGGAGCGACGATGCGCAATTTGCCTAGTAACAATATTAATTAATACTGAACTACTGCAATGAGAAAACATGTAAAGTGCTATTGTAAATAACAAAGAAAACATAATCAAGCCAGATGTTAACTTTGTGAACTAATTCTTTTACACGAACTAGTTCAAAATATAACAATTTACAGTTTTTCTTTGTGTGTGTGTGTGTGCGTGTGTGTGTGCGCGTGTGTGTGTGCGTGTGTGCATGTGCGTGTGTGGGTGTGTGTGTGTGTGTTTTTTTGTGCGTGCGTGTGTGCATATATATATATATATATATATATATATATATATATATATATATATATATATATATATATATATATATATATATATATATATATATATATATATATATATATATATATATATATATATATATATGGTGGAAACCAACACTTCAGGATAATATTTGTTGTTTATGTTGCTATCACTAGCTTAACGTAATCAATTAATTATCTATAACCATACAAATTTCTATACAATTAAAAATAAATATGTACAAAATTTCTACTGTACGCAAGATAAACTTTTGCAATGTTTTACAGGGAACACTTATTTAAAAAAAGGTGGACTTAATTTAGCAATGGTGTTCTTAAGTTAGTTTATCATATCTGTCTAATCATTATAACTATTCCAAACAATGCTGACAGCTTATCTGCTTCCAGGGTATGGAGTGCTCCTACCTCTCATCCCAGGAGTCTGGGTTTGATTCCCAGCAACGTTTCTTGGAATGTTTCAAGTGCGATGAAAAAAGGTAAAAAGAGTTTTCACAAAAATCTCAGTATGTCATAAATCTGATATGTTATTGCATTTTTTTTTACTTAGGAGAATTGCCTATTTAAAAACCCTAAAACCTATTTCAGCATTTTTTTGGATTTATTCAATAAAGTGATAAAAATGGATAAAATGAGTTTTAATACATTACACAAAATATCTTAAGCCCTACATGTTATTACACTCATTTTGGTTTAAAGTACTGCGCATTCAAATGTTTATAAATGTATTATAGGAATTTTTTTAAATTTTGCTTCTGCAGGAGATGAGGAGGTGGAATATGATAAAATATGAGTTTCTTCTTTTATTATTTTCTTTATACGGAGTGGAATCGTATGTAAATATTGTAGAGAAATTATCTTACATTGTAAAGTTTTTGATAACCTCCATGTATAGGCCAGCTATTTTTACGCTCATTTTCAAAACAAATAAGATAGTGGGTGAGAGTTTAATTTAATTTCAATATTTCATACACAAAATTAGAGCAACAAATAAACGTATCTCGAATAATCATACGACTTGCTACAGTGACAATCTGCGTCTGGCGATGTGGCTTCCTCGCACGTGCGCACTCTCCCAGTTGGCTTGGGAATGGCTGGTATCAGTACATGTGGAGTGCTCTCTTGGCTCATCACGAACTACACATTTTATTTGGAAACACAACCTCTTTTTTTTTTTTTTTTTTTTTTTTTCAGATAGAGGAAATGTAGGAATTGTTTATCATGAAATGAAAAACAACAATAGCAATTCTATTACTACCTGAAGTAAGATAAATGTATTATTCTGTTTGTTGTTTTGTGTTGGGTCATTTTCATAGATTGTACACACAAAACATGTAAAATAAATATGAAATACAGGTTGTAAACACAAATAGCACATAAAAAATCGAAATATGTACTTGCATTCGGATTACCGAACATAAGATTACTAAATTTCGACAGTTATAGAAACATAGTTCAGCTGCAATGTATCCTTGTTAAACAGTTGCTCTGTCTATGAAGAAAACAATGAGCATAAAAAAATGCTGTGATCAATGTAGGTTACCATTCCAACCAACCTTGTGTTTGTTATGGCAAAGTCATACTGCTGGGGCTCCTTTAATTTTATTGACAGCAGATTGGATACGGTTCGTAGAGACATTAGTTTAACGCCTTTCATGAGACGGTGTTGTTTTGCACCTCTTCTTACGAGACTATCATTTTTAATTACACATTTTTTAAATGGGAGAGTCTAGAATTTGCTCGTTATTTTGTAAATTCATGATTTGGCAGGTTCAATTGTGATGTTGTCGACAATCACTTAACAGTGAAAAATATTTTTATCTAAATGTAATGCTTCAAAAGGAAGTAATATTTCTGCAATATCATTGGAATGCTACTAATACATTTATAAATAATAAAATAATAAATTATACATTAGCAACTTTTAAAAAATTTAGATGCGCAATATATAAACATAGCACAACAGTTACTTGCTTTTTAAAACCTGTCTAGTGTATTTTATGTAAAATTATTTGTTTTAAAAATCATTTTATTTACAAATTCACATGTTTTTGAAGTAAAAACAAACATGGCACTTATTTTCTTATTCTGTACATTTGCTAACATTTGCTAGCTACAAAATACGAAATTACCAAATACGTCACCATTTTTGTGTATGAAATCAGGTCACGTGATCATTTTGTTAAAAAAAATATACGCCAATTCGGCCACAACCTTACTGAAAGAAAATGTGATAAATATGTAGTTTAAGTTAGTACCAATTTGAATATTAAATATGCTTGAGACGTAAATATTTTCGGCAAAGTTAGTTTTCCAGACACTAAACGTGTTATTTTTACACTGCAAAACAGATCTGAAATGGTTTTCTATGCCACGTACATTTCAAACCTTCTCTGCCACCGAAACAAATTAATTAGCTGAATTATTAAATAAATACGACATTTCACCGGTTTCCCAAAACTAGTCAACTTAACTGCAGAACAAAAACACTGTTGCTTCGTGGCAATAGGAAAAATGGCGGACCAAGCCATTCTGCTGTCAATAATATAAAATTTCATGCATCGAACAAATGTATCAATATGCACGTCATGATACTACACACTTCCAGTATGTCCCAATATTGAGGTACCGAAGAATTGAATGTCCCGCCTCTAGTAAATATTCACTCTAGAAATGTTTCCAGTATCGCAATTTGGAAAAAATCACAGCGTTTTCCTAAAAACGTAAAAAGGGTATGATTTCCGTACATTTTACGGAAAAATCGTAAACGTTGGTAAGTCTGCATACCATAACTTTCGGAATGTGTATGATACTTTCGAAAAGCGTACCATAATTTAATGTATTTACTCGTGTATAGTGCGCACTTGTGTATAGCACGTACCATGATTTTTTGACAAGTTCCAGGGAAAAATTATTTTTTAATAAAATTGCACCAAAAATTTGTGGCACCCTGTTAGTAAGTATAGAACAAATTATTCTTTTTTACATTAACATGGGGTGATTGTAATATATTTGGAAAATACTTTAATTAAATAACTTGGGTGCAAAAAGCCAAAATAAAAATCCGAAACCCTCCTGCTCCTTCTACTAAACACTTTTTTTTTCTTTTTTCTCCTTTCAGCTGTCACCGGCTGTATTTTTTTTTTTTTGCTGCGCTAGAATGTCCCTTCTCTCCGCCCCGGCCATTATAACCCCCCCCCCCCCTCCAAATCCACAACATAGGTTCGCTAGCCTCTACCACGGACACAAAGAAGGATGGCAGAATTATCAACCGGCAAAATCCGGGTGTTATTACACAGGGAAAAGGGGGGGGGGCATTAACAGGTGGCACCTATGGTTTGTGGCATGACAGGATGTCATTAACTGGGGGGAGCGGGGTTGCGACCTACACATAACTGAAGGGTTGCTGAGAGAGAAAGAGAGAGGAGTGATGTAAGAGTGAGAGATGAGACAACAGACAGTCTACCCCTTCCCTCGACACCCTGGACAATTTATGGTTACCACTCCCCCTTTGTCTTTTTTTCCCCCTTGTGTATAGTGTGCAGCCCAGAAATTTTTTCCTTCATTTTGGGGGAAAAAAAAAAAGGGTACACTATACACGAGTAAATACGGTAATCTACGTCCTTTGGGCATTCCAACGCACCCATAAAATTTGACCTAGGTCCAACGATTCGCAACATATTAACAGCAACTTTTAAATGTGTACCATAATTATCTCAGCTAACAGCGAGCATTCCAAAGCTTCCCCCAAGCATCCCAAAAAGCCTTTACAGGTCAAGATCGGACAAACTGTTTAAAAGTTATTAAATTTTAAAAGTACAAGTGTGCCATAATATAACATATTTTATTCATAGCATAATATTCACACAGCTGCGAGCACCTTCACGTGTTTTTAGGCAACCCATACATACCACAATTATGATTTTTGACATTTACTGTTATGGTAAATACTTCAGGTACAATAAAAACAGGTCGAGAGTTGTGAGCGAACGCGATAGGTGCAAGTAAGCAACTTGAGTAGTTATTGTACACCCAATACAAACCACAATTATGTACTGCACCAAAATTTTTCATTTAATTCATTTTTGTCCCATTAATCACTTTTATGGTATATATTTCAGGTATAATAAAAGCAGGTAGACAGTTGCGAGCAAGTGTCGATACGCACGAGCAAGCAAATTGAGTAGTTATTGTACATTCCACACATACCATAACTATCTGATGCAACTGCATTATTAAATATTCATAAAAATAAATACCCTAACTATCTGATACACCCATTGTGGCCTAGCCTGCAGATTCTGCAGGCTATGATGCAACTGCATTATTTAATATTCACCAAAAATAGCATAATTATCTGATACACCTGTCGTTGCCAAGCCCGCAGAATACGCGGGCTAGGCAACGACAAGTGTATCAGATAATTACAATATTTACTTAACGTTAAGAGTAATTTCCTTGAAGCTGCACAATAAAATTTAAAAACTGCGAAATCACAAAATACGTGTGTACTGAGAAATAATTTTCCTCAAAATTTGATTACAGCTTTTACTGTGGAAACGTGATTCTATAAAATCGAAGGAGACTGTGTTGTTTATCATTAGTTAAGGATGTCCGGATTACAGGCCATCCAACATTTGTTTGCAATGTAATGTGGATTTTTATATAGTTTCGGTGTGTGTCAACAACATTACTAAATTGAGCAAGTTTCTTGGCCAAGTTTTTTTGTGTTCACGACATATTTAATTTGATATAGAGAAAAGTATCGATATTGAATATCATGAGTGTGTTTTGGTTTTGAAACTGATATTGAGTATCGAGAAAATGTGGTATTGACATATACCTATTTGGGGTGGTGGATTTATCACTCAGATGCTTAGCTCCAGTTGGTCCTAGACGTGTTCAGCCAGTCATGTCGGAAACTCTGGGTGGCCACTCCATTGGTTGCACGTGGTGCTTTTGCAGGAATCTCAGAATGATGTTGGCATCATGCGCTCTAGCATTAGCATTAATAATGAATTTTTATCTAAATTGCACCACGTAAGGAATGGTATGTGGCATTAGGATTGGGTCAATGTGCCATTGAACAGTTAAGGATCCACTGCGTTGTGAATGAACAGGGGATCAGTTTTCGTGTCAAGACTTATGCATAACTATACCATATCAGATCCACCTCCATAAAGCAACATTAGATTGTACAGCTATAGGATGAAATCGTTCCCCACGTCTTCTCCAGACTCACAGACGACCATCTAAACAATGTAATGCAAAACGGGATTCTTCTGCGAACAACACAGAACGCCAGTGTCTTAGCTGCCAGTGCAGGTGATCTCTAGCAAACTACAGTTGCCTGCCATGATATATGTCCAGTACAGATACTTCAGCGGGTCGTTTGGATCTTAAATTGGCCTCTCGAAGCCTGTTTGGTTACAAACCCATACTCCAGAAGCCTGCTGTACAGCCACCTGTAGTGCTCGTGCTGTAACGTAGTGGTTTGGAGAGCTTGTAGACGTACATAACGATCCTGCCCTAGAGTTGTTTTCCATTGACGACCCGTACCAGGGAACTTGGCAACACATCCAGTATCCTGTAAATATTTCTACGGATACCAAATCATATTCTGAGCAACCGCTAACATTCTGGCAATATATCTCTGTGAGTAGCCTTCATGGAGCAGTGTAAGTGCATGAGCGTCTTCATTCAAAAACAACTGCTTCCCCCGTTGCCTACCTCGGTCCACACGATCAGTCATGACGTAAACACTACACTCCATGCAGACCAACCTTCGCATACACTTTGAATTAAGGCACTTGTACCTTTCAACTTACACCTCCCAAACATCCAGATAACAGTAGCGCCCTCTGTTATGTAAACAGGACATGTTATTGTTGTAATAGTCATTACCCATCCCACTATGCATTCTTACAACGTAGTTCAGAACATCTAAAGATGTGACCAAATTTCTTTTTTGAGCAGTGTATGTATAAACATTAAGAATCAGCCTAAAAATATTGAAATATTTGCATGCTGAGACGTTGGTTTATTTTTGTTAACAAGTACCACAAGAGATACCAAGTAGTTCAACTTCCTTGATGAAAATTAAGTATAAAATTCATAGTTCTGTAGTACAAATATTTTTCAAATGCCTTCAAAACAACTCCTGTATAAAACATATGCAGCAATGATAAAAAAACAATCCATGCTGGTATACCAAATATTCATATATTTGGGGGTCTACTAAACTTTGTCATTTATTATTCAACAATTAATACAATAATGATTTAAAATGTAAAACAAACAGCAGTTTGAAAATTATTATCAGCATGTTATCAAACAAAATCCTTTCACTACGTTCCAAACAGAACAGTCCAAAGTAAACTGCAATGAACTGAAACCGCAATAAACATTTCTACGTACTTGGTGGGAATAGCAGAACATACAGTGATAACATTCAACCCCTAGACTCAAAGTGAATATTAAAATATTAGTCAGACATAGCAAGTGATGCTGTGCCACTCAAAAACACACCATGCAAAAAAAAAAAAAAAGCTACATGGTTTCAGAAAATGTAGCTTCCTATTCAAAAGTAGTAAAACTGAGTTATAAAACATAAAAACATACTGGAAACTATAAACAGTGATTTTCAGAATGAACATAATGTAAACCACATCATAGAAATTGATATAGTTTACCTGCAATATAAAACTGTTAACTACTACATGTTTGACAAGTCTTTACCGTTGAGGAGCGAGCGCGCTGTTGTCTGTTGACAACTACACTATGGTATGCCAGGGGTGTAGGGAGGGAAGATGGGACATCCACAATATACACATCCATAATATACTCTAGGAGGCTAATAAACACTGCACATGCTGTTATGTCATAACTCCTGGACCCTCGTCAATGTGTATGAACCCATGTTTCATCTGTAACACTACATGTTAGGTACATTTGCATTTTGCCGCAATGCATGTAGATAGACTGCATGCCATGCGACAATATCACTTCGCTCCATTAACATTTGTCTAACATGATTAAATTTTTTAAATTTAAATCCCAAGGATTTAATCCTCCAAAATGTATCCTTCTTCCCGGAAAACTGTATCTTTTCTTACACAGCAATAAGGAGTTTACACAGAGTAGGAATTCCTTTGCGCACTTCATAATATTCCAAGAACGTTCTGCGCATGACTCTTTTATAGAATTCATCAAGTTCCATCCTCTTTTGCCGTGGACAACGTTTACCTGGGGTGGAAATGGTAGTTCCGCATTGTCGGCTATCTTACACTGCCTAGCAATGTTACGTACTGTCTTTTCACTTACGCCTACTGCTTTGACCGACCTTTCTACTGCTTTGTGTAACGGGATGAGACCTCATTTCTTTTCTACTTTACAAAACTGTAAAACATTGTAAATAATCTTTCTACTCTGTGGCCGCTTCACTTCCCATGATTTCTTTTGAGGAGTCTCCATTCTATACTCAGGCCCTGATTACTTGTCAACTCATATTTCGTTCTTTTACACAACAATAACACTCAAAATAACACTTTTACTTTACAAATGAAATAACAGCAGCTATCAATGCTCACAGCGATCTTTTCAGATCCACACAACACTCCGGTACAACGAGCGCGGCTCACAGGTGCCCGTGTGTAGTGGTGCAGACTGTACACTGCTATCTGCACGACACGATTGCATCATACCAACACTGTAGTTCCCCCGACTGCCACCGGCAATTACTTATCAGACAGGTAGTACTAATACATAGCACAAAATAAACAATATAAATATATTAAATACAGCAGTGATCAAAATTGCATGAGCATTAACCCTTTATCAATAAACAGTTTTCCTGTAAACTATCTTTATTCTCTATTAAATACAAGAATGAAATTCTTTGTTTACTTTTGAAATAACTGAATAAATCTTATATTTATAAATAAGAATAATTTCAGCACCAAGCAATGAATCACCTGTCTAGTTGCACATCTATTTCAAGTTAAAATTTCTTCCACACTTCAATAACCTATTTCTCTGGATACAAATAAAAATTTAAGAGGTTAACACCCATAAAGATACAAGTTTTACACAAACTTCAAAAATATAATTAAAGAATTTTATGTTTCGTTATTAATTTTCCTTTGTCAAATCAATGTAATAATTCTCTTACACTTCAGTAGCAATACACCAAATTAAACCTGGTATCTCAAAATCATGCTATTTACATTGGCACCGTTAAAGGTTGTGTATGTGCAAAACATAAAAAAGAATGCCAAATGTAACTTTTCTGAAGAAGTAACACACACAGTGAAATGTTTTATTAGATGTAAGTTTTGAACTGCTTTACAAATCTACTATGTCCACAACAATTATTATTTTACACTAACTACAAAATTATTTTTAAGAAACCATTAGAAAAAATGAGAGGCATATCTTTAAAACGTGCACAGGAAATCTATGCAAGAATTTAACATAATTAACCTGAATTGCACCAAGAATTGCCTATAAAAAACTAACATTTTTATATTTCAAGTCTCTGCTGATATACAGTACATGGCCACAAAACAAAATTGTTAAAGAGGAGTTTCCAATTAAAAAGAAGTACTTTTACTAAATTTACTATTTAAATTCAGTGATCATCATATATATTTTCATAAAATAGCTCTTAATACTTATGAATATATTTCTACAAAGGGTTTGTGACTGATCAACATTTCAACATGTTATAAGCTGTTCACGGTATAGTGAACACTTTTTAAGGCCCTTCTAAATTTTTCCTTTCATCCAATTTCCATCTTACTGCTGATTTTTAATATAAACATTGCAATGTGACCAATAAGCACAGTGTATACATTTCACCACCCTCAAAATTTAATGCCTGAGTCTGCAGTAAGATATATTTATAAGTAGTTAATGCATGTTATAACTGAGTTTTCTACACAAGAATTCTTCATAACTCAAAATAAAATCCAAATACAAAGAAATGAAAATTAAGTATATCACAGTCACACAATGTTACATTAATAACTTTATAAATAAACTATTTCATTATAACAAATCCAGGGTTAATGATTTATGAATGTATTATGAGCACTCTGGTGAATGTGAGAAACTACAAACAATCCAATTTGTGGTATTTTCAATACAGTGCATCAATAAAGAACAAACTCTTTTCTGGCAATATCACATACTACAATAATACCTTGCAACCTAATGTTTTATATTCGCCAAGTCTTAAAATGTTTACTTGCTGCCATTCAATGTACTCCTTAATATAGATGTGTTAAAGCCAATCCTAAATTATCCCAACTCCTTAAGCCGATATTACACAACACCTGCTGTTGTATTTGGTCCTGTAAAGGCTGTTCCTGGTAAAGTGAATACTTTTGAGACCAATCTTTGAAAAATGTCAGTGTCTCTACCAGTATTTTTTTAATGGGTACATTTTAATGCGTACACCGAGTGGCACGCACCCAGCAAAGTTGGTAACACCAGAGAGAAAGTAGTGTTATGTTTTAAAGAGAGTAGTATCCATTCCATCTTCAATTTTTCTTACAAATCTTCCATCATGAAAATTTATGATCCGACATGCCATAGAGGACTACTTAACAAATGTTTTGAAATTTGTATGATTTCAATTATACTTGTATTTTCCCATGTGGGATTGACATTAAATAATTAGAAAATGTTTAATTATGGTTACAGAAGTGAAACTAATCATGTGAGAAAAATAAGTTTGATTTCAAAATAACTGTCAAGATGTTTCCTATATCTTGACTAGCTTGGTTTTTAAATATTGACTCCGAAAATTAAGTAATGGAGGAAAATACGTAAATCCAAGATGGCATGAATAATTCTCCAGTAACGTTGAATTAAAACTGTCAGATAAAAATATGTGATTACTGAAATAATTTATTTTACTTTCTGTTTTTCATTAGTGCATGTAAGTATAATAATTAGTGAATATGTAAAACATTTACTTTTCTAATAATTTCACTATTTCACTTGACTGATGCATGAATAAAGTAACCAAGCCCAAGGAAATGTTAATTTTATAAATGGTTGAAGAATACACAATAGGTACAATGCATTGACATGTGCATTCACAACGAGGGGCATATTGAACATCTTTTGTAATGTCATCCAAATATACCTTCCTTGTGTGCTATGAACTGCACATTTATGTTAACCCCTATGTATGGTGACTTCTGAATCATCCTGTAAAAGTAGATCTTAAGCCGGGCTTTTAAAAGTGTTAAGTTTACCGTGAACAGTCTATACAAGGTTTCACAATGCTGAGTGCACGAGATAGTGTAACAGCTGCTATGTAAAACTGGCATTTAATGTTCATATTACACGACAACAGTTCGTATACTAGCATTTAACATCCTCGGTGGGTGAACAGCTTATGGTTCATAGTAAATATGAACCTCATTCATGGAATTGCTACCAGTCAGTAACTTGTGTACACCCATTAAAAAACTAGCTAGCACATCTTAATATTGCTTTGTTACTATTGGTCATTACATAAATTCAGTGCTTACTGGCAAAGTTTCATTCATTTTCTTCAAAGACCATAGGAGTACGAAAGCATTATTTTAAGTTGTGACCAAACATTTTTTAACAGTTCACAAAATGTTGTTTTATTTCTCAACATACCAAGTTATTATCTGCATCCAACATTTTATGAACAAAAGAAAAAAACATTACCAAACTGTATTTCAAACTCATGCCCAAACAATGTGCTTTATTCCGACCACCGCAATTTCACCACTTAGCTACCAGTTCGGACACTTGTTTCTGTGTTTAAAAAAGATAACATTTATCTTTTCATTTAATATACCTATACCTATAAAACCTCTCGTATTAAACTTTCATTGTGTAGGCAATGCTTTTAAATATTTAGGATAGTTTTAAATATAAATTAAAATTTGTCACTGTCTACATTATTTGTCTCTGACAAATTTTAAATCCATTTGAAATAAATTCAACCTCATGGATGTATAATCAAGATGGAGATGTCCTCTTTGGTTTCATAATCAACTCGTTTGAAGTAGTAGCCACACACTGACACAGAGATGTGATTGGCCAGGTACAAAAGTCAGTATTCAACCTGCCACAAAAATAGGTAGTGTCCTTTTACTAAACCTGGTATGAAATCTGGCCATACAAGACAGGAAATACCATGACGGGTGTCCTTCTAACCGGTATAATGGCCGCTGTGGTGGACTGTGCACAAGCTTCACGCTGTATTATGGCCTTTAGTAGTTTTCACAATTATTTTCTACTAGTATTTCTGCTTACATATACGCTAACACCTGAGCACCCTCCTAAGGGATCTATTTCCATATTTAACAGCTTTTGTACCAGTGGGTATGACCAATAGCATAATATACATTTTTTTTTATTTCTACTAAAACTACAAGTTAAAAACAATCAAAATGGCATAAACTTGAGAAATATCTCCCAACTGCATGGGTTCATTTACATCGAAATTAAGGGAGTTGTAAAATATATATGTGTGCCAAATAAAATTTAATGCCAGTATAAATAACCAAAATACTGTTGTATGACTGGTCTGTGCCGCTGACCTTGGCCCACCCCGCACGCGAGCAGGCAGAAGAGGACAGAGTCGTGATAAGTTAGCAAGGCGGCAAGTCAATGGAATGTTTTGAATGACAAGCAAGGGATAATCCTACCAGCATTTTGAGTTATGAAAGCATTCTGCTACGATAACCCTTTGGCGGCACGCCACTCCTGACCTTCGGCGTCCCACATAGTTCTTGTTAAAAAGAAAGATGGCTCTCTGAGGTTTTGTGTACATTCTCACCAGCTTAATAATGTGACAAAAAACACATCTTATCTGCTTCCAAGGATATATGAGACATTAAACAGCCTAGCAGGTTCACAGTGGTTTTCTACTTTGGACATGAAGAGTGGGTACTGACAGCGTGAGGTGGCCCTAGAGGATCAAGAGCAGAAGACTGCATTTTGTGTCCAAGGGAAAGAAATCTAGCAGTTCAAAGTTACGCTTTTTGGCTTGTGTAATGCCCCTGCCACCTTCGAACGCCTGATGGAAAAAGTTCTACCTTTAGATATCTGTCAAGTTTATTTAGATGACATTGTCGTGACAGGAAGGACATTTGAAGAGCACCTATCACGCTAGACTCTGTATATTCCAGAAAGTGGCCACAGCTAACTTGAAACTGGTTACTAAGAAGTGCCACCTGCTCCAAAAGAAAATTAATTTCTTGGGACATGTAGTGTTGGCACATGGAATCAAAATAGACCCCGATATGGCAAAAGCAATAAGAAATTGTACGATACAAAATGACAAACTGATGTGCGTAGTTTTCTGGGATTATATGCATATTACCGTTAATTTGTACCTGGGTTTGCCATGATCGCCAAGCCACTACATGCACTGACTGAGGCAAAAAGAAAATTTCACTGGACCACTGAGTGTGAAAATGGTTTTAGTAAGCTAAAGGGAATTCTGATATCTTTACCAGTCTTGAGTTTCCCCCAAAAAGTGAGAGCATGTTCATTTTTGACACTGATGCTAGTGATGTAGGCACTGGACCTGTATTACCGCAGGTTTGAGATGGAAAGGAAAGACTACTAGAATACTTCAGTAAGATATTGCATAAGCCTGAAATAAATTACTGTATTACATGGATAGCGCTTCTGGCCATCATGAAGGCAATCTCACACTTCCACCCCTACCTTTATGGCAAACATTTTATTCTAAGAACTGATTGTGGTACATTACGCTGGCTACTAAATTTCAAGAACCTCAAAGGTCAAATAGCTTAGTGGACACAGCATCTTCAAGAATATGACTTTGAAATACAGCACAGAGCTGGACACCTTCACACAGCAATGCAGATGTACTCTTTAGGAAGCCATATGAACCATTTTGTCATCATTGTGAACACCAGGAAGAAAATACTGATGAATCCCCGAAGATACAGAGGACAAGAATTCAAGGTTCTTTATCTTGTGATAGGTAAGCTATCTGGAGTGATGAGGGTTTTCCAGCTGAATGATCCCACTTTGCAGCCAATATTAAAGTAGAAACAAGCTAGCTGTCTGCCAAAATGGGAAGAGATTATCTAGCCTGAGCACAGCCGTCAAAGCATACTGGGCACAACTGAATTCCCCTGTACTGAAGAATGGTGTAATTTACAGAACCTGGGAAAGTAATGATGGAAAACACACATGTTTACAGTTGGTCCTAACAGAATGCAGTATTTCTGAAGTCTTAAAGAAACCGCATAATGCAGCATTCAGTGGGCACTTTGGTGTTAATAAAACCCTTGACAAAGTTAAGACTGAGATTCTACTGGTTTCACTGTCGGGAGGATGTTGAGAAGTGGTGCCGAATGTGTGACACATGCTGCAGGGAAGGGCCCAAGGACCAGGGGACTAGGTCACCTCCAAAAATTCTATGTTGGAGCCCCATTCGAGAGGATGGCAGTGGATATTCTGGGACCCTTGCCTGTCACAGAGAGAGGTAATTGGTATCTATTGGTGACCCAAGATTACTATACAGCACCACAGAATGCATAGTGACAGGCTGAAGACGTGGTATCTCAGGACAATGTTGCGCAAGGTATTTCATGAAGGACAACTGGTGTGGCTGTACAACCCACAGAGGAGAAAAGGGTACTGCCTAAAGCTACATAAATGTTGGGAAGACCCCTACAGGATCATGAAGATCAATGATGTGGTCCTTCGGATTTGTCGTCAAGGCTCTAGGGCAAAGCCGAAGGTTTACACATCGACCAACTGGCTCTCTACAAAGGTCTGGATGTTGAAGAGTCTGTTTGGGATGAACAGACTTGAGGAGGGGGCAGTGTTACATGTTACTGGTCTGCGTCGCTGTCCTTGGCCTGCCCCGTACGAGCTGGCGAAAGAGAAGGACGGAGAAGTGATATAGCCATGCAGCAAGTCAATGGAATGTTTTGAGTGACAAGGGAGCGATAATCCTACCAGCACTTCGCGCTATGAAGGTATTCTGCCATGATAGTCCTTTAGCGGCTCACCGCTCCTAGCCTTCAGCGGATAGAATTTCTGCGTTTATCTGAAAAATGCTCTGGATTACTGACCTAATTCTCTCCATGACTCTGGCTGTATTGAACCTTTGAGATGGTCAGGGCGACTAATGTTAAAGTATGACAGGCCTCCAAGCCAGCAGTAGTTGTTGAATGGATGAGTTCAGCAATAGACGAATAGTGAAAAGAGAAGCGTGCAGTGAGAGAAGTGACCAGCGAGAGGAACATCTGCAACTGCAAACATTAGAGCAGTGAAAAGTACAACTGCAGGCTGAACTATTGGACCGTATCCGTCAGTGAAAGACATTACAAATGTTGTAACAGATTAACTGAACGTGTGTTAATGATGTGTATGAGTTCATTGACAATAACCACAGAGACATAAAGAAGGACGTTAATTAGAGTTGAAACAGACATGAAATATTGCGCTCTGTGAAATAAAAAGAGTAATAGTGGAGACAGATAATTTAATGCTCCAAATAATAGCTGTAAGAATTAATTAAAAATCAAATGTAGTTGATTAATTTTTACCACGACTTCCATCCCTCACAAACTCAGATACACCCTGCAGGCATCTTGCAACATATTTTAACAATTCACACAATCATAGTAATAAAATGGACACAACTTTAAGCATTCACTGAGACTAATTTGGTAGAGATAAGTGGATTAACTTGGTCATTAGACATGGTTAACTCAGTCTATGTTGATTTGCCAGGTGATTTACAAATGTTCCAGAGCCACACAAAAGTGATGCCTAAAAAAAATTTGGAATATTTAACGAATTTCTTGCTGGATTATGAGAAATATTTATAAAAACCTGAATGTGACATTTTAAACCATGAAATATTTATTAGTTATTACATATACCAGGTGAGGCATTTAAAACAGGCCATCCTAATAAATCTGCCACGTGTAACGATAGACAAAAATGTTTCAGACAAACGTTATTTGGGATGAAAGGGGCCATAATGTTACGTTAATAAATAGGTGTGTTGTACGCCGAGGGGTGAGTGAAATATGGGGGTCAACGTTGGTATGTTAAATGGGATGATGTGGTTTAATGTTCACCTTTCTAGTACATTTGACACATGTTTGCATTCATCTTGCGAAGAGCTATTCAGGTGTGTGTAATAAAGTATGTCATCCCATTTACAAAACCGAAGTTGACCCCCATATTTCCTTCACCCCTCGACGTAACACCAAACTGTTAACGTCACATTATGGCCCCTTTCACCCCAAACAATGTTTGCCTGAACCATTTTCTTCTATCTTTACAAGTGGGCGATTTATTAAGGTGGCCTGTTTTAAATGCCTCATCCTGTATATATGTTTACCACTATGCTTCAATATGAATGCTACCACTATGCTTCAATATGAATGCATCAACTTGAAAAATTGCGTATTTATCAAAACGACCAACTCTGAGCTGTACCAGGCAGAGAGGCTCTCTGACTGGGCCAGAAAATGGAGGGTTACTTTCTATGGTCATGTGACTAGACTGTCTCCTAACAGACTGACTAACTGACTGTTCACCTTCTGGTGAAACAAGAAGATTTGTACCACTTGGCTGACAGAAACCGAGAAGGATATCAAGGAACAGGGAATAACCTCTTCAAAACAGGCAGACTGTGAGACATAGCTTGAAAAAACTCAGTGGATTTCAGGGAAAACCTCCAAGGAAAGGTACCCCCTGGACAGAAGAAAGAAAAGAGTTACACCGGGTGAAGATGCAACAATACTGGGCAAAGATCAAAGCCCACAGTTGAACAAGCGTGGTTCTAGTAGGCCCATTTGAAACAAGAAGAAAAGCTACCATTTAAATAATTTTACAAAAAAATTCTTATTTTTAACATTGCGGTTCATCTTAGGCTTTTGGCTTCTGAATTATAAAACTTGTGTATACAAATGCAGAAGCTGGTGTTTTATTCAGCAAAGTATTTAACAGTTCTTATTTGTTAAATGAACTGCATTAATGGTAATCTAGCAGTATGTGTGTCCACCTTGTTTGAGTATAATTTTTTATATTAGCGCAATATGAATAATAAAATAAACATCATCTTCATAAACAAAAATATATTTTTATTCTACTCGATGCAACAAAAACAGCTAAGCTTTGATTACAACTGCATTCTGGCCAGCTGTATACTGCTTGCAAGTTGTGAATTGGTTCTGTTGCTTTTGTACTTTCCTATTAGCACTTCATACATTTATATATGGGTGAATTGTTGTTTTCTTTCTTTACCTCTTGTTATAGAAACTAGTATGTTCACTGCTATACCAGTGGGAATAACATAACACTGTTCATGGTTAAATGAGAACTTTTGAAATCAACATTTGAAAAACCTCACTGCCCTTACCTGCATATATTTTAATGGGCACATTGGCTGGCATGTGCCCAGTAAAAAATTAAACGACAAAGGAAAAATAATTCCATGTCTTAACGTTAAATTAAAAGTGTTAGGTAAAAATTAGAATATAGTGAAATGGTTTCTTTTGCTTTCTGTTTTTTTAAATTGTTTAAGCATAAGGAGTAAATTTGTAAAAGATTTACTTGCCTAATAATTTCACACTTACACTTGACCAATGCATGAATACAGTGTTTACACCCATCACAATGTTAATTTTACAAAAGGTGGAAGAATACACAATATGTGTACAAGTAAATCTTAAGTAGGACTTTCGAAAGTGCTCACTTTACCATTAACAGCCAAAGCAAAAATTAGGTAATATATGCAAGGGCTTCAGATATGTGAATGTTTCAGTTCCATACATGCAGAAGTAACAACAGGTAGTCCAAACAGCAAGGTGTAGGAGTGGATCCCATCTCTAGCAAAAAATACTAAATAAAAAAAGAGAAACAATAGGCTACAACTAATACTATAAGTTTACTCCTTTCTTTGTGACAACTACATTAAATGCTTTCCCAGCGTGACACAAATGGCAATGTTCTGAGAAGAGAAATCTTCCTCAGCATGATTCAACACATATGACAATGAATAAGAATATGCATGATATTTACCTTTTGAACAGCATTTGGAGGAACTATGATGATAGCTGAAGTCTTGTACACTGCAATCTTGACTTTGATTCAGTTGCTAACAAAACTATATAACACTGCTACACAAAATTCTGTACCAATTTGATCACTTGAAAGGTGTGTTGGCACAACTGTTTCGAATAGCATCAAAAAAACTTTCCAGCACTAAAAAACAAGTTTTTTGTGTGTATGTACCCACTTATACTATAAGAATATTTACACTATATTTGCTAGCATCTTAACAGTCTGGCACATATCACCTAAAATTGTTCCAACTGATATCTAATGTAATACACACAATAATATAATGTAATAATAGCTAGATAGTGCTCCAATTTTAACTTACACACCCTAAAATGAAAGAAGATTAACTAGTTCTCTAAACATTTACGAAGCATGTTTTTCACACGTAATATATCTTTCAATATCTGGCTATAATTTTTGTACCCAGAAAGCAAACAACATTTGTCACCAATCAACAGACAATTTTAAACAGACATCTAGAAACAGCAACAGCTTACATGGCACAGACATGCTTATTGCTGCCATGAAAACTCAACAAACACAAAATCCATATGGCAAATCCATGACATGCATTAACTACAAACTGAGCTAAATAGGAACCAATAAATTGACATTGAAGCAGATTAGTATTTCACACAGTTTCTCTATATAACGGTAAAATTTAACTTTAAAATGTAAGGTTCTTTTCTGAATACAACAGTACTGATTACAAAACAAAGTATTTTCGAAGTATACAGTGAAAGAGATAATATAAACAAGTTAAAGCAGTATACACATTTAGTATGCCTGTTTTATATACAATTTTGGTGAAGATAAAATGCACATTTTAGCAGTCTGTGGAAAACACAGAATGACAAGAAAGGTACATACAGTAGAACTTTACTAAAACATCCCCTTATGATCGCCACAAATAAGATCGTTATGGCAAGTAGGTCGCTATAGATATTTTGAGATATTTTAGAACAATCCTGGACCATCCGAAACCCCTACACGTTCAAATTTGAAATTTTTTGCATAAAGTCAATTTTCAATCATCTCTAGTAAGAAAATTACATTTTTTTTAAATTAAATATAAATTTATTTTAATAGGCAGATATCTTCTGAAAAAGATGATACCCTAGAGACATATTCTTAGCATCCCTTTGTCGCCAAAATGTTAAAAGCATTGAGCGAAGCAAGGTTTTACCAAGCATTGTCAAGTCCATCTTCTATAGTCTTAAGCATAATATTAACATCAATTTTTTCCTGGAATATTAACTTAACCCATCACTGTATAATTAAATCCATTAATCATGTTACAAAACTAATCATTTTTTTATACTTTACATTTTCAGTACCAACTGGAAGGGTGACATCCTGCGAGATTACATTCCTGGGATTCATATTTTACAAGTTATGAATTTTTTTTGGACTGGTTGAACGTCTCACCTGTGTATCCTTGGGCATCACAAAAATGTTAATCTTTCCCTGATATTATCACAAAAAAAAACATATAATATTGCTGACTTTCAAAAATCAAATCCATATATATTTATTAACAAAACATTATATTATAAAAAAATTTTGTTTTACTTTGTCACCCAAGGCTACTCAGACATGCTTCAATATGAAGATATTTCACTTATTTGTTTTTATTACCTGTTGTATGTGAAATATTAATATAATACAAAAGAAATACTTAAATCTATGAAATATTAGGAAATACATATTCTTTACATTGTAGGCAACAACAACTTCTAGCTTAATCATTGGTTCCTTTCTAGGTTAATGAACACTTACAGTGTGTACTCTATGCATATCTGAGATCTTGGCCATTTTCTTTTTGTCTTGCCATAAATAACACTGATGTGACTTTACCTCTTTGGTATGTACAAAGTCACCACATTTCGATTTTGTTTTTCTTAGCAAATCAGGCATACCTCTCCTTGAAAGCCATACAGTCCTATAGGTATCTGTATAATTATCAACCATTAGGTCAGCAAGTTCACAAGATGAATAAATATTGTCCAAAGTCACACAATAACCTTTATTCGGCAATGGATTCATCAACGTTATGATGATTTGCGAGGATTTTGGGAGGTCCTGGATTTCTGTATCAAGTTGGATTTTTTTCCTATGTAGATAAGCATGCTCCAGTATAGCTAATGCTGGATTCACATAAGAAAAATGTTTTCATGGCAAAATGAGTTCTATCTGAGGGAACGAATTGCACCCAATGGAAGCGTGTTTGGTCAAAACTTTCACTATGAAAAATGCAAAAAAATGTTTTAGTAAACAAAAATGTTTGTACGTCATAATTTTTGGGAAAATGGGTGTCATCAAAAAGACACTTGATGATTAATACCATTCTAAATCAGGTTTCCACAAAATGCTCTGCTGAATGATAACAGCAATGAGGACATAAGAAATGTATTTACTCTTGTATCTTTCCACTTTTCATAGATACCTTGTCGAGCATACCTTTTGGTCTCATCAGTGATTAGCTGCATGAGAAACTGATCAAAATACATATATAAGAATTTTAAACACTGTGGTCAATTTTTGTGTCAAAATGCATACCATTTATGCCACTAAAATTATAACAAGGAGGTGCAGGCGGTGGAGACATAATAAGTTTACACAATTACAACGCTAATGTGACATTTAAAATAAACTACTTCCCTTATGCTGCACTCCCTATGAGGAAATTCTCAAATTTTGACAGCCACTGTGAAGTAACATAACACACTAACAACGCACCATATACAATATCCTGTATCAGCTGATGTATGAAGAAATGAAAGTGAGTAATATGGTTGCTATTCTGACAGTCCTTTCCACATACAACAGACCATGGAGCAATACGCAGACAGATAAAAGAAGTTCTTAGAAAATTATTAATATATTTGATTTTACATGTTTGAAAAACAGCTGCTACTAGTGTGACAAAATACATTTTGCGCTAAAATAGTCATGTTTAGCTGTTTCAAATAAAATGCAACTTAAACAGTGCACAGTAATTTTACTTCACTCTTCTCCACCCCCTCCGCCAAAACACCTAATCTTAGATGTGGAGAGATTTGGGCAGCCCTTAATATTGAGGTCTTGAGAGTTAATGAAGATGAAGTGACATGAACATGGAGCAGTGCCGGAAGGCCAAAAGAATAACTTCCTTTCAAACAAAATGAAAGCAAGACATTTCAATGGGTGTAGCTACCTAGGTCAACTTGTGATACTGTTTTTATGGTAAATTTGACAGTAATCTATGCCTATATCTGCCGTTCTCAGAAATTATTTTTTAGGAAAGCCTTTATCTTTTAAATTATTGTTTCATGAATGAAAACACTTTATTTCCTAGCAAATTGTAAGAATTTTTCTAGAGCTGCATCTTAGGACTTTTTGAGGCCCATTTTTATGCTAACTTTTTGGTAACGTGTATTCACGTCTGCTGTTTTGAGGCTCTTCTGTACTGTAAATATTAATTTACTCTGCCTCTATCAGATGCAGGAAAATAATCTCTATTCCCCTTCTCTCTCTTGCTGTATAAAGCAAATATTTAGCTTCAGATTTTTCTTATCTACAAAACAATTTTAGCAACACCTTTGTGGCTAACCAAACTATGAATGTTGGTTTCCTAGTATCAAATTGTCAGAAAACAGATTTTTAAATAATTACTGTATAATGTTTTATCTGTAACATGGCACAAAGTTTTTGCCTCCCTAATGTTCTAATAAGCTTCACTTGCTATAAAAAAAACTATATGGATATAAGCTAATAAATCTCTTTTTCAACAACCATGCCAAAGTAAGATAGTCTTCATTCCTTCTTTCAGCAGTTTATACAGTGCTTTTACTATGTAGTCTCACAAAGGATTGTCTTTGGGCTAGCCAACTCTGGCATTAACGAGCGTAACATCAGGACGGCAGATGTGCGTGGGTAAACATTGGCGACTTTGATGGAAGGGGCAGATAGTCATGTGTTAGTGAGTGCAAGTTAAGTCTGATTTTAGATCTTACCCTCTTCCAAGTTGTACAGGAGTAGCAAAGAGAATCGCAATGGTCAGAGACCAAAATATATGCAACTACCTTGCTTTTAAACTTATTTCTTTCAAATTTTTCAATTTTTCCAACCAAAATTTTTATGGTCCCCCAAAATAGGGCCTATACGTTGAGGAAATTGTTATTACAGGGGTCGTTTTATCGTGAGCTGACTGTAAATAGTTAATGGCAGTTGTCTAAGTAAACAAGATTGTCTGTCCGAATCCATGAAGTACGGTGACAAGGGTGAAGTATGCAAGGGTGCAAGCACACTAGTCACGAGTTGCATGTGTGAGTTGTCAAGAGTTGACTGTAAATGGCTAATAGTAGTTGTCAAAGTATACCAGATTATCTGTTCGAATTCACGAAGTATGGTGCCAAGGGTAAATGAAGTACACACGGGTGCAAGTACACTAATATATTAGCTGAAGACATTGCCTTAGCTTAGGAACAATGATGCATACAGGCTTTTCTATAGCCATGTAATGCTCCCTAACCTCTCATCTCATTCCGTTCGTCAGGTACAAAAGCATGCACTGCAGCACCAATAGCTGGTGGAAAGCATTCTCTACAAGAGACTATGGAACCAGCAAACTCACTAGTGAAGCGTCAAAGTATGTATGTTCATGTAGCTACTACCCCCTGAGGTGTGGTGTATAACCCCCACCACTTAGATAACTTCACAGTGTCTCATGCATATCTATACCAATGCACATCACAAGCACAGCTATAACAAGCAACGTGTATAATGACTACCTGTCCAGCACAACTGATTGCACTATATTTCTTTGAACACCCAACCACTTCCAATACACAAATACAGCAAATAATCTATTAAAAACATCAGTGAATAAAACTTATAAACGAATTACGTATTACTGAAGGAATGGTGTGAGAACAGTTTGTGCTGCATTGGTTGCTAAGCAACCACGTCACACTAAACAGGCATGTTGTGGGAGTCTGCAAAGTTAACCTGGTCATCTCTAGTAACAGCAAACGTGCATGACTACATCCGAAGGCATCCCTTTGCTAGACTAACTACAATTAAACACAACTGATGTATGCTGACGACAAGGCAGAGCTCTCCAGCATCTCCTGCTATTGAAAAATGTGTAAATAAATTTTTTAAGGTCAATCTGCACATTTTTTACATTGGAATTGATGTTGAGGAACAACTAGAAGTATATAATTATATTGGAAATTAGTTAACTTGGCACTTTTCAACAGAAAATTACATCATAATATACAAGAAATTAAATATTATGACAACTTTGAGAAATAATAACCCACATCATATGGAGGAAAATGGTGAAAGTAAACCAATCATATGTTTTACTCAGGAAAATGTATAACATAGCAGCATCTTAATCAAATTTTCCTGTATATGTTACGTAGGAAAACAGCTGAACATGTGTAGCCAATGTAGAAAGTAACAGGTAACAACACTAATGTTGTACTGGAAGGACCTACTATAATCTTGAACTAAAAATAAATTGCAGCATTATTAAAAATCAACACTAGAGTTGTGCTGCATGAAAATTTGAGTTTGAGAGCCTGGTTCTGAATAAACAATATGCTGGAGTGTATACACAAAGTGTTCAAAATAGTACAATTAAATTTTAGCTCTCACAGCATAAATCTGGTAGTAGCTGTATACACGTCACTTGAGTCTTATGATTTATTATCAATGCAAAGGAATAAATGTACTCATTTCAAAAGTCATTCCCACACTCCTTACAATAGTGCAACAAATACACAAATGTGCAAGTTACCTTCATAAAATTGTTTGTACAACTACAAAATTATGTGAACAATAAAACTGATCACTTTACCAAATTATCACAGGCAAGACAATACCAAATTCTGATTTTTTAAGGTCAAAACATTAAGGTTAATATCAAGACTTTTCTTAATCCATAACAAATATTTGTACTTTTTACACAAAATGTTTTCAATAATTTAGTAAATATATCATCTACTGCCTCAATTCATGAATTTGCCATATAATAAAGCCAGTGTCTGGAAGCTGAAGCGCAATACACTACTGTAAACCTCACAATTGTGAGAAGAACATTTTAACTTCCAAGCCTAGAATTTTGAAATCTGGCTCGAGCTAAATTACTTAAAAGATCTCTTGCAATTAAATATTTGTAACCTTAAAAGCTACTAGTTAAAAAAATATAATTCTAAAGGTTTTCAATCATAATGGTAATATTACTGTCCTAACCATCTTGGCAACAACATATACTATAAGATTCAATTTTGCAAGCACCAAGCAAATTTAAAAACAAACAATGTTGCAAGTGGACAACATTATCTATGAATAAACATTCAGTGGTAAAAGAAAATCTGACTTTACCAACACAGGGATATATGTTTTAATAGTGCAAAATTTGTCTTCAGGTATAACTACTATTGGTTGTTCACAGTAAAGTGAGCATTTTTTAAGTCCTAGGTACATTTTTCATTCTAACTTTTTTTTTTATGTTTCCACCACTTTTTGAGTAAATATTGTCATGTAAGTTATAAACACAGTGTCATATTTCACCGGATTTGAGTGTTAATTTCCAAGGTTACAATAACATATATTTATTGACTATTATTCCAAATGAGAGGGCTTCAAAAATGCTCACTTTATCATGAATAAACTATAACTCAGTTTTTCTGCTACACCAGTCATGAGTTTTGAAAAAAATTGAGGCCAGTCAGTTCTTACATGGTTATGTATGAACCTCACTACGCATGTCCATGTATTTTCAACTTGCTGAGCTTCATGGATGACACGTATAACTTACAATATAGGTTTCCTGAGTTTGAACAAGGGTTTTCGTGTGGGTGGTGTTACCAAAAATATAACAGAGGAGTTTTCACCAAGTAGTCTCACTTCCTCTTCTGTCAAAAGTCTACCAGTGCCCTACTCACACACATCATCCAATCCCTGCTCACACTCCTCCTCATTCACTCCCTGCTCACACTCCTCATCATCCACTCGTCAAGGATGGCTGAAAAGTGCAGCTAGCTTCTCTTAGGTCAGTATTCCAGATAATTCAGTTTGACATTACATATTTTCTGCCATCTGAGGCAATTGAAAAGATATAGCCAATACCAAACTCGCATAAATTATTTCCGAGATGTCCTGAGATGGTATCAGATGAGTCACAATTTGTTTCGCCACCTTCGCCACCCAGTGCAAGACTATAAATAAATTAAAGTTACGTTGTAGTGTGTTTATTTTCAACAGTTTTTCCCAGAGTAGGAAGGCTATGCAAAAAAAGTGTAGGTTTTATTTGCAACATTATCTGTAATGCTGGAATTGATTAAAGACTTGCAATAACAGTGCATAGAAACATAAAGAGTAATAAATATTATTAATGTTTGATACGGTACGTTTATTAAGTTCAATACTGCATGACAACTAATAATGTAGGTTAAACTTGTGCACGATGCCGATTGCCAATTTATTATTAACATATTATTCCCGCAGCATATAACTACATGTAATTTTATTCTAAATGTGATTTCACACATTTCCATTGATAATATTTTACAATTGGTATATTTTCAAGTTCATTAATTGTAATGCAGAAATTGGAGAGATACATTTTAAATGGTGCACATGCATCTGAAAAGTGAAACTGTGACATTAATTTTAATACAGATAGATAAATCTACAGCATTTAGCTGTCCTGCAAATCTCAGCAGTATTGTATTATTGAAAGCAGGATCCAGACATTGCTAAGGGATAAAATGGCACTTTGATAAAGTTCATAACTCCAATGCAAAAACATTCACGCATGACGTGTACTGGCAATACTACAATTACACGACTCCGTCTCATCTTCTCATGGTATCATGTCACTTTTAGCGGAGTTTGAACCTAGGAAGACTGGCTTCTGAAACCAACCAGCTTACCCCTAGACCTGGGAGCACCAAAGAATATAGCAGCAAGGTCATTCACGCTTTTTGTCAGACATCACCTGTCTGGAGTCACCCTTCTCACATGTGTCATTGATACCAGCCAAGCAGTCCCTAAGCTTGCAGACATGACACAACCCACAACACCCGCAAATGAGGAAAACTGCACTTCCGACCTCCCTCACGAGATCGGGGCAGGTGCCTCTAAAGGAGGAGCGCCACAGCCGAATAATTCCGACTGACCGAAGGGAGCCGAACGACCCGCTGCTGGCCTTCCATATAGACGGGCACACGGGCCAAGATATCCCATTTGACGTACCACAGCTCGCTCCGCCACTTCCTAGTGCTAGAGCTCTCTGCTAAGTCTTCCTCACGACAGACCAACTCTACCACCCAGATCTCCTGGATCCTCAGTAACCCTCCGAAGACATTCTTTGACACCTCCCAGACACACACAACCACTCTAGTGGTGAAAACTCAAGTCCCTTCTGAACAACCCGCATTAGAGTTAGTTACAGTTTAGTTATTTTTATAGATACTGAGACGCATCTGCCTTTGTCTAGGATAGAACCCGGTCCCCTTCACCTGGATTTGCGTAGAATACTTCCGTTCCAGTTCACTTGCCTGAGTTAGGATATAGAACGGGCCATCAGGTCTATACCTCTCTGGAATAAACTTATTCTCTTTGCTAACCTCCAAGTATTTCTTTCTGGAGTGAATCCTTTCCTTGTAGATGTCAGCCTACAAGAATAAAGCAGGAGACTGGGAGTTGAAAACCAATTTCACCGAACTTAGCATAGGACTGCGGGCTCCCTTAACTGGGTGCACGTAGATTGCAAACACACACATTACATGGCCACCCATACTGTGAACCAGGGGGCAAAGGCACCTCGTGCACACATACAGTAGAGCAACAACCACTAAAGACTCAATTCACGAGGCGGCTAGACAACCCGACCAGCCGACTCACTCCATCCACAGCGTTGTATTTTCGCTGGTTGGACTGACCAGACTGGACCAGGGGGCCTGACCCCTCTTGGACCACACCCAAGTCGCTGTCAAATACCAGGGAAAACATACCGCTCCAACCACCGTGTTGAACTTGCCCAGTTGGTTTAAACGGGTCCGACTTTGGTTTGCTTGTCCATGACTGGCTTTAACACTTAGCTAGAGACTTTGTCACCGGCTTTTCTCTAGATGGCAGACCGTAATGCCACTCCCTATGCCCTTCACGAGCAGAGGTGGTGCAAAGTGGCGAGCAAAGAAGGCAGCTACTGCCGACAAGCCTAGCCGAGTGATCTGTGACCTCTTGCTGTCTTCACCAGCTTAACCCTCGGGAACAAGCACAAACTACCCGACAACTGGCGAGGCTTCACCTCCCAGTCCCACACAAAACAGCCAGCCAGCTACATCCCATCATAGAGAAATTCCGCCGAGGATTACCAGTACCCTTGGGTATTGGCAATCACTATTTCCAAGGATCAAGAGCCAGCAGTGCACCACACTGAACAGCCAGTTCCGCCAGTCGCAGCCACACCACCACTGGCCAAGGACAGTGTATACCCAAGAAGCCACCACAGTTGCAGCAGCTGCCGCCACGCCTGAAACTACCCCAGGCCACGAACCAGTCAGGTAAATCAGTGAACGCACCCACGCCCATAGCACGGAGAATTGTGAAACTCACAACTGATTTTATGCCATGTAGGAAGCCACACGCCTGACTATACCTTAGCCAAAACCCAATTCACAGCCAGTAATAACCAATTCTAGCAGTGTGTATTAACCCCTGTCTCTGTCCGGCACAAATAGAACCCTTGACCTGTCATGACATACACGGTCGCCTTTATCGCCAATGTCACATGTCAACATTACACAAGAATGCAGTGTTTTGTCTGTGCAGTGTACCCTTATAAATTGACTGAAGTGATTAAAGTAAAATGGTTACAGTTTGTCAACAATGGAGGGACGTGTGGGTATGCAATGGGTGTGTTTGGCTCGTATGAATAAATTCTGTCACCCACAATCCCTTAAAAGCGTGAGGTTGATTGGGAGAGGAATTACAGCTATGAGACAGGATACCTTTGAGTTGGTAAACTTCTGTTTATTCCTTTCAACAGGAAGTAAACAGAGTGGTGTCACACTACCTCCTAACATTGGCAAGAGCATAGGAAAACTTAACCTACACTGAGCCAGATAGAGGTGACCTGGCCCTAAGCTAACAATGGCACAGTAGACGAGCGTTATGAAAATAACCAATTGGTTCTACTTCCTATGCATGTGTTGCCCAGAAAGAGCAGCACAGTTTTGGTGTGTAGACAACGCTGGCAATGGGGTATCTTCGGCATGAATGCGGTGAAGGAAGGGTAGATGGAGCTAGGAAGCGAACAGGCTGTTCAGATCCTCCGGCAAGGGCTGTGATGGAGAAAATGAAGACTGGCCATGGAGTGGGCAAGCGTCCCACTATTTATACTCTGTCTGGTCCTTCCCCTTCAGTCAGTTGGATAGGGGTTGCGCTGGAGAGAGGGTAACTGTAGCATAGCTTCTTAAAGTTGTAACGTCACCAGCCGACTTGGAGAATCGAGATGTGGCAAATCATACTGGTAGAGCCATCTAGCAGAGTGCTGTGGTACTCTGTGCCTTGGATACATAGTCTCAGTGGTTGGTGAATAATATAATCTTGGGCTGGAATGTCTGTTCTTGAGCCATGCGAACAGTATAATGTTGGGTCCCATGATGCGTGATAATAAAGAAAACTCAGATCAAATCAGTTGGCAAGGCTTGCTCACTGATGACGCAAAGTCGTAATATCGTTGTTGGAAAGACGTCATGTGTCAATTCACCCCCTCTCCGCTGCGACAGAGGCTCATCCTGGAGCAGTGAGATGAGTAAGAAATTACTTTGAAGGAATGTAGTACTGTCCCCTCAACAAGAATTTTTTTCTCTCCCTGAGTAGTAGTCTAGACTCCTTGGTGTGGGAAAAGCTCTTTGTGTGGGTTGAATATGGTTGTGTTGTGGAAGGGAACCCATGATGGTTGTGACGCGAGTCTCTTTCATTAAAAAGTGCCACCCTACAAGATAGTGTTATGGCTTGGGTACTTCAATAAAAGGTTACAGGGCTGAAACTGAAAAGAATGCAAATACATAGTGGACAGTACGCGGAATAATAAATTGCCCAAAGCCCCACTCGTTAGGCTTGTGTCAGCTATCTATTCTGCTGTGGCCGTCTGTGCGAGTCTCCTACGTGTCACACAGCAGGTAAACAACTTACACAGAAAATATATACAGTTTTCTTGAAGTGACTCTATACAAAGCAAAGTATGCTTAACATACTCAGAAATTGTTATGTTTCTGTCCATTTTCTCTTCAACAAGAATTATACGGCATTTTAAAATTTTTTTTACACACATGGCGTCTTCTTATCACTCACTATAAGATCCATGGCACTGTGTCTAACGTGTCCAAAGTGTTCACATAATATTTACAAATGGCAATTAATGGGCCATCGCACTGGCATGTTACATAATTAGGAAGGCAAGAGCAACTAAAGCGACTGCAAAACGGCAGGTTGCCTTAAGAAAAATTTGCTTGATGCGAGCATTGCACTAAGTTAAACATCCAGAATAATGTTTGTAATACGTAACTGTACTGTTCATTTCCACATACACGTAGGTGATACCTGTTAACTGGTTAATTAGTCAGGTTTCACACGATGCAAGATGAATTTCAGAAAAGATTTTGTACAATTTGGGGCCGGTTGATCATTCACGATCTATAACTGCTGTAGCTGCATTGGTTTCGTTGATCTACGGGCGGGGCTGGAGACTGCACTGTTAATGTTCAAAGTTTCATGTCGGGTTCGACTTTCGCTCCGTCCTTACTCTGTTAAGGTGAAGGGCTGTCTTCCTCCTTCCCTTTAAAACCGGCTGGTTTTTCAGGGCATTGACGAATAAAGAGCCGCTTGGAGCAGAACCAGCATTTAGGTAGCTGCAATGTGGCGTTGGGAGGGGACGGGCGCGACCTTGTCGGCCTCCCTTCTCCCTGTTCCCTCTTGACCTGCGTAGTGGAGAAGCGAGGCAGCAAGTTGTTTATGAATGAGCACGCTGGGGGAGTAGAGGAGGGCATGCGGCCTGTCACTCTCTCTTCTTCCTTCCCCCTACCTTGCTGTCTGCGGTTGATCACATCCTGCTCGCGAAAATTCCTCTCTATTTCCCATTCTTTGGCGATCATTTCTTCCTTCCACAGTGAGTGGTTATGGGCAAAGCAGGAAGTTTCTGATTTTCAGTAACAATAGGCGTGTCACACTCCATACGCAGGTTTCTTCACCTTCACAGGCGGGCAAAAATATCTACTTCGCCTGGTGTCGGTGCGGCTGTAGAATTCTGTAGTGAGGTGCGCCAGTACCTCTTTGCCAGTGAATTGTTGTGCAAGTCAGCTAAAGAGTTGGCTCAACTCAGAAACAAATTTCCTATATTTTTGCCACCATCCAAGAGCTTTGCCCTTCAATCTGGATTGTGCTCGTGAGACCATTTGTTTCCCGGGCACTTCGTCTATGCAAAATTCACGTTAACATTTGGCAGTGAATACTACTGGGTCCTCCTGAGGACGTCACGTCATGCAAACCCCATAAATTGAAGCTCTCCCATGTAACAAGCGGTGCTGGAGTAGGACGGCTCTGGGTTGTGCGATCTGCCCTCTGCGGCACACCGGCAGACTTCCCACTGATATACCATTCCTGGTCTGGTAATACGCTCCTCTGGCGGTGGTAGGTCTCCCCACACAGTATGCAGCGCACTGTGTGGGTACCACGTCCTGGTCAGATAATCCAGTTCAGAATGCCGTCTGACAGATTCGACATTAGTCACATCTGTATTCAAGGCCATCAGTATCGCATGGTTCATCTGCCCAACCAAGGCAGGTATAGTGGGACCATTGTTGACAATGGGCACACTGGATTCTATGTATCCCCATGAAAGGGCAATTTGGCTTGGAACAGTGGCTGTGTTTGGTTTCGGCTGCAACTGTGCAGTTAAACTCGTGCTTGCTCATGTCAGTTGCTGACATTCTGGTTGGAGATTGAGCACTACAGGGTGTTTACTGGAATCCTCAAAGTCCATGTTGCAATGGCTAGGGTCTGGTTGACCTGATTGAACTGCCTCGTCATTACTACTGCAGTTATATGCAATGTTGGTCACCAGAAGAACTATTTACTAAATCTCTGTGATGTGTGACGCCCTTTGGGCAATAGGGAACGTCACTACTGCAAGAGGGAGCTTTTTTTTCAGATGATAGGTCTGGCACACCCTCTGGCGGTGGGTTCTTTAATATTTCAGACTCTAAGTGGTACTGGGACACATCCAGTGTAAAGGACTAGCCTGGTTGCTTTTTGGTAGGGCACAAAATTGGGCACTGTGAGTGACCTTGCGTTTCAAAGGATAGGCTCAAAGCGGTATACCTGGGTGACGCGTAACCTGAGGCGGCTGTTTAACCTGGGTCAACTCCGGGTGGCATGAGTGTGAGCTAGGCTGATTTACGGATAGTGGCTCAAAGGTTGTGTAAGTCAGCTGATTTGGTTCCGCTGGCTTAATTCCCTCGTAATAGGTGTTCGCAAGTCCCAAGGATTAGTCCTGTCCGTTAATGTAGGCTGCTAACAAGGGGTGTGTTTCTTCACTCAAATGAATGGGGTCATGGAAGAGGTCTTCGAGAATCTCTGGTGTGACTGGAATTTGGAGACGATGCAATGCCTGGGCTTGATCCTTTGGATAGAGCAGCATGTTTGTGGTAACGAGGATGGGAGTAAGCTCCTGCATGCACCCAGAGGCAGTTAGCATCTGTCTGACCTCCTTCCGGATACCACTCCAACAGGAGCATGGCACCTGGACAGAAAATACTCTCAAGTTCGTGAAGTGACTGTAGGTGACGTGTTGTCCTATGGGTAACTGTCATGTGTAGCTTCTGCCGACTCAAACGGTCTCCCTAACTAAGCACTAAGTGTCGAAATGCGGTGAGCATTAGGAGACAGGCATCGCCGTTGACAGTCTCCACACGTGGGTGAGTGTATCAGGAGAGAATAGTCTCCCCACACACAGAGAACACTAACATCGGCATCGAAACACAGTGGAGAGAGTATGCTACTGAGCAGGCAAGTTGGCCTAAAGAGACTGAGTGCCTAGTGGCAGGAGTCTACAGGCCTGTAATCAATGGAGCACAAAAAGGCTGGCCATCCAAAGTGCGTGTGGGTACTCAATGGGTGTGTTTGACTCGTATGAATAAATTTTTCCGGTCACCCATAATCCTTTGAATAGCACGAGGTCCACTGGGAGAGGTATTACAGCTACGGGAAAGGATACCCTTGAATTGGTGAAACTTCTCTTTATTCCTTTTAATGCGAAGTAAACAGAGTGGTGTCGCACTACCTCCTAAGATTGGCAAGAGCTTAGGGACACTTAACCTACGCTGAACCAGGTAGAGGCAACCTGGTCCTAAGGTAACAATGGCAGGGTAGACGAGCATTATGAAAATACTTCCTACGCATATGTTGCCCAGAAGGGGTTGCAGTGTGTCTGTGTGTAGACGACGTTGGCAATGGTGTATCTTCGGCACAATTGTGGTGAAGACTAAGTAGGTTGAAGAATGGCTCCAGCAAACTAGTTACGGTGGAGACAAAGGAGAGGTGTTTCCTTCAGCACAAGAGCGGTGAAGGAAGTGTAGGTAGCGTTAGAAAGCGAGCAGGCTGTTCAGATCCTCTGGCAAGGGCTGCGGTGGAGAAAATGAAGACTGACCACGGAGTGGGCAAGCGTCCCGCTATTTACACTCTGACTGGTCCTTCCCCTTCTGTCAGCTGGATGGGAGTGGCGCTGGAGAGGGAGTAGCTGTAGCACAGCTTCTTCAAGGCGTAACGTCACCGGCCGACTTGGAAAAGAGATGCTATGAATCATACTAGCAGAGCCATCTAGCGACGAGTTGTGGTACTCGGTGCCTTGGATGCATAGTCTCGGTGGCTGATGAATAATATAATCTCGGGGCTAGAACGTCCATTCTTGAGCCATGCGAACAGTACACTCTTGGGTCCCATCATGCATGGTAATTAAAAAAATCAGTTCAGTAACATGGCAAGGCTTGCTCACTGATAAGGCTGTCATAATATTATTGTTGGAAAGAAGTCATAAGTGAGTGTGTGTGTGCGCGCGCGCATGCGTGCGTGTGTGTATGTATATATATATATATTGTATTAATTTTTTTTCAAGCATAAAGCATATCCAGAAGTAAGGTTCATCCTCGTATACTGCTGCAATGAAGCCATGACAATGCACATACACATGGAGTTCCTTTATCCACTGGCGAACCACAATGCCAATTTGACATAATCAGATTGTGTTGATGCATCATTCTGTGTGTTCAAGATGTTCAAGACAACTGAATAACCTGCTGCCTGTGAACTGTTCTTTATCGTCCAGTTTTTAAAGGTAAAGTTGACAAACTGGCAGACACTATCATTAATTTAAGTACTAAATGAACAGAAAAATGCCTTGATCAATTCAATGGTAAGAACAAGGGTTAGGAATGTTAATGGCATTTGCGAAACTATGCAGATCAACTTTGTGGACTATAATGAATAGGGTGTGCAGTCAAAGGAAACATGTTAGAGAAGGAATGATTTATAAGTCAACATATCAAAATTTTATAATTGCTTCACCATGAAAATGTGTTACATTCCCTGTAATTTTATGATTATTCTAATGCTAGGTGGCAAAGATCCTCACAAAGGAATGTTGCTACAAATAGTTTACCATTGTGGTGACCTATTACACAAGATACAGCAAGCAAGTGGCCCAATTACTCATTACTTTATGAGTAATCGGGGCACTTAATAGTAGAACCCCTATTTTACACTTTCTATAGGACAATACAAAACTGGTGTATAATGTAAGAGAGTGTAAGAAAAAGGAAATGCTAACACAAATAAAAGATTACATTCAATATTAATTTCACAAAGAAAAAAAAAGGAATAGTATAGTGCACTTAAATTGTTTCTGCATATTATTCCCAAAATCTTTAGGAAATTCTGTTTAATACACTTAAAGGAGCTGTGAGGTTAAAATACACATATAGACGAGTGGTTGTATTGCAGAGAGCAAATGACAGTGCTGAAAACCGAAACTCGTCTGGTTCTTGAGAAATCCTAGGAATTGTGCGGGCGGCAAGACAGCGACAACGTCATGGTAGGCTATGGCTCGCTTCCCCTGCGCGCAGCACTCCGGGCCAGTATCGCTGCCATTCCACTGCCGCTATGCTGTGCAGTGTATGCGTGAGGTGAAACTGGAAACTAGTGTTCAGTCATGCTGTCTCGCTGCTATGTTTATATGTGCTCAAATAGTTCAGATAAATATAAAGATCTGAGTTTTCACAGTTTTCCTAGCAGAGAAAAATCGCCAAATAGATACAACACATTTGCTCCGGGTAAAACTGCCAAAGTGTGTTCGCAGCACTTTATCAATGATGACTTTGAATCTACTTCCGTGTATAAATCCAAACTGTTAGGAATTAAAACTTCAAGACTGTTAAAGAAGAGTGCTATTCCAACAATCAGGCTAAAGGGATAAGGGTCACCCAAGAAGAAAGCAATAGGTATTAACCAAGGGAAGAAGATCGTTCAGGAAGCCTGCGATGATAATGCGTGTTCACATTCACGTAACATTTGCAAAGTAGAAATTTGAGAATGTAATCAGACTGAAAATGAGAACTGTAAGAATATAGATTAATCGTTTGTGGCTTATCACGATCAAGGAATTCAGTGTGAGCTTGGTACGGAGAGTTACAGGAATACATATTTTGCAATGCAAAGAAAGTATGGAGGAAGATGTTCGGGAAACGACTTCGATCAAACGCTTGTAACAAAGTCGCTAGAAAACAAGCGTAAAAACAGAAAGTGCTTAGGCACAAAACTCTTTATAGTCATGTTCGATTGTCTTCTACAGCTACTGCAGTTTTGTTCTAAATGTGGTAGTAGCGTATGTGATGTGCAGACAGCTGTAAGGTACTTCACTCACAGTAACAACAAACTGAAACATCATAAAAGTATAGTAACGAATTTGATGTGTGGCATATTTCCAAATCGTTAACAAATAAACTCAAAGCAGGTGGAAATGAATTTGAAATAATTAAAGATTGGACATCCAGTATAATTAACCATTTATGGTGGTCATTACAAACGTGCGAGAGAAACAATGATATCTTCGTTGAAAAATTTACATATATTTTAAAGCATATTACTGACACCCACTCTTAGACAGGTGGTATATATATATAAACCACTGTTCACACAGAGAACTTAGTAAACATGAAAGAAAAAAAATGGTTTAAAAAGTCTACAGAGGAATTTAATGCCTTATCCAAAATAGTATGCGACAGTAAAATTTTGCAAGACATAAAACAAACAAAAACTATTTCCACACCGGAAGACTGGAATAATTTCACAGCCTCGCGTTAAAATACAAGCCAAAAAGAAATCACTTCAGTTATGATGGCATGGTTGCATGTACCATATTATCCATCTTAGACTTTAATCACAATTTGGGAAGACCTCAAACTAGATGGAAACTGAAATATCCTAAACCATTGAAGAAGTGGGTTGGTGTAAACACATACAAGAGTAAACGGCATGATTGGCTGTACAAAATTCTTTCAATAGTCAGGGAAGCAGTACGGGCCAACCAGAGCTTGAAGCTGGATGACCATCCTTATAGAGCGATAGACGTGCCAAAGTGTATTGCCACTGTTTCTTGACCACATTCCATAGAAAAAATGGATCAATTTTTAAGATTCCCTCCAGATTTGTAAAAAAAATACGAAGTAAAAAGGTATGTAATCGTTTTAAATTTGCTTTCTGTAATGTTACATGTGCATTAGAGGCCTATACATTTCAGTTATAGGACTATAGAGACGTGTGACTGTTATTTTACTATAAAATACAGTATAAGTACACTGTTGGTAACTTATGCATGCACATTATAAATGTTGTTCGTAACATTGTATATAAGTATGCCATAACAGTTTTCATTGTACAAATGCAGCCTGGCCTATGGTGTGAGTTTGAATCCGATACAAACACCATTCTCTTCAGGGTACTTTTTTCAAATGGTACTAACAACACAAGATGGAATGACGACTAGGTTTCTGTAACCTATGGCAGTCCATGCATTTATCCAAGAGACAAATTGCTTCTATGCAGCATAGCACCAAGTTCTGTTGGAAGGAACATCTGTAATGAGCAGCTGTTACTTTCTTTTGCTTTTGGTTTTAAGGCTTAAATTATGTTGTGTCATTGTTATCACTAAGCTTGCTTGGACAAAGCGTAATGCACTGGCAATGTTCTGATTTTACAGTTTTGATATTATCAACCTCGCAACAGCACACACTTTCTTCATCCTTTTCCATGTTTACAAACATTCCACATACACACCAAGTTTGTCTGTTGGTTCGCCCTGTAGTATCTGGAATATTATTTTAATTGTCACTGCTCGAAGAACGATCAACATCTCTTCTGTCTGGTTCAAACTGATAAGGCTCTATGTTGACAGCCATAGCGTTAGTCACAGACTGTTAGTGTAGCAGTGCGAGAGCCCCGTGGCCGGTCAAGTCACAGCGGAGCTTAGCATACGATGACGTCAAGCCTTATTTTCCTGGAAACTGCAGAGGCCCGTAACTTTCTAATTATGCAGCGCATGCACATCGGGTTTCTTCCAAAATATTTTGTGTTATACAATTTTCTCAAATAAAAAAATAATGAAAAAAGCTTTTTTTAACCTCACAGCTCCTTTAATGAATCATACAAGCATCAGCCTTTTTGTTCACTTCAATTTAGTTACAGACTCGTTGATGCCATTAATCATGAAACAAAAGTACTAATAGTTATATTTCATGTACCGGAGAAATAGAAGAACGTAAGTCAACATCGAACATCACCTGAAAGCAAAATTGAGTGTGTGGCAGCTATCAAAAACATTTAACATTATGGATAAAGCAGGCATAGTAGAGGTACATAGCACCTACACACACATTTTAGCAAATGAATGTTGCCAATGTTGATGAAAAAAAGTGACGACAGTCTTATGATATAGAGCAGCTGATGATCAATAAACTGGTGGCACAATCGTACTCACTACTTTTTTGAAGAGAAATTGTGATGCACAACACCCTTCACATGTAATCTATGGTCACTCTTTCTTGTTCATAGTTTCACGATTTTTTCCCTTTTAGTATAGTGGAACTACGTTATAACAATAGTTGACAATGGCAGAATAAATTATTGCCACAGCGAGTTATTGTTATAACAAAATTTACAGTGCCCCATAATTTGTTTATTTTATTTACCCTTGTACATCTCATTAATGAATGCCGTTAACTATGAGTGCTCAGCGCCAAGTTAATGGTACAAAAAAATCTCGACGTCTGACAGCCTCAAATTTTATATATTTTTGTTCAAAAACAGGAAGATATGCCGCATAGCCGCTATGTATACTGACGCATGACACACTCCCGCACGCAATTCAGGGCAAGTCACATGCTGGCAGGCAATAAATCTCTTGCCTACAGGGTTGGTCCAAGCATTACGGACAACTACAGACACGTAGATAATAAATTTAAATTTTGCTTCCCAGTCATAAGCCGACATGCTGTCGCCATCCTCGCAGAAGAAATTGTGTAACCCACAGAGCCACCAACCCTGCGGAGAAGAAGATGCTAGTTGGCAGGGATGCTGCAAGAGAGCAGCACCCTGCAGTCAATATAATCACTGCTGCCCGAGCCTCATGGAGAGGCAGTAAATATTTCAACAGCCTCCAGACAGGGAGATAAGAAATTGTGGCACGGCCCAATACCCTAGTTTAAACAACCCTGCAAAATGAGACTAGCAACACCCCCGCCCCTGGGTAGCCTCTGAACTGAATTTTTCTGTATATAAGGAGAAGCGAAACCGCTCTTGCCATTTGTCATCAGCCCGCCAACCTGAGCAAGGTCGAAGGGCACTCTCCTGTCTGCAAAGACTCTCCACAGTCTGAGAAGACTCTCTAAGACTGCATAAGGCTCTCCAACCACTACCAAGCTCCAAGAATCTCTCCAACTGCTACAGCACACGGAGAAAACCCATATGATATTGGAACAATCTTCTTCCATGTTATTGAGACGTCAACTCCAGGCAGCCCGAGGAAACTCAACGTCCTTACAACTGTGTCCTCATTACCCCGAGTCAATCCTTCATACTCCACGGTAGCAGACAGTAATGTCGTCCCTTCTGGCCTTCCACCTCTCGCGTCACAAGCTAAGTTGAGAATTAGAAAATTTGAAATTCTTTTCATTTTTCAATTTATACATGCAGGTTCGCCTTCACCTGCAGTAACGTAATAATTATTATTACTTTCATCAATATTCCTCTTGTATAGAGTCAAGTATCCCCCCTCCCCCTTTTTTCAAAAGTATTTTAATAAATATGTTTGTGACCAATTTGAATCCAAGTAATTTAAAAATCATTCACCTTCGTAATTTACAAGGTACATTGTGTCAGTGAATATTGTGGCTCTTTAAAACCAAGCGACCGCTCTGGGTTAGACACGAGTGGGTTGAACCTTCTTGGGACTCCTGGCATCTGAACAAGGCTATAGTCTCATAAAACGCGGGAACTCCTGAGAGGTGTCCGAAACACCCAAACCTACCTAACTCATGACTATCCAGATTGTCTAACCCGCTCATTACCTTGGTTTCTGGATAGAGCAGGAGTGTGCTATCATAATTAAGGGTAGTAACTACAAGCCAATAACTATTTATTTTCTTTGCTCTCAAAGAATAGTTCCTAAATGCCCCGGAAAGGAGGTGGCATGGTAGCCAACTTCAACATCTAGCCCGACGTGCCCAGCAAAGAGCTAAGCCTACCAAGCCTCTCTTTAATCCAATCAAGGAACTGCCGCAGATTACTGAGGACTGTAGCTCCTTCCTGAATTCCTTGGTAGGAATTTATTGGCCATGGCCGGACCAAGAGTACTTGAGTAATTTAAAGCTTTCGGCATCCAGACCAGAATTGTGCCCAGTCCGAAGTTCACCCCCTAACACGTGTCGAGTATGCTGGGAAAGTGATCACTGTCGTCATTCCCCCTAAACCGACACGTATATATAAGGTAGCTGCGACCTCGTCAGACTTTGTCCCTGTACGGGAGTCGACTGGGCTTGTTCCATATAAACGCCCAAATAACTTACGAGAGATTGAGCAGGAACTGCCGAGAGAAAGATAGTTCATCATCATTTCATAACTTTAGTATTCCCATTAATTCCCTTTTGATTTATTTTATTTTAATTAGTGACAGATCGCATTACAAAACTTGGCAACCTTTACGGTGAGCAGGACTAAATGCCCTGGGAGGGATGTCTATGTCCTCAAGCTTACCCTGGGGTTTGATTCCCCTTCTCCAATTACCCACCCTTCCCTGGGCAAGTGTACAACTCAATCTCCAAAAGTGGGCAGATCCACGACTCTGCCAGGCAAAGTACTTCCAGAACATTACTACACTGCTAAAGGGTATTCCAGTCACTCGAGGAGGGAATCAGCACTCTTGTTCATCTATTATTATTTCATTTGATCGCTAGGCTAGCTAAGGTACGAACCACAGTGTTAGTCAACCAGCACAAAATAAATATTTTAGAGGTGAGTAGAAAGTAGTGCATCAATGCATTATAATCAAAGTGTCTAAATCATAATTATAATGATTATGTAGTGCTACTTCCTATAGGAGATTAATTATAGGCCTGTAAATGACTTAGAAGAACGAATTTTGAGGGGCGTCTCAAATTTAGGATTTTTTTTTTTACGAAAATGGGAAGACATACCGTACAACCACTATCTACACATTATAAAATAACACGTGACTGGCTGGATATGGTCAATAGAAAGTAAACCCACGTGATTTGTGGCAAACAGGTAGCCAGTCATTCTTCTTAAAAGGTTCAGTTCTGCCAGGGTTTAGGAACTTTGCCCGAATACAGAACAGGCAGTATGGCTATGCAGCAGGGCACAAAATCAGGTTCTGCTAGTATTATTCGGTGCTTTGCAGGTACAGTGGAGGTAAGATCTCCTGGGAGATATTTCAATATGGCGACAGGTTTCTGTGGTGTGGGTGGAACAAGTGTTGCAGGTGTCGTGGAAATTTCCTATGGTCTACACACTGATGCAGGGCACAGGATAGCTGGAGTCAGGTTAGCGATGATTGGAGTAGGAGGTAGCGCAGGTCATCTCAAGTACTCTACAATACAATCACAATATGCTGCAGGTCCAGAGCGTACAGGCAGAATAAACTAGTAGCTTAGTACAGGTATCTCTCTTGGCTCCTGGAGATGTCGGAGAGCTTGCATCTGTTCCTTAGGTGGTAGACTAGCTAGCTGTTTTACAAGTGAGGGCTGATACTCATGCGCTCAACCTGATGCAGCGAGTGTCACTCACACTCTTTCCTTGAGCCCTTCCCTTTTGACAAAAGGTATGAGGAAGTGGAAATTACCCCAACACGCTACAGCACAACAGCAGGTATTCGCATGTATTGACTTTACATTTGTCACCGCAGGGGTGCATGGCCTGGTAACCGTTGTTCTATTTAGGAATTACCAATCCCCAGCAGAGTCCACTCTGAGGAATAGTAATAGCTAAGATAGATGTTTGGTTTCCCAGACAGTGTACATGTGTAGGCTCCTCCGTTCCCACAATCAAGATTGGTGGAAAGGATGGCCGATACTAGTGAATGAACTGTGCACAAATAATAGTATGACTTTGAGTGAATAAATCTCCCATGGAATACCTGCAAACACGTTATAAGAATAACTAAAAAGCACTACGACTACACGGAAGGTACTCAAGTTAAAGTTCCACTGACGTTTTATTTTCAAAGAAAATGAAAACATGGTGAGAGCAGTCAGTGACGCAGGCTTCAGACCTCGAAAGCTGTTGTTATGATGGTCGGAACAGGTGACCGACTCAACAAGGTGTGCGTCAAGAACTACTGTAACAGGATCTCTTGCTTGACGTGTATGTGTTGTAGGAAACTACGTAACTGTATCGCTGACACTTGCTCGGGAAACTAAGCATGAAAGTGGCAGGATGGTAGTATTCACAAAGACTGTGATAGGATACCGCTGCAATCATAAGTGATTGCAGGGATGTGTAGGGCTGCGGGGCACATAGCAGATATCTCCTACTTCGTAGTCTACCCTACTACAAGCTTTGCTGATGTGAACCATCGACGGGGGAGTTGTTCCGAGCAGCAAATACTGGAACGACTGCAACAATACAAATACTTGACATAACACTGGCATGGGCCTGAGCAATGCATGATAGGCCCAACAGGCATTTAAAAGCTAACCTTCAGAATGGGGATGTAATTTCCGAGCAACGAGTGCTGGAAAAGACTATTCAATTTAATTGGATCCTAGCAGCGCATGCTGAAGCCAAAAACTGGTGTAGAGACGCGGGTCATCTCAGCTTACATACTAATCATAGACTGGTGCACATCGCTAATTGGCTGGTGCCACTAGGGCAAGGTGGTCGCTGAGTGGGGGATGCAAATACATTACTTGCCTCTGTGACATCACCAGCCCACTGGAAAGGATGTAAAACAAAAGACAAACAATATTACTAATAGTGTGATCTAGCAGGCAGTAAATGAACTCGCTTGCCCTCCTAGCATAATTATGGTGGACTGATGAATAATAAAAGCTGCAAGGCAGACAGTACAACCTCACTTTTTAATATATTAAGCTTCAAACTTCGTGATCTGAGGGATGGAGCTGAAGTTAACTAATATCTCAAAAAGCATCATGCGTCAAAACAAAGTGTCTATATCATAATTATAATGATTATGTAGCGCTATACTCCATATGAGATTAATTATAGGCCTGTAAATGACTTGGTCTCTACTTTAATCAGAATTTGAACCCAGAACCCATTGCATTGTAAGCCAGTTTTATACTGAACCTAGAGCCCATTGCATTGCAATCCAGTTTTATACTGATTGCACCACAGATATCAGCATCCCTTTTACAACAGTATTCTTGCGTATTTTAACTTACTTTAGTTACACATTCTGGCATCAGATAATTGTAATTGCTTAAATATGTTATGCTATTCAGCTTACAAAAACCGTAACACACAAAGCTATGCTCACTATTTATATCCACTCAGCATTAAATGCATAAAAACGCGCTAACTATCATAAACAATGTAGAATTGCCTAGATGTTAGACGTAATCATGCTTTTCCCCTTACATGTCTGGCATGTGGCGAAGCGATGACCTTGCAAGCGGCAGAGTCTTCCACCAGGGGTGACAAGAAATATGAGCAGCGCACCCGCAGCAGATAAACCAACCCCTGTGATGGAAAGTTACACTACCCCCCTGCCACAGAGAATCGCTGACAAAAGGTGATTTTAATATAAATAGAAGTGCAGCTCTGTGATCCAGAAGATATGCTGGAGCTCACTGGCCGTAAGGTTCGCGAGCTCTCCTACAGTCTGTTGAAGACTCTCTCCTCTCCTCTGCAGCCCGCCCAGGGTTCAATCTCCTTCGATTCAGCAGCCAGAGGCAGAGCTCGAACCACTACCTCCAGCCGGCAGCTTGCAGAAGGCCGCCATCACTCCAGCCCTGGATTGGACAAGGCTTCCTTCAGCTGACCGCCCAGGAACAGCTTTCCACGTTTAATAAATCCCACATCTGTACCCACTGAACTATACCTCAGTCAACTTCTCTTTACTCCCGCTGTAACAGGTCTTTGAACGATTATGTCCCCCTGGATAGAGCCCTTCAGTTTCACGCTGTTTATAGAGTACATTTGTTTAATTAGTAATTAGAAATTTTCGAGGGAATTAATTTTTTTTATTATATTAATTTTTCCCAGGCTTTCCTTCGCCTGTAGATTGAGATCTATATATTTTACCGAGCTTTAATATTTCTTTACATAGCTTGAAGTGTGTAATCATTTAGGCAGGTCTCTGCTAACGTATTGTTTTAAATATAATAAAATATTACGTTGCAAACTTAACCTATTTGTGTGTTGCTTACCGTAACTTTAATTTTAGATCCCGTGCTATTTTATTGCTTTATTAATTCAGTGCTGTGTATTCATTCAGTGCGCAGTTAATTCTAACTAACTTCATGTTTTTATCTGGCCGTGTAGTGTGCTGCAGCCCTCAGGAGGTAGGGCCTGACAAAGACCCTAATACCTGAGATTCCAGTGCATACGCCGCCGATACAAGGCACAATGTTTAGTTACTTGGGTTGCCCTTGTGAACAGCAGGTCCGCGGGATTGTAGATTTCGCCCTGCCCAGGACTGCTCCTCCGCAACCCCTGTTGACAACCTTATTTTATTGTTATCTTTCACTGCTCAGTGCCCAAACAGTACGATGGTACTGGAAGCCGTCGGAGGCCACGTGAGAGGCGTGCCTTATTGCAACAAGCATTATTAAATCACATAATTAATTACTCTCACCCAAGTACACTGACCACTAGTCAATCTGAGAACGACCCCATTGATTACAATATAATATTACCTCCTGACCACAAAACCCCATTACAACACTTGTAAGGTTGGTGTGAACCAGACGCAGAATTCTAATCCGAGGAAACCCTCTTTCAGGCAACCCTTCTACAGGCATCAAACTCGAATACCGACACACAGAGCCCCTCTAGTCGATCAAGCATTGTGAGACTAAACTCTGGCAGGATACTTCGGGTTCGACACCCAAGAACAGAAGTACTCCCCAACTTCTGCACAATAACATTGGCTTCCGGAAGGACGATCAGAGTTTGAATCCCTCCCAAGGCAGTCCCCCACATGCAACTGAAACAATCCATAGCCAACTTCATCCCCGCTCAACAGCCAACGAGGCTGCAGTGGATCAATCCTGTCAGTGTAAGCCAGATCGCTCGCCCCCATAATCACTCATATCTAGTATCCGATTGATCTCATCCACCTTTATTGGGACAGCTGGCGCCCACATTATTGATGTCCCTTGTGGTACGGAACATAAGGCTGCCCGGGAGGGATAACTAAATGCTCCAATTCATCTTGGGGTTTGACTCCCCTCCATCCTGTAAGGTTCGAGAGGGCAATAAGCGCCCTAACACAATACAATGGAACACACAGACAAACAATGCAGTAAAATCATTTCCACTGCACACAGATTGTAGCCATTAGCTGTTAAGAAACAATAAAAAGAAAAACAAGATGGTTAACACAAAAGTGTTTATTTACCACTATACAATTTTGGCCGATAGTGAAAAAATTATGAAATTGTTTAGCAATTTATGGTATTCATGACCACTGCTGAATCAATCCGACACCAACCTATACCACATGTCAAGGTTACAAATTATGCAAACCAAAATGGGTTCCAACATAAATTATTTATGAGCAGATTTTTATTTCACAAACAATATTTATTCAAACATAGTTAAGGTGTTTGCAACATAATCAATCTTCCAGACACTAGCTTACATGTTGAATGAAAGTATGTCCTACCTTGACCACCATCCTGGGAGCTGCCACCCGAGTCGTGAGCCAGGGATCCAGTCAATGGAGGAAGGTGTCCAAACATTCCTGATGCTGAAACAACAACAATGCTAAATCTAACAATAACTAACTCAAATTTGAATAAATAATTTAGAAAATGAACAAAAATCAAGATGCATGCCTATTTTCAGCTTGAACTGCATTGGAGTGAGTGAAAAATAATTTTTTTACGAAACTGCTTAACATATCACCCCCTCCAACACAGCTAAAAACTGTATTTTCAAACATTGCATCATCTCAAAATATACTAATAAGATACATTCCAAACTAGCATAAAAACTTCCCTAACCACCACAAATAAAATTATAGTCATCCCCGCTTAGTCTAACAGTAAAAGCAGCATGACTAAAGGCTGTTCACATTAAAATGACCACCCTAGAAATCAACCTTTGAAAAAAACCACTGCCCGCAACTGTGCGTATGTATAACCATGTGTGATGCCGCACAGACTGGAGATGAACACGCCTAGTTATGTTGGCAATGAATTTTGAAAAGTAATTCTAAGAAATAACGCTGTATTGAAAGTGTAATGTTTAAATTTATGGCTGCTTAAGTTTTTTGAAGTTTATTTTATACACTTTAAAGTAATTATTGGCATAAAGATAATGTATTTACTGTAACTTATAATTATATTGCGTACATGGAGTGAAATTGCATCGCGAAAGAGGGTTAACAGGGAGAAGTAGTCATCTTATCAAAGACTTTTTTAAAAACTAAAAACTGTAGGTTTTGACTTTTATCTTAGGGCTACTTTTCACATTCGTGTAATCATTTATCAATGAACAGTAAAATAAGTTGAAATAATTTTTTTAAGAATTAGGTCTATGTTTTACGTCAGTGTTTTGTTTGTTTTAATATTGTATGTATACTATTTATATACGGTACAGCGTACATTATTTTATGATTCCAGCAATTAAGTTAGACATTATAAAATATATCTTACAATGTGTGCAATATTTTTATTTTTGGACTTCCTTTTTCTGTTATAAATTTTAAAACAGACAATACAGTGTATAAGAAACATTTATAAAGTACTGGCCTGTACTAAACGGTCCGAAAAAAAAAATATATATATATATATAAGAGCGGGTTTTGATAGGAAAAGTGTGTTAATAGTGTGGTTGGGGCAGGAAGTGAGTAGTTATATAACACGTCTATCCGGCTTTGTTTGTTATCCGGCCTGCCCTTCCACCACATTAGGCCGGATAGTCCAGAATCTACTGTATTTTCAATAGAGCCGAGGCACTTTTTAAATGATAAATTATTTACATTTCAATTTTCACTATAAACATTACCTAAAAGCATTCCAAAACTTCCATGATTGTGATTATCCAGAAATAAACAAAAAATATATCTTCCCGAGGAATGATGTCAAAATACACACTTTCTTGATTTGTAAAGAAGTTTTTCAATTGATAACATAGTATAAATGTCGGGGCTTCTGATTGGCTGTTTACTGACTCACAGCTAAGTAACAAGGAAAGTTAAACCTAGTGCTTATCGCTAAGCACAGTTGTAGTCAGTATAACTGAAAACATGCAGTTTAACTCGTATGTATATCACTGTGTTGTGTTAGTGATATGCTTATAGCAATTGTAGCCCTGCCTTAACTGTAACAGTCCCACAATAAGTGCTCTAGTCTGTTATACTGTGAAATACAAGTAAAGTTGATTTTACTGTCACTGCTGTGTAAAACATTTCAGGTACTACTTTTCTCATTTAAGTTTTCAGTTTTGCTGCAGTCATTGCAATGAAGGAACCACAACAATGATGAGAGTCCATGCACTTTACCTGTAAAATTGGTTTCTTGAGGTCTGTGAGTTTGACAAAAAGGAAATGTCGCACCCAACTGGGCCACAAGAGACACCGAAACTGCGGCCATCACCGGATCGGATTGACATTTCACTTAGCTATAAATAATATACTTTATTTTTAGAATTTTTTTGTACAAATGAAGGTGGTGCCAGTTACAAGCCTGATATACCCTTCTGTTACCACTTCAATTCACAGTATAAATGTTCAGTTATTTTTTGGAGGGTCTCAGAAAAGTACGAACACAGAGTAACGGTGTCAAAAAAAAGTATGTACACACAAATGCATTTGTTGATATGTTTATATTTTTAGTGTAAATTATTTTTATTTTATATATATACATAATAGGCCTATGTTAAAATATATTTCTCTCCATTTATAAAGGTGCATATAAAACTATCCTTAAAATGTACATACACATGCACGTATTTTATATTTTACTTTTTTATATATTACATATTTTTATATACTGCCACGTTAGCACTGCCTCGTTAAGTTTTTAGCACCATCTACTTCTGTGCAGGGATGTACTCTTTGTTCAGCTTGTAGCATTGCAGCTAGATATACATAATTAGTATATTCGGGAAGTATTTCAATTGTCTATATTTCAGTCAAGGATAGTAATTCATTTAATATTTGAAAGGTCGTGGCCATGAAAATTTGTTTGTATTTCATATATTTTCATTTTTCCAAATTTGTTATTTTTCTTTCCTCATTTCATCAGTAGTAACAGACGTCATTAACAAATGGACTATAGCGCATCTTTTCCTTTTCACTGGCTTAGTAAACTAAACGCGTCCACTGTCGCAAGGCACAACATGGTGAAACAAGGAAAATAACAGAGATCACCTTTAGCTGACGTGACCGACTGCTCGAAAACAATATGTTTCCAATGAGGAAACTTTCTACCAATATAAGGAAGCTCGACCTTTCTTGGGTATCACAACAGTTCATCGGAGCACAATTGTTTGTCAGCTGTCAGTCGGACAGCCTGCAACGTGTGATCATGTGACTCGCACCGACCAGCACCCGCGACTTTAACCTTCTTTGTATTTCGGACATTTCAATTCAAATATCTATTAAATTTATTTTCCATCGGTGCAAGGAATCAATAGGGTGGCAGGAAAGAAAAGTAAAGATTCTCTCTCATCTTTGTAACTCTCAAAGTGAGAAGTTTTGTTTTATGAAGGCTGCCATTCTGTCTTTTTTTTTTGTTCGTCAGCTGCGAGTGTCGATTGTTTGTTTTGCCAAGATGACAATAATCTCTAGTAAACATTTAACTTCTTTTATTTATTGGCAATCCTTGAATCAACCAACTTTCATTATTATGTAATCAAAGTCTCCAACTCACACTGAGGTAGTTCGTTGGTGTTTACTGAGAACTATGAGAGAAAGGGGACAGTAACCTGTTACAAGTGGCGCCCAACGTTTCGGCCTGGATTTCTACAAGCGCACTGCGACGTGAAGAGTGCTGACATTCTTCATCATCAATTATTCATTCAAGAACCTGCCAACCCAGCTGTCACCAGTGCATCAGAGTTTTCATAACTCGTGTTCCAGGGTGAGTGTAACTGCATCAACCTCAAACTTCCTACAACAGAATCCAGTTGACGCATCACCCATAGTTTCCATTTAATGAACAAGACATTTAGGTATCAATAAACTTAGATTTTGCAAAATTGTAAATTGGAAACATCACATTTTTTTGTTCAAAATATTTGGATATGTATTGTATTTTCTTTTTTTGTTTACTTTGGGCTGGTTGTGCCTTAGTGTAATAATACAGATTAAATATTAAATTAGTTAATAATGGCGAGTCAGCAAGAAGCACGAGTAGATGAAGAGGACTTTCTGGGTTTTGAAAATAATGGGGCAAATGAGGAAGCCAAAGTTAATGTGTCCAATGTGGTAGCGAGCCCTCCAGGTTCCGGTCTTGGAAATGGTTCAGGTCTTGAAAATACAAATGGGGAAATTCGGAGAACAGAAGCGCCTGGAATTAGTGAGCAAATAAGCTTGCTCATAAAACTGGCTACAGAACAAAGAGCGGAATCTCAGGAATTTCAGGGGAAATTTGACAAATGGAAATTGACAATAAACAATATGCAGAGTAAATTAGACATTAATACAAAGGTTGTTTCAGAACTGATTGCCCTAAATGTCAAATCGACAGAGGTTAGTGAAGAATGTGTAACTAATGCAAGTCAGAGTGTAAACAATTCTGTAGAATTGCCAAATGTTCTTAGTGCAAATAAAGTTGTAAAAGATCAAAGCAAAGTTGCGAATTGCCAAAAGTAAAATAGATACTGTAGATCATGATTGTTGAAATAAAATGTAAATTATAGAGTACAACTGCCGTAATTTAGCAATTGAGGCAACTGAAATTCATGTAGTATAACAAAAAATTTGAGGGGTTAATCCCTGAAAAACCCTCAATGATTTGAATTTTAGGTTAGGTTCAGCCATTACATTTCACCATACGAGGGTAATTTCATATATTTGCATTTTTTTTGCCACTGCTGATACCACAAGCACAGTAGCAAAGTATCATTTTGAAAGTGGGGGGTTAAATAGGAAAAAATATGGTTGTGTATTAGGTAAATGTAATAGTGACAAATTTGAACAAAGTACAAAATGTGTTAATGTGCCGAACTTGTTTCGGACTCATGAATTATTCAGAAAAGAAACTGTAAGTAAAGAAAAGAGAAACAAAGGAATGATTAGGGGGGTAAAGAAGACTTACAAGAGAAAAAAGAAATGTAGTTTCAGGTGTAAAGAAATTGTGAAATATGTTGTGAGGAAATGTGTTAGGGAGAGAAAATCCTGTTAAGTGAGAATGATAAGGAAGAGAAAGCAGAAACACAGTAGGTATAATTTGTGATCTCATGTACCCTAATATGAGTAAGTCGTGTCAATTCGTATGATGTCATTTTTATTTATAATGTATTGTTTTTATACAAATTAAAGTAGAAGCAATAGTAGGTTACAATGTATGAAAATACACAATGCCAACTGGCATGTCTCGTTATTGTAGCCCGGGGGTTTAGGAGCAACATGAAATTGTAGGACAGTGTGTGATCTTACCTAATGTTTGGGTTATGGTGTATAAACAAGACAAAATTTCCTGAATTATATAATAATGGCAAACATGTAAAGTTATAAACTACATATGCCTACGTGTAATTGTAATTTTCATGTAAGATCATACTAGATAAAGGATGTACGTTAACAAACCTTGAGTTTAGAGTGACACCAAATGTGAGGTAATTTGTTTTGATTCTATTAGTGTTTATTCATTTAATGTTAGTTTATAATGTATTAACTTTTGTAATTGAACTTGAGAGGTGTATTGTTAACAGAAAGTAATGTGCTTATTTTTGTTGCAGTTAAATTTGTTAAGGCTGGCTAGTTAGGCCTATTATGATTAATCTGAAGAATTTATTTTACTTTCATGAATTAAATTTATTTTGTAATAACTATTTGCCATCACGACATTTTGACTGAGGGTAACACTGTTCAAAGAACATTATAAAATTGAGTGGAATAATGGCTTTTGTGAAGCAGAGTAAGATGATATAAATTTACAATTATGAGGTTTTCTAATATGAAAGGGATTGGAAAGTTTTATGATTATTAAAAGTGTTAATTTTAAATGAGTGCTAAAAAGTTTTATAATTGACTGTACCTATGCATCAAACATAAAGATTTAATTTGGAGAATGACAAGCATAAATTAAGTGAATAATGCTGTATTTAATTATATTATTGTAATTGAAAGTACGGGTGTATTGTAATTAAGTCAAAGCACAGTATGTTTTGTGTCATAATGGAAAAACATTATGAATTAATTTTTGAATTTTGTAAATGTATTTTGATCATTCTCAAAAAAGGTTGCTCGTATGTTGATGTGTATTAAATGTTGATTTTGGAAAATTTTGAGGTATATTGCAAATTAATTTTGAAAACCAAGAAAACATAGTTTGAATTTGTACTTGATTATAATGATGACAGATGAACTTGGGTAAAGCTCCTGTTATGATGTCCACCATGTTTGAGAATGTAATTATTTTGCAACAAAAGGATAGTTTTGAAGTAAATGAAAATTATTTAAATTTAACAGTGGATGTTAAATCAAAGGTTATAACTAACATGAAGAGTTTTTCGTTTTGACAACAAATAAAGGTTAAGGTGTGGTGTGTTTAGTTTTATGAACATAGAGATGAAGTGTGGAAAGGTTGCTCCAGTGTGTATAATGTCCTTGGATCTTAGCAATAAGAGTAAGTTTTTGGGTGTGACAGGTCTGAGCCCCTTTTTGTTAACACTGACCTAGATATTAAGATGTTTAAAGCAAATGTGACAGTGGTTTTTATAATTTTTGAGGCAGGCCTGGATTGTCTTTTTTTTTTTTTTTGTGTGCTGATCCAAACAAATAATTAAAGTTATATTGAACAAACCTAGAAGCAACATGGCATGTGTAGTTGGTACCACCTCAACATCAACTGGAAAATAGAAACTTTAAAATAATTAAATCTGTGTGGTTTAAACTAAACATAATAAAATTTGATCAAGAATTATTTTCAAATAAAATATATAAATACTGCGAACAATATTTTGAAATATGATGAATATAATTTAGGGAATGTTGTGTAAACTATGTATTGAGTATTAAACCATTCAGTGACTAATGAATCAGGTACTGAAAGTCAGTGAAACATTGTAATGACTTTGAAGGAGATATATCATGTGCACCAAATTTTTGTAACTAATTCTTATTAATTTACTTTGTGGAATAAAGTATTGGAATGTATTTTACAGTGATACACACTTTGTATGTGAAGTGTATGATCATGTAAACAAAAAACTGAAAGTGAATGTACTATTGTATTTAATTGAAAAGAGACATGCAATGTAGTTATGATTGATTTACTTTATGTGATAATATAATTAGATGAATTATATTGTGACTTTATTGTTCATGGATGTATAACAATGTAAACGGTTAAATTTTCGAGATGGTATTGCAGTCCAGCCTTGATACACATCCATGTAGGTTTCGATTTGGAACATGTTACTTCGAAATCTTCTCCAAACCAAGGGGGGGTAATGTAGCACTGCAGCTAGATATATATAATTAGTATATTCGGGAAGTATTTCAATTGTCTATATTTCAGGATAGTAGTTCATGTAATATTTGAAAGATCGTGGCCATGACAACTTGTTTGTATTTCATATATTTTCGTTTTTCCAAATTTGATATTTTTCTTTCCTCATTATATCAGTAGTAACAGACGTCAACAGACAGACGATAGCGGATCTTTTCCTTTTCACTGGCTTAGTAAACTAAAAACATTCTCCACCGCAAGGCCCAACATGGTGAGACGAGGAAAATATAAGAGGTCACTTTTAGCTGATGTGACCGACTGCTCGAAAACAATATGTTTTCAATGAGGAAACATTCTACCAATATATAAAGAAGCACGACCTTCCTAGGGTATCACAACAGTTTGTCGCAGCACGATCGTTTTTCAGCTGTCAGTCGGACAGCCTGAAACATGTAATCGTGTAACTTGCATCGACCAGTGCCCGCAACTTTAACCTTCTTTTGTATTTCGGACATTTCAATTCAAATATCTATTAAATTTATTTTCCGTCTGTGCGAGGAGTCAATAGGGCGCCGGGAGAGAAAAGTAACGATTATCTCTCGTCTTCGTAACTCTCAAAGTGAGAAGTTATGTTTTATAAAGGCTGCCATTCTGTCTTGATTTTTTTGTTTGTTCGTCAGCTGAGAGTGTCAATAGTTTGTTTTGCCAAGACGACAATATATCTCCCGTAAACATTTAACTTCTTCTTTTATTTATTGGCAATCCTCGTATCAATCAACTTTCATTATTATGTATGTAGTCAAAGTGTCCAAATCACGCTGAGCTAGTTCATGGTGTTTACTGAGAACTACAACTTCGTTCGTAATTTTTTTATTTTTTGTGGTTGTTTATTTAAGGCCTTGCACTGCCTCATTCTGTCTAATTTATACGCTTCAGACATCTGCTACGTTACACCGCTACCTTATGCCTGCAGGATGTATGTTTTTTCCTGATGGCTTAGTTGTACTTCACTTCGGTCAGCTGGGGTCAAACACAGCTACCATGTTTTTGAGCTGACGTTTTACTAGTCGTGAGTCGTGGGAAATGTTAAGTTAGCGGTACAATTTTTAAAAGTTTGGTCATTTGTGTGACGAAAGGTGTTGTACCTTGGGTGTGCAGTAGTGCTAGTCTATTTCAAAATCTGGATTTGGCTGCCTTTCCAAATTATTTTTCGGCTTAACTAATGTGTGTCCTTTCCTTGTTCACCACCGAAGTTTAATGTTTGCTTTTTCACGGTTTCCACGACTTCATCACTAGGGCATTCATTTTTCAATTGTTTGTTGTGTAAAGTTTATGTATATTGGAGCTTTGACATGACCCAAACGATTATATATATTACATATTTTATATATATTGTATATTTTACATGTATACTTATGTACATATATGCATATACACATATCATGTATTATATACATCATATATGTATCATGTTTTATATATAATGTTATACATGTTACATTTAGCAGTCCTCAAATGTAAACATTGAGTTTATTAACATGTGGCAATCACATGGCAATGTTTGTTTACCTGGGGCAGAAGGATACATAATGGGCAAGAAAGTAGAACTTTAACAGAGCTTTCAAAAGTGCTCACTTTATAATGAACGGCCTATAAATGCCTGAAGGCCATGTCATTGTATTGTGCTATTAGTAGTGATGATGGGGCACTTTGTGGTTGCACTTATTGCTCCCCCTGTTTCTGTGATTTTAAAATAAAAATATCTATACATAGACAGGCACCTTAAAGAATGCACAAGAGTGAATTAAAAAGTAAAGGTAATTTTAAAATTACACAATAACAGCAAGGAGGTGCTGATGCTTTACATAACATTCACATAGAATGATGAGTAACTGACCACACACAGCATTCCACCAATCACTCAAGTGGTAGGCAGCAATAAGGTCAGACATATGGATGCTCCAATCAGAATTTCAACATCAAAGAACACGCCATAAAGTGCTTTCTGTGAACACAGGGAGTCAAACCTACAGTAATCCATTAACATGTTGACACAGCATAGAGGGACGCGTGACGCATTCCGGCGCTTCTGGGAAGCGCTTTAAACAACTTCGCCCCATCTTGAACCACTTTCACCCGATGGGCAAGTGAACTCCTTTTCAAAACAGTAATGGAGGCGGAACATGTGGTCAACCAGAGTACACAGAGTCTCAATAGAACCTTCAAACCACGTGATCTCAGCTTTTACTGTTCGCTGGCATTTCGCCTAGAAGTCGTCCTGTCAACACCCCTCTCCGAAAAGCAACCATTTCAAATTTACAACGCCCGCACAATGGCTGTGATATTCAAACGTTGCACTGCTGTAAGGGTAGCAAGTCTCCCAGCAGAGAGTCACAATCTCTACGAGTGCATGACGACAAGACATGTTATTGCCTCGCGCTGAGTAGCGAGCGCCACATAGATAAGGATCAAGGAACCCATACGCGACGTCCAGAAGCTCCATTCCTAATGAACGGGGTTCATCCTTCCGCACTCTTTTCAGAAACGTGAAGCTGGGAAAATTAGTATATAGGGAATTCCAGTGCAGGCCTCTAGGCAGTCTACTACACCACCCAGCTGAGAAGGCCAAGACTGTTAGCACAGGGCCGAGTCCCTCGCCCGTGCCGGTGACCGCGGAAGAACCAGTGGCCGTTGACGTCTCCAGTAACTCCGGAGGACCGCAGCCATCCAGAGGCCCTCCAACTCTTCGGCCTCCGCCAGATGCTCCAGAAGACCACCAACCGCCTACCAGAGGCAACTGCTGACGTCCCCAACCACTTCGTCAACCTCTTCCTACCACCTTACCTCCCAGGTAAGAGTAGGCCACAGCAACGACGTCCGCTCTGTACTTCCCTTTAGGTCCTAGTCAGACTGCATCTTTACCACTTGGGTGAGGAACTCCCATTTGAATTGAACAGTTAGGTCCCTTCAGGACAATCCTCCTGAATTAAAATATAGGAATTTTAACTTAATTGATCAATTTCAATTTTATTCACATCAGAATACATCATTCAAAGATATTCAGGTAGACTTCACCTGGTTTAACGGTAACCGACTTCCGCTACATTAATTTTTCAATATTTATTTATTTTTATTTCAATATAGGAGAGAGTGAACCCTTGTCATATTCACGTATTTAATAAACATGGATGTATTTAATTTTATTTTGTTGTGTTCTCACTTTTTAGTATTTTTAAACTCCTTGACCCTTAAGGTATTGAGTATTACAGATTTTGCATTGCTTGTATTTTGATGTGAAGCCAGCTATTGTGCAAACACCACCACAAAGCCAAGCCATTAAGAGGCAAACTGAGATCTGCCGACAAAATATGAATTGCATCTCTCTGGCAAATCTTCAGGAGCGCCCAAAACCACAGGTACTATTTTTCCTCTTGTGGAATTAAGTGATTCTGATATCATCCTGCTGTACCTGCTGGAGAACAGCAAGGTTAAAGAAAGAGATCTACCCCCAAGGGTCAAGTAGTAATAATTGACCCTCAGAGGAAATGTTCACCTAAATAGGTGCCACTGGATTACAGTGTATTCATACTGCACTTCGTAAGTTACATCCACCGCTGGTAATGGCCAGATGTGGATCTTTGAAGCGAGGATAATGCTGTCAAACCAGTACTCCTGGCTGCACACAATCGGGTCGTTGTTTAACCGGCTTCGCCTTAAGATCCTTTAATCTCACCTTATTCCATTCAAGAAAAGAGGTGGCAGGAAGTTCAAGTTTAAACAAATTTTAAAGCAATTATAATTAGATCTTACCAATATACCAACTCTAGAAATAGTTCAGGAGAATCCTGTGTTTACGCCACCTACCAGAACGTCGGTCCGCACTCAGAATACTTAATTTTGACACCGCCATCCTGGGACTGGATACCTTCTTATTACCTATTCTCACACCACCATACCTCCACACATACTTCAGGAGCCTAACAGAAGTTGAGCACCACTCCTCTGCAACCAGCGTTGGCCGCTGTCCAGCCGCCGGCCACCCAAGCGAGCTGGCCGGAGAAGAGGAGGGTGCCACCGCATAGCAGCCCGCAGGTAACACATTGCAAAGTGGTGCTCCTTGTGTCCCCTGACTTCGTGCCAGCATGCAAGCCAGCCAGACCCACTCTGTATAAAGCCATCCTGTGTGAGAGTAGATCTCTAACGTTATGATATCAGCGACACTGGCGTCACGCTATTTGAAGGCCACCTCCATATCTAAAGCTCAATCTGCATACTGCAGAACACTGAAGGTGAAATTTGTTGCAGGGGTTACAATCCCCAAGTCGCTGGCCAGACAGAACTCTCTCAAGTCTCTCAACCAGTAACCTTATTATTTCCAACGTGGGTAACCCACCCATACCGAGCTAGCTGAAGAGCTTGTGTTAGACCCCCGTCGACATCAGGGCTTGCCGCTACAGCACCCAATGACTTTTGACACCGTCAAATAATTTGGGTACTGAGGTTTCAACCCTCAAACATCACCCACTTTGAGTTTGTATTGTAACTTACTCCTTCATGTAAATTGATACTTATCATTGTACGAGGTGGTTTAAAATGCTTCAAGAACATGCACCACAAATCAACAAAAGGTGTACGAGTCAGGTATGAGTGGGTAAAATGCTTTGAAACAGGAAGAACAAGTGTGCCTCAAAAGTCTATCCAGTCAGCCATCAACATCACACAAGGAAGATGACATAGATGCGTATACCTTGGTCACGGAAGACAAACTAATCCCTGTGGCAATTGTGGGCATCAGCTATGCATCTCACAAGCCATAGTACAAGACCAATTGAGTATAGGTATGTCTGGGTACAATGGATTCCCTAACAACTTACAGCTCAGCATATGCAACAACACATCAAAGTCAAGAGCCAGTTCCTCCAGCACTACGAAGAAGAGCCCCATATCAAGGAATGCATTGCGACAGGCGACAAGGTATGGGTCTACTATTACGAACCAGAGAGCAAAATTCAAAGCAAGGAGTGGAAATTGCCTTCGTCCCCAGTTCTAAAAAAATTCAAATAGTAGCCTTCTGTTACAAAACTGATGCAAACAACACTCTTTTGTGATATGCAGGAACCTATTGTGAAGGAATTGCAGGAAGATGATGAAATAGTGAGCAATGCAACATATTGTAGTTTGCTCCAAGGCCAACTGAAACCCACAATTCATTGCAAATTAAGAGAACTGCTGCTTAAATGAAAGAGTGCCACTGCTCCACAACAATGCACAACCACATACCACAACAGCAATTGTAGAGACCAGGAAAGAGCTTGGATCTAAATTGCTTCTGCAACCCCCTTAGTCTGGTTCTGACACCATCCAATTATCACATAATTTGCCCACTGAAGCAGATGCTGCATGGTTGATTCTGGTCATATGGTGAGGTCCAGCAAACAGTACAGCCCTGTCTTCAGGAGCAACAGCATTGTTACTTTTCGAAAGGACTGGAGAACTCTAACAATATAAATGCATCACAGTGTAGAAGGACTAATGTAGATAAGAGAAATATGCATTTTTTTAGTATCAGAGGAAATAAAGTAGTTGTAAGGAAATTGTCTTTGATTTTTGACCTACTCTCATGCGTACATAAGCCATATGTAGTGGTACTAAAAATCAAGTATATATTTTTGAAGATTTTTACTTTATATCAAAGGTTGAATTCACCCCATCCATGTTATTCAGCATTCTACCATCCTAACTAAAATAATCAACAAAGTTTCACAGTGCACGGGCTGCAACCCAAACATGGAGACACCCCAAGACAGCTAACCAGATTCAGGTGATAAAAATGTGACATGAGCAGTAGTTTCCAGCCTGATAATGTTGCTTCACATTTTGCCTGAGCCAGCAGTGTATGTAATATGCTGGTGGGCCTTGTGACTAATGTGATAAGTCTGTGTTAGTCCTCCATAAGAATTCAATCAGCATAGTGGTGTGGCCGGAACACACCAAACCAATTTCATTGTTTTCATTTCATACTCACACAGAGCACAGAATGCAGCACAATATGGCACAGGCTTGCTTCAAACCATCTGGAGAAACACTGTTCAATGAATCACTTGTATTGCCTCTCAAGCAGCTAAGTACGAGCTTGACTGGATGGTAATCCATACTGCTACAGGATCACTTCTTACTAGGAAAGGTGATGGATGGGAACCCTCATTATACACCTAGTGAATCTTCCAAACAATATGACCTTGGATGAGGAAATGCATTCTCATTTCAAGAGTACTGTGTAAACTGTGGGATTGCAGCTGTCCACTAGGGTGGGCAAGTCCCTGGAAGAGCAGAAAACAATTAGAAAGGCATGGTTGAAGGATCCAACCCACAGTCTGAAGTACAAGTTCAATGTATCCCAACAAAAATGTCCAGCTGTCCACGACACAGCTGAAGGTTCTGTTTGACAACTATCTGGATATGGCAGACAGAGCAATAAGATGCAACTACGAATAACCTATAGTTTACATTTAAGTTCCATTAAATTTCACAGGGCCATAACACTGCAAACCAAGTCATCTTCAGGTAGTTGTTATCACATAATTTTATGGTTCCTAATGTATGTATCTCTGCACAGCATTAATTTCCCAATAATTATAACGCTATCTCAACTCACTTGAATGGCATGATTTGTAAAAAATATTTATGAACACTATAAATTTTTTATTTGCTGCCACAGTTTTATAGCTAATTATTTTAAATTATATAGTGACGTACATTTGCTACTGTACATTTAAACATTATTCTTAATGTAGTAAATATATAGGAAAGCAAGATCCAACATAGCATGGATAGCCAATTGGGCACAAGAAGATTTTCAGAGGCTTGACAGAAAGAAACACACGCTATTAATAGCACATAATAAAATTCCATAACTTATATTGACTTTGACGCGTGACGATTGCCTGATGGCAATGTCGCGGTCGGGCAAGATTTTGGTCATGTCGGTCAAAGAAACATGTTAATTACTGGCTGACAGGACCCCAGCCAGTATACAACACAGGGTGCGTGGCCTCTCCAGCTGGCAGGCGGCTTGAGCTTGTTCCCGTGGGGTAGTGCTGCAAGTGCAGTTGAGTCTGGGTTGCCTCCTGTTGGTTGTTGGAGGCTGTAGCTGCATTCCTTGCTTGCCACTTAGTACCACTCCTCTAGGTGTATGGCATAAAGGCAGGTACAAATATCGGCCTCATCAGAGCGAATTAGGTGACAATGGTCCCTAGCTATGTGTAGAACCTAAGCTGCAGCCGAGCTAACCCAGAGCCGGACCCATTACTCCAACCAGCAACACGAGGCGTGGTGGTTTGAGAGGTGGGTTTACTATGAGCATCCGACAACAACATTTGGGTGTGGGTCGAAAGGTGGTCAGACCTCTAGAACCAGACTCTCACTCCCTCCGGTGACAGTTTAGTACAATGGATGGAATGCAGGCTGGACTGGTTGACTAGCCGTCTAGTTTGTGTTACTGATGGTTGTGGATGTACCTTACTGCGCACAGTGTGGGTGAGCATCGACTGGGTGTGTTTTGCAAAGTATGTGCACCCAGATAAGGAATCCCATAATCCTACACCATGTTCAGAAATAGGTTGTCACAGACACAGTCACCTGCTTTACCCTGATGGGTTGCTGTCTACTTTGGACAAAATAAGTCATCCTTAGAAATTAGTACACAAAGGTTTGAGAGAAATAAGTCTTCATTCCATGAGGAATAACACACGGTTGCCCGTACTACTTTCTAACTAAGAACTAACCAGAAGTAAACTACATAAACCAGGTGAAGAGTAAGTGGGTCTGACCTGAACAAGGCAAAAGCAGCTAGGTATAGGCTGTTCACTGTAAAATGAGCACTTTTGAAAGCCCTACTTAAAATCTACATGTATGCATGTTGTGTACTCTTCCACCTTATGTAAAATTAACATTACCATGGGCCTCATCAGTTAATTTATGCATTAGTCAAGTAAAACTGTGAAATAATCACGAAAGAAAATAATTTACAAATCTGCTCATTTTCACACTTTGATGCATAAAAAAAAAGAAAGTGAAAGAAATAATTATGTTACTGCAAGTTGTTACTTATCACTATTCATTCAACGTTAAGATATGGAATTACTTTCCCTTCATTGTTACCAACTTTACTGGGCACATGTCACTCAATGTGCCCATTGAAACACATGCAGATAGGAGCAGCGACTTTTTTTGAAGGTGACTTACAAAGTGCTCACTTTATTGTGAATAGCCTTTAGCTATTACAACCACTGTCACTAACTATTTCAATGCTGGTTGTCCAGAAGGGACTTCGGGGGCCACTACCAGAAGAGTAGTGTGGTTGCCATTAACCAGAAGGGTGTTGGCAGTTTATACGGGTCAAAGACTTCTTTGGGGGTTGCTGGTGAAAGTCTGGTAGAGCTTCTGGTAAGTCTGGAAGACTTTGGTAGATAGAGTGTCCCAGCATACGAGATGGTGGAGCAAGCTGCTAGAAGAGAACTCGGGAGATTAACTGGCATTCCTTGGTGGTGCAAGGCCTTATATTCTGCCTGCCCACCATTATCTGGAATGCGGGTGTGGGGGCCGTAATGAACGCTTCTGGGCAGAGCTGCACTCTCTAGCTCGTCACTGAAGTAGGTCACTTAGTAATGTGGTCTCAGCCGCTGGGCCGGGTTGCTTCACACTTCGGGAGGGGTTGGCGTGACATTTGACATAAGGGTGGACAAAACAAGCATGGAAGACGTGTCCATGGGTGCCCCCGCAACAAGGGGCATAATTGTAGGCACTCATAGTTAGTTGTCCAGGGTTCAAACCAAACCCCTGGGGTTATGCAAATGCACGTTCAGATAAGGCGAAGTCATATAAGTCAGAATAAGCGCCACATGTCAATTCCCCACCCCCTCACCCCTTCTCCTTTGCAGCATGGACTCATCTGGGTGAACATTTTTTCTTGGGAGTGGTTTAGAACTGTCACTCCCAGTTCTAAATCACCCCCAAGAAAGCTGCATTGGTTTCTGTAGCTCTCCTCTTCTGTGTGCTGGGCTCGGAGTTGCGGCGTGCACGGCTTGCATCACGTTCACTATTTGTGGGGCGTAGCGCTGTCTCTCTAGTGCTGGTGGGCCAGCCAGGCAAGCAACCGGCTAATGGGTTTTACCCCCCTCGATCGATGGTGTTGTGTGTGTACAGGGAATATCAAAATCAAGGTATTACGATCCACCATGGACAAAGCAGTGGCTGTCCAAAGGTACTTGATGATCGTGACCAGCGGAGGTTGGGTAGAATTGTTCCTGCTAACAGAGCAGGAACAATTGGTCAAATCACAGCCACATTCAATGCAGGAGGTGCCAGATGTGTATATAGCAGATCTGTGCAACATGCATTAGCTTCCATGGGATATGGAAGCAGAAGACCCACCAGAGTGCCCCTGTTAACAGTATGACACCGGGCAAAACGCCTCACTTGGGCTCATCAGGTTGCTAACTGGACCCTGGAGGACTGGAAACTTATGGCCTGGTCTGATGAATAACGATACTGGGTGATGGCAGGGTTCAGGTATGGCACAAACCCAATGAGCCCATGGATCCCAGTTGTCAACAAGGCACTGTGCAGGATGGTGGGGGTTCCGTAACAGTGTGGGGTGTGTTCACATGGCATGGGTTGGTCCATTTGTCCATGTACCCACAAAATTTAATGGTAACCACTACAAAACTTTCCTTGGTGACAATTTGCAACTGCTCATGTACTTCAGTTTTCCTGACAATGATGGGATGTTCCCACAGGATTATGCACCGTCTCATTGGGCTGCAGATGTCCAGGACTGATTCAAAGAATATTCTGAAGAGTTCCGGCAACTGGAGTGGCCAGCACGTTCCCCTGACATGAACCCAACTGAGCATTTATAGGACGTGGTGGAGAGAGCCATTCGCACCCAAGATCCTGCACCTAGAAATACCAGGGAACTTTGTTCATGCCACGTCGAGTTACAGCACTTCTTCGGGCTATAGGGGGCCCTACACGTTATTAAATGGGTATCCCATGACTTTTGTCATGTCAGTGTAGTATTCGCTTAAATTGGAAAGTTCTGGCTTAACCAGGCGTTCACCTGGACTATTCTTCTCCTACAGGGAAGTCTTTGCTTCATAAGAAGATGTCTTAGTTATCTGGATATTTATACACTGGTACTGTCACTGCTTAAGGCACCACGAAACAATGCCCTCCATAGCACTTTGTCACTAGCTACGGTGTGGTTTTTATTGGTTGCACCACATAGTTTATGTTACAAAGGTGCTTACTGGCTGAGATTACTGTCATTACTATTGGCACTGGTACTATTTACAGTGATTAACAGCTGTCCTATAGTGTTTATATACTTCCACTTGTGTTTTACAACTCTCACAGACTGGTTACTGTTCATCCATTGGAGTCCCAGTTTTACATGACCGACCCGCTTCCCTAAGGCAGCGAAAATGAGGGTAAGGCCACGTAAATTTGGAAGTGGGTCGCCAGGGTGACTCACTGTATCGGCCTGGTTGAGAGGCACCGCAGCAGGTGCGGATGGGTATCTCTCTTGCAGGTTGACTGCTGGCTCCTGGGTTCTCGTCCCCGGCAGTGGCCAGCTCAGGGGCCACCAGGCACCGGGGGACGATCGGAAGGGCTCTCCTCCTGGAGGAGCTGTGTCTGGGTGGTCATCAGGGGCAGGGGGGCATCTCATTCCCTGGCTCCCTTGGCTCAACAGGGCACATCTTCCTGTTTGGAAGGTGAAGTGCAAGCGACCCCGGCGCTGCCCAGCGTTGTGGGGTGTGACCACATCCTCCTGGCTCCTGGGCTGGCATGGTATGGGTGGCCTTCTGAGGCAAGGCTCTTGGGGCTCCTCTGCCTTATTGACAAGGCTTGGCACATCCTCCCATTCGGAAGGCGAAGTGCAGGTGACTTCGGCACTGTCCGGTGTCGCAGCCTGGGGTACGGCCATGCCCTCCCGGGCTGGCGCAGTCTGGGTGGCCGTCTGAGGCAGAGGAACCCCAAGGGTCTCTGCTCTTAGGGCTCCTCTCCTCTTCGGCTCAATGTGGCTCATCTCCCTCGGAGATGGGGCTGGGTGGCTCCACCACGATAACTCAGATCCAGTAGGGGTCATCCGGCCACGTCTGGTGGCTATTTTCCGGACAAAGTCAGTAGGCATCAAGGGCAAGGTCCGGATGGACATTGCTATTCGGAATGCTGGTTGTGGTTCAACCCTGGTCAGGACACTTTTTCGGTCTGTATATGGTGGAGGTTCAGGCTCTCAGAAGACAAGGGGCTCAACCTCGGGGGCCACCCATGGAGGAGGGTTGTCCTCCATTTCTTCCTCTTCCTCTGGGTTGAAGTCCGGGGTTTCTGCCCCACGGTCCTGAGTTCCGCCGTAGCACGGGCGTATCTGCCCTCTGGTCACCTTGCGGATGCATCCACTGGCATCCTCCGCTCAGTATATGTTGTCCTGTCACTCCACGATGGTGTATGATACTTCCCACTTATCAGTGAAACCTGCGCTGAACTGGCCTTGGGCCTTACTCAGTGGGTGACTGCGGAGAAGTACAGCCTCGGCCATGTTGAAACCCGCACTCCGGTGCGACGTTGTGGGTATTTTCGGTTTATGTACTGGGCCTGGGCATTGCGTGCCCTCATGATCCTGGCTAAAGCAGCCAGGCAGATCTCCTCAGATTGGGGCATCTCCGTTGGTGCTTGCTCCCACTGCCAATCACAGAAGTGATGGAGGGTTCATCCCAGGATGAACAGACTGGGGTGGTGTTTACGGCCTCATTCGTTCTCTGCCTGAGGGTGAAAACGATTGTTGGAATATGCTCGTCCCAATGGTGGTGGTCTTCTCCACATTGAGACAGAGGATCTTCTTCAGTTCTTGATTCCTCCTCTAAGTGGGGTTGGCCTGCAGGTGGTATGAGGGGGTTGTCAATTTTTCCACTCCCCATGCATTGCATGCTGTTTACTATTGGTTGCTGGTGAATTGGGTGTCACTGTCAGACAATGGCCTGTAGGTAACCCCAGCTGGGAAATATCTCCGTTTCGAATTTGCGGATGATATTGTGTGTTTCCTGGCTGGGAAAATTGATCGGTGACCACCAATAAGTACCTGTTGCCCTTGGTGCTCCGTGGGTCGGGTCGCATCACGTTAGCAATCAAGTGCATCCAGGCTTTATGTAGTCAACTGGGTTTTGCTGTTTATTGGAGTACGGGATACGCCTAGCAATGACATCACGCTTCACAGTTGTTGACGTACTGTCGCACATCACTGCTTATCTTGTCCCAAATATATCTCACCTCAATATTGTGCTGCATCTCCTTGATGCCGGGGTGTCCGGCCTGCGGGTGGTCATGGTGGTGATGGCACAGGTCCATCCCCAGGTTCCTGGGTATCCAGATCTTCCAAGGTGCCCTTGGTTGCTCGCTCCGGGACCATACTACATTGTCCCAGAGTTCGAACCTCTGAGGTAGGTCCTGGAGGAGATGTTGGATTTCTGAGTCCTGTTGCTGGTGGTTGCAGTTGCAGGAGCCAGAGGTGCTCTTCAGGGCTATGGTTAAGAGCCAGAATATGGTTGGGGAGGGGGGTCATTCTCTTCCAGTTCACATCTTCCTTGGCTCCTCTGTCAAAGTCCGGCTAGCGTGATAGGGCGTCAAGTAGATCGTTGCTTTAGCCCGGGTCGTGTTTCATCTCAAAATCAAATTCCGTGAGGAACATTTCCCACAGCCCGAGTTTGGCCTCAACATTGTTGGTTGAGTATGAAGTGCTTACCTTCCAAGTGATAGCAGTACTTCCTTACCACCCAGATCATGGTGAGACCCTCCTGCTCATTTATGTGATATTGCTGCTCAGTCGCGTTGAGTCCAGTACTTGCATAAGCGATGACTTGCAGCTGACCGGCAGGGTTTTCTTGATACAAGACCACTCCCAGCCTATTCTGGCATGTGTCCGTCTGTAGTATGAGTGGGTTCTCCCCTTGTGGTCGGTGGAGCTGCAAAATGTTCTTGAAGCTTCACTTCAGAGCTAGGAAGGCGTGGTGTTAGTCTCCCCACTGCCATGTATCCTCCTCTAGGAGGGGACGAAGGGGGACCATCACGAAGGCAATGTCTGGCACAAAAGCGTGTAGCCAATTACATAGAATTAAGAAGAAATGTAACAGCTTCTTGTTGATAGGATCCTTGACCTCTTTGATGGCCCATATAGATGAGGCTTGAGGGTAATTCCCCTCGGACATAACGTGTCCTAGGTAGTCAATTGTTGTTTTTCCAAAGTGACTCTTGGACAGTTTCCAAGTTAGGCCGTGTAACTCTAGTCGCTCCAGGACTCATTGGAGGTGGCCACAGTGTTCCTCCCATGAATTGGAATAAATTATTATATCATCCAAGTACGCAAAACGAAACTGTCTCACAAATCTGGTCAGTACTTTGACGGTCATGAGCCTCTGGAAGGTGATGGGGACCTTCTTTAATCTGAATGACATGACTCGACATTGAAGTGTTTCACCCTCTGGCGTGGCAAATGCCATATACTTCCAGCTGTCGAGGTGCACAGTGAACTGCCAGTACCCTGACCATGTCAAGAGCACTGAAGACAGCTGCTTCCCCTATAGCTCAGAGAGTATGAGTCAGGTTGATAGCTGGCTGTGCAATCGGGTGTGTCACGTTCAGATTGTTGTAGTTTACGCAGAAACATAGCTGCCCGTCCTTCTTTGGAACTAATATTACTCTCGAGTTGTACGGATAATACGACGGTTTCACGATCCCCTGCTCCTTCATTTCCTGAACTTGAGTCGTTATTAAGTGTTGCCTCTGGCCGGACACTCGGTATGGTCGGTTGTAGACCAGTGTGTCCATGGTGGGCCAAATCACATGCTGGATACTACGTGTCTGACGTAGCAATCCTCCTTGGCCAAAGGCCCCTGCATGGTCATCCAGGATCTGCCTAAGTTCGGCGAACTCTGGTTCGGCCAGCTGGTGATTTATCTCTTCGGGCTTAATAGGTGGTAGGATTTCTGCATCATGGCTGTGCTCCCAGTTTACGGTTACCTGGTGTGTGTCCGTTATATATAACCATTGTTGGCCGTGATCCATCATGCATTGCTGTTGGCGCAGCCAGGGCTGCCATAGGATCACTGCCTCAGTGATATCTGGTGAAATCACAAATTTGGAGGGGTTCACGTGCCGGTAAATGCTCAAGGTAAGGGTGGTGCGCCCCTCGACCTTGAGGGTCCGGTCATGTTGTGCCATGCGCACCAGGTGGGGTTGGGGACGGAGTGATGCCTTTTGTTCCAGGGTAGGCACATCACTTCACACAAAGTTGTCCGTGGCAGCTGAATCTAGCAAAGATAGTATTCTTTGCCAATTTATTTCCACTTTGATGTGGGGGGGGGGGGCTTCGGGAGATTTACTTTCCTCATCTGGTCTCTGGATGAGAAGGGGCCCGTGGTTCCCGGTGGTGGCCCACTTTGCACCCCGGTTGCGGTGTTTCCTGCCTGGTTTAGTTCTTTACCCTCCGTTGGCTTCTACGGGGTGTCAGGTGCCCGGGTTTTGTTCTCCCTTCCCCGCCCGCCCACCTGCTTGACCGGGCAGTTCCCGAAAACCAAGTGGCAAGGCGGGAACAGAATTGTCCCCACTCAGTTATCAACTTCCCATATCTACTTCATCATTCGAAGACTTTCCCTTTCCAATGTTTGTGGGTTTGCATAACCCATAGCTTCTTAGGGACCTCATGGTTGAGGAGTTCCTTTTCGCACTCAATCATAAATGTGATTGGGTATTCATGGGTCTCCCAATCAACTCCAGGAGTTGAGAACCGTCGTTGTCCGGGGTAGTGTTTATGCTTTGGCATGGCACAAAGTCAAACAGAGGCATAATAGTCTGGCGTGTTGGGTACCACACAGTGAAACAACTTGTGTGCTGAATTGAATTATTGTTGTTTTCAATTATGTAGTGAGGTACTACACAGGCCACTATGTTGGGCAAGCCCCTGAAAAGAATTTGTGTGGTTTTATATTTGTTTACTGTTTCAATGTTTATGTGTAACAGCCCACACATTGAAATAGCCACTGGTTATTACTAAGAAATATATAACATACTAGGCCTATGATAAAAAATAAGGTATGTGAGCACTTCTGTGTGTAAACAATTATTTGCATTTGACTTTGAAAGCAAGTGACATTTTAAATGCGCTATTTACTTTGTTTTCAGTGGTTGGAATTACTGTGCATGTGTAGTGTGTAATGAAATACATGTAAAACACATAAAACTTACACGTGTTGTGTGGAAAACTTATACTGTGTGCATCACCCTTAATCAGCATGAACATATGTATGCCAGTCAACTTGCTAGAATTCTTACCAATAAAATTAAGCAAAGCAGAAAATAATACACAAAACATAAATCACTCTTGGGTGTGTACAAGATAATGCACTGCCTTAAAATGAAAACAAAAGATTTAAAATTGTCTTTCACTATTTAATGATAAAGAAAATTTAGCTCTGGGCAAAACAAAACTTTCACATTAGTCCACATTAATTACAATGTCCAAATTCTGAGTCTTGCAAAACTGAGCTTTCATTTGGTTGCATTTATGAATATGTATTCTTATATTGAACATAATGTGATTCAAACAAGCAATTAAAGTTTGTCAAATTACTTTTCCTCACAAAAGAATATAATAAAAACAAAAGAAAATAAATCTGATGGGTGCCTAGCTCTTGGAGAGCATAAAAGAGTTTGAGACTTTTACAAATTCTTTAGGGTACACTACTGGGTTTCCAGTTCTCAATACTTATTTGTGTACTAATTGTTAGTATTCTCTAATACATGGCACAAAATTATTACGCTGTTCAGAAAGTTCAAAAACATGTAAGACACTTGATTTTTCAATAAAAGTCGGTAATAACACACTGTTAAAAAGAAAAAAATAGTTCACTTCAGTTACTCAAACTATAAAAACGTCTAGGATACCAAGTTAGACCATCGGTTATAACCGTCTTGAATAGAACAACATAGGCCAACATTTTGAGCTATTGATATTTCATAAAGTGTATTAAATTTGGGCCTCTCCTTACTTGCCCTATTAATTACTGTGTGGCGACAAACATTTTACAACATAACGTCGCATTATTAACTTATTCCAATCACACAAAATCATAATTCTGATGAAAGCTCAATTATTATGTGTTGATCAGTTGAGGCCTAGTTCAAGAAGAATGTTACTGACAGAAACAGACAATCTCCTACTCGAATTTAGGCGCGATACTCCCGTATCCAATCACTGCTAATTCTCATTCAAAAATGGGCTGAGATTGTAATAGGAGTACGACAACACCTAGAACTGTCAAACTCAGCTGTGTGGGCCTGATGTCACAAGGAGAAAACAAAACCAAAACTCTACCTCCTTGGAACCAGCCTATACCACAGTAGTGCTTGCCTACTACAATAAACACACTAAAACTTGAATATAAATGTTACAAAACAAATTTAAGTATTAATTATGACATTGTTAAAATAACAAAGAATATGCATCACATTAAATTCACAAAATAAACATTTAGTAACTTTGCCGTGATTTGCAAGACCCAGTATTTAAAAAAAATACATTCGTAAATTTAAAATAGCAGTAACAAGAAAACATAGATAGGTGAACATCAAATTCCCTCCAATATTTACAACACATTAAAAAAAAAAAAAAAACGTAAACATAAGATACGAAAATTTGTTACGTTAATATATGTAAACAAACCATTTAGGCCTACAAAAAATACTAGAAATATTCCTTTTAAATATGTTTAAATACATTCCCAGTGTAAATATATGAGTTGAACTATACAAATATATATAGACACATATGTACACATACATAAATATAAGCTTTATTATGACACATGGAAAAAAATAAACACAACAAGAAAATAAAAGAAAAAAACTGTAAATAAACAACTGTTGCTGGACGGTGCAACCGTGACTCAGCACAACAGCCACTGGTTTATCTTGGTTGCAGGTGGCCTGGGGTGGCTGCTGACCCAGCTGCTCCGGTTGCTGGGAGTGACTGAAGCTGTAGTCCCGACCTGGTGAGGCAGTGCTGCTGCGACTGGTGGTGCTGTGGTTGGCCCTAGGTGGGCTGCTGGTCCGACATTGCTGAAACAAGGGAGTAACAGTCCCTAGCAGTACGTGCTGATCATGGCGGAAGGCTGTCACGATCGGGTGCAGTCGTCCAGCTGTCTTGATCGGTGACTGAAATAGGGAGTGGTAGGGAGTTGGGAGGTGAGGCCTCTCCAGCTGGCAGGCAGCTTGAGCTTGTTCCTGTGGGGGTAGTGCTGCACGTGCAGTTGAGTCTGGGTTGCCTCCTGTTGGTGTTGGAGGCTGTAGATGCATTCCTTTCTTGCCACTTAGTACCACTCCTCTGGGTGTATGGCATAAAGGTAGGTACAAACATCGGCCTCATCAGACGGAAGTAGGCAACAATGTTTCCTAGCTATGTGTAAAACGAAAGCCGTGGCTGAGCTAACCCAGAGCCGTACCCGCTACTCCAACTGGCAACATGGGGCATGGTGGTTGGAGAGGTGGATTTACTCTGAGCATCCGACAAAAACATTTGGGTGTGGGCCCAAAGGTGGTCAGACATCTAGAACCGGACTCACACTCCCTCTGGTGAAAGTTAAGCGCGGTGGACGGAGTGCAAATTGAGCTGGTTGACTAGCCGCCTTGTGGCTTGTGTTACTAATGGTTGTGGCTCTACCTTACTGTGCACCAGGTGCACAGTACGGGTAGCCATCGACAGGGTGAGTTTTCCGACGTACATGCGCCCAGTTAAGGAAACCCGCAGTCCTACACTATGTTTGGAAACAGGTTGTCACAGACACAGTCTACTGCTTTACCCTGGTGGGCTGATGTCTATTTTGGATAAAATAACTCATCCTTAGAAATTAGTACACAGAGGTTTGAGAGAAATACTTTATTCTGTGAGGAATGAACACAGTGGCCATACTACCTCGTAACTAACTGAGAACTGACTGGAAGTAAACTACGTAAAACTAGGTGAAGGGGACCTGGGTCTAACCTGAACAAGACAGATGCAGCTAGGTAGTTATTACAACAATTTCGGGGACCACTACCAGAAAGGCAGTGGGGTGTTAACACTAACAGAAAGGCAGTGTGTTTGCCATTAACCAGAAGGATGTTGGCAGTTTAAAGGGTCAAAGACTTCTTCAGAGATTGCTGGTGAAAGTCTGGTACAACTTCTGGTAAGTCTGGAAGACGTTGGTAGGCAAAAGAGATCCCCAGCACAAAAGGTGGTGGAGCAAGCTGCTGGAGAAGAACTCGGGAGATCAACTGGCATTCCTCTGTTGTGCAAGGTCTTATAGTCTACCCGCCTGCCCTTGTCTGGTATGCAAGGTTGCAGGCAGTAATGAGCTCCACCTCTGGGTGGAGCTGCACCCTCTAGTGCCATCCCTTGGCTCGTGGCTGAAGTAGGTTACTTGGTATTGTGGTCTCGATCACTGGGCCAGCTTGCTTTAAAATTTGGAGGCGGGATGGTTGGCATGACGTCTGACATAAGGGCAAACAAAACAAGCTTGGTAGACATGTTCATGGGTTTTCCTGCATCAAGGGGCATAATTGTAGGCACTCGTAGCTATATATCCAGGGTTCAAACCCTGGCTGATATTACACGAAGTCAGATACACATGAGGCAAAGTCGTATTTGTATAAGTCAGAATAAGCATCACACGTCACCTTTTGGTAGGAACTTGCACACAAGGGAAGAAGGCACAAAGAAATTTTTCTCAGTGAAAATGCCTTAAAACAATAACAGGATCTCAAATTACCAGAAGGAGGTGTAGCATGATGACACATGGCTTGTAAGAGTATGAAAAGAGCAATGGAAAAAGTACTTTAAGAAAATCACTACCCTGGGCAGTGCAATGTATACAGAACTTCAATTGTTAGTGTTCGATAAGATAGAACACCTACTGGCAAGAAAGCAAAAGAAGAAAGTGCTCAGCTCCTCAAGGAGGATTGGAAATGAGAACATTTACACTACCAGTACCTCAGCAGGCTCTACGCTTTACCAATTAATGAAATACCATCTTATGGAGTATTGACAAAATGTAATATAAAAGGAAAACAGAAGCCATGATTACAGCCATCCAGGACCAGGCCACGAGGTCATGAAATTGTAAGATAAATCCTTCAAATCGAAAATGGCATATGTCAAACATGAGAAAAGCAACAAAAAGATTCTCAACCACGTAGTGGAAGGTTGCCTATACTGTGTTCTGGTTAAGTGAAAATATCTTAAAAGACACCACTAAGGATGTGTTTACCTCCTCTGGAATATAAGCAAAGCTTATAGCATGCCAATTGAGGAACAGTAATATAAGTACCAAACTGCACCATTAAAGACAAAGGATATGAACATCATTCTCTTAAATTAACTAATAATTACAGAGAAGACTATTCTTGCTAATATGCCTGGTAGGAGAATGTAACATAGTAAAGAGAGAGTGCTTCATAATAGATGCTACCAACCCTACTGACCAGAATTTGATCACTAAAGAGGCCACAGAGGAACAAAGGATGTGGGGTCTGAAAAACACAATGTGCTAAGTTGCAATAGGTGCCACATGAAAATAGAGCAGATTCACACAAAAACTAGCCAGCTAATTACCCATAAAAGCAAGATCATCAGAACTACAGACTAATGCAATCACACACACTGCCCACAGTGAGAAAAGTGTGCACATGAAAGCTACTTGCAGTTTGTACCTGAAGGAAGTAATACTTTCTTGGATACCCCATAATGACCTACCAGCAATTGTCGTGAATCAATTATGATGTCTGATGATGGCTTAACGATGCTGACGAGACTGATGATGGATTAACGATGCTGCTGATGATGATAATTATGGACAATGAAAATGATGGATGACAAATAATGGCTAACAACTGACTATGTCAATGTATGATGTATGATGAAGAATGAAAACAGATGATGACAATGATAACAATTAACAATAAAAAAACTTGATCCACTTCTAATATTATTGCAAAGATTTTTTAATACACCATGTTAAACCCTTCAAGCATTTGCCCGAGTTATTTATAATTTTTTTTCCAAATACATTTGCCCAAGATATCTCGGTCAAGTAAGTAATACCAGTGTTAAATGTTATTTGCCCGAGATAATCCGTGCTGCTTTCCTGTACATATGTAGTTTAGTCCATGCTGCTAGATAGAAACACATCTGCCATTATTTATTAGTACAGTGAATAGTCGCTACATGGAACATGCACACAGTCACACAGTATCATAAACGCCGACTTCACTGTACTGGAAAGATAGCAGCACGTGTTTTTCTCTATATATATATATATCTATACACCTATACCTACACACCTATACCTACCTACCTACCTACCTACCTACCTACCTCTCTCTCTCTCTCTCTCTCTCTCTCTCTCTCTCTCTCCTCTCTCTCTCTCTCTCTCCTCTCTCTCCTCTCTCTCTCTCTCTCTCTCTCTCTCTCTCTCTCTCTCTCTCTCTCTCTCTCTCTCTCTCTCCTCTCTCTCTCTCTCTCTCTCTCTCTCTCTCTCTCTCTCTCTCTCTCTCTCTCTCTCTCCTCTCTCTCTCTCTCTCTCTCTCTCTCTCTCCTCTCTCTCTCTCTCTCTCTCTCTCTCTCTCCTCTCTCTCTCTCTCTCTCTCTCTCTCTCTCTCTCTCCTCTCTCTCTCTCTCTCTCTCTCCTCTCTCTCTCTCTCTCTCTCTCCTCTCTCTCTCCTCTCTCTCTCTCTCCTCTCTCTCTCTCTCTCTCTATATCATATATATATATATATATATATATATATATATATATATAACTTTTTCGTGATTTTACTGTACTTAGAAGATAGCAGCACGTGTTTTATTTTCTGAATTATTACTCCCGAATATTTTATGTACGGGAAATGTGGTATAAAATTCTTAGTCGTGAATTCTAGCGCGGTAAATTATAACTGTTGTCAGTAAGCGCAATTTATGAACTGTTTTATTATTTGAAACGAAATGGAATCTGACGGTGACAGTAATGATTGTGACATTAGCATTTCTGGTAGTGATTCATCATTTTCTAGCATACACAGTGAAGATGCAGATACAGAAATTGATATAGCCGATGCTCTGCAGTGGTGCAAGATAAACCCAACAGGGGAGTTACCACTTTCACCTCCAAGATTTCCTTTTCTGTCAGAGGCTAAAATCAATTTTTAAATTGATCCTATGGGTGATATTTGGAATTTTCTTTTATGACAAATTAGTTATTCATATAATAAATGAGACAAATCGGTATGCGGAGCAATGCCTACAGGATACACAAGCAACTTTTTCTCATGTTTCTCAATGGCATCCAACAACGGAAAATGAAAAGCGTACATTTTTGGTTGTGACAATTTTACAAGGTGTTGTAAACATACCAAAGCAAAAACTCTACTGGAGTAAGAATCCTTTAGGTGAATACACTTATCTTTCCCAGAATGATGTCGTACAGGAGGTTTGTATTGTTCAATTTTAAAAGTGACATATGACTTTCCCAACAATTGACATTGAATGCTGACCAACAACCTTATCCCAAATTGAATTGAATTGGCCATTTTCAATGATTGAATGAAAAATCATGAAGCGTACATCACAGGCAGAAAGAGAGCCTCATATTATACAAAGGCAGACTGGGTTTGTACAGTACATTCCCAAGAAAGGAGCTAAGTTCAGCATAAAAACATACATGCTGTGTGAAGCTGATTCAGAGTACATCTGGAACTCTGTTATATACACAGCGAAGGGTAGAGTTTTTGACAGTGAATTGTTTTTTATGTACTGTGATTTGTATTTTATTGGAGGTTCTTTTTATTTGAATGGTTTGGTGAATTTTCTTGTGATTTTTTCATTCTGTTCAGGATAGTTTAAAAGGAGTCATTGAAATTCTATGGAAATTTACTGAAATTATTATTACCTATGAAACATAGTAAAGATGTACTGGTGACAAGTATTAGTGTATGTTACCAGCCTGTGGTACAATTATTTTTATTTTTCACGCCATTATGAAACAAATTGATGAAATACTGAATTAGACAATTCATTGGAATTTTGTGTCCAGTTGTTTTACTGAATTTGTTTTATTGTTTACACAATAATGCTGCAGTAATTAGATGTTCCATTGTCAATGGCAGCAATTGAAATGTGGTGTTTGAATTCATATAATTTTTTTGTAAATACTGTGTAATTATTTATTTTTATTAGGAAATATTTACAGGAATTGTACTCAAAGAATTCTTTGTCTTCCTAGAGAATATGTAGTGTCAAATGTAATGTTAAAAAGTATTCTGTAAATATCACATAACTGTACGAAGATAAAATCTAGATGCTGTATATCCCAACAGAACCAGCAAAATTGTCACTTTGACACTTTTTGTAGATAAAATCTGATTCAGTAAATATGAAAAATTAAAAAATAATTTTAAAAATGTCTTATATCATAAATATTTTAGATAAAATATATTTTGCTAGATAAACTACAAAATAAATCTTTAAAATAAACATAATAATAATGCAATAAAAACCTGACATTTTATTTGACGAATTAATTTTGGGAAATAAAACTGTTCAACATAATGCTGTGGGATGATGATGACGATGATGATGATGATGACTAATGTTGTTATCTTTATTGTTGAACTGTTTGTTGGAATTAATATTATCCTTGAAACACATTTCAGCAACCACTACATTACTTCACTTGTGCACACAATTTGACTTGCTTCTTTGGTAAACAGGCCATATAATGAAAATATTTCCACAGCACACATTCTTGTTTTTGCATGTGAGGTAAGTTACTATGCCAAAAAAGTAATTCTGACATCACTGCCCATGTGAATAGTGGTCTAGGTCTACCTACCTTATGTATAGTATGTTTTACATGCCAATGAAAAAATCACTTTACTGTCATGCAATAAATGTGACGTAATTTACTAACAAAAAAGAACAACTTAAGCAAAACAAATGATATACAATAAATTATGCATATACACACTGTATATATTTAGCGTGTGTACCAAAAAGTGTTCATGTCAGTTTCAATCTTGCATGTATATAAAAAATAAACTGTAATACAAAATATTGTATACTGATTTTTTGATTTCTTAAATAAAAGGGGATTTTCAGGTTATATTAATAGCACTTACTTTTAAAAGTTCCCATACACATATTCACTGTGACACAGATTTTGAGTTATATTTAACTGAACAACAAACATGATTCAATCAAAATTTAATGAATTACCAAAAACGTTTCAATGAATGCCACAACAAATTATGCAAAACTGAAAGCAGAAGGCAGTCATTTTCATTAACATGTAACCATAGGTAGCTATTACAGTCTGAAATTTGATTCATGGTATTCAGACATTTTCTTCTGCATAAATAAACAGCAATTTCCTATCATATTTCAAACATTAGACATGCTCAGCATTCTTCCTTTTCAACTACTATTGCATTTTGAGAATACCACAGTTCATTCCATTAAAATTTATAAATAAATTCACATTAAAAAAATTTTTTTATAAAAAAAAAGTGTTTCAATAAAAATATTGCAAACCAACTTACGACCCAGAGATGAATCATGGTGTTGACTGTTGTCGCTACTGCCCAATAAATGCATAAAGCTGTCATCATTTTTGTGAAAATTTGATGCAAATGAAGAAACTTCTTCTGTCTTATGCACGTTTGAAGTAAAGGACTCTTCCCTTGTATGCATAATAGATGAATGTTCATCAACTTTTTCAACATCGGAATCATACTCTAGAGGTTCATCCTTGGTCTTAGCTAAGTCTATAAAATCAAGTTCCCGCTGACTGTCATTGGTTAAGGATGACGCAACAGATATCGCTGGGGAGATTGTTCGAGCAGGCACGGGCAACGGGGAAACTGCAGGGGCTGGCTGTGGTGGAAGAGAACCACTTGTACGGGCACGTTTTGCTGGCCGTGCAGAAGTGTCTTCAGATTTCACAGGCTCTGGTGATGGACGGGCTTGCTTCCCTGGCTCCTGTGTCCCACAAGAATTCTGAAAAAGAAAAACAATATAACAAGTTTGCAAACACACATAAATTAAAAGCTCAAACAATTGGATGGCATTACACAAAGTAAGAATGGCTTTAGCTATCACATCATTGTACATATAATTAAATAACATAGCCCTATCTGTAGGAATACTTGTTAAGATCCAATTTATAAAGATTCTTGTGGTGATGTGGATGAGTAAGTTTGCTTATGAAGTTCTGTGCACATAATTATGAACTTGAAACTTGGTCCTATGTTGTGCAAAGTCACAATTTTTATGACCTGAAAATGATGCTGATGCACATTTTTTTTTAAACTCAAAGCTGTACGCTCCACGATGGGCATACAGTTAACGCGCACTCGCTTTTTCGCTGGTTTGGTCTTGGTACCACTTCTCTACTATTTTTTTCTCAAGGGCCGATTCCCTCCGATTGGATGTTATATATCCTTTGGCAGTGATTTATGTTTGACGGAAGTGCCTGGCAGGTCGGGGTTTGTTTCACATCGAAGTATTTGTTAGGGTTCTGCCTAACTGAAGGGTGCTGGGAGGGCAGAGGGGAATTGAACCCCAGGGTGAGCTTAATGGTGTGTGTGTCTCTCCCACGAAGCACAACCCTGCTCACAGTGAAGGTTGCAAAGATTTCGAATGCCAGCTGTCCAAAGTTTAAATAAGATAATTAGGTTGCAATGTTGATGAATTGTGAATGATTAGTAGGTCGATGTACTTGGAATGAGGTGTGGTGATCCTCCCTTGGATGTCCCTACTCAGCATCTCGTTTACGATACCGTCTCCCAAGGGGAGATGGTTTTGTGGGTTTACGTGCGGGGACGTATGTGTGAGATGGGGAAGCAACCTTACGTTTCTGAATTGGGGTGAAATCACAACTTTTATTACCTTCTCGGTGGCTGTGCGCCCTGTGCACGTCTTTACAGGTGAGAGGTCATCGATAGGGGCGAAATAGATGGCTTAGTTACCAGTGTGGACAACGATGCGCACAAATAGCTAATGTCATCGTAGCAGGGCCACATACCCAACACGGAATTGAGTTCGGATTGTGAGTGGAGATTATCATAGGTGAAATGGGATGGGGTCCTGGTGTGGTGACCTCCGGTATAGGTGACAGGGGTGCGATACCCTGAACTGTGTCATCTGTCTGATGGAGTTGGACTTAACTAACACATATTGTAGCGCATGTAGGGCCTTTACGACACAGCTGACTAGGGCGTCCACCACCCTTATTTGTCATCTAAATACTAATCCGCAATACTATTACACTTAAATACAAAATACACTCAAATACATTAGGCTCTCAATATAGCACAATATCCAATCTCACGCCTTCCCTAGCCATCAAGCAGTAGTAGTGTGTGAATGGTTTCTCAACCACTCATAAGGTCCTACCGATGAGAACAACAGGCTGGAGTTGGAATGTGTCTGCAAGGAAGCGTGGGTATTCCGGACCCGCCCAGATATCAGTGAGTGTCCTTTTGGACTAGAGATCCTGTTGGACCCAGTGACACTGGTTCAGTCCACTCACACTTATAGTGCAGAGAAACCTTTAATGTTAATTTGAGCCAAATATTTATTTTAAATAAAATAATAAAACCATATAATTTTTACGTACAAGAGAGAAGTAATGTAAAATAAAACAAGTTACAAAAATTTACATTTTTTGCCTAGCGTCTATTGATGCTTCAGGAAAGTACTGGGGAAGACTGATTCTTACAAACAATCTAAGAAGCTGTTTAATATGTTAAAACAGGTTAAGGCAAACCTGGCGGTAACTCTCACGTCAAACTAAGCTTCCAGAACTCTATCTCATTTACGAGTAATAACTGAGGGGAACCTCGGACGTCGTGATGGCCTGCTACCGCGGAGTCAAGGATAACTAGAGTAGTGGATGCAGGGTGTGAAAGTAGAGGTTACCTCTGGAAGACGAGCCTTTCCAAGCTGCTGGAGTAGGTGTCGGAAGACGAGCTTTTCCAAGCTGCTGGTGCTGGTATCGGAAAGGCTTTTGCAAGCTCCTGGAGACAGAGAGCTTTTACAAGCTGTAGGCTAGAGAGGCAGTGGTCTTTTCAGACCCAGTAGAGCTCGCTGACCATTGCAGTCAGCGAGCCGATGAACTCTGGCAAGAGCTTTTCGAAGATTCCTTATATAGTCCCAATTTCATATTGGTGGCTCTCTCAGGGGTGCGGGGGTTGCAAAAATTTTGACACAGGGGCCGGTTATCTCTGGTAGCGGGCAGCGTAGCGTATTTCTTATCGTCTTTCGTTGAGGCTGACAAAAGTTTTACCTCCTCTGCCCGAGGCTCGCGGCTGAGACGTCACTACTATCTTGTGGAAATCTTATTAACTTCCTTATCGAAGTCGGCTGGTCCGTGACTCATCGGGTAAAACAATTTCTAGTTGAGGGGGTGGCGACCGCATGTTGGAATCTGGGTGGGCAGTACAATCTCATAATTAATTGAGTAATTATGCACTTGTCTGTGGCTGTCCCGGCTCGTGGAATCACACCTGTAGGCATGGGAAATTTTGTATGCCACTGTTTTGGTTTGCCCCGAGCTCCTCAGCGCTTGCTGATAGGACGAAGTCAGCCCGTAGAGTACGCAGTCGTACTGCGCAGCAATGGGGCATACATCAATGCTTATGTTGTAATTCACTGATTCATATAATTGTATATTATTATGAATAATACAATGAGCAGGAGCATATGATTAATATACCATGAACTATAACAACTGCTATGTATAAACAGTAAGAATTGAAATACTGGTTTTAGTATCTTATTTATGCAGTAAATGGATTTAATGGATTCATCACTTGCAGAAAATGTCTATTTGTGCTTAATAGCAGACTATAAATGGCTTTGCCCCTTTCTGTATTAAATTGTCCCTCTTCATTGTTTAAGTAGTAGTAGTCACCTTATTTCCATAGGTAACTTTGGAGCACTATAGGCGGTAATGAAGTATTTGAGGAAAATTATTACTCTCTATGGCAAAATGAAGACAAAAGGACCTTTTGTCCAAACTTGCCCTGCGAAGGTAAGCAGCGTACCACCCGCACCATGCACGTGGCTGAGGAAACAGGTGAGAATGTAATTGGTACATGCATGAAGGTCAACCCTCCTGTGCAAAATTCCCACAGCCCCATCAAAAATTGCAGAACAAAGGCTCGACAGTAGATGTGGCCAAATGTTGGAGCACCATGAACAAGGCAAACAGCAGCATTTGACAAGGACGTACTCACCATACTACGTACACGTGTCATGTATTCCTCCTACTTACACTCTGTTCCTTATTCTCTATGCTTGTCCTTCCTCAAATTAACCAGTAGTTACATCCACATAGCATAGCGTAGATGTCAGGTGTGTTGCCTACCCTTGCAGGGCTACAATGCACCTTTGACATTTTGAGTGGCGTTTTCTCAAAAACTGTTTACCAAAGTGAGTTCAGACAAAAGTACTTTTGTCTTCAGTTTACCATGGCGAGTACCATATTTACTCATGTATAGTGCGCACTCGTGTACAGTGTGCACCATGATATTTGCAACAAGTTCAAGGAAAAAATATTTTTTTATAAAATTGCACCAAAACTTTGTGGCGCCCTATTAGTAAGTACGGGAAAAAAATTCGTTTTTAGATTAATGTGTGGTGATTGTGATATGTTTGGAAAATACTTGAATTAAATAACTTTGGTGCAAAAAGATAAAATAAAATAAAATTACGGAACCGTCTTGCTCCTACTACTCAACGTTTCCAGCTTCCTTTTTCTTTTTTCTCCTTTTAGCAGTGCCCGGATATCTTTTTTTGCTGTACTAGAATGTAACACTACCCTTATCACCACAGCCAGATTTCCCATTAGACCCGACTAGGCTTGGGCCTAAAGCGGCACTTTTCCAAGGGGCGGCATGGCGAAAGACATGTCTGCCTTAAACTGTCATCATTGATGCTGAAGACAGCTGCGTTCCTTCACTATAACCATGAAATGTGACACAGGTGCGTACATGCTGTGTTGATAATCTTCGCTTACACGATACTCTCTAGATAATAAGCTGCACACAGTGCATATTTGATACCCATTGTTTCCATTTTCAACCTTTATGTCCACACGGGAATTCGCTTGATAAATTATCTTTGTATTAAATTTCACAAAACTCCTGTCCCGCTTGCTTGCGGTGAGAGGATTGCCCACGGCGATAATGGCAATATGATTCAATACCATTGTTCTCTGTTTTGGAAATGGTATAGTTGCCAGTTGGCACTAGTTGTCGTGCTGATGTGATGTGGGCGGCGCGGGCCACATCATACTCGCGTTTCATACCAATGTTGTTTATTTATATTCGGTCAAACTATGAACATGTCCAAGCTTATAAGTGTAAAATACGTACGTGTGCATCCGCATGTTTAAGTGTTGCAAATTTAGCTGCCTGTGAATCGTGAACAAAATGAGTACCCAAAGAGCAAGACTCAGTGGTGCTCAATACAAAAAATTAAAAAAAGTTAAAGAAGAAAGGAGTGGTATGCTTTTAAAGCAGATCCCTAAGATTTCTTCTTTTTTTGTATGTAACAGTGATAACCAACAGGACGAAGATGTCGCTGATGCCACGACTGCAAGTGATAATGCTACCAATAGCGCAATGCTTCTATAAATCGTCCTTCCTTTAATAATGATGACTTACAGGCTAGCGATGCATGTTACATGTGTTTCGTCATTCCCAGAAAAATTATTTTCTGCTCAAGAACAGCGAATTCCAACATCAAGTACCAATAATTCACTGAACAGTGGCAATATCCATCTACATATCCATGCTGAAGCGACCTGTACGAATTTGATGGACTCAGATGCAACTAGCAATCCTAAGAAGCTTGTTTTTAAACCCAGTACAAATTCAGCCCAGTGGGAAATTAATGAGGAGTTACGAGACTATGTGGCTGTTCATGGAATTGAACAAAACTTAGATGCAGACTTCAGTGTTTCAAAACGTAAGTACCTTGATAAAGAAATGTGTGTTTCAAGGCACATTTTTTCTCGGAAACTGCATAATGGGGAGAGAGAAGTTAGGCATTGGCTAGTATACTCACCATCAAAGGGATGTGTTTTTTGTGCGACTTGCTTGCTATTTGGTGGGGAAAATGGTTTGTTTACTACAGGGTTTAATGACTGGAAAAATGCTTCTAAAAGGTTACAAGGACATGACAATTCACCTTAGCATAAAATGCAACACTTAAACTGAGAGAAAATACTAAAGCACGAATTGATAACAGGCTCGTTGCACAGTTTGAGCAAGAATGCAACTACTGGAAAAATGTTTTCAAACGTATCATCACAAAGGGTTACCATGTCATGGTACTGATGAACACGAAGGCAGTAAAAGCAATGGCAATTTTCTAGGGTTGCTAGAGTTTCTTGGAGAGTTTGATCCATTCATGGTAGAACATCTAAGAAAACATAGCGACAGAGGTTAGGGACATACATCTTATCTTTCCCAGACCATTTATGAAGAAGTGATTATTTTGATGGCTGAAAAAGTAAGGGATGAAATTGTGAAGGATGTGAAAGAATCTAAATACTTTGGTATAAGTGTCTATTCCACTCCAGATATTTCACACACTGATCAACTAACATTTATTATACGTTATGTTAAGAAGGATGGAGTTAGGGAGCCAGTTGAATGGTTCATTAGTTTTTTTTATCAAATGAAGGCCATAAGTCAGAAGAAATAGCCAATTCTGTTTTTATTGTTTTGAGTAAATATGAGTTGGACATAAAAAACTGCAGGGGCCAGTCATATGACAATGCCTCAAATATGTCTAGAGCATATACAGACGTACAAGCAAGGGCGAAGTAACTTTGTCCCTGCGCTGACTATGTGCCACGTGAAAAACACTCTCTTAATCTTGTGGGTTCGTGTGCTGCGGAATCATGCAATGAAGCAGTATCGTTTTTTGGACTGCTACAAGAACTTTACAATCTTTTCTCAGTTCCTACATACCGCTGGGCTCTCCTAACTCGAAACTGCAAAGAAGGAGGTCGGACACTATAAAGTCTGTCGAAGACTTGTTGGTCTACTCGAAATGATGCATGCTATGCAATAGAGGAATTGGTGTGGACTATATGAGACCTTGCAAACTTTAGAATATGATAGTTCAGGAAAACCTCAAACGAAGAATGAGGCATCTTCATTGAGACAAAAATATAATATACTAGAAACTGCATTTATGATAGTCTTCTGGACCGCACTCCTTCGTAGGTTTAATGCTGTTAGTGCCAAGCTGCAATCAGTAAACTTAGATTTGGGGCAAGTTGTGAAAATGTACAATTCGCTGTCTGACTTCGTAACAAATTTAAGAGAAACAGAAATGTTTGACCACTATGAATGCCTTGCGAAGTCATTGAGCAGAATATAATTTTACAAATTTGGCGAGGGAAGGAAAAGGAAGTGCACTCTGAGGCCTGATGAGACTAGGGCTGGAGAAATAACTCTTAAGACTGGGTCAGATGATGTTCGTGTTGGTACATATAATGAAATTCTGGATACACTAAGATCAGAACTGCAAGTACGAAGTGCACGTTACAATGAGCTTCAAGAGAGGTTTGGGTTTTTAGAACATCTCAACACGTATGAACCAGCACAGATTTCTTCAGCTGCACGTAAATTGGCCTCTTACTACAATAGTGATCTTGAAGCGTCCATTGTAGAAGATTCATTGCACCTTAGAGTGCATGTGAAGCCCCAAACACCTGACGAGGGAAATGTCAACCTAAAAAAATTAAGTAAATTTTTTTAACCAAGAAGGGTTTGTTGAAGTCTATCTAAATGTAAACAAAGCACTCAGAATGATTCTCAGTGCTCCAGTAACAAACTGTTCAGGCGAACGCTCTTTCTCTACTCTACGATGTGTGAAAAACTACCTGACATCGACCATGGGAGAAGATAGGGTATAGATCATGGCATTACTGAATATCGAGGGACAGATGCTGCGGGATATGGACTTCAAGGATATTATCAATTCCTTTGCCCAAAGAAAGACTAGAAAGAAGAGCTTTGGATAAGACATGAGTTATCTTGCTAGACTTAAGTTAAAGTTTTTTTTCTTTCATGGAAAGAAAATTAAATTTCTCAATGTTGTCCTTACTATTGTCAGTGTTTTCATTGCAATCATTTTCATAATATTTGCAGTTCTGGTTGTCACTATTATTTTTATGTTGTGATTTATTAACAATACTTTTACACGTTAGTTCAAATTAAAATGTCGCACCTCATCTTAAAATAACAAATAAATATGAGTTAGAATAAATAAAAAAGTTTTACACTAGGGGCAGCACATTTTTATGGGCCTACAGACTACAAAGGAAATCCGGCCTTGCTTGTCATAAAAAAAAAAGGGCCTCCCCGTCCCTTCTCCCCCCCTCGCGCCAATTCCATGAACATGGCTCGCTAGCCTCTGTGCCATTGAAACAAAGAGGGATGGCGGAATTATCGACCGGCAACATCTGGGTGTTACAGATGTAAGAGGGAGAGATGAGACAACAGACAGTCCTGCAACTTTCCCCAACCCCCCCCCCCCCCCCCTCCCCCGGACAATTTATGACTACCACTCCGCCTTCCTCTTTTTTTTTTGTGTATAGCAAGCACCCCAGAAATGTTTTCCTTTATTTTGGGAAAAAAGGTGCGCTATACACTAGTAAATACAGTAATAATTTGCCTCAAACTTTTCATTACCGCTTAATGTTCCAAAGTAACCTGGGAAAATATGACGACTACCTCTACTTAATCAATGAAGGAGAACTATTTGAACAACCACATTTTAACAGATTTACGATCTCCTTTTCATGAAATATAATTCTGATTTTTGTCACTCTATCTGAAGTACTTCCTGATATCTACACATTCACGCATTTCAATCTTTGATTTTCAATGCTGCATACCTCCCTTAATATTCACCACGCGATAGTGTTATCAATGTACACTCCACCTTATTCTTCACAAGGAATCACCTCCCAGAGTTTGGCACATGGAATTTGGTAAATACTGTATGATTTTGTTACAAGTTTTATTATACTTTACTGTCAAAAATGTTATGTAAATTTTTCAGTTACAAGAACTATGGCTAAACATTTCGAAACTAGCAAAATTAAAAGTGGCACTTTTTGTCCTTCCCAACATGGCAAATTGAGGTTCATATGATGTCGCAGAAAATCTGATACAGTTCTCCAAGCATGTGTTTCATAGTGAAATTTATGTATTGCATTTTATTGCATTGCAAGTGGGAAAAAGCAAATTGACAGACAAAGTTATTAAAAACAAACCAAGTTTATCCACATTTATTTAAAAATAAGTTTACATTATTATCAATCCAAAACTGAACAATACCTGCTTCTTGAAAGCAGTAATTTAATGCAAATGACAATTTAAAATCAATTATTTTCAATTACAGAGAATCTTTGTTGACCTGTTTACATTTTTCCGAAACATTATGGCCTTCAAACTTGAATGGATTCTTTGCAAATATTAACACAGCGTTACAAGTACTGAAGACCCTGAAGAAAGAAGAACTTCTTGTAGGTAATTTACGATAGTGAATAAGTTTCCCCAACATCATGTCCAAAGAGAGAACTCCAGTTTTGCTTGAAATATTTGTAAGTTTTTTTAACCAAACTGATAATAAATTATTTTGCAGTTGTTCATTCAGAACATTAAGATGTTTAAATATATCACACAAGAGGGCTGATTTGGATATGAAATTGATGTTCTTTAACAATATTTGGGATTTTAAAGCACCTTTTGAGTTTTGAAGCATTCAGGAACATATCTACCTCATGCTTCAGTTCAATAAACTTCACTAACACTTTGCTCTTACTAAAGCAGCAAAAATCATTGTGAACCAGGACATCTTGATTTCAGCAGACATGTGGGCAAATAATTTTCAAGACAGCTGATAAGGGCCAGACTTGTATCTAATACATTTACCAATTTTATAATTTTATCTATAACATACTCTGTAACCTTGAAGCATACCATATGACACACATTTGAGAATAATTCAATGTAAAGATTGCTTTTGATGACACAAAACAGTCATCAGTCTTGCAACCAAAATTCTCCCTTCTAGTAAATGAGGTGACACCTCCAAAACCAGAAGACCAGTCTTCTGCAAATATAGATTGTTTTCAGAAAAATATTTTTTTACCTTTTCAAAGATAAAGTTTTTCAATTCTGAATGAGTCTGAAACCATTTTACCTATGGTGTTCAAACTTGGCATGCTACTTAGGCCCAGCAGTTTGATTGCCTTACAGTGTACCATCAATTCTACCTAAACATGATTTTAAGGGGAGTCTAATTTCAAATTGCTATCTGTATGTTTAGCCACTTCCAATTTTTGACTGTGCGCTATTTCCACACAGTTTGTGTTAGGGACTTGCAGTTTGACACCAGGGTATTTTTAAGGCTAATTTCCACCCAGCAGAAGGAATTTTTAACATTTTAAGTTTTTAAATTCCCAATATCACCATAAGTATTCAGGTGTTCCAATTTTGCAAGCTCCTTAACCCCATTGCCTCACAGTGTACCCTCAATCCCATATAGATTTTAAAGAGGGATTGACAAATTTTTATACGTGTATGTTTTGCAACTTCAGACTTTCAATTGCGCACAGTTTCCATTTTAAGGGGGTACCAAAATTTCAAATTGCTATATTTGTATATTTTGCCACTACTGATATTCGTTCATGTGCAGTTTCCACACAGTTTGTGCTAATAACTTTCAATTTAGTACTGGGACATCTCTAAAAGAGGAGTTTCAACCCAACCTATGGATTTTCGAAAATTTTGAGTTTTTAAGGTTTTAACTTATTTATCAATTGTTCAAGAAAAATATGTGATACACTGTGTATATGTAGTTAAAGGGTCATATTTTGGATGCTAGTGAAATTATATTAGCAGGGAATGTTCTGTTAACCTCTTCACAGGAGAGGTGACTTATAAACTATCTTACTCTAGATCTTCAGTTCTACAGAATGTTCCTAAGTTTCAAATCTTGCAAAATATAATAATTTATATTTAAGGGAATTATTTAATTTTTCTATATTTCTGTAAAGGATAGTAATTCATTTAGTATTTAGAAAATTGTGGCAATAATTTGTTTGTATTTTATGTATGTTAGTTTCTCCAAATTTATTTGAGTCATTGCATCAGTAGTAAGAGACATCACTTGATGACATTGCACCTTTTCACTGGGTTAGTAAGCTAGACATGTAGCCACTGTATTGCGAGACCTGATGAAAAAAGGTAAGTACAGAGATCACATTTGGCTGACGTCACTGGCCGCTCGCATGCAATACTTTGATCTCTAGAGCCACGTCCGAGTTAACAGGCTATTTTTAGACATTACTGCACCATGCAGGGCCATGTTTACCTGATGAAACATTCTATCAATATATATAGCAAGCACGACCTTTCTCGTCATCACAGTTCATTCATTAGTCATCAGTTGAACAGTCTTCAGCAAGTGATAACAAGCACCCGCAACTTCAACCTTGTGTACTCATTTTGAACATTTTTCTAAATCTATCAAATCTATTTTTTATCAGTGCGAGGAGTCATTAGGGTGCCAGGAGAGAAAGGTAACGATTCTCTCCCGTCTTCATAATTAACTTTTCTCAAAGTGAGAAGTTTTGTTTTGTGAAGACTGTCATTCTGTCTCTTGAGTGAGTGAAAAGATTTGGGCGGACCTTAACAGCAAGGTCTTGAGAGCCGATGAGGGTGAGTGAAGTGAAGATGGAGTGGTGCCGGAAGGAAGGAGCGGGGGAAACTGGAGATTCCTGAGAAAACCCGCCGACCAACGGAATCGTCTGGCATGATTCCCACTTGCGAAGATCCGGTGACCCAACCAGGAATTGAACCAGGTTCGCCTTGGTAGGAGACGAGCAGACTAATCGCTTGGCCATAATGGTCCCTCTGTCTCTTCAACTTTTTATTTCTACTGCAAGTGTCAAATTTTTTTGGTTGGCGATAATTTTGAAGGACTGTAATAAACTTCCAGTGAATGGTAGAAATCATCTTTTATTAATTTTCTGTCTTTAATCAATGAACCTTTTAATTTTTTTAAATCAGTGTTTCGAACTAATGTTCAATGCAGACTCCGAGTTTTGTACAGTGTACAGTACAAGTTCACTGAAGAACAAATATCATTACTTGCAATGAGAACTAGCTGCATGGACATAACAACTGTTTACACTTTTCATAAAGCTGAATTATTGGAGAGATACTATTCTCTGTACAGCAAGTCTGATTCAGAACACAGAAATGTTCACTTTAAACCAGTGAAAAAATAACTCAATGAAATTCCATTGAAACTTTCAACCTGCAATACTAACCTGATTTTAATACCAGGGAAAGAATTGTGCACAAAATACTTAAACAGAATTCAAAACCCAAAAAGGATGCTTGGTCTAACAATGAAGATGAAAATTCAGACATTTATGAACCTGAAACTGTCCTTCTTGAGTCCATTAATGAATGATGTTTGTTCAGTGCTTGTCAAGATGCAGAAACCGTCAGGTGAAGATAGAGACTCAAAACTAAAGATGAAAGTTACAAAAATTGGAACACCTGTATCACTAAAGTCAAACAAGTTATGTAACTTCAACATTTCAAGTGATGAGAATATTTCAAAGACAAACCATGCTGATTTACATGGTGAGTACGAGAAACTGATTGGCCAGTTTAAAGATAAAATGAAAATTTCTTCTTCCACTCAAGAAAAAGTTAATATTTTGAGTTTAGTCCCTAGCACATAAGAGTTAGTTCAGTGAATATCTAATTCGCCAGTCAAGATATCTGGTAAGTGAAGAAGTTTTGACGGCTATTAACAGCAAGGTCTTGAGAGTCAATTAGGGTATGAGCAATGCCAGAATGAAAGGATGGGGGAAACGGGAGATCCCAGAAAAAATCTGCCAACCAGCAGCATCTTCCAGTACAATTCCCACATACGAAAATCCGAGAGTGACCCAGCCGGGGATTTAACAGTTTGCCTTGGTGGGAAGTAAGTAAACTATCCACTCAGCCACCGTGGCCCTAAGAGATGTGGTAAAATATAATGGTATTTTGCCCCAAAATAAGAGAAATATGCTGAGAAATAAACTTGAAGAAGAGTATATGAAAACTGTAAGAGATTTCTACAAAAATGATGAGTACAGTAGAATAATGCCAGGAAAAAAGGATTGTGTGTTTCCTTTGAGGACCTCATGCAGAGAAAGTAAACATTCAATTTTAAGTAATCTTAAGGAACTTTATGCAAGTTTTAAAGAACAATACCTACTCATGAAAATAGGATTTTCAAAGTTTGCAAAACTGAGACTCAAATTCTGTGTTAATTGGCACATCCAGCACTCAATGTTTGTGTGTACATTACACACCAGAATGTAAAAATGATGCTTGCATCAAAGATAGTAAGAATGGACTACAAAAATTTCCTTACCTATTTAGTTTGCAAAATTGATGAGTCGTGCACGCTGTCAAAGTGTAGTGAATGCCCAGAAAGTAATGGACTGTATTGAAAGAACGGTGGGACGATTTTGAAAAGGTTGAAACAGAAATTAAATTCAAACAGTAGGTTTTAACAGACCATTGCAAGCTGTCTACTTATGTTCTTCCATTGTTTACTCCTGTATCAAATATTGGTTGTGCAAACCTTGAAACGTTGTTCGATTTGTTGCTAATGTCATAGGCACCCTCATACTGCTTACCTGCATATAGTTTCAAGTTGTATGTATAGTAAGTTTTAATGTCCACCAGAGCATTAATTTTAACCCATATTTGTTGGGTTTTGAAAATATATACTGCCTGAAGAAGCACAGCACCTGAAATCCTTCCAACTTTTTGTCAACTGTCACATCTCGTACTAATCAATAACACTTTTTGCAGTTAGAAACAAAAATGGCTTGACTTCTCATAGAGGGAACTCTCATCATACTATATAAGTAGACAATCTCCGTCTGTATGTCTTTAATTCATCTAAGTCCCTTGAAACTCAACAGAAGTTCTTCAAATTTTGCAGAGCGAATCCTCAAGGTAAAATACAGGTCAAGTTCAAATTTCAGCAAGATTAGATTACGCAATCATTACCTTTTACCTTAAAAAACTCATTTTTTTATTACTTTTTTCCTATGAAAAGTTTTGTATTAATGCATAGAGACTCTGAATAGAGATATAAAGGTAATGGAACATCACTTCAATGTTAAGTTAAGTGAGGCCTTAGTGGCTCAATGGAAAGAGAGATTCCAAGTGGGGCCACGGTGGCTCAATGGATAGAGTGATTCCAAGTGGGGCCTTAGTGGCTCAGTGGATAGAACTATATCAAGTGGGACCTTAGTAGCTCGGTGGATAGAGATATTCCAAGTGGGGCCGCAGTGGCTCAGTGGATAGAGAAATATCAAATGGGGCTGCAGTCGCTTCAATGTTGAGTTAATTTCACATCATTTCATTATTACCTACATATATCTATGCAAAGTTTTTTTTTGTATGATAACCAAATTTTTTAACATGGTAACTATCCTAACCCTGTGACAATACAAAAAAAAAAACTCTCGGGCTGGGACCCTAGTAAAATATACCAGAGATCTCATTTGAGCACATGACAAGTTTGAAGAAACTGTAATTTTAAAATCCAGAAAAGGTTTTTAGCAACCCATTAACTCTATTACTGATGTTTTCCCACAATATCCCCTACTTATCACAGACGATGAGTATCAAGGAATTAAGTGGCAACAGAACCCCTTTATTCAAGAACCTGACAGTGTTTGTAAAGTTTCTGGCCTTGCCACATTCCAGTGCAGCAGTTGAGAGGGTCTTAGTCTGCAAATCAATTCTTTCAGATTGTAGAAACCAACTCAGTACAAATAGTATTAGCGACTTACTTCATGCAAAGAGGGGCATTAATAAAATATGTCGTGAATTCAAAATTGACAAGATGCACAAGTCTCTTTTCAATAAATCCATGTACACAATTTACTAAAAAGTAACTGGACACCCGTGGAAGATAGGTAATTCAGTATGTCAGTTGACTTTGTTTCACGACCTTCGGCATAGAACCGCTGGTGTTTGTCCGTGGTAGCATGAACACAGAAGCCTACTGTAACACTGAATAATGAAATGCTCCCAACAGTGACATTTTTACGGATTGAACCCGTGTTACTTCCAGGATGACAATGCCAGGTGTCATGTTTCAAGGGCTACTATGCAGTGGTACGCCGAAAACATTGCTCGCCGATTGGACTGGCCTGCCCAGAGCCCCGACCTAAACCCAATAGAACCTCTTTGGGATGAATTGGATCACCGGGTTAGGGCTCGTCAGGCGCAGTCAAAATCCATTGCTCCACTCATGGAATGGTTGCAAAAGGAATGGAGACGAATCCCCATGGATGTCCTGCAAACACTCGTAGAGAGCACGCCAGACAGGGTGGCTGCTGTGATAGCCGCAAGAGGTAGCCCTACAAGATTCTAACGGGGTGACAACCACCGAGCAAACATTGTGGACAGGTGCCCAATTACTTTTTGGTAGATAGTGTACAACTTTAAAGGTAATGAGAATAAGTCAAATAATAGCAGTAGTAAAGGTTAATGGCATGTGCAAACTTAAAAAGATACAAAGAGAACTACTCTGTCTAAATTATACCTAAAAAAATACTTTTGGCAACATATAATCTGTACTTCCACAAAGCCACGTCAAACATTTATTTAGTTTATACAGTAAACTTACAATATGTTGTGAAACTTGAAGCAACATCTGAGTCTGCAGTATTCCATTATTAAAAATTTTTTTTATGGATAAATTAAGTGCACTTATTCAGGTAGGTCAGTCTAGTTGCAAGACTGTGTGCACTGAAATTGTGAGCATGAACACATTCTACTGCTCGCTATGAAAAAATGGAAGGTATGCTGAAATATTTTTTAATATTTAACATAAATATTTTGTAAGTGAATGTAATTAATAATTTTAAGTATTAATTTTCATCAATAAAAAAATTAACCTTGAAAAGCCCTTATTCTACTGATCAGCAATTTTTTTTTTATTAGCTAGGGTTTTTTTTTCCTAATCTGGGAAAAATATTCATAAAATCTAGGGAATTTTCTCGTTTCTGGGCTGGCCTCAGTCTACTGTTAAGCGTGAGATGGACCCCCCACGTTTTTTGTGAAATAGATGTTTGCGCAAATACATGTATCTCTGTAAATAAATGTTCTACAAATATAACTTTTTGTCAGAAAAGATTAGAAAAAAAAAAGCATCTATCTATGCCGGTTTTTTTTTTTTTTTTTTTTTTCCTAAGTGTATTTTTGGGGAAAAAATTTGCGAAAATGGTCAAAAATCACATTTTTAAAGCTTGCCTATGCAGTTTCCTTAAGCGGCAAGATAAAAGTACAAAGGTAGAGGTGTAGTTTAATCTGTGGGCTTTCATCATGTGTAATATAACCCGACTGGTAAAGATCTAATTTACACAGTACAGCATCACAACAAAAACTCTGCATGCCTTGCGCGTAGGAGCAATAAGGCGCTAGAAATACGTGTAAGTGTCACCCGTATCGCTCCCTCGCTTCTCTATGACCTTGGACGGGGGAGGGGGGTACATCTCACTCTTAAGATGAAAGCATTGTGTCACAGCGGAAAATATTGTGAGTAGGATTGTGAGTAGGCTATAATGGTACGGTGTTGTTTTATCAAGCGAGAGCAATTTTGAAGCAACTGTCTGCTGAAAGAGCTTTGTCGCTCTCTCTATCTTTCTTTCACACTTGGGAAGTTTCACTTCACTAGTACGTAGCAAAATTGAACATGTTTTCAATTTTAGCATATTTCATAATTATTACAGCAAAACAATGATTTTTGAATTTGTAATTTACAACTGAAAAAAAATTTTAATGTTTGAATACTTATATTAATATATTTAGATCATTTAGATATGATGGTGGGGCAGAAACAAAGTGAAGTTGGCAGACGTGGCGAGCTACGATATGATGTGTTGCTGTTTAACCAAACGAAGCGTAAATTATACTTACACCAAAAAGTACTTCAAATTACCACCTCACATTTGTAGACATTGTGTTTTTCAAACCTACCTAAGCAAGTGACGATGTTGTGATAAATCTGTGTTTCCGCGGCAATAATAAATATACTGTTACGGTGTGTTTTGTTAACCGCTGCGTGTGAAATAGCATGGCGTGGCTGTTTGGTGATAGTTACAGTGGATCTCTGTATGTGCGTGATTTCAAATATTTGATGTGAACTATTTATATGTTGTAAATGTAAACTGTTTTATGACTAAGTTATTTATTTACATCCACGTATGTTTATTTATCACAACGTTGTACCTTTGCCCGGGTGTTTGAAACACAGTTGTGTAACTTAATTTACCACCAATCCTAACAAAATAACCAAGCCCAGCCCCAATAAATTTCAATAAACCTAACACACACAAAGTAGTAATACATATAAATATGAGCGGAATAAAAGTTATGGTAGGCTTATTTGAGTGCATGTTCAGCACTATAGTTTAAGTTTCTATAACAAAAAATGAGAGACTCGAGTTGCGTGCTTGATTTTAATGTCGCTTTTTCGTTGGACTGTCCATTCCTTTGTTATTCGAAATGAGGCCATCCTTTTAAAGAAATAACCCAACATATCAATAACAAAAAGTTAAATACTACAGTTCATTACCCCGCAGTTGTAACAGTGTTTAACACAGTCACTGCAAAATATTAACATGCATTACGTGTAATGTGTTATGTCGTGGAAAACAAATATGTTATGTAACGTAACCGTAAGAACTATCATTAATTCAGGCATTTTTAAAACGTCATAAAGCTGAACTAAATAATGTTATAGGCCTAAACTGTGAATATTCGTATGAAGTGATTTTTGAAATAGACCTAAGACAGAATTCTTTGAAAAGCTGTAAACAACATAGTTGACAGGTACAAAAGTAGAAGTCACATTTGAATGTTTATTTTTAGGTGTAGTGAAAGTATAGGAACACATGTACACACACAATGGAATGTAAACATTGATTTTGACAGATACTACATGGCAGTCACATGGCAATGTTTGTTTACATTTGGCAGAAGAATATGAAACTGGTCTTACAAGTAGATATTTAGCAGGGCTCTGAGAAAGTTGCTTCCACTGGGGAATGGACTATAGGTGGTCACAGATTTCTATACTTATGAAGAAAATTGCAGAATTATTCCCGGAAAAAAAGTTTATGTATCTATATCAATTAATGAGGTACAAAAACATGAACAGAAGCACTTACTTCTTTGCAGTCTGAATGAACTATATTTACAATTTCATGAGATCTACCCAGAATGTAATTAAAAGCTTTAAATATTATGAACTTGCCCACGTGGTGGGTTATCGCGGATGCAGCAGGTATGCATTGGGTTTGGGTATTCTTATACTAACAGAATGGTAAATTAATGATAAACTGTGAAAAATTAAACACACGTTACAAAGATCTTCAGATGCTTGTCTGCAACCTGCACAGTTCTCATTGCATGATTAGCAAATGTACAAACTGCCCAGATTCTGGAAAACTACTTGAACTATTGCTAATACAAGAAAAGGCAGGTGAAATTCCCGACAACATAAGTTACAAACAGAGGATCACAATTGACTGTGCTAAAATGGTTACAGTTGTAACAATGAAAGATGAGTAAAGAAAAATTCTAAAGCAACACAATATGGCCATCAAAGTACAACCACGTTTTCTTACACATAAGAAAAAAGCCTGCTTATTACAGGGTGTATAATTTTAGTAGAATTTTTAGAAAAATACTCTTTCATAATGCAAGATGAGATCCAAAGTTTTCAATGGATAAATAAACAGGCCACTGTTCACCCATCTGTTTACTATTTTAAAGGAAGTAATGAAGTTGAATTGAAGGGCTTAAGTTTAAAGTTATGTCATAAATACCTAGAGCACAAAACCTTCACAGTCCATTGCATTTCAAAAACATTGAATTGATGACGTAAAGCAAGAAAATATACTCACTGCAGGTGTCTCATCCCCTGTCAGCCCTTTCACTTGCAACATCTCAGCCGTTTTTAGGAACTCTGTCAAGTCGTCTTGCCGCACGTTCACCTCACCGCGATACATGAACTCCAGGATATGCACCAGTTCCTTATGACCCACGTCTTTCAGAATCACTATGGGGTGTTTACAAGGGTTCAGTTTGAACAGATTCTTCAAGTAAGGGCTACACACAGACAACACCAGCTTGTGAGCTTGAACAAATTGTCCCCCGGCTGCAAGTGTGACATCCACCAAGTCTTCTCCTTGCAGGAAGGCATGGAACCCTGTAGACAAGTTTGCATGGAAGTTGTTCCAGCGCAGAGAGAACTGTTCACTGCTGTTTTCTGCCATCTTCCCTCTGTAACACACACAGTCCTGAAATCTAACACCTCACTTCAACACTGCAATTGATTCACCATATATCCCCACTTCCACAACAGGTAAAGGCTGTTCATGGTAACGTGAGCACTACTGAAACAACAATTCAAAAAAATGGCACACAGGTGTACCACATAAAACAATGTACTTTGTTTTGTATAAGTAATTAAGAATTTTTTTATTTATAATATTTTTTTCTTATTTTTACTATTGTTAACACGTTAGGATATTTTATTTTAGATGTGCAATGGCAATTTTATTATCTTTAAGATAGGACTTAGCTATGTTTGCATTTTTGTCTTATTTTACTAACTTCAAATCTTGTTTTACAGTCTCAATGGGTAAATATTTCTCATTACAGTCGACTCTCGATTATCCGCGAAAATGGAGGGAGCAATTGTTGCGGATAACCCAAAATCGTGGATAATCCGCATACTAAGAGAAAAAAAAAGTTTTTCCAACACTAAATTTTGTATGGTCATAACTGAATACTGGGTGTTTCAGTGCGAAACCTAGCCTATCTTTGAGATACTACTGTATTTACCCGCATATTTTACGGCCTCGCATAATTTCTGTACCCTATTATTAACAAAATAAGACATTTAAAAAATGCATAATTTATGCACCTCTGATTTCTAACTTACAAAACCAGCGTAGCTACAGTTAACACAAACAACACAACTGGATGCGTATGGTGTTTATCGCAGAGTGATACTGGAATCTGAAGTTGCGTAAGAGGGAAGGCAGGCTGATGTCACTCAGTTGTTAGGCAACAGGCCACCCCCTCCCCCTGGAGAGGGGAAACAAAGACGTGCAAAGCGAACTGCATGTCGCCCGTGTCACACACACACACGCCTCCCACACTGTCCAGTGCATGGGGCATACAGCTGGCTGTTTCAGCGTGAGGAAAAGTGGTTTTCAAAAAAATATTGGGCTTGTTTCATACACACACTCTGGCATTCCCGCAGCACATTTCTGGTTAAACCACTCCAGCATAGTCTTATCTAGTTCCGCATATGTTGATAGTTTCATCATTTTCCTATTCACCAGTCCACTTGTCGAGTCCGCACTTCTCGCAAACGCAATAAGTTTGGATTTATTATTTTGTATATCCCGAATTTTTGTTTCTCCCTCTCCATACATAAATTAAAGCTGTTTTATTACACTTCCTCCTTCAAGTTTATTAATAATTTCAAGCTTCTGCTGTAAATTTAAAACCACACATTTACATTTAGCAGACATTTTTCAGCTGAAAATGAACAAAAACAAAACAGAACCTAACTACTGAGTGGCAAGGTAAAATTGACACTGACCGTGCGAATGCGATAAGCGGGAGGAATGCGGTGGTCGCGCCGGGTTTCCGGCTATACCTGGCAGGCTGCAGCTAGGTTAGCGAGTTGTGCGGTGTTGTCAGCTCGCTGTCTTGCAACGTAACTTAGCTCATTGCGCCATCGGGAATACATTTTGACGTGCATTTGCATCAATAAACAAACATATTTAATTCCACTGTTATTTTCAGAGTACCCGTTATGAATTTCATTAGTTAAGATGGGAGTTTTATTAGATAACTTTGTTCTGGCAGTGTTTGAGTAATTTCCAAAATATATTTTTATCTTTCTGAATATGCAACAATTAAGACGCAAAGCGGATAATCCACTTGCAGATAACCGAGAGTATACTATATTTAATATTTTATTGTATGTTTCAAGACCACGTATTGTATGCCGTTTAGCAGTGAGGACTTTGAAAGTGGTGCGTACGGGGTTTTGAAGGGTTTTCAGATTACCATTGGACAACAGGTTTGAATCTTGACTTCCCATTGGCTGAAATATTAGGTTCCTCTTAAGATAGCTCCAGCCAAGTGAGCCAACGTTCTCTTCTCCAGCAACCTCTAAATGGACCAGACATAGAAATAGGACCCTCACATGAACGTAGGTGTAGCATAGAATCTTAAATTAGATTTTAGGGTGTTAGCGCTTCGCTCATTATTTTAAGTATTTTAGAAAGAGTTCCAGCAAGTGTGAGCATTTGTATGGCTCTTATAACTAGACCACAGTTGGTTTTACACTAAATGGATGGCCTTGAACCAATAGGAAATAACTTCTGATAGGTAAGCTCAATAACGTCCAACCACGACAAAAGGAGAAGAGAAATGGGTCCTCACTGTTGGCAAATGGTCCTTGCTTGAATTTACTGACGCATGCCAACATTTCTGGTTCAACATTAGTGACAGAATACGTGAAGTAGTATGGCTTTCATATGAAGAAGTTAAAAAAAAGTCAAGAAAGGTGTGAGGGCCAAATGTAAATATTGTGGCATTGAACTTGAGGGTCAAGTACTCAGAATGAAAAATCACCTCGGCCTATCTAAATGTGAAAGTTCAGTTATGCAAGTTGAAGATGATGAAGGTAAGATACATCAAGTGGAAAATTGTCTCATGATTTAAACAACTGAAAACATGGCTTTGTGTTAAATTTGCTACATAGTCCTCAATTTAAAATTAAACTGTGAGATTTTGGATATACTTTGAAGTTTTCATTCTTAACTTTAAACAAGTAACATAGCCTACAAAATAATATCATTAGTAAGCTTGCTCATACTTTTTACTTTAAACTGCAGTCACATCACAATCACATTATTGAAGTTTAGACTTTTATAGGCTATTCATGGTAAAGTGAGCACTTTTGAAAGCCCTCTAATTTGGAATAATAGTCAGTAAATATGCTTTATTTTAGCCTCAGAAGTTAACTTCTGCATGCGGTGGAATATACACACTGTGTGTATTACGTGCATGGCAATATTTATTTAAAAAGGTGCTTTAAGGATTTAAAAAAACTGAAAGGAAAAAGTACTAGGTCGTCAAAAAGTGCTCACTTTACCATGAACAGCATATACTAATGTTTTTGATAGCCATAAATAATATTTTATGATGTGATGTTTAATATTTAATATTGTTCTGTAATTCATAGGCTACTATGTCATAGTGTATCAAAAACAGTTTACACTGTATTTGTATGTTATGTGAATGGAAAATGTGGAACCATGTTTCATCTGGTTCACTCATATTTTGTCGGTTAGGTCAACAGCTATAAAGTTGCAGACAGTTATGAATTTCAGTTGTAACCATTACACAACAAGAAACAGACCAAATTTACTAACTGACATGTTGAGTACACTTCTGGTGCAGAAAGTTAAGTTCTACTCTAACATCACAATGTGTTAAGCTGAGTTCAAGTATAAAAAACTAAGCATTCAGAATGACGTTTACTTACCAATCGAATGCTAGTATTTACTTGACAATGCGTCATGTACGGGCAAGACAGGTTGTATAGGTAGAAATCCTTGACTTTAGAATCATCCCATTATGTTTTATTTTTTATGTTAACTAAAAGTTCTGCGGCAGTGATATCAACAAAACTGAGATTTTGGGAGTGTCGCGAGTTTGCATTGGCTGGAATGAAGAATTAATGTTTTTATCGAGAATTGCATATACAGAATGGTTTGTTATGTCCCGTGTGTGATATCTGCACTTGGTGCATAATTCTGAATTCTTAATTTTTTTCTCAGTTTTTTATGAGTGAACACAGCTTTACATAGTTAGCACTGAAAAAGTGGCAGTGGCAAAGCATGGAACCAAGCTGTCCATAATAGGTCAGAGATATTATGTAGGTTAAATGTGTTTATTTATAATATTTTATCCCCTCTGTCACTTGGAAGTAAATTAATGAGAGAAACATTTCTTTTCCAATAGCATTACAGCTTCCATAAATAAGCACAGCTCATACATCCACCTATTTTACATAATCTGTGACTTCATCAAATGAAGGAAATGAACCAAGATACACTTGTGCCGAAAGGAAAAAGTTAAAACATCAACGGATTCCTACATAGTTTGATCAACACCAAAGCAGAAAAAGTCTTGGGATCAGCAATTAGTTTGCTTTATATTTGTAACAAATACTTCTTTTCGTAGTGTCGAACATCCTCAGTTTGTGAAACTTATGCAACAGCTTCGCCCAGGTTACACCCCTCCAAACAGAAAAGAAATTGGTGGTCCATTACTAGACACTATTTACGTAGAAGAAAAGAAAACTTGTTCCCTTACTCTGGAAAATGAAAAAGTGTGTATTGGTTTTGATGGATGGTCAAATGTCTATAATGAACCAATAATATGTGCTACAGTTACGACCAAAGAGGGTAATGTATATTTAGTGAACACAATTGACACATCTGGTCATGCTCACACTGACAGAAGTGGCTATAACAGTATAAAAATGTGTGAGGAGGACTTTCAAGTGCAAGGTTAGTTTTGTTATTACCGATAATGCTGCCAATGTGAGGAAAATGGGCAAAATTTTGGAAAATAATGAATATTTGAATATCATCACTTATGGTTTCTGAGCTCACATATTAAATTTGTTAGCAAATGACTTGAATATTCAGAATGTGACAGAACACGTGCTAAGCGTAATACAATATTTCAGAAACAACCACTTTGCTAATGCATGTTACAGAATATCTGGTACTCGAAAATTATTCCTCTCAAGTGAAGTGCACTGGAATACAATGGTAGATTGCCTTGAGACATACCTTAAAGGTTGGGGTACTCGGTTACAAATTTGTGAGGACCATCGCAACAATATCAATATAATAGAACAAAACAAAATTTCTGGCATGACATTGAAACGGAATGTAGAGGATATGCTTAATATTTTGAAGCCTATTACCGTAGCCCTTGATGATGTTCAAAAAAATAAATGCACTATTTCTGAGTCAGTGGTCGTGTGAAAGAATCTTGAAATGAAAATAGAAACCACAATGGATACAAATATCATACAAAAATTCCAAAAATTATATAATATGGCACTAACATCTGCTCACATTTTAGCTTATATGCTGGATCCAAAAGAAAAAAAATCATCACTTGATTTGACTGAAGAAGAAATATGCATGGCATTTGATTTTGCCAAATCAAGGTACTCAAGGAGTTCACTGCATCCATTAATTATTAAATTTAAATCAAAAAGCTCACCTTTTCAAGAATTGCTTTTTGAGAATGAAGTGACATTACAGGTTACAACCTATGAGTGGCGGAGAAGTCAGAAGAATGCCATTGAGATATTTAATGACAAAGTTTTCCTTTCTGTTGAATAGTAACTTACAGCAGAAGCTTCTTCAGCGACTGTAGAGAGAGACTTCTCATCATTTGGATTGGTTCATTCTAAACTACGTACTAAATTAGGCACAGAGAAAGCATCTAAAAAACATTAACAACCACCCTGATAAACCTACCTCCGCGCTAGGAGGCTACTCTACACTGGACCCCCGGAAGATCGTTGACCACTGGGTTTTTCACTATATAAGGAAGTCCACTAGCACACCCACCCTGCAAACAACTCCAACCTCCTGCAACTTGAGAAGGCAGACCCAGCCCAGCAGCTTGAGAAGGCAGCACTCCAGCCGCTTGTGAAGGCAGTGAAACCCTTGGAGCTTGCAAAGGCTCGTCCACACCAGCTGACCGCTAGGACGGCTCTATTCAGAGGTAACCTGACAACTTGTAACCTCTTTACTCGAGTCAAATTCCGTAACTCCCGCGGTAGCAGATCGTCGTAACGCTAGTTCCCTTCTGGATAACCCCCTTAACCTCAATTGTGTGATCTATGTCAATATTAATTTTAAATTATTTTTAATTTTATAATTGCGAGGGACACCTTCGTCTGCTTCCATTACGTAATGTAAATAATAAACCTTTAGCGATGCCAGACATCGAGAGTGACGTGCTTTGCAATGGCAAATTAATTCAGAGGTAGACACAGTAACACGAGTGAGGTCAGACACCAACCTTTGCAACCCGAATACACACCTCAACCTATCTCACAGTTTATCCCTCTCAATCAAACATCACCTTTAGACCATTTATTAAGTGCTTGTTGGCTGGATACTGAGCCGGAACATTCCCCTTCGGCTGGTAACCCCACAGTCCATTGCAATCCTAGCCCCGCCTAAGGTAGTCCCACAGGAAGACCCGCCCAAGTAGTGCCTGGTAAATCTGCCTTCGCGAAAGACTATCCGGGATAGACTCCCGCCAAAGGTCGTTCCCAAGTCTCGCACAGTCTTCCTCAGTAAATTACGTTCTCGCACGTCAGCCTATTAGACCATTAGGGATAACTCCCATTCCTATTGCAAGATAGATCTACCCCCACCATCACCATCGTTTGAACATCCTCAAACCCCCGGCATAGCTGCTGTCAAGAATCTTGGCAACCCTCGTTGTGAGGAAGTTCAAACTCCCAGGAAGGGAAACAATCTCGGTCCGCCTCACTCTGGGGTTTGATTCTCCTGTCATCAAATGGTATCCTCCCACTAAGCGGCCCCTCACAGAATCTATCACGACCCGCCAGGTCAGTATAAACTCTACTACACCGCGGTAGGACTACTTGAGGAACTCGGGAGGGTAGTCAGCGCCTTAATCACTATCCCTCGATAGGAGCACACATCAATTGGTGCCCAACGTGGGGCCAAACGTTCTAGGTAGCTGTGACTTGAAAGTGAGGTCCATGCCAGTATCCCCCCACCTCAACAACTCCTTGCAAAGGAGCCCCCACACGACTTTGGGGAATCGGTCTTAACACCCCATGGCCCCCACTAACCATCATGTCAGCCTCCGCAATGAGTCTAGCAGAAGCGCATAGTGTGCTAGCAGAAACAAATGCTGCCAGGGACTGCAATACGCAATGCCCCATCTGCTCATGGAAAGGCACTGGCATAAATTCAATTAGGTGCAATTATTGCCACCTCGATTTCCACTAAGGTATGTCGGATGGGACCGACACGCCCTGCTACACATACGGTCTGGAATACAGGTGTCAGTCCTGTACATCAGAGGATGCACAGGTCTTCCAATGGCCCGAATGCGAAGGAAGTGGACGATATATTGTACACTGCATTTTATGTAACAGTGATTTCCACCACTTGTGCATAGGATGGGTGAACGAGCGTGTCCAGTACTCAGGACACATGTATCAGTGTGAGGACTGTAGGGCGAACAGACCTACAAAACCCCACAACCCGATTAACCAGAATAGTCCGGAATTTCACAGGAAGCCTTATGAATGCCTGAGAAATCTATCATAGGATGCAAACGGGAGTTGAGGAAACACCTCATTCCCCGTAAACAGAGGGTAAGTCGAATGCACAACCAACTTAGTGACCCCGCGAGGAAATGGTGGGACAAGTACAGGGAATTTATTGAGGGATGGCCCCAATTCAAGCCCCAAATTCCCTCGCACTTTACGGGAGATGAAATTCTCTCAGGCTTCATTACGGATCTACGTTCCCGTGTACAACGCATTGATGAAGATGTCGAATTATTTGTGAGACAGAAGGAGCGCCTGCATAAACCGGTTTATCCCCAACAAACTGAAGGACGAGGCAGGTGTATCACCCGCACCCTCCTAACCTCATTACGTAACCTTCTGTCAACTCCAAGACCGCAGACGGTCAAGGAGCTGGCAGAAAGGGCACGGGAACTTGAAATGAATGATAGCCCCCTACCCGGGAAGTACCATGTGGCATGAGCCAAGGCCGCCGGCCCCACCCCCATCCCCAGACCGCCAGCAGGACGCGACACGGCCTTGTCTAACCCCTCCGCCCCCTCACCATGCTGCTGGCATTGCCCAGGGCGACACTTCAACCAGAACTGCCCAAGGCAACAACACCAGTAGACACGCAGTTCTCCACCCCGCCGAATAATTGCACAGCCCCGCAACCCTGATGTACGTGTTCCCCTCTGCAGGAATGAAAACACGAAAGCAAACCACAACACGCCAAATAGGAGGCCATTAAACCTATGTCAAGTAAACATGCGCCCCAGCCCACATGTACTTTTTTACCCAGGACAGTCAATGTCTCAGCCTAAATGGGAACCAAACAGGAACGGAGCCCCATGTGGGAACTGAACCCCGAACACCCCAGAGGCGGACAAAGCGTCCCCCTGCCACCCACAACAGTAGGTCGTCATCCCTGGACTCGGGAAGGGCAGACATTCCTCCTCACCCATCCTACCGCACATACCCAAGGAGGAACTTCCGGAGGAGCTTCTCCCCAAGCGAGACCCCGTTATACGCCTAGTTCTAGTACCAGTTCTCTGTTCAAACCTCGTTGGACACCACCTCATATCCGACCTGAGCAATCGTGGTGTGATCCAGTCAATCGCTCGTCACCCGTAAGTCAAGTCTATGAGACCAATGTGGATAACTCCCATTTCTATTGCCAAATCGACCACCCCCACCGTTTGAACATCCTCACATCACCCTCACACCCCCCGGGACAGCTGGCGTCCCAAATCTTGGCAGCCCTCGTAGTGAGGAAAGTCGAACTCCCAGGAAGGGAAACAATCTCGGCCTGCCTCACTAGGGGGTTTGATTCCCCTCTCATCCAATGGTATCCTCCCACTAAGCGACCCCCCCACAGAATCTACCACAACCCACCCGGCCCATTATAAACTCTACTACGCCATGGTAGGGCTACTTGAAGTCAGCGCCTTAACCACTATCCCTCAAGATAGGTGCGCGCGTCAGTACACATGACAAAATCAAAAGTGCTGCGTGGGGCCTGTTTCATTGTATTACAGGTCTACAAGTTAACTGTTTCATGTTACAAGTATAATATTTAAAAGTAAACTTTATGAGTGTTTACGAAAGAAGAATTTTTGACTTATAACAGCATCTCTTGTAGTCAAGATTATATGTTGAATGTGAATATTATTTATTTAGATCCTTTTACATTTATTGTTGTGCGCTTGTTTTGGTTATGTTATTTTGCTGTTGTAGTTTGGATTTGTTAGAAGTGGTTCTATATGAAAAGTGAGAAAATTAAACAGTGAATAAAATGTAACATACTAACTGCACTTTTGACAGTGGTTTTCGTAAGAGTGATTGGTTTGGCATTCTAAGAAAGGTCTTATTTACCCTAGAAAGTCTTCGCCTCTTACTGAACTTGTTTGTTATAGTCATAACACATTAAAATTTTCTCTGAACATTCTTAGTCATCTCCTAACCTGAAAAATCAAGTTGTGTACCCTTTCCAAGTAGGTAAAAACAATAATTTCAATTTTAAATACAAACGCAATTATAAAAATATAGTGATATTAATTATAAATAAAAACTTCTCTGTATAAAAAAATACTCAGTCTCTCATCTATTAGAACTTGTAAAAATATTTAATTAGGTCAGAGGGCTTGTAAAAAAAAACTTCATATTTACATGATTGAGTTTGAGTTCTTTTAGGAAACACAATCACCATTTGACTTGAAATAACTTGTACAGTTTCACATGTAGTAAACAATGTCGACTTCTAGTGTTATAAAACAGCAACTTCCATTATTGTACAAGTTACAAGTGAATTCCCTTGTAACTTGTAGTCTCATGAAACAGGCCCCAGGTAATAATGCCAGTTTTGCACTGGAAGTTAGATTTGAATCTCAGATTCACATCGCAAATACACTTAAGAACATAGTGACTACCAACCTTTGAAAAAAATTACCAAAATCAATGTAATAAAATCTGAGTATGCATACGTCCCTTAACTTTTTTTTTTTTTTTTTTAATTACTTGTGCTAAGATTTTCTGTTACACTCTTCCACAAGTACACTTAAAAACTAGTGAAAATTGCCCTTTGAAAAAAATATTCCAGACTCAATGTAATAAAATATTGGTACTCATAATTCAATTTTTTATTGACATTTGGTATACTTATGCTAAGATTTTCTGTTCCATTTCAAAAAGTACTCTTAAAAACCTACTGAATACTAACCTTTGAATATAAAAATAACCATAATCAATGTAATAAAATTTGAATATGCATACTGTACCTAAATTATTAAGATTTTCTGTTATAATTCCATAAGTACATTAAAAAAACCTATTATTTACTAACCTTTAAAAAATAATAACCAGAAGCAATGTAATAAAATTTGAGTATGCATACTTTTTTTTTCATTCTTTTGCTATAATTTTCAATTACAGTTCCACAAGTACACATTAAAACATAGTGACTACAAATATTTCAGAAAAAATACATAATCAAAAATCTGAGGTTGAACACTTCCATTATATTTATTTACATCCTGTGCAGCGACATCTGGTTTTGGTACAGAAGTTCCCCGAACTTGAAATGGTGCAGAAGTTCAGTAACACTTAACAGAAAAGTATTTCTCTTCCTCGAAAATTGAAATTGTACAACATACTTGAATAAAAAGTTTATATTACGTACTGAATACTCTTTGCAGAGGAATATCAGATTCAATGCAACATCTTATGGTGTTGAGACAGTAGGGCTCCAAACTCAGAATCATTTTTGAAAGGGCGAGATCACTGAACAAATTTGTTTCTTGAAAATATTGCATATTATTGCTAAGATTTTCTGTCACACATTAAACGCATTGTATTAAGGACCATTAGATTCAGTGTGGTGGCATTTGGTTTTGGAACAGTAGGACACTCTGAACATGGTGTGATGTGAAAGTTCGATACCACTTGACAGAAATATATTTTTTTTCCCCTTGAAAATTTGAAATTGTACTACATACTTGAATAAAGAAATTGTTACATACCGACTGCTCTTTTTTGAGAAATATCAGATTCAGTGCTAGGTCATTTGATTTTCATACAGTAGTGCTCTGATCTCGGAGTCGTATTTGAAAGGCAAGTTCACTGCACTAATTTAATTTTATCTTGAAAATTTTGCATATTTGTGCTAAGATATTCTGTTATGCATTAAATTCTTTGTATTAAGGACCCTTAGATTCAGTGGGGTGGCGTTTGGTCTTGGAACACTAGGATTCTGAACTTGGGGTGGTGCAAAAACACTTGACTGGAATATATTTTTTTCCTTGAAAATTTTAAATTGCACTGCATACTTGAATAGAGATATTTTGTTACATACTGAATATTCTTTCTAGAGTAATATCAGATTCAGTGTGGCATCATTTGGTTTTCATACAGTAGGGCTCTAATTTCATAGTCATTTTTTAAAGGATAAGTTCACTGTACAAATTTAATTTTTTCTTGAAAATTTTGCATACATGTGTTAAGATTTTCTGCTACCCATTAAACCCTTTGTATTAAGGACCATAAGAATCAGTGTGGTGGTGTTTGGTTTTGGAATAGTATGACTCCAAACATGGAGCGATGTAAAAGTTTGATACTACTTAACAGAATTATATTTTTTTCCTTTAAAATTTCGTAATTTGTGCTGCATACCTGAATAAATAAATTTTGTTCCTCTTTGCAGAGGAATATTAGATTCAGTGCGATATCATTTGGTTTTCAGACAGTAGGGCTCCAAACTCTGAATCATTTTTGAAAGGGCATGTTCACTGAACCAATTTTATTTTTTCTTGAAAATTTTGCACACTCTTGCTATGTATTTGTGTTATGCATTAAGCCATTTGTATTAAGAGGGTGTGTTAGATATGTGCCAAGTTCTAGATCTGCAAAATTTATGTTTATAATATTACAGGTAAGGTCAAAGTATTTCATTTAAAAATAAATTTAAAAACTAAATTTTTGTATATTGAAGAAAATTATACAATTTTTAGTTTGACGCATGAGGTCTTTTCAACAATGATATAAACTACTTCAACTCATCATTAAGAAGCATTGCCATCTGATTTCAACAGTTTTATTATTGACATGCAACAAGACGTCAAGAACTTGTACTGTCTACCCCGGCAAGAATGGACGTTCCAGCTGAAGATTGTATTATTCACCAGACCACCGCGACTATACATAGAAGGCACTGAGTTACACTCAACCTCCCTAAATAGCTACACCAGTACGCTTTGCCGCCTCCTCATCTCCAAGCCGGCCAGTGATTTCACGCTTGAGGAAGCTATGCTATGTCCACCCCCTCTACAGCAACCACCCCTATCCAGTTGACTGAAGGGAAAGGACCCGCTAGAGTATAAATAGTGAGTTACAAGCCGACTCATGACCAGTCTTCATCAGGCCCCCATGGTCCACGACCAGTGTTCATTCCTTCACCACATTCGTGTAGAAGGAAACCCCTCTCCTTGGTCTCCATAGCACCTCGTCACCTGAGCCATCCCTCTCAACCTGCTTAGTCTTCACCACATTCATGCCGAAGAATCTATGCCAAACGTTGTCTACCCAACTAGATAATGCAGCCCCTTCAGGGCAACACACACATAGAGAGTAGTAACAGTTTAAGTTATTTTAATAACGCTATTCTACCCCACCATTCTAAGCCTAGAAACAGGTTGCCTCTACCTGTATAACATAGGGTTAAGCTCCCCTATGCTCTTGCCAGCGTTAGCAGTTAGAGTGACACCACTTGTTTATTTCCTGTCAAATGAAATAAACAACAGTTTTACTGACTCCAGGGTATCCTTTCCCATAGGTGTAGAACTTCTCCCAGTGTACCTCACAACACGTAAGGGATTGCAGGTGACCAGGAAATCTACTCATACAAGCAAATACACTGTCACAACCACACACACTAGCCAACCTTTCTGCACACCATGGTACGCAGAACAGTAGAACCCATGCCTAGATACTCCGTCTCTCAAGTCGAGCTTGTAGACTCGGTGCTCGCCCTCTCCACCGTATTTTGTTGCAGGAGGGGTCGTTCCCCGAGTTGGAAAGACTAGGTGATTCTGAGACATGCACCCACATGCAGGGACTGTCAACAATGAGGCCAGACTCGTAGTGCTCACCACATTTAGGTGCAGAGCACTGTGATAAGGTGTCCGTTTAATTGGCAGATGCTTCAGGTGGTTCTACATCCAGTGGGACTACATGTCGCCTGCGGTCACTCAAAAGACGTGAGAGTGTGTTCTAATCCAGATGTCTTTCTCCCGTCTGAGTGATATCCGAGAAAAAATTAAACAGGTACTAACTGCCTCTGGGTGCTTCCAAAAGCTTACAACTTCCCTCATTACCATGCTTAACCAGCTCTTGCCAAAGGATCAAGCACTGCACCATCTACTGATACCCATCAGACCAGATATCCCCAAGGACCTTATCGATGCACATGTACGTCTGAACGGAGAGAGACATCCCTGGATTGCAGAGTATTTAAGGCACCAGTTTCAGACTCGAATCAGCCACTCCACCCCAAACAGCTCATACAAGCTTCCAGTACCGGATAACTAATCCACGTGTTCCTCACGTATGCCCTACAGAGACGAACCCGTTCAAACCCCTGTCTGAGGTTACACGTAGCCCAGGTACACCATTGAAAGTAGGGATGGGATCCTCGATACTTTATAGTATCAAGTATCGCATGAGAATATACAAAAGTATAGAATTTTAACACACATTTTTTCATGCCATAATTATGGTACAAGCGCACAATAACTTTTGGAATGCATAAGATACTTTTGAAAAGTGTACCATGATTTTATCATTCAACACACATTTTCTCATGCTGTAATTATGGCACTAGCATACCATAACTTCTGTAATGTGTACGATATTTTTGAAAAGTGTAACATAATTTAACCTACATCCTTCAGGCATTCCAATGCACCCATAAAACATAAAATTTGACCCAAGTACAACGGTTCACAAGATATTAACAGCAACTTTTAAATATGTACCATAATTATCTCAGCTGACAGTGAGCATTCCAAAGCTTCCCACAAGCATTAGAAAAAGCCTTCACGGGTCGAGATCAGACTAACGGTTTACAAGTTATCAAATTTTAAAAGTACAAGTGTACCACAATATACAATATTTTATTCATAGCATAATATTCACACAGTTGTGAGCACCTTGAGGTGTTTTTAGGCAACCCATACATACCACAATTATGATTTTTAACATCATTTACTTTTATGGTACATAACTGAGGTACAATAAAAACAGGTCCAGAGTTGCAAGCAAGCTGTGATAGGTGCGAGTGAGTAGCTTGAGTAGTTATTGTACATCCACACATAACATAATTATCTGATGCAACTGCCTTATTAAATATTAACAATAATTACATACCATACTTAATCTGATAAATCCTCCGTGACCTAGCCTGCAGATTACGCGGGCTATGATGCAACTGAATTATTACATATTCACAAAAAATACCATAATTACCTGATACACCTGTCGTGGCTTAGCCTGCGTATTCCACAGGCTCTGCCACGGTGAGTGTATGAGATATTTACAATAGTTATTTAACGTTACAGTAATTTCCTTGAAGTCGCAAAGTAAAATTAAAAAATTGCAAAAATGCAAAATAAGTGTGTACTGAGTTATTATTTTCCTCAAAGTTTGATTACAGCTTTTACTGTGGAAATGTGATTCTATAGAATCAAAGGAGACTGTGTTAGTTTATTACAGGTTAAGGACGTTTGGGTTACAAGTTGTCCACCATTTTTTTCCAGTGTAATGTGGGTTTTCATATAGTTTCAGTGTGTGCCAACCACACTAGTAAAATGAGCAATTTTCTTGGCCAAGTTGTTTTGTGTTTATGACAATTTAAATTGGCATCGAGAAAAGTATTGGCATTGTGAGAATGCTTAAGTATTGAAACTGGTATAAAGTATCGAGAACATGTAGTACTGACCCTCCCTAATTGAGAGTCCAACCTTTGAAGCGAAAAATCACACTAACCGAACCCGAAGCCCTGCCGCAAAGCTACCAGGCCAGTCCTCTGCACGGGATGTGAACCAGTACCCAGTAGGGACAAGAAGAGAAACCGTAAATCCCACCAAAGGGTGTGCCTGATATAGCACCTAACGAAAACTAACCTTCGACATAGTGATCATCCAGTCAGCAGAGGAGTCATGCATGAAGTTTCTTTATAAAAAGCTGTATAAACAACACTGATGTTTATTGTTTAACAAAATATATGTCATAGGTTAAGATGAGATTTAAACTCTGCCAAGAAATAAACATTTTACTTGTAGAAAGTTGTAACAGTTACTTAAATAATTTTAATAGTCATTGTATAGAGCAGCTTTCAATCTGCCAAAGACTACATTACTCAAATGAGTTTTTTTCTTATGTTAATTTGTGTATAGTTAAAAATTTACCCAGTTGTAGGTTTCTGATGTGTTTCTAGAAAGCATAACAGCTGAGAAATTCTTTATTTGTGTGACCGGTAACGAACACTAAGCTGTGCAATTAAGCACTACACCAACAACAGTATAGTTGCGGCTTCATATTCATATTGTTTGCTGTAAAGATAGTTCTGTTTACATTAGTGTGCTGCACAACAATGAAACTACAAGAAATGTGCTCGTGATGTCTTCAAACAGCATTGCCAGTTCACTTTTGAATGTCCACTACCATAGGCCTCGGGCCATAGAGAAAGTAAAGTAGCAGTAATAGTTTTAGACCTCAGGCAATAGGATACTGGAATTAGCAGAGTCAGCCTCTGATATATTTACGTTTTCTTTCAGTATGATACATGCCTTTGTTTTTTACTCTCCCAGTTATGCTGATGTATTCTCACAGGCTCCAAGGCAAAATATTTCATTTTTATTTGCAATATGCATCTCAGCTGATTCACATAACGTAAATTACGTATTCACATGTGGTTATGAAAATAAAAAAATAAGCAGCACTCGGTCACTAAACAAAGCACAGCTTAAAACCAACTTAGTCAAAAAACTGTAAGCTAACATTGGTTTCAGATTACATTTGTGCTCTACAAAATGGCACCTTATGCGGTTTTTGTAACTTGTTTACAAAATAAAATGACACTGTATTAGTAAGAACGTACAGTAGAAGCACTGATGCGTAGAAAAATTAATTTTTATTTGCCAATTATTATTTGTATTTGTTACCTAGTATTAAAATTCTCAGTTATTTAAAGAAACTAATACTGTTATCTCAGAAACATTGTGGTGGTGTATTTTGAAGCAATATTCCCACTCTTTTGAAACTAAATTTGTTTTTCTAAAGTTGATTTGAAGTGACAATGTTCTGGCATAGTTTGCACACAGAACGTTTCTACTTATATTTTATGTCTAACGGAACATAGTATTTGTACGATATACCACAAATCCTGAAATGTAGAATTGCTTTCAAATTATAACAAACAGAAAATACACTAGCATATATTTGACACTGCACACACTTGTATAGGGTCATTCCATTTTAAATCAGCACACGTCTTTTGCATCACCATTTTTGATTTGAACGAAATTTTGTATGGAGAATATCTCATCCTTTCTAAGCACAAAAAGATTTTGTTTATTTTTTTTTTATATTTGGCGGAGATATAGGTGATATGAGCAAAACTGCCATTAAGAAAATGTGAAATTCAGGGTTGCTTTTAACGAGTAATAACTTTTTACCCCTTGCTGCTATGAAGCTCCACCATAGCTTTTTCGAAAGCTTAAAAACCAAATACTTTATTATGTTCTCAACAAATATCACCTTAAATCAAGCCTAACCCTCTTTTTTTTTTAGGGTTGAATATTACTTTAACATTGGCAAGATTTTGTCCACCGGTCGGTTATAACATGATTTTTTCCACTTTTGGCCATCCTGGACTTTATTTAGTTTTGACCACTTTATTAAAAATTATTATTTTACTTTCATATACACTCTCGATACTAATAACTTTCCTCACTTTTTGCAGCTCGTACTGTTATAAATTAAATAAATGTTATCAACAAAGCCTACAAAAATTTACAAAAGTTAAATAATACACTTTATTAGGTATAATTATTCTTTCAAAACCTTTCTTTACGATCTAAAAAATTAAATGTCTAGGTTACATGCATAATATTGAAGCTGCAAAAGTATTAAAAGCTCAAAAATTGTTCTAAACATGTGCATACATGGATAGTCAGAAAAGTAACATGTAGAATGCCTTGACAAACTGTAAAAAAAACATTCATTAAATTTAAGAAAAATGATCAACTTTGGCGATCACTTTAAATTCAATTAACTATGACTCCAATGTAATACAGCCTACACAGGTGTTTCTGCAAGCAGAAAATACTTAACACATTTCTAAGTTTACCAATCAAACATTTGATTCACAATGCTTTTGTCTTTGTGGAGTTGATTCGGACCTTTGAAACATGATACCAGCTTGCTAGCAGCTGCCAGACCTAATCTGTTTCGTAATTTTTTTCATTAGCATGTATAGGCTGTTCACAGTAAAATGAGCACTTTTGAAAGACCAGTTTGAGATCTTGTATACACGTTGTGCATTCTTCTATCTTATGTAAAATTAACATTACTGTGGGCCTCATCACTTTACTCATGCGTCGGTCAAATGAAACTGTGAAATTCTTATTGAAGTATATACTTCACAAATCTGCTCATTTTTACACTTTGATGCATTAAAAAAAAAAAAAACACAGAAAGTGACAGAAATAATTTCTAATTATCACAAATGGTTACCTAACACTTTTTATTCGACGATAAGATATGGAACTACATTTCAAAGATCATTACCAACTTTACTGGGTGAATGTTTCTCAGTGCGTCCATTAAAATATATGCATGCAGGGGCAGTGACTTTTTTCTAGGATTCATTTCTAAAGTGCTCACTTTATCGTAAACAGTCTTTATCACGAGAAATGTTGATGAGCTGAATAAAATGTTGGCACTGCTGTATTGATATGTTGTAGTATAATTTAATAAAACTTCACTAACAGCATTTTATTTTCTGTCAGCAGGGGAAAAATATGGTAATTTATGGTTTCGGTTCTGAAAACAGATCAGAGAGAATAGAAAATTCTGTCTGGGAAAAAAGGGAAAATTTAGGGAATTACAAAATGGAATTTCAGTAGATAACCCGGTCTTAACACATGCATCAGCAACGCTAATGCCAGTAAACACCCCCCCCCCCCCTTTCTTTCAGTCAGTGTAACCCCTCTTGTGAAATTTCTGACTGCGTCACTGAATCAATACTCGAAACAGTCTTCACGCAGAATGAACTACGAAATGTAGCTATTTTAAGAATATTATAATTCAAGTACACATTAGTGTTTTCAAGACTACTTTAAAATCTTAAATAATATCCACATGGATTTTAAATCATGAATCTAAGTCTTGATCGTAACCTTAAGTCTAGATTCATACCAAATTGTTGATACTCAGATTTGCAAACTCTTTGGATGGATATATTCTTTATGTAATGTGGTGAAATATTATTAATTAAACATTTACAGACACCCAACTGTAACAAAGCGTGAAAGGAAAATTAACATCACACGTTTTATTGTATGTATGTATGTACAGTATATTGCTTCAGAAATGTTTAACTGGCCCAATGGCTGTATTCACTAATTAGTGGAGATCCCAACTTTTCGTTAAAAAAAGTATCTTGATTTGCTGTATTTCCAAAACACTTCAACTTAAATGCTCTTTCATAACTGGATGATTTTTACTGGTGCTGGTTTTTAGCCTCTGCCAGTGAATTATAGATGTTTACTCCTAGAGTAACCTAAATGTAATTGGCTTGGTCTAGTAAGAAATGGTTTCTTATTAAAACAAAGGAATGCTAAAGTGCACACATAATATTGAATTGTAGGTTGTGCTGAATTATTTTCACAAAAATCAGGTGACCCTATTCATTATGCATGAAGAGCATGCGTACGACATCCTATAATAAATTTGCAATTTTCAGAACATGTCTAGGATTGTTCAACACACTGCACATTTGTAGGCCAAATATTTTGACAGTCTCTTGACAATCAAGTAATTGTTAGGTATATTAATATAAGTACTATGTATATTAGAGTATATATAGATGCCGTATTCGAACTAGACACCTCAAGTGACGAAAATGAGAGGTGGTGGTATGGTAGGAACAAAGTTATGTTAACTTTACTATCAGCACCAGTTGCACAGAGAACATAATTTTCTGATACAGCCCATTTATAAACACCAAAACACTCTTTATTTCAAAAATTTCTCACTACACAAATTTTTTTATTTAATTAAGTTTATATATCGTTAATAAGAGATAATAAGCTGAAATACTTAAATAGCCACAGTTTTTAACATAAGTGCCTGGCCTAATTAAAACACAGGAGTTTACACAATATGCTGCAGTGCAAACTGTTTGCCCAATTTGGTTTGAATCTGCCAATTGTTTCCTGAGATATTATATAAAAATTTATATATTCATGTGGTGCTATCTTACAAAATAGCTGACAAAAGTGGCTGTGTGCTGGCACATTGATGCTCGTGGTAGATACTTTCAGCATACAAAATTTGGTCGAATATGGTTAAATGGTATAATTTATATACCAAATAAACCTAGAATATTTATATAGCTGCCATTTTGAAAATAAGTATCCAAGCAAGTTGAAGTACATACGTTTACCTGACCTGTCATAGTATGACTTACATGCCAAATTGGGTGAGATTTGCTTTGATGGTTTTTGAGATATAATGTAAAATACTTATTTTTTTCATTTTATGCTACATTCCAAAATTGCTGTCTCACAACAATGTCCACTTCAAAATTTAATTCTTACATAATAGCATGCCAGCATACAAAATTTGGTATACATTGGTTGACCGGTTCCCTAGATATGACTTATCACCCTAAATAAAATGGTAGTCATTTTGAAAATATGAGCCTGGCTTTGTTGAAAACTATAAAGGTTAGATGTCCTTACTAAGTATGTACTACATAAACCGAGTTTGGTTAAATTCAACTCACATGCAGGAATGTGATCTTATAAGCCTTTCTTTCCTTGGGAAAGTAGGTTAAAAATAGTTACACTTCCAGATTCAATAACATAAGTTTTTAGGTGTTATACTAAAGGATCACAGACATCATACATCTATATATACATACATATACACATATACAGATACATACATTCACACATATATACACATACAGGCCCGTACACACGATATGGTGGTGTGGTACAGACAAAGCTATGTTAACTTCGCTATAGGCCATTCACAGTAAAGTGAGCACTTTTGAAGCCCTAGTTACTTTTTTCTTTCAACCAATATGTATCCTTCCATCACTTGTTAATGTAAACCCTGCCTTGTGAGTAAAAACACAGTGTATACATTCACCATACCCAAAACTAAAAGTCCGAGGCCACAATGAAATGTACTTATTGGTTATTACATCTAATGAAACAGCTTCAAAAAGTGCTCACTTTACCATGAACGGCCTATATCAGTATCAGTTGCACAGTGGACATATTTTTCTGGTACAGCCCATTTACAAACCCCAAAACACTCATTACTTCAACATTTTCTCACCGCACAAAATGTTTTGTTTCTTTAAATTTCTACATTAAAATAAGATGTTAATCATCTTTCCTCTTTCATGTGCATACAATCAAAATCTAAGACAAAATTTGTGCAGTGAAGTTCTTAAACTGCTTGACATACTGTAATTTATACAATAGTTTTACTATGGGTAGGGTCTGTAGAAGAAACACATTCATTTTTACTTTACTCCTTACAACACTGAAACTTTAAACAATTCTAACAAATGTAAATAAAATAATGAAAGGTGACATTAAAAATATAATACACTGTTAAAACCTTCCAGAGGGACTTACAAAAATATATAAAATTTGACTTTCCATGTAAGGTAAACAAACAGGCAAAAAAAATGTAGCAAGATAAAAAAAAAAATTGCACAATCAGTATCTCTACACTGAGCTTATCTGAATTTGTGTTCAATATGTATTTTCAGTTTATTTTCATTTTCTTAATTTTTGCTATTCCAAGTTTTGACCCCAACTTGCAATTGAGGTGTGTTGATATTCATTTCTTGGGTTATAGTGTAACCTATGTTATAAAAGCTGCACTACCTATGAGTGCTTTGGACTTCTCAGAGTAATAACAAGCAACTGCTTTCATGCTGTGTTTCTTTTCATGTGTAACATAAACCGTTAATAAAAAGGTTAAAACGGGGAGCTACTGTCCCAAAACCAAATGCCACCACACTGAATCTAATGTTTCTTTATACAAAGGGTATAATGCATAGCAAAAAATCTAAGCACAAGTATACAAAAACAAAATGTCGCTGCACTGGATGTAATTGTCCTAACAAAATGTTTAATACAAAACAGGAAGGCTTAGAACAAGTAGGCTATGACAATTTAAGGGTGGGTATGCATACTCAGCTATTATTACATTGAATTTGGTTATTTTATTTCAAAGGTTAGTATACATTAGTTTTTGAGCGTACTTGTGGATTTGTAACAGAAAATCTTAGCACAAGTATGCAAAATATTTAAAAAATAAATAAAAATAATACAGTGGTAAGCATACTCAGCAGTTATTAAATTGATTCTAATTTATTTATTCCTAAGTTTCGAATACACTAGGTTTACAGTTGTAGGTACTCAAGGAAGGTAACAAAAAATCTCACCAAAGAAGCCCTTTCACATAATCAAATTTTTCTTCAAATTACCTTAAAATTTTTATTTAATTCAATTCATTGAATACTACTTATATGACATCATAGAAACATCATAACTGCAGCCACTTTCTCTTTTAATTTCTTGAATGTCTCGTTTTCATTCAAGATTTTCATATCAAACATGTTCTATATTTTCCAATTTCAAAATTTCAATTGCTTTACCACAATTGTTCCAGCAGTTTTAATGGAAGTAATCTCACAAAAATACAGTTGTGTAGAGATATTTAACTTTTAAAAAAATTACACTTTTTCTTCATATGTAGGCCCTATAATAAATGATGAAGATTTGTAGGGGGTTAACCAATTATTCTACGAGTCATAGATACTTCTAAAAATTTACTCAGGTACTATGGTATTTTTTTAACTGTTTTCATTCAAAAGTATGTGATCAATTTTTATGTGGAGACAAGAAAGCTTATTGAATGCAATTCATTGAAATGATAATAAAGTGGTTTTTTGGTTCAATATATATTTGACTGTGTGAAATCACCTTAAGTATGCAAAATGAAAAAAAATTTAAGTAGTAAGCATACTCAGATTTTATTACATAGATTCTAGTTTTTTTTTTATAGTATACACTAGGATTTTGAGTGTACTTTTGGAAGTGTAACAGTGTGCAAAATGTAAAAAAAGAATTAAGAAGTATGCATATTCATATTATTAGATTGATTCTGGTTTTTTTTTTTTTCGAAGGTTAGTACCTACACACTACGTTTTTAAAGGCAGAGCTACAATTGAGTCAACAAAGAAAACAGCACAAAAACAGAAATTAGAATACATGTATTACTACAATCATGCACAGCATACACACACACACACACACAAATAGCACCGAAAGTAGGGCTAAACTCTAATAATTCCGGTGCGTGGCCAGTCAGAATGTCTATACTACCGAGTTCACGTGAAAAGGAAAATGGCTACAAAATTAGTGAATATGACTAGTGCTTGAAAAGTTTGGCACCATATAAACAGAAGTTTCCTTTGATTGAAATTGTTACTGTACATGCAATGTATGTTAAGTAACTGTATAACGTACTATATTTCTACAAATTATAACACGAGCAGCAAAGAAAACAGAGCTATCAACTGTATTTTTTTTCATTCCAATGTTACCAACACACACGTGCAATTTAACAAGCATTATTTCCGGTCATTTTCACACCTGTATTCTGTAAACATCCGTCGTTTCTGTTTGTGTACTATTTTTATTTTAGCTTTCAGATTCAAGCTGTGCCTGTGTTCTGTGCTATTGCACGTGCTGTGCCTGTGCTAAATCAATTGTAGCTCGGCCTTAAGTGTACTTGTGTAAGTGTAACAGAAAATCTTAGCACAAGTACACATTATAAATAATAATTAAGGAAAGTATGACTACTAAGTTTTATTACATCGAATCTGGTAATTTTTTTCAATGGTTGACAGTAATTAGGTTTTCAAGTGGAAGTTAGTTGTTAGTGAATCTGAGATTCGAATCTAAAAGACTTCAGTTAAATTTGGAGGACCGAACTAACTGGTTGCAATTACTAAACTAGTGCTATGGCCGCTTAGTCACACCACACGTCAAAATTTTTCATATCTGTAACACTTATTTCCATAGTTAAAAGTCTGTCGGAACAGGTTAAAATCAGTAAAACTCAATTGTCGGTGTAGTTATCTTTGCACATTTACATTTCTCAAAGTAAACAATCTACACTTACGCCATTCTGTTGGTTTCTGTTCAATTCTGACATACAAATACAATGCACACGTTTACAATATCACAGCCAATGCACTGTTTTCAGAATTCTTGCCAGTGTATTATGAAAATAAATAAACAAATATTTACTAATTACAGTTCCCAAGCCCCATTCTCCCAATACCATAAGCAACAATAGCCCATAGAGAAACTCATGTATAGAGCCTAATACACAAGGGCATCATTCTTCTACATAAAAATGAAAATAAAGGTAAACAAGAAATTGCACACAAAACTGCCTACTAGTTAAGTCGTGTTCCGTCCTCTGCACTAATGCGACCAACTGCATAGCAGACATTTTTTTTTCCGTTACTCAAAGCGTTTAATGTTGGGCTGGGGAACGGAACAAATTCCATGCTATATTTTCGACGCGTAATTGGAGCATTTTGTATACTAATGACAAGACAATTACTTATACGGCGATGGTGAACACATGATACTGTCATACGATTTGACAGGATTACTTGTTTACAAACCCCTTATATGTAAAAGGGACAAAAAAAATCAATAGAATAAATAAATATTTAACAGTCACCACCAGTACATATTAACATCATAGTCGTACCCACAGCATATTAAAATGTCACAGGTTGGCATTCCAGACTGCTTTATTTTCGCCTAATTACGTTTGCTTGGGATCTGTTTACTTTTATTTCTATGGCAAAAGTTGAACTTGAAAAAAATATGGGGGGGGGGGGGGGCTTTAAATTAATGTCTTTCATGAGACGGATTTGTTTTGATGTTTGGATAAAGAAGTAGAAAATTTTGCTCGCAATGAAATAACATGCAAATTATTGTAACTTCGAAAATTTTAACTTCAATGAAAAACAAAACGCGATATATGCGTCGCTCGTATTCGTACAGGAACAGCAGTACACACGTGAGCGCGCACACACAAACCTATAAACAAATACGCTCACACATGCGCTTAGCCATAAGTTAACCTTACACTCGTAGAATTCCCGATATAGGTGAAGAAACACATATTATTTACGCACTACAAAACTGCGACTTTTTTTGACCAAAGTTTAAAAATACATTATTTTCAAAACACATAAACTTACATTTAGTAAAATTCGCAACATCATAAAAACGTGTTTTCCTATGGAAATCCTTTCATGTGTACTTCACCAAAACACGTTTGATCTTCATTACAATTATATGATTTAGTTGCAGTGACATATAATACGATAAACACTGTGCACGTTTACCAAAACCAACAAACTTGTCCTTGGTAGCCGCTGGTGCTTACCTCCAAATATGCACGTTTCTGATATTTTCCCGCCAAAGTGACATCCACCCATGAAGCATTTTTTCTTTTTCCTCGAGCAGGTTTTGCATGCGATTGACCCGAAGTAGAATGACGTAATAGGTGTGACGATGCGCCTATAAAAATTGATCACAACAACTTCCCTGCGCATATTTCGCATTGTGCAGGTAACGGAACACAACATGTGTATGCACGGAATAGTGTGATCCATACACACAACGCTAGTTAGATGGTCAGCAAGAAAGTGGATGGTTGTTGTCAACTATGTATTATTTGGAAGCAGTTTTTGTAGTTGTGGGGGTAATTAGTGCCTTATCTATAGCAGCTGCCATAGAAAGGAATAAAACATTTAATCCAAACAGACATATATTAAGCAGTATATTGTTTTGTATTGTGTGGCTGCTGGTACCATGTTGGCTGTATAGGGATCAGGGAGGAGGAAATGGGATCATTACAGAAACATGAGAGGAAGTGTGAGGAATGTGCTGAGGGAAAGGGTTTAGTGGCAGTGGTAGGGAACAAATTAAGGGTAGAGAAGGAAACACAAATAAGTGGAGAAGGTGGAAATTGGTTTGGGATATGCTGAGGGGAAGCTTTGTAGATGGTGTGCTAGTGCCAATGGAAGTGGCTATGGAGGAGAGGTGGAAAGGGGAGACGGTAGATTTGGTGAGCAGGAAAGAGAGAGAAATGATGCATAGGATTGAGAGGATAGAGGAAAAGGTCACGAAAGAGATGGGTAAGAGTAGAGTAGAAATGAGGGTGTAAAAGTTAGAGGAGTTGGAAGATGTAAAGGGGGTGCTAAGGAAAATGAAAGCTAGTCCACAGGAGGAAAATCTGAGTAGAGAGAAAGAGTTAGGCCGAATGCAAGTAGGGCTGCAGAAGGATCTGCAGGATGAAAGGCAGAGGAGGAGGGAGGCAGAGATAGAGGTGGTAAGATTAAGGAGGATGGTAGAGGAGTTGGAGGCAGTAGAAAGAGATAAGGCAGTAGGAGACAAAAGACAGTAAATAAGGATAGAGGAGCAAGAAATAGTAGCAAGGGATAAGGTGATAGTAGTAGGCAGGAAGCAATCAGGAATAGAGGAACGGGAAACAGAAAGCAGGCAACAGGCAGTGACAGAAGGTAGGAAGCAGTATGCTGAGGCTTGCAAGTGTGCAATTAGCAAAGACCAGCAAGCAGGAGAAAGTAGACAGTTCAGTGACAGAGGGAAGAGAGGAGGGCTGGCCAAAGGGAAGGAAACAAGGGTGCTGCAGGAGGCTGGAGACAAGGGTAGGCAGGTGGGCAGATGAGCCACAAAGCAGGAACAGGTTGTAGGAAGGGAGCCAGAGGTAGTTTTTCTAGGCAGCTCTATTGTAAAGTAGGTGGAGGTGAGGAATATCAGGGAGGAAATTACATATAAAGCAACGTTTGGGGGGGGGCAAATACCAGGGATTTGGAGTAAAGGGTTAGTGGTATGAGAGGTAGCAGAGTGGCAAAGGTTGTTCTCATTTATGTAGGGGGGAAATGACCTGGCTCATAGGGAGGTGGGGCAGAAGGTAGAACAGGACCTCAGGGGATTGCTGAGGAAATAGCGGGAGAAGTTCCCGGGAGCTAGGGCAGTAGTCAGTGGCATGCTGGATAGGAAAGGAGTATCCTATAGGAAGGCAGTGGCTGCGGGTGAAGTATATGAGAGGGTGTGTACGGATTTGGAGGCTACATTTATAGATACTAGGAAATGGGTAGGCTGGAAAGTGTAGGGAGGGATCAGGTTCACCTGACAGAACACGGAAAGAGGATTCTAGGTGATCTGCTAGGTAGAGAAGTAGCTGGCTGCATGGAGAGAGTCAGGGCAGGGCAGCAATTGTTGAAATAGCAATCAGTTAGAATCAAGGAAATGGAAGGGGAGAGAAATGGGAGGATAGCATTGATGAGGCCGCAGGGGTGGAGATAGGTGGTAAGCAATGTAGGATGGTAAAGCAGAGTACAAGTATAAAGATAATGGTGGTGAACTGTAGGATTGTTTACAACAAGCTGGAGGGCTTCTGGGGAAAGGTTGAAGGATATGGGGTGGATATAGTGGTAGCTGTGGAGACTTGGTTGACTGAGGAAGTACTGGACATTGAGTGTACGCAGGATAAGTTCACCATCTTCTGAAGAGACAGGCATTGGAGAGGAGGAGGAATAATGGTGTGTGTAAGGAAAGGGATAAAAGGGGCGGTAGAATGGGTTAGTGAGGATGTCAAGGTAATGGAAATTAAATTGAGTGGTAGTAGTAATAGGGGTATTAGTTTGCTGGCAGTGTATAGACCACCAGGACAGGGATGGCAGGAAATTGAGATGATCCAGGAGAGGGTCTATAGACTAAAGGATAGGCAGTGGGTTGTTGTAGCAGGGAATCTGAATATGCCAGGGGTGAAATGGGTAGAAGGAGCAGAAGGAATAGGTAGCATGGTGCAGAGAATGGCAGCACAGTTAGTCAACAGAGGATTAGTCCAGGTAGTAGAAACACCTATGAAATGGAATGAGGAGTGTGTTGAGTCAGTGCTGGATGTGGTGTTGGTCAGACCTAGGAATGCTGTAGTTGGTGCAACAGTATTGGATGGTATAAGCGACCATCATCTCCCGGGTGTGGGAATTGGAATTGGCAGGATGAGGGAAGCACAAATGGCAGAAAGCTTGGTGTAGCAGAATGGGAGTGCAGACAAGAAGGGGGCAGAAATATTCCTGAGAGACAGGTTTAAAAAATGGTCTATGGAGGAGGGTGTAGAGGGGTTGTGGAGGGAGATTAGAGGATTAATGGAGGTTATATTGGAGAAATTTGTGCTAATGAAAAGGTTACAGGCTGGGGGAGATCCGCCATATTATGGACAGCTGATTTTGAAAATGAAGAAGAAGTGCAGAAAATGACATGCCAAGTAGAGAAAAGAAGGGATGATAAGATCTGAAGAAATTATGAAACAAATGGGTAGGGAGATTGAAAGGAAGATCAAACAGGCAAAAAATGTATTTCTGGGTAACATGGTGGAAGAAGGAAAAGGTAAGGAATGGGGGAAATTGTTTAGGTATGTTAGAATGTTAAGGGGAGGAGAGGAAGGGATCCCTTTGCTAACAGGAAGCGATGGTAGGCATGCGACAAATGACCAAGAAAAATCGGAGATGCTGCAATGATAACACTTGTCAGTGTTTGAGGCAAAGAGGGTTGGAATAGGGGGCCAAACAGTATTCGGGGATTGTTTAGTGAGTTTAAGATGAGGGAGTGGAAGATAGAAAAGGTAATTAGGGGTTTGGAGAGAAGTAAGGCAGGGGGACCAGATGGGATAGGAAACGCAGCACTTAAGTTTGGTGGCAGGGAGTTAGCGAAATATTTAGAAGTGCTGTTTAAAAAGTCCTTAGGAGAGGGTAAGTTCCCACAAGATTGAAAGAATGCTGTGATGGTACCTATACACAAGCACGGAGAGCATTGGGGGAGGCCTGGCAGCTACAGACCGGTGAGTCTCACATCAAGTACAGGAAAAGTAATGGAGAGGCTGGTGGTGTAGTATGTGGTGAGAGTTATGAACAATAGGAATTCGTTGGAGGAGTCCCAGCATGGTTTCAGGAGGGAATGCTCATGTGAGACTCAGCTCGCTGGTGGATCTGGAGCAGGTAGTTGATGAGGGGAAGCAGGTGGATGCCTGCTTCATAGATTTTGAGAAGGCATTCGATAAGATGCCCCATGGTACATTGATGAGGAAAGTGGAGGCGCTGATACCAGACAGGAGGGTAGTGGAATGGATAGGGGACTTTTCTGGGGTCGAAGGCAGAGGGTGAAAGTGGGGTAGGCAATATTGGAGGAATAGGGGGTTACATCAGGGGTACCACCGGGAAGAGTGCTGGGTCCTTTGTTATTTACCGTAATGGTAAATGACATGGGTTTGGGAATTAGGGGGAAAATCAGATTGTTTGCAGACGATTGTGTTGTATATGCTGTGGTGGAAGAGGGGGGGGGCGGAAATTTGCAGGCGGCCATTGATACGATATGGTTCTGGATCAGAAAAAATAAAAAGAAGATAAATGTAAGAAAAACTAAGGTAGTGAGGTTCACAAGGAAGAAGATGATAAGCAGGGGCATGTACAGATGGGAGGGACAAGAGATAGAAGAAGCAGCAGAATATAAGTATTTAGGGATTGTACTGCAGGGAGACCTCAGGTGGAAAAAAACAGGTAGAGAGGGTGGTAGCAAAGGGAAGAAGGGCTATGGGTATGCTGGGAAGGGTGCTGAATGGAGTCAGCTGTGAGGTGAAGGAGAAGGCGTATGGCACAATGGTACGGCCAATGTTAGAATATGCTGTATGGGACCTGTATGTTGAGGTGGAGGTGCGAGAACTGGAAAAGGTGCAGAGAAAGGCAGCAAGATGGGTGAAGGGTAGATGGAGAAGGCAGGGGCAAGGTGGTGAGGGCGAAGGGAACTATAGGCCATCAGTGATGATGAAAGAAATGGTGTGGAGCTCATTGAAGGACGGGAGGAAAGTTGAACGGTTAGTCAGGATGTACAGGCTGGTGAATGAAGAGAGAGGATTTGGAGGGCTACACTGCAAGCTAAGTAAGGGGTTATTTACAGGAAGAGGAAACAACTATGAGGAGCTTCATAGGGTGTGGAGGAGAACGGAGCAGGGTAGGCAGTCCATGCTTGTGAGGTCTGTGTGGGAGTGGAACGTGTTGAGGGAGAAATTGGTATCTGTGAGAAGGGTTGATAAGTTCTGGAAGGGAGTGGAAAAGGAGTTGGTTGGGTGAAGGAGAGGTGAGAGAGCTCACCACCGGGTGGCATCCTAATTGCGAGTATAAGCATATGTATATATTGTATACAAATGTAGAATATGTAAAATCACTCAGAAAAAAAGACAAACCTCTGTTTCTTTTAAATTCATACACATAATTATTTACGATAGTGGGACTATTAAACATATCATATTTAAAAAAAAAGTAAACCTACCTGCTTATTGCCAGCATCAATAAAATGTATGTTTTGTTTACATTCGACTTGTACAAGAAAATTGGTGACAAATAGGAATATCCCTTTATGGCACTAGCTAATATACAAGCTCTTGTGTCCTAGTAATTAGCTTACTCGGCGACCGTTTACACGATGCAAGTCGGGGTGTACAAGATAGTGTGTACTAAGTTAAACTTTTTATCATATTAAAAGCGTTTTCTTGTAAGAGTACTGTTAATTTTGTTTGGCATGTATTAACCAAGTTATAACATAAATAAATAAGTAATTCATAAATATGATAACTGCTTATTGTCAGCATCGGCAAAATATATGTTTTGTTTACTTTCGACTTGTACAAGAAAGTTGCTTGAATTTGCATTTGTATACATGTATGTAGTTCCCTTGCATTTATTAGTACTTAAATTGTTAATTTGAGGGCAGAAAATAAGATTTTAAGTATGTATTAGTGATATATTTGTATTGTGGTGAAAATAAAAAGTCGCACATAGTTTGTTTACATTTGCATTGTATACGTTTTTATGTAGTTCCCTCGCATGTGAGAGTAGAAAAGGATTTAATTGTGCGTGATTCATTTGGTTTTTCACCCATTTGTAAATAATTTGAAGCACTCTGGGTCTTCACTTTGAAATTCATCATTCAAAAGGCTATGTATATTACTTATTACTTCGTCTCTTCTGCGAATCCATGGCCTTGTCCACCTTCTATGTCGTCTCAAACGTTTGTTTTTGACAGTTGCTGCTATTGTCAATGCAGGAATCCCTCCTATTACGCCAAAAAGACCCTTCAGATCCGACTCTCATGGCATGCTGTAACATTCACCTACTAGTACTGTGTGTATGGAATGTGCATGGAACTAGCATACAAGAGGGTATTCACTTTCTCATACATCTTTTGAACATTAAAGGTGTACACCTTATTGTACAAGAAAGATAACCAATCTCCTTGTCAAGACATTGAACTGCTTTTCTGCCTACACATCTAGCAAAAATGGTGTGGATTGAGTTTGAGGTTAGAACACTATTTAGAAAACAAGTGCTTTTGAGATGTTTTTATACTTACTCTAATCAATTTGTAATGCTTTTATATTACAAACAAACTGGTAAAGGTATTTTAGTATTATAATAGTGCTTGTCATTTAAAAATTAAGATGTAAACAAACACGTTCATCGCTGTTGACCATGTAACTTTGATTGTTGTGTATGATTGTGTTAGGTCAATGTTGGGTATATGCGCAGTAGACGAATAAAAGGTCTACCGCATCTTTAGTCTATGGTGTAAATGGCCACAGAGGGCCGAGTATGCTAGTTACTAGCGTGCAAGAGTTTGTACACTTTCTAGTGCCATGTAGGGACAATCTAATTTTTCACCATCTTTCATGTACAAGTCAAATTTAAAAAAACTTATTTATACCTGTGGCACGCTATAAAAACCGTACGAATGGTTTTCGGGGGCAGTGAAGGTGAGGTCTATGATGTGATTTTTACCCGGTTGGCACCATGCGCCGCCAAAACAAAGTCACTGTGGTTGTTGGTTCTCTTAACCTCGGGGTTGCAGGCCGTCCACCCAGATCCAATTTCCTCGCAGATGATGTTGATGACCTCTGCGCTATTGATTACTGCTCCAAATTAATGATCCTATGTGTGTTTGCTAAACGGTAGCTGGTGGGTCGCCTACATACCATTGTCGATCTTGGCTGGAAAATTGACTAGCCATTTAAAACTCATGTACGTGGATTGTCAGGGTCAATCACACACCCATAAGGTACGAAACAATGCTTAGACTAACACTCGCAAAATAAATAATTTACGAATAACTTCGTTGAGCGGGTATAATGAGGGCCCATCCCCTGGCTCGCATAGAGTGATAAAAAAAAGTTGACCGACCCTCCTGTGGCCCTACAAAACAGTGCACTGCCGGCAGTTGCCCCTTCCTGGTAGGCAACTCCGGTAGCCACCACTGATGATGCTGCTTTGGCGGATGTTCCAGTCAACATGACTGCCGAAGGCAAAGCCAGCTCCCAGACTTGCTGCCCTCATTGTCTCCTTCCTCACTCCTGCTGATTTTGCCATTTCCAGGTGCGACCCAGCTGAAAAGCTCCTGAAACACATTTTCACCTGTATTAACAGCTTGCTCCTGCAATCGTCCTTGTGCTTACTCACATTGCTTATCCACTTGCGCCTGTCCCCCTTGCTCTATTTGCTCTTGCACTTGCTCTACTTTCTGTTGCACTTGCTCTACTTGATCTTTATCTTGATCTACTTGCTCTCATGCTTGCTCTCGAGGTGCTACAGGTTTCCTGTGGGGCATACTGATGCCAGGCAATTCTTTCACATTCTTCTCCTCTCCTCCTCCACCTTATTGAGGTACTGATGCAACTTCCGGCTTGTTCCACTCCTCTTGGAGCTCGTCGACGGTGTTTCCGTTCTGCACCACCTCTGGTGGAAGTCCATCTTTGGCGCACACGGGTGGGTCCTCTGTGGGTTCTCCCCTCTGTAGTACTGCCATACCTCGTGTCCCTTCCTGTTCATCTCTTAGCTCATCGTGGCCTTTGCCATCATGGTGTCGGGACACACCGGGACTGACCTCGTCGTCGATGGTACATGGGGTTAGCCGAATGTCATCCCGATTTACGCTTACATTCCTCCTTTCCATGCGAATGGTGTACATTGTGGGTCCATGCCTTTATAGCATGTTAGGCAGCCCACTACAGCATACTTATAATCCTGCACAAAAATCCCTCTTTGCTGTGAACTGGAGGTATGTCCGTATGTACACTGCTTGCCCCTCATAAAGTCTGGTACACAGCCATCGTGCATGGTTAACACTCCATTTCGTACAGAGTTCCATCCATTTCTGGCCTGTACACTGTGTGCATTATCCTCCAACATGTTCCGCGGGAATCCCCAACATGGGAAAAACTGCTCCTCCAATACTCTTGCCACATTTCCAGGTCTCGCCCCGATCGTAGGATACACCTTCGCCCAACATGAAAAGTTGTCAGTTAATACGACAAGAAACCGTTTTCGCTCTCTTGTCCTTGGATATGGAACTATCAGATCCAAGCATACCGTTTTGAATTGATCTCTTGGCATGTGTGGTTTTTGTTGCTACCTTCTGTCTCAACGACGTGTGTTGTATACATTGTACTTATGGCATTGTTGCACTAATTGCCTAACGTCTCTGCTAAGGCCTAGCCAAAAAAAAAAGGTCACGCAAGTTCCGGAATGTCTCCTCAACGCCTGGGTGTCAAGTCACATCGCCACAGTGTAAATAGGCGAAAACTTGATCCCTCGCACACATGGGGACATATACCTCCATTTATCTTGCTGTTGAGAAGAACATGTCTCCAGCCTGCCATCTACGACGCCGCAACCCTCTATTTCCTGTTGCGCACATTTTCTGGCCCTTTCCTGCGAAATTTGCAACTTTTTATGCCCCACCATCTTCTCTAGGCAAATCACTGTTCAAGCCCTCATTGTTGGTAGCTGTTATCGGCTGTATGTACACCTCGGATACTGGGTCCCATGAACTTGGCAGTAAAATGTCCTCCCCAAAGAGTATGGAAGGTAAAAAGAGATTTCATTGCCAGGCTGAACTTCTTTGCTTATTCGCGCTTTGTGATCGGGTCACTAAAGCTTCTCTTGTGACCAACATAAAAAACAAATCAATATTTTGTCGTGACTAAGTAATAATATTAAATTGAAAAAAATATAATTTTAGAAGGTATGGTAAGGTTTGTTTAGTATTAACAGTTACCAAACTGAAGTACTAGTAATTTAATTGTGTTTTTTTTTTTTTTTTTCCTTTGTAGTTTGATACTTTAATCCGAGATTCCCTGTAATCCAAAAAGTTAAATTTAAAAACCAATTTTGTTTGTTTTGGCAATTAACTGTAGTATTTGAATAAAAGAGACAAATATTTAGCCAAAGTATGTATTATTATAGCAAATAATTGAAAGTTTGTAACCAAATAAAAAGCCTAAACCTAGATACCAGTCAAAACTAACAAAATTGGTTCAGAAACTTACCATTCTGGATTTCTGGGAAAGGTGAAGTATTTCACAAGTGTGTTTGGCTTCGAATTTTCACAGTGAGGAACCCAACATCTTGTTACACATTTATTTTCAATTTTCCCCATTTTAAAATCGAATTATTGGAATTCAATTCAATTCACCTTCAAAGCTTGTAAACAACTTGGTCAAGAATGCCAACTTTATGGAATAATTACAACATACCCAAATTGAAAGCATTTATTAAATTATTTGCTTATTTCTTAACTTGTCTACGATTAAAGTTGATTTGATCTTAAAAGTAAAATACAATAACTTTGTTTGATCGCCAATCCGATGAATAAATGATTTTACAATTGAATGACTTTTCGATGTTGGCACAAACGGATTGGTTAGTGCTCGATGAGAGCATCTAAAGCCTTATGTAGTGACTGGGCCCTGGTCCTCCCATTTGCTTTGTCTCGGACGATCACTTCAGTGTTGGAATTATGCGACAATGCGTCGGTCAATTAATTATCCTTACAGGAAATGTATTCTACCACAAAATCGTAAGCTTGTAAGTATAATGCCCATTGTGTCAATTTATTCCTCGCTTCTCACATACTATTCAACCACACTAAGCACCGGTTGTCGGTCCGTAGTGTAAACCTCTTATGTTCGAGGTATGTACTGTATTTTTTTACCGCCCAAATAACTGCCAGGCTTTCCCTTTCATTGATGTCATAGCATCTCTCAATTTCCCCAAGCTTCGTGCTTGCAAAGTCGATAACGTGTTTCTCCCCACTGTCGCTAACCTGGTACAATACCGTACCTAATCCCTCCTGGCTTGTGTCAATATATTTTGTTGATGCTAGCAATAAGCAAATATTTTAATGTTTTTGATACAATAAAATGTTTAATAGACCCACTATCGTAAATAATATTGTGTATGAATTTTTAAAAAAAGTTGAGAAGTTTGTCTTCTATTCTGTGCGTGATTTCGTATTTTCTACATTTCTACACATTTACTGCTTGAAATATGTCTGATTATAATAAATCTTTTATTCTTTTTTATGGTAGCTGCTATTGATAAGCCACTAACTACATCCAAAACTACAAAAACTGCTTCCAAATCACACATAGTTGACATCAACCATTCACTTTCTTGCTGGCCATCTAACTAGTGTTGTGTGCATGGATTACACAATTCCTTTCATACAAGGGCTGTGTTCCATTACTTGCACAATACGAAATAAGTGCAGGGAAGTTGTTGCGATCACTTTGCCTAGCTAGTAGGCACCTTTGTGTGCAATTTCTTGTTCACCTTCATTTTCACTTTCTTTGTACAAGAAAGATGCACATTTGTACTAGGTTTAAAGATGAGGGAGGCCATTTTTCAGCTTCAGCGCATTTCCCTAAAAGACTCGTCAATAGCCATCATCACTGTCAAAATCAAATAATCAACACTGATAAATGTATTCTTTTTATATTTGAATATTCAACAGACTTATTCTATTATGTGATAAAAAACTAAAACATGAATTAAACTTATGGCGTATTCCAATTGACTGCTCTAAGGTGCGAACTCGGTCCGCAATGAAAACGGAAAAAGTGCACGTATCACATAATTTCCAGAAATGAGATGATATTATTTATGCTCTGCCAACTGGATCATGCCACGATACAAGTGTAATACATTTGAGACAACATATCATATTTTGGAGAAAATACTTGAACTGTTGATAAAAGAATATAATTGTGCCCCGCTCATGCCTACTGACTCAGTGCGTACACCGGACTCAAAAATTCGTTAGTTATTTTTGGCCTGAGACACTGAAAACACGCATCACCAGGTTGTCTCAAGAGAGTCCGGGACCAAGCTCCTTCACAAAGTTCTGCGTCAAGTTGTTCCACTTGTTCCCACAGCTGACCGGCTGCCATCATGTCACTGTATACACACGTTCTCCCTTGGAGGTGGGTTTGCGAGAACGGGTTTTGTTTGTGAGTGGTTCCCAAACACTGGAGGCATAATGTTGTTGGTTTGCCATTATATGTTTTCCAGTCCACGTACTCGCAGTATAATCATGCGGCACGGTTGATTTTGATGTCTCGACATAACCATGGGGTCACTCGGTCCGCGGGAGATCGAGCGTGGCGTGGCGTAGGAGGGCTGATAACTGCTGGCTCGATGTGGCATGGATGGAGGGGGTGTCAGGTAGCGCACTTCCCCTCAGTCCAAGAACAACCACTGTTGTTTGACGTCAAAATGGCCGAAGTGCTTTTTCCGGCAGGTAACAAGCAATTTGATGCCAAATGGCACGGATTTGTTTCTTGTTAATCCTTCTGTTGGAAATGGTGTGCCAGAGCTCGAAAGGACAAGTAACAAGTGGGCATGCACGGTCTCATGTGGCACACAGGATGTAAACACAAAGAGAGGAACAAGGAAATACATGGGAATACTCTGGAAATACACTGAAATAATAGGCAGCAACGATCACTTGTACGTCGAAATCGTGGCGATCTTGGCGGTAGGTGGAAGTCACACAAAACAGACGGGCAAACCATTTGTCGTCCGACACTGACGTTGGATAATCTACACTAGTTGGAGCATCATTTGTGGCATGGGAGTTCGTTTGCAGGACTCCAGGGGAAGTTATGGGAAAAATTAAATAATGTGTTCAGTAAAATTCCGAGGATTGCCTCCAATACTAGGGATCATGAGCACAGGTTGTGGTCGTGATGGCCGATGGCCTAGATGGCCTCACTGGTAGTCACTCCTCCAATAGATATGAAGGAGTGGTTGCCATGCTTACTCCCAATTATGAGACAATCTCTGTAGTACTATATCCATTGGTGCCTAGTCTAGTGGGGACTGTTGGCCTCCCCCATATGCCAGTACACATGATTAAATGGGCTCTTTGGCCTCCCAGTGTCAATATTATTTACATCGTCACTTTAAGGTTAGAAGGTTATTATAAGCAGTAGAGACGCAGCTGTATTAAATAAGCACGACAATATGCAGACACGTGATTTATTTAACATGATTTATCTTTACAGACCATTGATATCTAATGTCTGTCAGTGGTGCTATTGCACGATACAAAAAGGCAGTAGGCCTACATGAACTTGTGGTAGAGAAATCATCCCATCCTTGTACAATACAGCCGGGCTGTGTGGTAGCGCTGACTCCGTGCGAACCAAAACAGAAACAGATACGGTAATATTACACTAACAAGCAGAAATTAAATATGATAGGTGAAACAAGATTGAATTGCCCAAAGCCCCGTGGCATGACGACCTTCTCACATCTAGCCAAATACCACACTGACTAAGCTTGGGTGCGAGGCTCTCTCATTGGCTGCAACCGCCACCAACATGTCATGTGACTTGTTGCAGAATTTATTTTACATAGGAAAATGAATTGAAATGGCTAGCTATAAGGTAGATGGGATGGAAACATAAAACACCCTTAGTAATAATCCAAAAAGTAACTCATAAAATATTACCAAAATAAAATTCTGTTGAATCACTTTGCACACGTGCCCATCTAACCTCACTTTTAGGCGGTTCCATTTGCTGTTTATGAAGGCTGGAGCTCCTCCCTTTCTCAACCAGTATTTTATGTACCCAGAAAATTAATGACGAAACATTTTAGATTTAATTATGGCCCTTAAAACACACACATTTAGTAATGTAATTCATAAGTCCATATAAATATAATTTTCACTCATATAAGATGCCTATTTACATGTTTACATGTGTTCGTACTCAAGTGTCTAATATAGAGGGTGCGCTGTGTGCTTAGACCATTATGGCACATGCCATATTATACCCTTACAAAAGTTATAAATGTTACCAAACACATATGACACTTCAATTAAATAAATAAAGAGACTCTCTGTCTCGGTACTTACATGTTAGGTAGGTTAAAAGGGAAAAAACATTAATATTAACCCCACATGACATTTGCACTAGAAGAAAATACCCTGGGTGAAACATAAAAACTGTAGGATCAACACTGCGGTGTGCACTGTATCGCATGGGTCATAGCTATGTGTGACACACTCTGAATTTTTATATCATAAAACATTTACCCTCAAAAATAAAATAACACAACACTTGACACTACACTACACTGCAGTATACGCAGTCCGGTACACACTTGGAATGGTGGGTCAGGCTACAGTGCCTCCACATGGTACAGAATGTTTGAGGTGGCTGTAGGATGGTGGCATAGTGAACAGGCTTAAGACTGGAGAGATGCGGTCCACGTCAACAGGGCGGGCAAACCTCAACAATACCGGCCTTGGATCTTGCCCCACGCATCAAATGACATGCATCAAGTCAAGTGCTAGAGGAATGTTGGTATGGATAAAGTCTGTTTTCCAAGTTGGAAATAAAAAACCCAGTACTTAAATGTAATTTCTGAATTACTTTTTATAGTTTTGTTGGCTTGGTAATGCACTTTATTTACACTCGGGAGGGATTTTCCCTCTGTCGAAGCACGAAACATTGCTAGACCAAGTCTGTAGTGATCTGTGAAAGACAGGAGCCTCTCGCTTCAAAAGTTGGAGTGAGAATGACAGCTGAGGGAGAGGCCGGAAATCTAGCTACTCTCTGTCGCTGCTCGAATCGCCAACAAATATGCTCTCGGGAACACTAACCCTTGTTAAAAACTTGTTGTGACACAAATGCATTGGCTGTTCATCTACATCCTCATCAGGGGTGCTACAAAGCCTGATGAAGCTTTCACATTCGCTATGCCCTGATGGGGCAGCTCTGTGAGTACTTGTGCACAGCTGCGCCTGGCAGGCAGGATTGGAAGTATTTCGCTACACATAGTTAGCATTGTGAAAGTAACGGAATATGGCCTATGTTTTTAGAAGAACAACAGTGCATATATCGTGCTGTGTCGAGCTGAAGAATCATTATATATATTATATATATAATGTTATTAGCTTTTCTGCAATTGAAATCCGACTAAATTTTAATTAATGTTATGTCCTAGCAATATTTTCAGTAATTCCTAATGCCTGATGCTCATTTTCTATCAAGTGGTGCGTAGGAATGCAGCGTATTCGAAAATTCACTGGTGCATCTGCCGATGTACACCAGATGTTCGAGATTTAATCGTTTGGTGAGTTCTGTTGAACCGGCTTATCCATCGGTTCCTCTGGCCTCCAAATCTGGTGGATCTGGTGGATATACCCTAAAACAGAACCTGATGAATTTTGTAATGCTTTCTCTGTAAACAAAAGTTAAAAAAATCCAAAGCTTGTAATTCTTAAGCATTCCAAAATAAACCAGAATAATTCAGACGTCCAGTTTTGCAAATGGGCGATGAAAACTTTATAATTTGAGTGAAGTTACATATGTGTCTGAAAACAGACGAAAACACCACTAAAAATGACTTAACTGGTGTATCAACAACTGGTGGATTCTTTGATGAATTTTCGAATACGTGGATTGAAGTAAAATATTATGTGTCACCATGGTGCCTCACAAGGTAGAGGCAGGATTTAAGGATCTGTGAAATTTGAAGGTTATTTACCCCAGGCATCAGACATCATGGATGATGTCATGTGATTCGGTAGAAACGAGGTTTCCTCCAGCGTCCTACGGCCGACGACCAATGCTATCATGGACTGCTGCTCCTTATAAATGAGCCGTACAATTATTCCAAATGCGTAGTGCACAGTGACCTGTTCGGGTCAGCTCACACACCCATGTCACATAATACTGCGGCATTCAAACGCTTACTGTTTAAGTTGATAATGTGTCTTAACTGCTAGTCACATGCCTACATTTACACACACAATACTTACACATTAAAGAATAAAGAAAATACATATTAAGACAGTGGTAAAAAAGGTGCGGGTATTCCAAGGGCCTTTGTCCTGAAGAGCCTGAAGGCCACGAAATAATGTCCATACGAACAGTTTTTAATGCGTAAATTATGCAGTTTATTTCCTAAGGCTCTCAGGTCTACACTTTACATATATATTTACATTTTACGGCTTCAACCTGTCGGTGAGGTAATGCTGTAAATATGGCACGAACCCGATAAAAAATGATGTGCAAGGTTTTAAGTTTCCCCAGGCGATTCACGTACTGGGAAGAGGGAGGTGGTGTCTCTCACAGCTAAATAACAATGATTCCTGTGACTTAAAACTATGGAGATTGAATGATTGAAATATAAAAGTTGAAGGCTCCCTGAGCGTGTGAAACCCGAACTGCGGTAACACGTAACTACACCCCGAAATGCTCATAGCTGACTGCCTGACTTCCTTGCCTAAAAATCGTTAACACGTGAATGCCTGTGTTTACATATTACACACAAAACCCTAAATAAAAGATAGCACTGAAAAACAAGATATATTTTATATTACTATGCTACAGCAGGTGCTCTGACGGTACTTGCTCAAATTTGCATAGTGTTACATCCACATTTGCATTGCACTTCCCGTGCTGCTCCATTCGTCGAGTGTGCATCCCAACTGTGCAGCTTTGTGGCACCACGGCTGTCAAACGAACTTCGGACGGGACTTGTGACACATGTCAAATACTTGAAGAAGTCCAGGTGCCCTATATCTCGAGATCGTTCGAGTGCAGTTAGTATACGAGATGTCTCGCACATTCCACAGCGTATACGAGACAATTGTTGTAAGTTCCAACTCTTGAAACTCGCATACGTTTTCAGTGTGCAAAGGGAGTGCCAGGCAAGCGTACACACGTGTCATTTTGTCATGTTGGTGAACCTGCAGCGGAATATTAAGGGAAATCAGCCAATCAGAAGTATCACTTGTAACGTACACGTTTGTGTATTTACATTGTTAGCGGTTGAATATGAAAATTGCGACAATTAGCAAAATAACCAACGAGCAGAAGTTTATTCTTCTCAAATTCGTAGGAGGAAAGTTTAACTTACGTAATTTAATATATGGTGTTGTGCCGTTCGTCTAGATGTTTACAGAGAATTAATTGTGAAAATAAAATCTCGTGTTGTCCTTACTTAACCTCTATGTACGTTGGAAATACTAACGAAATTAGGTTATTGTATTTGTTAGTGGCATAACTTAATGCGATATTTATATGCCTTACAGCTAAGAATATGGATATTAAATGTTACACAGAACAACAGATTTGTTTTTTGTCTTTCAAATAGTTTACGTGGCAGGGATTGGTCAGTAAAATTCTTCCCTGTGGAAATTACATACAATTTAATGTAGAGAACACATTTGTGTATCATACATTGCCATAAGTTTACATTGCAATATAAATAATGACATGTGAATGTATATGATATGTTGCCCATCGTTTGGAGAATTTTAGCAGCTACATGGCACTTTGCTAGATGTGGTGTTCGAGTAAGAGCAACTGCGAAGTCCATTGATACTTTTAGTGTAATAATACTTAAAGGTATCAGTTATTTTGGGTAGTGGGTTGTAGTTTTTGGCTAGTAGTCTGAAGTTCTATTGAATTTAAGTAATTTATACTGTTAAAAAAAATAGTAGGAAACAAGAAACTTGCCCAAGGCAAACTGACAGCTGTCTGGACTGCCAAGGATGCCAGTTGGTAGTGGGAAGAAGCTTATGTGAGATTAAAAGTTTGTGCAATAACAATAATATATGTTATTTACAGATTTTTATATGCAAGACTGAATAAATATAAACTTATGACTTCTATCCAACTACGAGTCATTGAACAACAATGAACATCATTAATAGGCCTATGTAAATTACACTTTTACTCATAACCTCATTTGCACTCTCAAACAAACATTTTTAATTCTGTCGATTCAACAACTTATTAATTTGCATACTATTATACATTCGGCACAGCATAAATTATGTGTAAACTGAATTCACACAGCATCAACAGTCATCTTATGTCTAATATTTTGTTTGTTTAGATGCGCTACTCGTCTACGATTCCACATCTCGCACCACGATGATAGAGAGAGTGGCCACTCGCACGGTCGAGACGTATATGATGGCTCTCGTATGGTTCGAGCTTACCATTTTCTAAAATCGTGCGAGTTATGGCCGCAATTCAAAGATTTCGTATACGAGTACGATTCGCTAACTAGCTCTCGAGGTGTTCAGATCGGGTAGTTTACTACGAATTGTTGTCAGATAAGTGCATCGTAAACGGTTCTGAGTGAAATTTACTGCCTTGTGTAATATTCACGACATCGCGTAGAAGATGAGACAGCTACGCCTACATCCATCGCAGTGAGTAATTATCCCCCATTCTAATGGGGGATAACAACAACATCATGGACCATGAGGTGAGTGTCGTTGATGCATTTCCTGCAGATGACCGATCGCAATCTTCACAACACTATCCCGAGGTTTCGAAGTTCAACTTATTTGTACCCCATTCCCTGCTGCCTCTACTTTGCAGAAAGATTTATTACCTTCTGTTCATCGCCAAACGACTGTGTCATTGTACGGTCGGACATGTTTGAGACTGTACATTGTCTTTGTCGAAAGAATATACAAGAATGTCGGTGATCTTCATTCTGTGTCTGTAGGGAAGAAACTACATGTATTATCTAAGGACATCATAGAAATTCAAAGAGCGGATCCAAATCGCATAAAACTGTCTATGAAAATGGTGCAGGTCGCCAATGATTTACTTACACATACTCATCTTAGCCAACATCAATTGAAAGGGACCATTCCACTTTCCCTTCTACAAAGGCAATGCCTTACATATGGAATCCCATTAAATCTATCAGAACAAGAAATCTTTGATGGTATTAAAACTCCGTGTGAATTACTTAAAGTAGAACGAATATCCAAGCATTTTTATGAAACCAATGAAACAGATTACCAACACACCCAAACTTATTGCTCTAACCTTTTCGTGTCAACTATTACCCGACAGAGTCTTACTTTACAAACTCCTATACAGTGTTAAACCTATGATCCAATCAGTTATTGTGTGCAATAAGTGTCACCATTTTGGGCACACTGGGAAGAATTGTCGCAGTACAAAAAGCTGTTGCCCTGCTTGTGCAGGTGACCATCAGCTTTCGGAATGCATGGTGGAAATGCCTACTTATCCCAATTGCAATGATTCTCATTTGGCTACGGATAGAGAGAAGTGCCCCCATTGGATCCTTGAACAGAAAGTAAAACAATGGCTATGCTCAATTTAGTATATTCTGCAGCGAAGAGGAAGGTTCTTGATGAGGTCACACATCTTCAAGATACAGATGGTGCTTTATTACATTCTGCGTGTCCTGGGACTAAAGATTACCGTACCCTCTTTCCTGACAGGATCCTGGTATGTGGAAGAGAACATCCTGGAGATTTGGGTGTACCTTGTCAATCACCTCCGATTGCTCTCCCCAATTCTACTACTTATGCTGATTGTGCTAAAACCTCTGCCAAATGTCAGTTAGGAGATACTGGGAAGACCCCTGTGAAGGCTATCATTTTGCAATGTCCGACAAAACAGCATGTTGCTCGTCGTATCTTGTCTCCTCAACAATCTTCGAAGTCGATGTCTGTGGCCCAGTACTTTTCTCTGTTTAATCCTGTTGGTGAACACACCGGTAATGTGATAGTTCTCCGTCGAGTTCAAGACAACTCTGTACAGGGATCACCGGCTGTGGTGTGTTCTTCCCAAGATAACCCATCGACCAGCTATACTGCTATCTGTGATATTGTCTTAAAATTTATTGCATTAATGGATCTCCTTATGCTACAAGGCAATCATGCCTTGCAGGACATTGTCACCGATGTAGAAGAGGTTTGTTAGTGATACAGTAAGCAGCTATTAGCTTTCTGTTCCTTTATATATCTCCTATAAAGAGAATACTACAGTGGAATTGTCTGTCTTTGTCACTTCAACGAGGACTTCTACAGAAGTATCTTTGTACCACACCAGCTGATGTTATACTGCTACAAGAAATGCACTGACACTTTGCAGCTAACCAACAAGGTATTTTTTTCTGGGTATACAGTGTACCATAATGCTCCAATGAATAAACATGGTGTAGCCATACTTGTCAACACTGACATATACTCGGTGAAATTACAGGTGTCCAACTTGCCTGATAATGTTGAGGCAGTTGCAGCTAAGGTTGTCTTCCATGACATCGAATTGTCTCTACTTTCCATTTATGCTCCACTGCAGCATGATACCAGTAACTTTTCCTGGGACAGACACTTGGGGCATACAATCATGGTTCCATAATAGGTTATTTTAATGCTCATCATACATTGTGGGGTGATGATAGGTGTGATCTGGCTGGGAAGAATCTGGCAGAATATATTGAAACCTCACCGTATGTGCTATTGAATGATGGCAGCCTACCTACGTGGGAGCTTACGATAAACATAGTTCTGCCATTGATCTCACTCTGTGTACTCCCAGACTTGCCATGGACTTAACTTGGGCCATGCTTACTGATCCTATGGGCAGTGATCATCTTTTCATTGAAATAGTTAATCAGGATATGTGTACAACTACTCCTCTTACTCATCCTAATTTACAGCCATTGTGGTACTCCTGTTATAATTACCAGTGCACCTCATGGTGGGCATATCGTGAACATATAGTACATCATATAAGCTCCACAACTATCTTGGGTGGTGATGTCCAAACTATGTATGATCACTTTCAGCATTTGGTCACATCATCCATTCGGGCCGCTACTACACGTAAGGTTCTCAGTCTGGACTGCGTAAACCATATTGTGCATGGTGGACTTTTTCTTGTATATCCCTTAATGTGGATAGAAGTCTGGCCTTCCGCACATACAAATAGCATAGTATGAAGACAAATTTTTTACTCTGTCTGGAGGTACAAGCTCGTTTTTAGTTGACTGTCAAAACTGTGAAGAAGGATCACTGGCGGTCTTACTGTCAACTGCTCTCCTCTGCTACCCCTTCCTGGGAAGTCTGGAAGGTCATCCGTTCTTTACAACAATGCTCATCCTCTCCTCGATCCGGAAGTTTAGGATACTCCACTCTGACTGCTATCCATAAACGTTTTTCTCGTGATTATGTCCCAACCTATGATGAATCTCCTTGTTCTCATTCTGCACCTGCACCTAACCCCAAGAGACGGCCTGCTAAGGATACTGCTATCTTGACATCTGAAATCAGCATTGCAGAATATCGTCACTCTCTTCGGAATTGATGGAAATCACCAGGACTAGATGGGATTACATATCAGCATGTCTGGGAGCTTCCACAGGAAGGCCATCACCTGTTACTTTGTATCTTCAATGGTATATCACTACATCAGGTAATTCCTACTCAATGGCAGGAATACATCATTTTGCCTATTTTCAAGATTGGTAAAGATGTTACATTACCTACATCCTACAGACCTATCATGTGGTCTTCTTGTGTAAACAAATTCTTTGAAAAGATTTTGAAGAAGAGGATGGAATGGTGGCTGGAGAGTAATCACCTCTTGCACAGGGAACAATTTGGCTTTTGTAAAGGACGGACCTCTCTGGATGCTGTTACAGTATTGATAAAATGGGCCAAGGATATGTTTGCAAGCAAGGGTGTTTTATGTGCATGCTTTCTTGATATTCACTCTGCAGATGATGCAGTAAACATTCCTGTACTTTTGCACAAATGAGCTCAGATTGGGCTGCCACTGTGTCTTGTTTGTATCTTAAAAGCTCTTCTTCAAATTAGAATCACTTACCTTAAAACAGACACCTTAGTTACACCTGGAAGGTTGGTGTATCAAGGCACTCCACAAGGTAGTGTTGTTAGTCCTCTTTTGTACATTATATACACTCAAGATCTTATCTTCCATCTTGGCCCATTTGTTCAACTTATTAGTTATGCTGATGATATTGTCTTGTTTCATTTGTCCTCCACTGTTGGTAATGCAGTATCAGTTATGAATTATGCACTCCAACATCTTGGTGCCTGGCTTTGTACTCATTGTCTGACACCATCAGTTCACAAAACTAAGGCTATGTTAATTACTAGAAAATGTTTTGACCGGTCACAGATCCATCTGCTTCTTTGCAATACACTTTTAGAGGTGGCGACAACTACTACTTATTTGGGCATCGTTCTTGACTGTACTCTTACTTGGGTGAATCAGATAACTCATCTTACTGTTATGATACAGTAAATGTTTCAGTTGTTAAAAATGCTTGGACACTCTGCCTGGGGTGGTGATCCGCACATACTGTTACACATTCGGGACAAGATGGATTATGGTAGTGTTTTTATGACTTCCCTATGTGATACTACACTCACAATCTTACAGCGTTTATAAAATGCCTGTCTATGTTTATCTCTAGCGGCACTGTGGTCTACTCCCATTGGGACACTTCATGTTGAGGCGAATATACCACCATATGGGCTACATAGAAGCATGTTGGGTAACAAATTCTAGATCAAGGCACATTTTTTTCATGAATCTCCTCTCTTTACAGATTCTAACATTGTTGTCACTGCTCTTGTCTCTCCACTGTCATTGTCAACCAGATGATGTTATCTTACAGATTAAGCATCTTATCTATACTATTGAGATCATGGGTGCTATGGTTGTGATTGTTTGGCTTCCGAGTCATGTGGGTATACCCGCCAACGACAGGGCTGATAAACTGGCAAAACTGGCTTCTGATGCAGAAACGCCGATTACTGCTCCAACTCTGGATTTGTTCACTACAATTGCCAAACATCACCTTCGTGGTATTTGGGACACCCAATGGTAAGAACGTGAGGTTGCGCCGTCATACAACAATTTCCAACCAGACTTACAAACACAAACATGGTTTAGTGGCAAAGTGAGGAAAAAACTTTATTTCACTACGATTATCCGGCTGACGCTAAATCATGGAAATTGTAATGTTCATCTTCACAAGTTAAATCTTGCCGCATCACCTAATTGTCATTTTGGGGATGGTGTGCATACTATTAGTTATATTCTATTTCATTGATGCAAAATGCAAGCTCGTGATGAGTTATATGACTTTACATCACTGTGGAATCTTTCCGCCATTTGACAGAGAGGGTGTTTTATACCCTTATCAGATTAAAGTATATGATGCTCTATTTGTGTTTTTAGTGCCGAAAAAATCGTGTCTATGAATGCTCATCGAAATAAATTTTCATCATCTGAAGCTACTCTTCACACAAAAAATAAATCCATACTATTGTTCTGACTGTAGCGATAATCGGCTGAAGCTGTATTTATAGCATTATAATATGGCATGATCTTTTACTCTTCCTCGATTTGCATTATTATCTGTGTTACGACGTCTTCCACGCCAGTGTTGTTCCAGTCTCTGTGGAGGAAAGTTGTATGCCTCGCTCCGGCACGGCGACATGTCTGTGAAGTGGGTAAAATGGCGTACCTAACTTCAACGTCTAGCCAGGTAAATTGTTAAGTCTCATACTGTCGTAACTAGGAGGTGGCTATGTTCTATACCTTGCAGTGTGAATAAGTGAAGCCAGTTTATAGCGTGGAGTTAGGCGGTTGTTTTCCTGTAAAAAAAGGTCACGTGTTCAACGGTTGTCAAAAACATATCTGCCTATCTTCCACATGTAATTTTATGAGTTGTAAAATCGATATAAATTAACATACAACCGTTTTTGACCTAAACGATAGTATACATTTAAATGGGTGTGTGTTTGTCAGTGCTGTTCCGGTTTTCGTAACTGACATCTGTGACCTACTTCGCACAGAAACAGGTTTGTTTACGTTAAATTATACCTGGGTACATTTCCTGCCTCTCTAATAAGGGTAGAAAACGGATTTTGCTGTGGCTGTATGGGAAATTAATGCCAAAAATGACTGAACTGAACCGTTTATGATTGCAGTTCGCGCTAAAGCCCCCAGGAGATAGTCACCATAACAAAAATGTTGTTCCACACCCACAGCACAGATTACGGAAGTAGTCTAAGGTGTACTATGTGTTAGACAGCAAATTTGCATCAATTTCACTAACTTTAGAAGGATTTTGTTTCCATTTGTGAGAGGTGATAATCATCTTTGGAGTTTTTGGTGTACAGAAACAAGTAATATTTGTAGAGTGAAATTTTTCATAATTAAAAATAAGTACATTTGGCGCTGTTCTTGTTATACGTGGTGCATCGTTTGAATTTTGTAAATCAGCATAGCCTCCTTAACAAGTAAGTAGATAGCCCACGGTGGTTGTATTATTTCAATTCAGTTAGAATAGTTTATTTATATTAACACGGTACATTATAATTTATCATCTTGCACGAAAAGGCAAAGTTGTTTTATGCTAATAAATTATTTTTAAACATACCCTAATATTCCTTGATGTTGGTTTTGCACGAAATTGGAAGACTTCCGTAAAAATTCATCACAGTTCCAGTTATAAAGGACAGTAAATGCCCTATCAGCAAAATCAGAACCAGTAGGTAAACGATGTACCGAAAATTGAACTGGAATGATATGTCCCTTTGTTTTCCTAAAAAAAAATTCTTTAAAGAATTGGTTACATCTTTTTATCGGATTGCCAGTTTTAACGTGTGGTCGCGATATCCGGTTTAGCATGCTAAGGGTACATATTAAATCAGATTTTATATTCTGTGCTAATGTTGTCTCCCAGGCGGTGACACTTCAGGTATGGAGTTTACATACATACACTCGCAATTAGGCTACTGCCCGGTGGCGAGCTCTCTCAACTCTCCTTCACCCAACCAACTCCTTTTCCACTCCCTTCCTGAATTTACCAACCCCCTCTCACAGATACCAATTCCTCCCTCAACACAGTCCACTCCCTCACAGACCTCACAAGCATGGACTGCCTACCCCGTTCCGTTCTCCTCCACACCCCCTAAGCTTCTCACTGTTGTTTCCTCTTCCCCTAAACACCCCCTTACTTAGCTTGCAGTGTAGCCCTCCCCATCCTCCCTCTTCATTCACCATCCTGTACATCCTGACTAACCGTTCAACTTTCCTCCTGTCCTACAATGAGCTTCACCCCATTTCTTTCATCATCACTGATGGCCTATAGTTCCCTTCTTCATCATCCTGCCCTTGCCTTCTCCACCTACCCTTCGCCCATCTTGCTGCCTTTCTTTGCACCTCTTCCAGTTCTCGCACCTCCACCTCCATATACGGGTCCCATACAGCATATTCTAACATTGGCCGTACCATTGTGCCATACGCCTTTTCCTTCACCTCACAGCTGACTCCATTCAGCACCCTTCCCAGCATACCCAGAGCCCTTCTTCCCTTTGCTACCACCCTCTCTACCTGTTTTTTCCACCTGAGGTCTCCCTGCAGTACAATCCCTAGATACTTATATTCTGCTGCTTCTTCTATCTCTTGTCCCTCCCATCTGTACATGCCCCTGCTTATCATCTTCTTCCTTGAGAACCTCACTACCTTAGTTTTTCTTACATATATCTTCATTTTATTTTTTCTGGTCCACAACCAAATCTTATCAATGTCCGCCTGCAAATTTCCGCCTCCCCTCTTCCACCTCAGCATATACATCACAATCGTCTGCAAACAATCTGATTTTCCCCCTAATCCCCAAACCCATGTCATTTACCATTATAGTAAATAACAAAGGACCCAGTACGCTTCCCGGTGGTACCCCTGACGTAACCTCCTCTTCCTCCGATATTGCCTCCCCCCACTTTCACCCTCTGCATTCATCCTCTGAGAAAGTCCCCTATCCATTCCACTACCCTCCTGTCTGGTATCAGCTTTCCTCATCAATGTACCATGGGGCACCTTATCGAATGCCTTCTCAAAATCTATGAAGCAGGCATCCACCTGCTTCCCCTCATAAACTACCTGCACCAGATCCTCTAATAACCCAGCAAGCTGAGGCTCACATGAGTAACCCCTCCTGAAACAATGCTGGGACTCCTCCAACGAATTCCTATTGTTCATAACCCTCACCAGCCTCTCCATTACTTTTCCTGTACTTGATGTGAGACTCATCGGTCTGTAGCTGCCAGGCCTCCCCCTATCCTCTCCTTGCTTGTGTATAGGTACCACCTTAGCATCTTGTCCCCTTGCCTTACTGCTCTCCAAACCCCTAATTACCTTTTCTATCCCACACTCCCTCATCTTAAACTCACTATACACCCCCCGAACTCTGTTTGTCCCCCCTATTCCAACCCTCCTTTGCCTCAAACACTGACAAGTACTGTCCTTGCAGCATCTCCGATTTTTCTTGGTCAATTGTCACATGCCTACCATCCCTTCCTGTTAGAGGGATCCCTTCCTCTCCTCCCCTTAACCTCCTAACATACCTAAACAATTTCCCCCATTCCTTACCTTTTCCTTCTTCCACCATGTTTCCCAGAAATACATTCTTTGCCTGTTTGATCTTCCTTTCAATCTCCCTACCCATTTGTTTCATCATTTCTTTAGATCTTATCATCCCTTCATTTCTCCACTTGGCATGTAATTTTCTATACTTCTTCTTCATTTTCAAAATCTCCTGTCCATAATATGAATTATGATATATATTTGTGCACTTCATCCTTTAGGCTACTTTGCTCTTGGCACCAAATTTCGTGAATTGTAGAGTGGGGAGTATTTCTGTAACAGAAAATTTTTACATAGTATCTACTTGTAACGAGTACTATCACTCAAGAGTTTTCTTAAAGTAACATACTACTTATAGTCTACATGTACTAATCTTTTTCGTGTGTACAGTTAAACTGGGAAATTTTTTTCCTGTATAATAAAGGTGACATCCACGTATAAGGATTTTTTTTTTTTTTTTTTTTTTTTCCTCCATCTGTTGGACCCATGGTACTTGGCTTCAAATAACTTTTACCAGTCTTATATCCTCTGATCAATAATCCATACTTGTGTATGGTACATGCAGCGTACCTGTTTCAAGAACTTGACACTCACGGTCGCCACCTTCCTTTTTCCACTGCTTACCACGCCGCTCGTTCGGAATCCTGTCAGTCATCCATTCAGCCACACCAACTCAAAACTGCCGTCTCGGAGGTGTGACGCAATTTTTATACTGTAACCCTGACCATCTCGAATGTTTAACACACTCAGAGTTGCGCTGATAGACGAGGTCAGTTATCCAGAGCATTCTTCATATTTTGGTCAAAAACAATACTGCCAGGGTAAGCAGCAGGCATGAAAAAGAGATTTAAAAAATGTGACACACTTTGAGGTAACTGATATGCCACGTCCGTTTGCCTGCCGCGTATCCCATACTTCTGTCCTCGTCTCTGCATGGCGCCGGGTGGGCTAAGTTCAGCAACACTTAACAATAGTTAACAGGATAGGAAAGAATTGGCATATTAGATTATTTGGAAGAAAATTATAGAATATTTGGATGAAAATTAATACAATCTTAGTAAAGTGTATAATCATGTATACAAAACTGGTATTACCAAAGTTCAATCGAAAAAAAGTTGTTGGAAAACATTGATCTTGGTAAATTTCTAGAATAGGGTCTTTTTTTTTTTTTATTGGGAAAATAATACCTGGATATGTTAGATATGATTATTACTACTAATTAATAGGAATTTTGGAGGGTCTACACATAGTTTGCAACCAAAAAAATATAAAATGTGATAGGAGGGTTATCAAGACAGATGTGTTTATGCTGTAGAACATGTATAATTTATTTACAATATATTTATATTGGTTCGTTAAATTGTATTACATTTAAGACTACTGTTTGAAACAAATCTTTATTGTTTAAAACTTCATTTACAGAGTATATTTATGCAGACGCGCCTAGGTTAGTCGGGTAACAAATAGCAATCAGTGTGGGAACATTATGTAATTCTGGTGAATTACCCAAGTCTTACCGTGATATTTCTGAGGATTGTACTGTGTGTTGTATTACTAGTTGAATAAATATACATATGGTATATAATATGAAACTACGTTAAGAGATGTTGTTCAGAAACAGGTGCCATAAAATGCCATGTTATTTTACCATACACAGTGACCAATAATGGATAAGAGACAGGAAACAAATGTGCTTCAAAATTAGTAGATGTTACTGGTGCGTTGTGGTTTTGTTCAGCATTTTTGTAAAGTCTGATGGACTGTGCAGGAGGTTTTAATGTAAAAGTGATGTTTGGCATGTTGTATTGTGTGTCTGTTTGACGTGTGAAATACAGTAATTGTGCAGAAATGAAATACAAATGTTTTTATGATATTATATTTATGTGAAAAGTTTAAATATATTTGTGCGGTATTTTGAATGTCTATAGAGAGTCATCAAATGTAATGCACCTTGTGTCGTGCTTAATCATTTACTATGTATAATTGGGTGAGTAATGTAATACATTTTCAATTTTAGATGTGAACGTTATTAAATTGTGAAATGAAGTGTGTAGTATTGCATGAGGTTGTGTTGTGTGATATAACAGGTGAAAAGTATGTACATAATCATAATATTTAATTATGTAAATGCATTGAATTGTACAAAGAGCTAACCGAACAATGCCTAAATTGACAATTTTACCAATACAAGTTACAAATACGATAGTGGCGAGGACTATGTACGTCAGGGAAATTGTGGGCTACAATGAGTGTAAAATATGTATGTTTTCGTGATAAAATTGTACCCCACAAATAACCTTCAGTTCATAGCCCTTCTCACTATTGAAAATGTAACTTTTATTGATAATATTGTCAATTTAGGTATTATTCAGTTACATCTTTGTGCAGTTAAACATGATGTTGTGATAAATATTAAGATTATTTCAGAAATATCACGAGATACATTAAACTGAAAAACAACGTAACCAAACAATACCTAAATTCACCATATTATCAACACATACTCCTGCGTGTACACACACACACCCAAATGTTACGGTGATAATGTATGATAGTCAAGCGTAGCCTCCTCGCAAGAAAAAAGTACTGTAGAAGTGTAGAAAACATTATGTACCGAGCTATAGTTCCAGCACCAGTATGGGAGTAAATCTCCAAAACAGTGATTCAACCTCGCCTGCTATTTTTTTGTAGTGGTGCGAAGCATCAGGCATCTGTGAAGCTTGGAGTTTCCCCAGAAATTATTAAGCGTAGCCCCCTCGCAGGGAAAAATACTCTAAAAGTGTAGCCAAACATTATGCACTGAGCCTGTCGCAGCACCAGCAGAGGAGTAAATCCCCGAAACAGTGATTCAACCTCACCTGCAATTTGTTTTTGGTGGTGATGCGAAGTATCACATATTAGCGAAGCATAGTTTCCCCAGAAATTATTTTCAAGCATAGCACCCTTGCAGGGAAAAATTTTGTACAAGCATAGCCACACATTATGCACCAAGCCAGAGTCCTAGCACCAGCAGGGGATTCAATCCCCAAAACAGTGATTCAACTTCATCTGCAATTTTGTTTTGGTGGCGACGCGAAGCGTCGCACATCACTGAAGCGCTTAGAGTTTCCCCAGAAATGATTTCCTTGTGTAGCCCATTTACACTGAGAAATAATGTGTGTTGGTAGTATTGTGAATTTAGGTATTGATTGGTTAGGTTGTTTTGCAATTTAATATATTTTTATGATATTCGTAATAGAATAATTATATTTTATCACTAAAACACTCATAATTGCAAACAGATGTAATCGAACAATACCTAAATTGACAATGTTACCAATTCAAGTTGCAATATCGATAGTGGGAAGAGTACTGGAGGGAAGTTGTGGGGTACAATTTTATCATGCAAATGTACATATTTTTAATTGGTTTTACCCCTTAATTTCCCTGATATCATAGCCTTTCCCACTATCCTATTAGTAGCTTGTATTGGTAATATTGTCAATTTAGGTATTGTTTCATTAAGTCTTTTTGAGATATCACATATTTTCGTGAGTAAATATTACAATTATGTACATATTTTCCACTCTTTTTACCCCACAATTTCACTGATCTTCATAGCCCTCCCCACTATCACATTTGTTGTTTGTATTGATTGTATCTTGATGCCCCTAGTAAATTTGTGTTCTGTGTAATTATTAGAGTGGATTTTTTTTATACCATTTCCAAGATTTTTTTTAATGCCCCTGTTCTAGAATTTTACCTCTAGAGTAACTTACAAACACAATTGTTAAAAGTATTAGGACCTAAACACTGTGAACTACGATGTAATCTATAATCATTCTTGGTTGGAACATTCTTCCAGCATACTTGTTTATTTTCCAATACAAAATCAATACGTGGTATTTTTCTAGAATAAGGGCTATTTTGAAAGAAAAAAAAACTTTGTTATATAAGGTTCATGGTAAAGTGAGCACTTTTTAAGGCACTTATAAATTTTTCCTTTCATCTAATTTACTTCTTCCTGCTGCTTTTTAATATAAACATTGTAATGTGGCCAATAAACACAGTGTTTACATTTCACCACCATCAAAATGTAATGTCTAAGGCTGCAATAAGATATATTTATTAGCAGTTAATACCCGTTGGGAGGGCCTTAAAAAGTGCTCACTTTATCGTGAACAGTCTATAATCATAATTACTCAGAATTTTGGAAGAGCTCCGCATACATATTGTTTACAGGTCACACAGAAATATTTAACAAATAAATGATAATGTGTACTCTTGATGTATACCATATCTAGTACAAAAATAACTTATTTTTAATGGGTATGACATTGTAATAGCAACAAATACTCATTGTTACAGCCAAAAGTACTAAGTTACCATCTCCAATGAATCGGACAGGCAGTCTTGTTGTCTTCAGCAGCATCTATTAGCCAGCGAAAAGTTATAGGGTCGGTAAATGTTAGGAATAGCTGCTTTTCCGGAAAAAAAATTCACTGAAAGTTATATAGTTCCACTCTACTTCTTACACATTAAATTGCAAAAAAATACCCAATCAAACAATACCCTAAATTGACAATTTTACCAAACCAATACAAGGTACAAATATGATAGTGGGGAGGGTATGAAGTTAAGAGAAATTGTGGGGTAAACTGTGCAAAAAATATGTACGTTGTAACATTGCAGGTTATGTAATTTTTATTTGTTTTATTAATTAATTAAAATTGAGACTTGATTAAATTCCCTGGGGGTTATCTGCAGTGCGTTGCCACTTCAAGTTTCTACAGTCGTAGTGATGTTTCATCAGGTAAGAGTTTCTTTCTCAATTTTTTTTTACCATTTTCCCCGATCATAGGCAGTATTTATTCTAAATGTTCGAGTTTTGAAGTGATGCAGTAGGTTTTGGCCAGTAAGAGCAGGTTGTGAAAAAGGATTACCTTATTAGGAGTAAGGAGTGGGGATGACATGCACGGCAGGTGCAAAGTTTAGAGCTCCAGGAAGGGCAGCAAATGATAAGACATTGAAGAGAACGGATCGGCAGAACAATTTCCCCACACCAGTACATGCCCGTGACCCAACCTTCTTTCTTCAACTGTAACTTTCGGCAAAGAACATCTTTCTACTAAATTTCTTCCGCTGGTGTGGGAGGTCGATAGGGCGTTGGGAGGGAAGGTGTTTTCCCTCCCGCCTTCGTAAGTTTTTCTTGCGGTGCAAGTTTTTGTCGCGGCATTAAGAACAAAATAGCTACTGCGGCTATATTTTTCATGATGTCCACTTGAATTTTGTGTATTTTTACGAGTCTACAATTTCAGGTAGAATTTGAACAATAAAAAGTAAAAATTGCGGAACTTCTAAATCTTTTTTTTAAGTTTATGACTTGGGGCTGTATGTCTCATACTCTGAGTGAACCCTGGCTGTAGTGTCCAGTTGTCAATAGTTTTTTACAATTGCCATATAACATAATCATAATAATTATATTATCACGAAAATACGTAAAATTGCAAACATTTTGACAAAATTACCAATACAATCTACAAATACAGTAGTGGATAGGGTTGTGAAGTTAATATAAATTGCGGGTTAAAATGTACACAAAATATGTACATTAATGTAAAATTTTATTATGAAAATACATTGTATTGCAAAATGACCTAACCAAACAATACCTAAATTGACAATTTTACTAAACCAATATAAGCTAGAAATATGATAGTGGGGAGGGTATTAAGATCACTGCAATTATGGGGTAAAATATTTACATAAACGTAATATTTTGTTACAAAATAACATTAAATTGTAAAGAGACCTAACCGAATAATACTTAAATTCACACTTACCTATACACACACAACCCTATTTTTTTTGTTTTTATGGCAAACTCCAAACTTCACACATGCAAGAGTGCTTTATGCTCTGTAACTACAAGATACGGTCGGCGTGCCTTGAATCACTGTTTTGGGGGTTTTCTCCCTGCTGGCACTGGTACTCTGGCTCGATGCATAATGTTTGGCGCCGCTTAAACATCATAATTTATACATGATCGCATTAACAACTACAACCTATCGTAATGTTAGGTGGGACAACTGGCGGCTAGTTCCGGAGCCATGTTGGCCATCTTGGATGATGTCGGCGGCAACTTTCTGCTCTGTCATACCTCTTCGTCGGCCACCATCTTAGCAGCCAGTGGCCATTTTCCCCTCAGAATTCCCCGTTTCCTTGGAATTCCCCTTTTTCCCCCTTGGAATTTCCCACTCCCGATGGGCATCTTGGATTCTAGGCTTCATGCTCTTGCATTCGACCAAGTTCTGACGATAACTCTACAATTTGGCTTTGACTCCTAGTGTGAGGAGGAGTTTTGTACATGACCCTACATTGTGGCTTTGACTCCTGGTGTCCAGAGGGCTATTTTGATAGTCAGTACTCATGTCTCGAGACACAATCTTGTGTTCCTGAGTCCTCCCGTTTATATATATATTCTCTCTAATTCTCAAGAGGTTTTCTCATATTCTTTCTCTGACACCTCCGTCGTCTGCTGTGAGCGTCCTTGTTTGTCATCTACTGGAGGTAGCCATCTTGTTTGTTGTCTGACATCCATTTTGTTTATCTGCTGGAGGCAGCCATCTTTGATTCCCACATCCACCACCAGTGTGTACTAATTCCCATACTTGCCGTCAGTGTGTTTTTAAGTTCCACAGGTGGCGGCTATGGGTGCTCGCTGCTATCTTGTGTTTGCTTGTCGCCCACCAGGAGCGCTGCTAATTTTTTTTGTTGCAAACTCAAAAAATGCTAGAGGATTGTGGTTTTGTTCTGGCGACTCTTGGGTAGCCAGTCTGGTGAGCTAACCACGACACCATTGCATGTGGGGCGACACGAGATGAAATAGTGTATATACACGCTTCTCACCAGACAATAAACATGTATTCACGAAAAACGATTAGCATTGTACATATAAGCATAGTTGGCTGTAATTCCCAAACTGTTTGAGATATACTTGCCAGATTCATAACATAGGCATCACCCCCGACAACGAAAAGAGGCCTTGGGTAAGTATACCCTAAGCACACACGTAATCAGAGTTTAATGTAATTTCTGAACCGTTTGGGACAAAACCACCAAAATCATAACGTAGAAAGGGACAGAAGAGTCAAGTATGACCTAAGTGTACATAAAAGCATAGTTGGCTATAATTTCGTAACCATTTTAGATACAACTAGCAAATTCCTAACATAGATATCACCCCAGACAACGAAAACTGTTGCATGACCAATTTTACCACAAGTGCGCTTATAAGCATAGTTGGTTGTAATTTTCCAAACCATTTAAGATACACCTACCAAATTCGTAACATAGGTATCATCCTCTGACAATGAAAAGGGTTGCAGGACTAGTTTTGCCCTAAGCATAGGAGGACATCATGTCGAAACTATTTAAGCTCGGCTAACAATCGACCATACATGTTAAGAAAATAATGGTAGGTGTACACACACAATTGCAAGCATATCGTAATATTAAGCAGTTACCGGGACATGTAGGAGTGGTTCGAAATAGCACACATACACAATGATCGAGACACACTTGTCAATCACCCACCGCCATGCTCGTAGTCTGATACCACAAGTGTTATATATACATAAATGAATAATAGCATGGGTAATAACCATCTATATGAGAAAAAAGTTAAGGCAATCATGAGGCTAGTAAGATGTATGTATTTGTGGGAAGGGGAAACAGCATAAGCTATAAATAAACAAGGCCTGCCCGCACACAATAGCCTTGAACCACACCTACAAACATGTCCTAAGCATACTTACAAGCATATTTAATTTCCAATCCATTTAAGATATATGTAGTCACCAACAGGTGGCAGGGTCCATTACCACTCTAGCGTAGTTGACAACCATTTCCCATCTACCGAGATCATAGTCGTAACACACATATTGCTCCTAACAGAGCAGCAGAGCTAGCACCTACTTATAAACATAATTGCCTCTCATTTCCTATCTGTGAATTCTACGACTGCCAAGTTCATATCACAGGTATAATTCCTGGATACAATCATTGTGATAAGGATAGTTAGAACCATAAGCACGGTTATAAGCGTAGAAGAGCATCATGGTTGGAAATATTTAAGTTCTGCTGACATATAACAATTGGTCAAACAGTAGAGAAAAAATAAAGGTAGACGTACATACAATCGAGTTGCAAGCATGTCGTAGCAATTAGAGGCATGTAGGGGATGTTAAGTTTGGTTTAAAATAAAATTACTGGAAGTGTAAGTAAAAAGTGAATGGAAGTTAAATTTTCATGTGGGTGCCAGGAGCAGACATTTTGTAATGTGACATATAGGACAATATGGACATAATAAACACTTTTATTTAAATATTTTCACACAAAACTTCAATATATTTTAACATTATCAATATTCTATATGTAATAAAGTTTAACCAACATAACACTTCAAATAAAGTTTGTGCTGAAAGAAAAGAAAATGTTTATACATACAACAACAATTAATTATAACACATGATATTACTTTGAAGTTAATAATTTGCTAAAAACAAAAAAAAAATTAAAACGATGGTAAACTGCCTTGCAGTTGTTAGCTGGCAAAGTTAGACGAGTGGAGATCGATTTTGATGAAGTTCAGCTGTGTTTCCGAAATGAAGTTGAGCAATTTTTTTGTCTCTTCTTGCAGATATATTTTTTAAAATTACAGTTCATTTTAAATAAATACATTAAACATGACAACTCACTTAATTAACACTGTTTTGTATACTTCGACATCTGATAGTATCATTGTTGTCTATAACTAGGTAAGATACCCAGTAATGTGTACCAATATGGTTCTGGATTTACCAGCACAATCGTACTTGTCACTACCTTTCTCTTGCTAGCACTTAAACAATTTTATACCTGACGTAAGATTATCAGTGCTTAATATTCCATAGTATGTGTTTATCACACTTTATGGTGGGTCAATTAATTTGTTTGTTGGTTGTCTTTGAGACTGCAATCATGGTGACTACCTAATAAAAGAATACTGTTATTTATTAATGGGAATGGGGAATAAATGGAAGGGATGTAGATCAGTAGATTAGGCTACCAAGCAGTGTTCTTTTAATTACGTTACTCCGTATTAACTAAATTTCATTTTGAAACTTATTGGTGTATGCACAAGAACACAAAACAAAAGCTAGTCACTAGTGCTCTACTTTTTACAACTAACTCTCAAGACAAATGACTGCACTATTGTTCATATGGACAATAAGGGAACTACAACACTTTTCCTTACAAAACAATTGTTGAACACAAAACTCCTACACTGTATTAAGTCCCATTCTTGAACATAGCTGTTGAAGTCTTGGCTTTGGATGGGCTTCGTAAGGAGGTCTGCAGGTTGGAATTCTGTTGACACCTTCTTAACATCCAACTCCTCTTCTGTCACAAGTTCCCTCACAAAGAAATGCCATATTTTTGTGTGTTTCATTCTTCTATGGTATTCTGGGTTCTGGGCCAATCTGGTCTTTGCTTCATTGTCTACCTTCAGGACTGAAATCAGTCATTCCCTGGAAGATCCGCTTCAGCCAGACCAGCTGCCTTTCTGCCTCACTGGCAGCTACCACCTCCACTTCCATTGTGGACAAGGCCACAGAAGTCCGTCTGTGGCTCAGCCAGGAGAGAATCCCACCTCCGTACATACCCGTCACTCTGGTGGTAGATCTTCCCATTACCTCATCCCCTGCTAAGTCGGCATCACTGAATTCCTTGAGGGATACTTTCTTAGTGTTAGGCATATAAAAACAAGCCCATAGTCTTGGGTTCGCTTGATATATCTAACGATTCTTTTGACTAAGTTGACATCTTTCCAACTTGGGTTTTCCAAGGCCTTGGATGCTACTCCCACAGCATAAGCAATGTCCAGTCTAGTCCCTGTCAAGAGGTACATCAAGGCCTCAACCGCCTACCTGTATGGAAATGTTATCACATCTCATGTTTCTTCGATAGTTTTCACTGGTTCAAATTTCTCTTTGATGATGGGAGTTGCTACTCTCCTGCATTCTAACATTCCAAATCTATCCAGTATTTTATTTGTATAACCACTCTGGCTAACCCGTATTGTCTCATCTTTTCTATTTATTTATATTCCTAGAAAGTAAGTTGCAGGTGTTTCTCTGATTTTGAATTCTGTCCTCTTGTCTCTCATGAAGTTAGTTAATTTCCGAGTGTCATTGGCAGTGACCAGCCCATCGTCCACATACAGAACCAACAATATTTTCTTATTTCCTTTAATCTGTATGAATAAACAGGAATCTGCATCACTTGCTTTGAAGCCTTGATTAGTCAAAAACTTTCCAAATCTTTTGTTCCAACAGCGAGGAGCTTGCTCAAGGCCTTATAGGCTTCGTTTGAGTCTGCAAACCCAACCCGATCCATCATCAAATCCCTCCGGCTGCTGTATGTAGATCCCTTCTGTTAGATCACCGTACAAAAATTCTGTAGAAACATCAAACTGCTGCAGTGTCACATTCACTAGCGGTGACACTCAAGAGATATAATTGTTCCTGCTTTAGCTACCGAGCTGAATGTCCGAGAGTAATAAATTCCTTTTCGCTGTGAGTAATCCTTTACCACGAACCTTGCTTTAAACCTTTCCACAGTTCCATCAGCCTTAGTTTTAACATTATACACCCACTTACAAGGAATTGCTTTCATTCCAGGCGGCAAATTTTCTAAAGTTCATGTCTCGTTCTCCGTCAGGGATCCCATTTTACTATCCATAGCTCCTGACCAATCTTTTCTTCTCAAACTAGATACTGCTTCTTCATGGATTGCTGGTTCTTCTAGCTGAGTGACATCCAAAATGGTCGACATTATGTAGTCATCAAACCTTTGCGGGCGTCCGATCTCAGCTAGATTTTGTGATTCTCTTTCATGTTGTGCATTTTCTTCTTGTTCTTCAATGAACTCCTCCTCCCAGCTCATGTTGCACAGAATCATGATCTTCATTGTTCTTTTCTTCTTCTTTATTAGTTTTATCTTGAAAGTTAATTTTCCCTTCTAATTCTTCTGCATTTCCTTGACTTGATTAGTTTTCAACTTTCCAATTCAAATTGTGTTTGGCTATATGAGAATTGAATAGTGTTCATTAAATGTGACATCTCTAGACCTTATTACCCGATTATACTGTCCACGCTAAATTCTGTACCCATCATCTCTCATATCCAAATAGAACTCCTTTATGTGCTTTCTTATCCATCTTTTTTCTCTACTGCTTTGGGATGTGTGAATAGCAAGTAGAGATGATAAGCCTTAAGTTGTTGATGCTTGGTTTCTTACTAATCATAATTCATTAGGGGGATTATCCATCTACGCTCGAAGGTCCTGTTCGGTTCAAGATGTAAGAAGCCGTATTCACCATTTCTGCCCAGAGAAGCTGAGGTATATTTCCACGGGCGTGCATAATCAAGCAAGCTGTCTCAATCAAGGTTGGTTTTCTCTTTCACTGCAGCCATTCTGCTCAGGAGTGTAAGGCATCGCCAGTCTTTACTTTATTTCATTTTCTCATAATATTTCTGTAACTGCACAGATCCAAACTTCCCTCCATTATCACTTAATAATTATTTTATCACATGTCGTATAACTTGAGTCTTTCAAAAATTGTTTCAACTTTTCTTGTACCTCATACTTCTGCCTCATATAATAGACGGACCGAAACCTGCTGAAATCATTCGTAGTCATCCAGTACAAAATACCTGTAATTTGAGAGGGAGTATGGAAACGGGCCACAAACATCTGAATGAATCTGTTCACCCAGGTTTGTTTCTCTTTCTCTTTGGCCAAACTTTAGTCTGTGTTTTCCCATAGATACATCCTTCACAAAGATCATTATCTAACTACAAATTGATGTCAAATTCTTCTAGTATCTTTCTTTTGACATACTTTTTATTTTAATGCCCTAATCTCTCATGATATAACTGAAGTGAGTTTTCATATGTCAAAGAAGCTATTTCTTTTAATTTTATATTTTTAAATAAAATTTTGTATGTATCTCCGTGCCTCCTTACAGTACCTTCCCATTTCAGTTTTCCATCCACTTTAAAATAAAATTTATTCATGGTCGAAACAAACTCGCTTCCAAGGTTTTGGTCTTGAGCAGCTAAGACCGAAAACTGGTTTCTGCTAAGTTGTGGGACATACCAAACATCGCAAAGCTGTAGCTGCATCCACCGCCCACCAACTTGAACTTCAACCATAACTGACCCCTTACCTACTGCTTGAATTGCTTCTCCATTTGCTGTTTTTACTGAATGAGTTGCAATAAATTTTTTTAATATGGTAAAAATATCCCTCCAATTTGTTACTTGGTTCGCAGCCCCATTGTCTATGTACCAACCATGATCATCATCGTCAGATGTCAGAGATGCAGTAGCAGACATGAGGCGCTAGACTGCTCCAACTGACACCTCTAACTGCGAGCCTTCACTCTTCCCCCTTGGAAGCAGTGGTTTACCATCTTCTACCCTTTTTCTGCAGTTCCTGACAATGTACCCGGTTTCTTACAGTAATAACAAAGAAATGTTGACTTACCGGTGACGTGTTTTGTCTCTTTACCTATCTGCTTATATGATACCTTCCTTGATGTTGTGGTTAAAGCTTCCTGCCGTAAGCCAGCAGTCATACTCTTTAAGACCTTTTCAAAAGTGCAAAACTGGTTTGTGAGATTTTCTAGTCTTTCAGATTTATTTATCAGCCAACCAGCTAGACTTAAACATAAAATATTCTTCAGGCAGTGTCCCTAAAATCTTACATATTAGCAACAAATAGGGTATTTTACAACTACATTCTTTATCCTTAGATAGTTCTTTTGTGAGTATGCTCCATAGGGTTTTCAGTTTGACGTGTGTGCCAATATCATCTTTAATGTCCTTTATAAAACTGACATTCTGTGCACACCTCATAAACTTTATCCTCACTTCCCCTGTCAAACAGTCTGTGAAGTTCCATCCACACTTCCAGGGCTGTTGAGAATCTCATGACTTTTTGCAATGTCTCTTCAGTAATGCTTGTAGTTAGGATAAGCAATGCATTGCTTTCAGCTTTCACAAACCTTTCTACATTTGAATTATATAATGTTACCTTTGCTGGAGTAGCATCTATTTTAAATGCATCTAGCTCTTGTAAAGTTTCTTCCAAAATATCCATGCAACAAGACGCTCCATGCAAGAGAACACTCAGTTTGTATTTCACTGTTCTCCAGTTAGACTGGCCTTTCAAAAGACCTATTTGGAATCTTATGCCTTCCATAATTCAGTAACTTTGTCTTACCTAGGTCTTCACAGAGTTTACAAATTAGGAAACTTACTGGAACCCATAACCTGATAACTTTTTATTCATAAACAACAATTGTACTAATGCACAAGAACACAAAACAAAAGCTATCCTTGAGTTCTCTACATATGCTATTGAAAATTTAAAAGTACTGCAAATACACCACCTTGACATATGCTGTAGGAAATAATTTATGTACCTTCTCGGGTGTGCAAAAGTAGTGCACCATCCTTGAGAATAAGAAAGTTGAATCATTTCACCGGCAAAAAATACAATTTGATAAACTTCTATTTGTTCTGAATGTACAAGTACTGCAATTACACCACCCTTGACATATGCTATAAGAAATAACTCATGTACCCTGTCGGACGTGTGTTCTGAATATTTAAATATTGAGCATGTCATGCACCAGTTACAATGATATCAAGCACATAATGCAAAAATCACAATGAACTATCTCCAACATGACTGTACTCAGTACATGTCTGCCAGACTTACATATGCTATTGAAATAACTTGTGTACCTTGACGACTGTATGTATTTACGTATTGAGCACATCATGTTACAGTTGCAATGAACTAACCAACAAGAAATATTTTTGTACTCTATGTATGTTCATCTCTGAATACTTTAAGCTCGCCAGGCATTTATATAAGCAGGTAACAAGCAGACAGAGATGGACAACGCAAACCGCCTTGTACTGATAATCGTATAAAAGCATACATTGTGTAAAAGATTAGTTCCCACTTCGTCGTCGACTGTCGGAAAGCAGATTGTTACATCTACCACAATCGCATACTCTGCTATAATATGGAATCATCAGTTGAAGACTTACCGTATATTACACGGACTGCATTGTCAACAACAAGGGATGCTGGAGATTAACTCCTTACATCACTGCAACATGGAAGTAGTCATTGCAGCGATAGCCTGAATAGACATAGCAAGAAGTTCACAGGTATAATGTATGTTGGAAAGTAAGTGGAAGTGTTTTAGCAAGACCTTTTTCCAAACGCACATGACAGTAGGTACATTTCTCAGATGAAAGGAATGAAATTAAGAAAAAAAATTGTTTGGTATTTATTTACTTTCTTAACCAAATCGCATACATAATATGTTATTCAATAAAGCCTCCGACTCTTGAGTTCATCAATAATTGAAGTTATCTCTTCACTGACAGAAAGATATCTACTTCTCTGCAATGAAACCACCAGCTGTAGTCTGTCAACCAAGTCATTAGGTTCTTCAGAAAATAAGCTGAAGACTTCGCAGAAGGTTCACGATACATGTCTTCTGCATCTATTTTCTTCTTCCATGATGGATAGGTTGTAAGATACCTCTGGGCTGGAGTACTAGGTTTGAATCCACGTTTCTTCCGTTCCTACTTCAAGTAGGCCTTATCTTCAGCAGCATGTTTATACTTTGCAAATGTATACACTTCAATAGAACATTTCACGTCGTCAGCAGTCTTGGCAGTTGCATTTCGATACTCACCATCCTGTGTAGCATCTTCATTTTTCACTTTACGTGTTAACTGTGTAAGGTGGTTGTTCACAATTTCTGTCAATCTGTTTGGTTCACACTTTCCATAGTGCATGTCTGCAACACTTGTATTTCCTTCTATGTTCGGAACACGGTGCAGGTCCGGCTTACGTTATGGGCATTTGAACTAATGTTAGTTTACACTGCGATTCAGCAGGAAGGCTGGCCCTGTCGTGTTGTCTCGTGCCAAACAAAGGTGCGTTATCTTTACACTTACCAGTGTGCCACTTTAAATGATCACTTCTACCAAATGTTGTCCCACAGTTAGTACATGATAGTGATTTGGAGGTCGGTCCTTTTGAACATTTGCTTTTCTCATTTTGATGAGCATGGCAGCTTTTTGAAAATCTTCCCACGGGAGCAACACTAATTTCCAGTCATGGAGGTAGGTCCGTCCATAGAGGCAAGCACAACAGTAGGCTTCGTACAATAATCAGCTTGTGGCATCTAAAGTTTATTCACAATAGCAGCATGGGTTGAGTCTAGTATTTTCTCTACTTAAATAGTTACTAAAGCATTTCATTAATGAGATATAAGCAATGTTTTACAGTTACATCCTCAACAGTTTCTTCACCTAGCTGGAACGCAGGATTACTCATGATGTTGTGCAATATAACTTTTACTAAAGGTCTTGTCATAGTATCATCACTGTTTTCCATGTAATTGGTGATCAATTGGGAAAGGTTTGCACGTAGTCGCAATGCTGACTCCTCACTGCAAACCCCTCACTGCTAACCTCTCTTTGCTAACCCCTCACTGCTGTTATCTTCACATAGTACCGATGCTGCACATACCAGTTTAACAGCTGAGTTATGTTCTGAGGGTGTAGTAATTTATACCTCCATTCTTCCACTCGTAGACGTAGCCATGTTGTAATATTCTCTCTGTTGTGGGGAAATTGATATGTGTCTATTTGCAGATTTGTTCTCAACTGTAGCTGATCTATTGTATATAATGTCCAGCCGGAACCTTTTCCCTTGTATTCTTCTTCCTCGTGACAAATCTTCTGTATACTAACTTCAGTGCTGTCTTCGATGTTGTGGGTATTATACAGAGGCACATTCGAGGTAATGCACCTTCATTTTCCATCTCATCTGTAAATTTATCTATAATATTCTTTTCATATGCTTAAAATATGTACAATATCTTTTGCCATGCCGGATGCAGCATATCTCTTCATTAGACAGCGGAAAGCAGATTCTTTCAGTATGAATCCATTCTCATTTGGTAATCTTGCAGCACATACAGTTGCATGAGGCTTTATATATGTACAATTTTTTGTATGGTGGTTAGTCGCTTCACGAAATAGTTTTACCTGATAGTCCTATATTTTGTGTGCTACTTCGAATGGAATGCTTCTTGATGGTGCATAACATGCAAACTCAAGACCACGCTTATAACATTTTTCACTTTCACATACCCAGCTTGACTTTATCGAACATTGGCCTGGTTTCTCATGTTGACGGTGTGTTCAGTGGATCATCACAGGGATTTTTTATGTACCTAGTTCCATTTTGCAGGGGTTGGCAACAGCCAGTTGAGAACTTGTCATACTTTTAATTGGTTATATTTTTATGCATACCGGCATGCTTAGGTAAATTATACATTATGTTATTGTGTGGGTAAGCCTATAAAAGTATAAATATTCAGTATTACATACAATATGTTACGGTTTTTATAATAGTTTCTTATATATTTTATATTAATATTTCGTGTACTATGTATATGTTGTTTCTCAGAGCTGCTGCTTGTATGCGCTACATGCCGTGTGGCTGGTGGTGGTTGTTGGTGACATAAGTCGTGTGAGGGGAGGGGTGGCATTGAGGCTGGATGGTGCAGGTCTTACCAGCGGCATGTCTGGTGCAGGGAAATGTGCCCGGTCCTCGGACGATCGTACATCGAGAGTGGCATGTTATGGACGATAAGTTGTAGCCCCAACATGAATGATTGATAAAAGCCTCCTCGTTATGAAAGTGTTGTGTGTGAACATAACTTTGAAAGTTTGTGGGCTAATCCATTACATGGTGCATATTGCAAGAGGGAAGCAGACGTTTTATTAGTGTGGTGATCAATGCTCTCTCGTATAAGGGCTGTCCATGCTTGGGAAGAGTTACGTCACTGAGCAACGTGTCCACAATGTCACAGTGAGTAAACGTTTGTATTCTGCTCATAATAACAGGAAACGTAATCGTCAGACTACCAATTTTGGTTACAACAAATTGTCATGTTTTATTTCTAACATAATTATATATATATATATATATATATATATATATATATATATATATATATATATATATATATATATATATATATATATATATGTTGCTTATTTAGAAATCTATATAATAAATCCTTTGATTACTAATTTTTCTAAAATATTGTAAAAGGTTCGTCGACAAACTAATCACAAAATTAAAACATTGTTTTAGGTCCAAATCTCATCATGTTACATAAACATAAAATAAGTCATATTACAATAAATATTTACAGACTTAAAATAATTGAAATTATAAATGTTTGTACCAATATGGTGTTTAATTACAGTTTTTTCATTAAAACCTTAAAATATTTGGTATTCTATCATCTAACTTTATATTGTATACAGCATTATTTAGCTAAGATGTTCACCTCAAATAGGTTCAAAAATTTTATTTTGAATCCATAAATGGCTCTATAGGGGCATAAAACACAGTCTGTCTGTTCCGAAATGTAATTAAGTACTGAGATAACAATATCAACTTTAGTTTTTTTGTGGGAATATACTCATTTCTGACAATAGCATAACATGTAATTAAACTAAGAGTTCAGTGATGTGACTATTTTGAAAATCCGACGAGCACTTTGTTTTCATAAGTGCATGCATTTTACTGTAGCTGTGGTGGGGTTAGTTGTGTTATCCATTGGGAAATTTTATATGTAAGTGAAAAAGAAAATTTTTGCACAGTCTGTACATTACGGTTTTCAATGCAGTTTTGTAATTACCAGTTAACTCACATTACAAACATACTTTGTTATTTTTAATACCAATATTTTGAAGAAGGTAATATGCAGAAAATTAGATGCTGCGCTGTTTTATTTGTTTTAAGTAAAGTATTGTCCAAATTTTACTGAATATTCTTTGTGTCTATAATGTTATTTTATATTCCCCAAAAAAAAAAAAAAATTGCTATGTAGCTCAGTGTATTTTCAATCTACATTTGTCGGTGACATCTGGTCTTTCGCTAGCAAAAATTTTGACGTGAGATTTACTTTCATATCTTCACAAAATATCAATACTTTATTTTAAATTAAAGAAATGTGTATGGTTTTGTAATTCTCCTTTGTTATTATACGTATCTCAATTTATATTTTACAACATTAAACAAACTTATCAGAATTTAATCAATATAAATATTATGCAGCTTAATTCTAGTGTATATATATATATATATATATATATATATATATATATATATATATATATATATATATATATATATATATATATATATATATTTAACAGTACTTAGACACTACTATGATCTTGAATCATGTCTTTGAACCTCTATATTCGGTGGGTCAAAATGAGGTTCATCCCCATCTTCAGTCATCTCTGAACTCAAATGGCACAACAGTATTCTGTGAAGATCTTAGATAAAGTTCAGCCATAATCTTGGATAAAACAATAAACTTTAATGTTGCAACCGGTCATTGACCAGGCAATTTTACCCATCTTGAAGACATAGTCTTAGGAATTTGGTTGTGTTATGACACTCGCTACCTGAGAGTCACCCTGACAGGTTTGGTGTCTCTCCTGAGGGTGTGAAACCTGCTAAGTGTTTTTGATTAGGCTACTCACTGGTTGAGAGGCGCACTGACAGGGCAAGGGCGGCTAGCAAGAGCACATAGCCTGCAACATTTTTTTATATTAATTGTATACTTGCTCTCAACAAGTTGGCCAGATAGGTCGGGTTTCCACTCAAGAAGAGGACCAGATCGGGTGTCGTCGGGAGTCATAAGGATGACAAACAAGAGCGAATCTCTGATAGAACCGACTTTTGGTTTTGAACAACCATGAGGAGAAATGTGCGTATCATTCCTAACTTCCACCTCATAAAGGACTCTTATAATTTTGAATTAATGACAGACAAAGTGGCAGTGTAGATGTGCATGTCTAACCAAAAACTAGAATACAGTGATATAAAGGCAGGCAAACATTACATTTCCGGAAATAAAGTGGAGCACTAATGATTTCCTGCCCGAAAGTAGTTCTTCAAGTATGTGATGTCCTCAAAATTCAACAGCCAACTGTCGTTTGTTACAGACACACGAAATAATATGCACCATAGTGCACCACAGAGCAGAGGCGGAGTCTTTAACACAACTGTTGTGGGGACATAGTTTCTTTTATAATTTTAATCTGTTTGCAACGAATGTTTAATTTGAGAGAATTTGTTCATTTCGAAATGTTTCTTCAATATCTATTTTTGAGGTTTCATTTCTACACATAAACATGTAGCTGACTAATCAGTTACCAGTTATCTTACACTACTCTGTTAAACGACAGTCATTTACACCCCCTGCACTATTCGACTCTCAAGACCTCGCTGTTAAGAACGGTCAAAATCTTTCCACTCCACTCCTTCGGTAACAAACATGCCAGTCTGATAATGATAAGCGAGGGCACTCTCATTTAACTTAAAATAATATTATTCGCAATGGAAATTATTATTAAATTAACTCATTCATATTGTTTTAAATGCAAATTTCATTTCGCGTACTACAAATTGATGATAATAGCTACGCTTATATGAACATGAATTTTGTAATCAATAATGTTAGTTTTATTTTTTCATACAACTGATATTTTTGATAGGGCAGTTTAATTTATTAAATAATAATTATTCACACTTTTCTTTACAATGGCGTACCAATTTCACATCACTTTAACAAATTTATGAATAAAATTTACATATTTCGAAATTGTTGGTAAAAATTATTTCTTTTATTTCTATTTATCAATATAAACTTTAGTACTCAAAAAACGACTTTTGGCTTCCAAAAACCAGATGTGCAAGTACAATTTACAGTTTTGTAGCTGGCAATGAAATGAGAAAAAAAGAAAACAGTATTTCTGTGAATTTCTGAGCTTACGAACTGTATTTAAATTCATAAATAGATTAATTCTAGACCCAGGCCGAGAGCTGAAATGCAGAACATTTTCTTCCTAATTCTTGCAAGCAGAATCCCATTGAAACTACAGTTATTTATTCAGCCGGGAGGAGCCTGCAGATCAAGATTCAGTTCTCCCTCCCTCCCTCCCTGTTCCATCACCAGCAAAGGATATGAAAAAAATCAATTTTTTTTTAAATTTTACCATACACATGTACAATTCATATGGCTTCTAGCAGGCAATTCAGGAACCTTTTGCCTAAACTCACCATGTTCGTGATAGCATCTAGTGCAACTAACCACCATCAAAATGGTCTACACTTGTAACTCATCCCCATGGCTTTTAAATGGATATGATTTAAAATTTCTGATGATTTATTAGAAAAGTTATAGTAAAAGCAAGTCATTGGTTTGCATTACATTCCCCACAAAATTGACATTCTATATCAGATAAGAAATTCTAATATCATAAATATTATAATATGTTCACACGGTTGATCAGTGGATTGGTGCTCGTGGTTACTCTGCCGTTTGTAAACACTCTGCAAACAGTTTCTTACTGTTTACCAAATTTGGTTACAGTAGTCAGAAGATGCATAATTCGGTTTGTTAATGGGAAGTTATTTTATATTTGTTAGTGTGTTCGTGTTTATTTTCATATAGTTAAATGTTTCTGTGCTTAGCATGTTTTTTGTGTTCTGTATAATTTATTTATTATTTTCATTAAATTGATTGTGTACCTTAAGTCGGAAATGATTGCTTCTACCCAGCATCTGTATAACGGCGCCAACATACTGAACATCTGCCTCTACATACAAATAGTTCACAATGTCTGTACATTCAGTTTCTATTTTTGATCGAGCTAGAGTAATTGCACAGTTTTAAAGTTGCCGCCCAAACTCGGTTGTCTATTGTTAATAATGTGCACTTTCGCTCTGATTTGTGAACGTAAACTGTCGGAAACGCCAATGATCAGCTTGTTGCCAATACAACAGAGAAAATTTGCCTAATGGTTTCTGTTCCATTCATGCTGACAGTGCCATCCATACAATGCATATGTAACTGATTGTAAAAGTAAAAATGTTCTCGCTAGAGTGCAGAACTGAAAGCGAGGAAAAAGGAAAAGAGAAAATCCTCACTACAATCTTTTTAATATGTGTGTATGTATATATGTGTGTGTATGTATGTATGTATGTGTATATATATATATATATATATATATATATATATATATATATATATATATATATATATATATATATATATATATATATATATATATATATTATATATATAACATACATACATACATACATACATACACACACACACACACACACACACACTTTCACTTCCCACCTTCTAATTCATGTGGTTCTGCATTGTGTGTTTCTAAGTTATGTGATTCTGCATGTGTTTCTAAGTTGTGTGTTTCAGTTATGATAGTTCTAAGCTGTGATTGTTTTAAGTTGTGTGGTTCTAAGATGTGTTTCTAAGTTATGACAGTTCTAAATTATGTGTTTCTATGTTGTGACTGTTCTAAGTTATGAAATTCTAAGTTGTGTGGTTCTCCTGTTGCCCGGCCCTAGGTCCTTGGGCGGGGCAGCTGTCGGTCAGTCACTACAAGATTACTCTGGCAGCAGGCGGGCGGCGGCACCCGCCACTGCCGTTGTTACAGGTCCTATTCGCTTCGTAACGGCGGCCCAGTATTGGGGAAATGTAACTTGCACTTTAAACTCAGAAACAATTAATTTTCGGCCCACTTCTCTATTGCCGTGTTCCTCTGCTTATGCAATTACCTGAAGTTTAAATGCAGCAGTTCGACTGTCATATTTACTCATTATGCATTCGTACTAAACAAAAATTAATATAAATGTGAACTATTCCCTTCACATAAAAAAAAACACCCCCATACAAATAAACTCTGCGACTAATTTTGTTTACATGTTTGCAGCGCGGCGCAGCAGCCATAAATCAATAATGAGACCAGCGACTTAGTGTAGTCGAACAAAGCACGGGCCCATTAGCATTACTTACTCATTGAAATATGCTGCCTGAAATATGAAAGGAAAAGGGGGTGTGAATTGTGCCAGTGCGGAAATAATACCAATAAATACGTCACTGGAAAATTATGCGTTTTCAATTAACAAAACCAGCAAAAATTCAAGGAAACTTTAAATATGGATGAAAATTAAGTTTGCTATAGCACAGCAATATAATGTAGTAGTAGTAGTGCCCCTATCTTTAATTGATATGCCACAGTATGGGGAAAAAAACAGCAAGAATCTGTTAATATGTAGCTGTATTCGATTCCAGCTGTCGTTTGAACTGTTATGTTGAGATTCAATTGTTTTCATTTAACAATAACGTTTGACCCACGTATGCCAAGTTGTTTGAAACCAAACAAAGTTGACAGCACAATGACCGTGAACGACTACGGAAAAGCAAAACTGGTTCATGAAAACGGTTTCACAGTAGAAAGTGTGGGATTCTATTTATAGAACAATGCACTTCGTTTTGTGAGAGAGAGCAGGTGGCAAGGCGGAAGAATGTGACGCATGAGAGCGGCACAAGATACTTATGGAAACGACGCGGCGGGGCGAGGAAGTGGAGTTACGGAAGACAGATGATAAAAGCGCGTTTCACACAATCTCATCGCTCATGTTTCAACTCGTAAAATTAAAATTTTTCCTTGAATATTTTTGCAATTTTTTGACTGTTCCTCAAAAAGATCTCATTAAACCTGTGTTTTCGCAGTTGTGCTTGCTACAACGAGATTCTACTGTATTTATTCTACTAGTATTACGTTGTGTATTACAATCCTCTCGTGAATATAGACAAGTGAGCCTCGAGTAATTCAACATAATTACATTATGTTCCGACACTGATTGATATGTTTTTTACCTGTATAACCTTAGCGTCTCTGTATAAGTATACCCCGTGAGTGACGTTTTATAAATTAAGGATTGGTTTCAAAATTTATTCTCACATTTAATACAATACGTGTTTTACTGCATAAACACCATAATCTTCATAGCTCTCCTCACTGTCACATTTCATGGTATATACTGCAAATCACGTGAAGCCCACTAAAATTTGTATTAAGTGTGATTAGAGATAACCATAAATAATATTTGCATGTATTATATTCCCAATTTTTTGGAAAGGTTACTCTTATTTATAATTACTGTATACATCTTTGTATACTTGTATACCACTTGCAATTTGGACGTCACTTCCGGGAACAGTATGCACTTCAGGCAAATTCGGACACAGCCTCAGTTGGCCCAGAGAGTGCTCTCACAATTGTGTCATGGCATCACAGAGAATTCTCTTTGGGTGTCTCAATTCATTAGAGAGAGTGAGAAAAAGTAATAGCATAGAGTTTGAAGTGCTTTTGCTGGTGCACTTTAACATATAAAGTATTAATAAATGTATAGAGGTAATTGTCCCTAATAGAGGCTTTTCCAATAAAAAAATATGGGAAATGACATATATGCATTACGATATTCACTTAACAGATTTCAGATGTGATTTTAGGGAGGGCTATGAAGATCAGGGATACTGTGGTGTTATTTTTATAGCCAAATGATATGCTTAGTTTTTACTCAGTCAGCAGTGTGGTATTTGTCATTACTATGTCAATGTATTGAGCAAGAACAATGTATTGGTAAGAACTCCGCCCTGTAAAGTGCAAGGTAAGATTTCCCCCTCTTCTTCTGTGACTGCACTATAATTTGAGGCATTAATATGTATGACATTATACATTCATTCCAAGTCTGTATGTAATCGGACATCCCATTCCTTATAATTAAATAAATATATTTATATATACTTTTATACAAAAGCTACAGCAATTGTGCTTTAAAGAAAAAGTTCTTCATACCTTTAAAAAGCCATTAGTATGCCTGCCTCACTTCATCTTGCACATTTAGGATTAAAAAAACAGAATTAATTCAGAGAAATACATGGAGGTGCAGAACTGAGCTCAGATAAACTTAGAATATATATTAAAGCTTGTTGAGCTTTTTGAAAAGTGTGAAATGTCACAGTATTCCTATATCAAGCATAGAACTTTTTGGCTGCTTGAGGTCAGTCGATCAGCAACCCTCCTCCCACTTAGCCTATCACGGCTGCCCGCTGTTACCTATTTGGGAGTGTTACAATGGCTACAGCGAGATGAGTAAAATATTTCCCAGTTGCGCTCAAAGATCTGTTAATTATTTATGTTGTTTTTTGCAACAGGTTCATTTTGCAGACTAAGTGGGTTAAAACCCCAAGTTTGTATCTTCATCCGTTCATGTTTTACACTGTTTTGGAATTTGCATGAAGTCGCTCAACTATTCTTCAAATAAAGAATATTGCTCGTTCTTCCCTGAGAGGAAACCGTATTTCGTACGTTATATCTAAATGTTTCCACTATGTTTTGTAAGCAGACAATAACAAAGTCTAATGCTTAGTCAACTCAAATAATGTAGCACAACAGTCTCTGGAGTCTACTCTAACCCGTATCCCCGTGGCCAGTACCACGATGGACTTCGAACAATCCTCGCTGTTTTTAATTTGTTTTCGTTGACATTATGGTGTTAAGTAAACCTAGTACCAGCATACGTAGTTGTAAGGGAAGTGGTTAACAAACAATGTCGACCTGTAATCTTTAGAGTGCATTCCTTTTTTACTATCAAACAAATAATTTCACAAAAGTATAAGTTTTAAGCAAATTAACAGTTTAACAGCAAGTGCGTGTGATGCTGGTGAATGCACAATGTGACTGACATGCATCTACATCTAAAGCAATATTTGTGTCACATGGGGAAAAGGATTTTTCAGGAAACAATTGACATATTTTAATGAATTTAACAAAGACTGTCTTTGGAGTGTGGAGTTAGAATTTTACGATGAAGGGGAAAGTGGTTCCAAAAAAATTTATGGCAGCTATGTGTTAGAAAATAGGATATACATTTTCATCAAGTTCCACTACAAGATTTTTATAAGTGGTCGGTGTGTGTGTCATTTTCCACCCTTCACCTCTATCATGACATTACATCCCTTGAGATAGTAGGTTCTAGCCAGGTCACTTATGTCAACATTTATAAATTCCTCATTAGTATTGCCTACAGCCTAAGCATTAAGACAGTAAAAACCTATAGTTTGTTCTCAGTTATGTATATTCATTCAGCCTAGAAATTTCAATTTTGTGAAATAGCATGTGGAAATGCATTCTTTCGTGCCCACCTAATGATTTTGTATTCAGTTTCTTTTGCAATTGACAAGACAAATGCGGTTTAGGGCTTTTGCACACAGTTCTAATGTGATTTTCAATGCCTTAGTGATGTCTTGATTGTAACGAAGTTTGCTTGTATATATCAAAAATATTTTCATTCTTTGCACTTAACCAAGCTGACCTAAAAAGTAGCCAGCATGCTATTACACTTTAACCTCATGATAGTTAAGTTCTTAAATCATGCATGCATTGTTTTTTTGCAAACCTAGCCGCCCTTCTGTATAAATGGATGTAGACTGTTGTTTGTCCAAATTTCTAGATAGTTGTACAGGAATCTTGTAATTATAAGGGCTTTTGCTCATGCACCTACATTTTATTGGATCCCATTACACAAATGCCAGATCAGATGTGTGTGTTTTCATACATACAAACATATTATTGTAGTTGGTCAGTTTGAGTTTAACATGAAAATAAAGTTATCTCCATTTTTGACTAAATACTTTTATCTTCTTTTTATGATATCTCGAGAAGAAACACAAGACTAACAAGATGGCAATGCTGAGTTCATCCATGGTCAACAGCACAATTTAAACATCTGTAGTTTTGTCCCATAAACATGGCATACTTGCCACCAACTCTATTGACTCTTGTCATACTGAAATCTATTTATTAATAATACATAAGATTATTACACTACTCATTAACAAACAACAAAGCTTTTCTACTCTCGCTTTGCACACACAATGAGCTATGAGTACTTAACATAAGATAAAACAGGTCGCCTACTCAGACTTGTCTGAACACGTGTACAAAAGTACGTAAAGCATTTTTCTTGACAGCTGGATACCAGACAGCTGCATGATTTGTTGAGATACAGGACACTGTTCTCTCCAACAACCAAATGTCAGATCGATCATTTTGTCCATTTGTAGGATACTATGTGCATAACTTCCATTTCAGTACATTGTTTTTCATGTTGTCTAATATCTGTGTCATGTCTGATATCAATAGTATCAGTGCATATGCAAACTGCATTATAATTTTTCTTCCTATTTTATCATTTTATTCTGATTTTAGTTATCAATTTAATTTATTTATAAAATGCATTAATAAGACTAAAAAATAGCTGTGTATTTTACAAAATAATTTCCTATGAAAAATTATATTCCAGTAGTTTTAGGTCTGGTTTATTCATTTAAAACCTAAATATATTCTAAAAATTGATACATGCCCATATTTTTTGTTCGTAAGGCTCATAAAATACAGATATCATTCAATATTCCTTCAGTATATGTTGTATGCAAAAGCATTTTGTGCAGAAATATTTTTTTTAGTGGTTTGTTTTGTTTATTAAATTTAATTTGTGAAGACATATGTGTTAAAATAAAGTAATATCACACCACAGTTCAACTTAATTAAGACATGTTCAACTGAGACAAGGGTGTATCCAGAGAATATGTGAACTACATAATGTTACACTGTCCCTTTTCTCTTTTTTTCTGTCTCTTCCCCCTTCAGGAAGAGATGAAAATGCTTGAATGCAGTTGACAAGTGTAGCCATGACTATAAATTTGTGATATAGCCCATTCACGGTTTCTTCGGACGTTTGACTCAAACCTTAGAAAAATCACCCTAGAAGTAACATGTCAACCTGTTTATTAAATAGCTATTATACCAAAAATACAGCGTGTTCAGAAATTAAATGCCCAAACTGAGATATATATATATATATATATATATATATATATATATATATATATATATATATATGTGTGTGTGCCCCCACCCCCCTGTTCCAGGTGAGCTCCACACTGACCGCCGGGTCTGATCTTATGTTAATCCAGCGCTGCTGGAAGATATTAAAATAGGAAGACTATAATTAAAATTGGAATTAATGAATTCCACCTCAGTTATATATATTTTATTAAATATCTTTGGTTGAAATAAAATGTCCCCAAAACAAATTAACATTATAGTCATTAAATATTGGGGAAGGTACCAAAATCTGTATAAATTGTAAGTAGTTTTAAAAAACAGCCATTTTTGTCTGGGTATTTTGTTTGTGACAATTAGCCATTTCTTAAAGCTAAGAATAAAAAAGTAATTGGAAAATATTTCTTTATTCCTTTCTCCATTGTATTTGATCCAAGTATGTCACATTCTACAAGTAGACTTGACATGAACCTGTTTACTTTTTTGGGATATTGTATGTAAATTTAATACAATAAAGATCCCTGGTACCTTTCAACTGCTTACTTGCTGCTGTAACAATCATTTCATGTTTTGAATGCTACGTCATCATCTGTCATTTAATTTTCCTCATACTTCATGGTTTTGAAAACCTGATTTTCTTTGCCCTGTTGCTAATAAGATCCATAAGGAATATGAAATGCTTATATAGACACTTAAAATATCACGCAAAATGTTTGCAATACATGTACAGAATGCACAGATGTACAGAGTGTACGTTAAAGAAAGCATAGCAGTTAGACGTTACCAACTGTACTAATACAAAATTTGATAAGTGATTTTAACAAAAAATATCTTTCCAATATCACAGACAAATAAACACAAATGAATAACAAAATTAACTTAATGGTATGTCTGATTAGGGAGGGATTCTTTCTTCCCACTGCAATATCAATACTGTGTATGGCCTCTATGTGCATTGTACATGTCCCTAACACGCTGTGGCATTCTTGTAATCAATGTTTTTGATCTTTCGGACAAAGGTCCCATTCCATCTGGGCAGCTCTTACGAGTTCTTGACATGTGTGTGGAGGTTGTAGACTATTATAAACTGCTGTTTTCAGCTTGTGCCAGGCAAGTGCAATATGTTAGTGTTCTCTGTTGTTCACAAAAGAACTGCATAACTCCTACCACCTAAACTGCCATATCAAACAATATTCCAAACTTTTTGCGAGATGTTTAAATTTCTTTCCCCAGAGTCTGATTGTTCTTTTATAACCTAAAATATGTATTGTGTGCATATGAAACGAGAACTAATGATTACCTGATTGGTGCTGCTATACCAGTATATTAAAAAATATCCCTGCATGGGATAAAATGGTACTTTTCATGCCAACATTGGAAATAAAATGTTATAAAAAAATACAAAAAAGTCAAGCTACTGGATACAAGTTAGCTGTTGTGTCTTTAACCTTACCATCATAAAAATTCACCAATGTAGGTGATTTGAATTTTTCAGCATCAAGTACTTATTTTATATACTATAGGCTATTCACAGTAATTTGAGCACTTTTGAAAGCTCTCTTATTTGAAATAATAGTAAATTTATTTTATTTTAGCCTTAGACGTTAACTTCCGAGTGTGGTGGAATATACACAGTGTTATTGTTACTTACATGGCAATATTTATTATAAATGGTCATTAAAGGATTACTAATGGCTGAAAGGAAAAAGTTACTAGGGCCTCAAAAGTGCTCGCTTTACTTTGAACAGCCTATAACAAAGTGTAATATATGTATGTAGTTGTGGGATTCTGTGGGTATTTTTTTGGCCAAAAACTAGAGAGTAATGTTTTGTAACTTCAATTGTTTTTGTCATATCTGATATGAGTATTACTTGCTAACTATCAATAATGTTAAAAATTAAAAACCTATATAGGTAGTTCATTAAAACCATTATATTTCACTAAATTCACTGTCCAAATATGGAACTTTTAATCTGCATGTTACTAGTTCATTTTAGGGATTTTCAATAAAACAGAACAATGAATTTGTATGGTTGTTTAATAGTATTCTTTTGTAATTCTCTTGGCTACTTTGTCATGTGTGGACAAAATAGAACTTGTAGTTGTTAAAGAAAAGTTCATTGTGTGACTAAGAATTTGATATTCTTAAAAGTTGCATCATCTTCATCCTTACCACAGTTACGAAAGTTCTTGACATACTATTGTGTAGCTTCTTAAAAGCTTGATTGTTCTACAGGACCGCGAGATTTATCCAGCTAGCTTTTCTGTTACATGGTTGGTCTGCCTTATCCGCAGTAATTGGCTCTGGGACTCGCAGAGATGTGTGAAAACTGCAGATATATGGGACACTTACATAAATTGTGTGACACTGCCATATACCATATTTACACACACATTTTTCGGCAGTGTAAAAGATTTTCTGTACTCTAAAATAGTGTAGGTGTTAATACAGATTAAAAACTTGCTTGTGTGGGAAAGACTACAGTGGATGTAATCTCAAAAAACCTGCAATTAAATTAAATTGACAGAAGAGCTGTCACTTGGCTGTTCCACTTCAGGCTGTCTCCCTCCCGAACCTCAAAACAGACATATGACTCATGCATGTCAATAAGCATGGTGGCACTAGGTTGAATGTCTGCAGTATATGTTCATAAAACAGAAAACACATTCCAGAACATATGTATTGGAATTTATAATGTGGGATTTCTGTCATCACATATGAGTATAGGCTAATGTGGCTTGGTTGCTGGTGAGAGACGGAGTACGCCGGATTTAAGAGAAACCCTGGTTCATGACTAAGATATTAATTAAATAAGTTAGAAAGTTCCGGCAGGGCACCAGCTCATCTATGCATGGGTGAGCACGTGGACTCTTATTCTCGGGGCAGTGGCAGGTTGACAGCCACATGGCGGTCCCCCACACAAACACACTTTTAAGCAGAGAGAAGTTCAGGTTACACAAATTACTGAAGGTATTTGTAGTAGAAAGCAAGAATATTAAGACTCTGATACTCTGAAGACATATATTGAGGAAACTAGATTACATTCACATTACAATACACTGTGACCCTCATCTGAAGCAGGCATGACATTTGGGTCTGACTTAGGCTGAAGTGGTAAAAAAAATGCAGTTAAGCACGTGGCGATCTTTGAAAGCAATAAACTGTCAGGCCGCGAGTGACAGAGGAGGATATGTATGTTAGAGGAGCAAAACAATTAACAAGGTTCCGGTACACTAATAATGTACTATTGCAGCTTAGATGAGTAGAAAAGTAGTTGAGGGCTCCCGCGATGTGACACACGTGTATATAAGGCCACCAAGAACAGACTGAAGATAGTGGCTAAGATATCCTGCTAACTTGCCGAGATCTTCCGCCAACACAGTGAGGGAATTTAGTTTACATATACATTTGACAAAATGAATACAAGAAAACACTCAGAAACCCACAATGAGCACCGAAGGAATTAGTAGAGCAATTCCGACATATAAATTTAATTACTTATTGTCCAGAGTTTTTTCAATTGTCGGATAAATAAATTTTTTTTTGTAAACAAACCAGAATGGGCCTGCAAAGCATGTAGAAATTAATTAGAAAATATAGGAAGATATTTTACATAAACCATTGCTGTTATAAAACCGTTATTAAATTATAGACATAGTTTACTATAACGTGAAATAATTTCATTTTGGGCACGTGGCATGGCAGACGCTGGAACTAAGAGTAACATTTACGTTGCAGGTGATGGAATCACATTCTTGTAAGAATATGTGCATGTACACAAACAAAATGGACACAGTAGCCATAACATGAGACCAAGGATAATTCCGGATTGTCAGTATATACGTGTAAATATGTACATTTTCATACTAGCTGTGATGTGTACTTTTCACGTACTTGTTGAAATTATTTGGATGTCATCTGCTATTCATGTTAGATTGGTCGCACATTCTGATGGAAATATAAAAAACTACATGACAACAGAAAAATTTGGTGCAATATGGTGTTAAATATACGTTACAACTTCTATGGTTAGGCATTAAGTAGATGCACATAACCTTATTAACATTTATTTATTTTTGTGTCAATTTTTGTAAATTGACATCTTACTAGTTTAAGCGCTGAAACATGGCTTTAGCTGGAAATGAGGAATTAATAGGAGCATTAGTGGGCACATATTGTTTACAGGAGGGAAATGAAAGGTGGCGCAGGAATATTGTTGTACACTGGTTGCTTGGTAGAGCAGCAAGACAACAGGTGTGTTGTTTTGAATGAAAACTAATGCAAAAAAGTATGCCAATGTCTGCTTTTGGTCATTGTGCAACAGAAGAACAAATTGCAGGAATATAGAAAGTCCCACAGCTCGGTATCCTGAGGTTATTTTTATCTGTTCAGCTTCTCTCAATTTCAAAAGAATTCACACCACACCAGTACCCTTGGGATATTGTTTTATTACCTCAGTGGAAGATTGTAAACAAATTAGGGCAGCTCTTATGGGATTTGTTGCCTTTATTTATTGAATGTAAAGGAGCATTACACAGAAACTGGTGTTCTTTCGTCATTCCTCAATACGTACCTTACCTTATGTATGAAATATACACATTGATAACAAAAGAAAGAAAAATACAGTTCAATGGGGTTTGTAATAAATTGGAGATGTGGATTGCAATTGTAATATTATTTATAATTATACACCTGAGAAATATGCTGTCTATGTCTAGACAATGTTCAGAATTTGTCATAATTGGAAGCACATTTATTAAATTGACAAACATTTACACATACCGCAGTGTAAATACTTCCAACTTTTAAAACTTGCGATTTTTATAACCACAAAACATACATGTAACACCTGAAATACAATATGGTGACTGTCATAAATATGCAAGTATGCTCAGCAAATATACAATTTCAAATACTTGCCTAGTATATATCCTGTGCGTACTATACTGGGAATTCAAACAACAATAGTGTGTGTGTGTGTGTGTGTGTGTATATATATATATGGTGATATCACTTCCGGGGACAAGTACGCACAAGTATGCATTTATTGAGAATCCGGAAACATGCCACATGAAGAGTTTAAAATTCCTTGGGGTTTTCATATATTATGTTTCAAGAATGTTTAAAATTGTTTTAACTGTGGTTTGTTGATCGCGTCAGTGCTAAGTCGATGGATAAGTGGACCGTCTTTCGCTGGGTTTTGGCCATTAGTCAAATCTCAACATTGTTTTATGTTCATCACGGCATATTAATGTGACAGCAGTTAATGCTTTATAAACAACATAGCTATTCATTTGGTTATTTTTCCTCTGTTTTATGGTTAATATTTTATTTATTTTTTAACCTATGGTAGGTAAATGTAGTCAAATTCTGCCATGACTGTAATTTGCTTTTTGATCTAATAGCAACACAATTTTTATGTTTACAGGGAAGCAGTGTTGGTTGAAGAAAATTTACTGCCTGAACACTACACAAAACTTCAAACATGAAGAATCATATGTTTTAGTTTTACATCTATATTTCAATTAATGTGCACTTTAAATTGTTCAGGAAATAGACAGAGTCTAATTGTATGGTCGAGGCCTAAATTAGACCATGTTACATGTACAGAGTCAGGAACATATTCAGGATCAAGAGTTAAAACAGCTCATAAAAGAAAATATCATAGTTTGCACAATTCAAACTTTGGGTACACTATTGTTAATCATGTTGGCTTCAGTAGAAAAAAACAACGAACACTAGACACTTTTGTGCAAAGAAAACCACGTGTATTTAATGGTTTAGATGTGGATGAAACTATAAATTGTGAGGAGACTAGTAATTCAGATGTGGTAATACTAGAAGAATCATTGTCCAGTATCAGAAATAATGTTGGATTTGAAAATGATTCAGATGTGGAAATATTAAGTGAAGCATGCTGTTCTGATATTGATGAATTTCAATCTCGCTCTATTCCTTGTAATAAAAGGAAAATCTATAAAACTGATAATGTTAAGAAACCTGTAGAATTTGGAAATGATTTGGGTGTAGAAGTAACAGGTGACACACTCAACACAAGTAAAGTATCATCCTACTGTAATAATTTTAAGAAACCAGAGCATATAGAATGTGGCAAAGAATTCACTGCTGGCATTGCACATAAAATTGATGATACTGTGTTGGAATCATCATCTGTTCTTGATGATGGAATGAACAGTGGAAAAGAAGTTGATTTGCCTGTTAAAATGACAGGTGTTGGTGGGTACTTACAATATGCTGAGTTTAACAGAGTAACTAAAAATCTAGTTTGTGATGTCATCAGGAAGAAGCTAAAGATATTAACAAACAGATGTACTAAAAAAGTACTGAAAGAACGTAGTGGAAAGACCAAAGAAAATTGCATATCTGCCGCAAATGGTGTAACCAAATTACCTGTTAAATGGTTGGATTGTGATTTTCCATTGCGAGAAAATTGTCAGAATTTTGTGGAAAAAAATTGTAATTTGAAATTGGAATTGGTTTTTAACAAAGATAATAAAACTGATTTTAGTGGTACACCTGACAAACAAATTAGTAAATATTCTGAAGACTGTGCTAGGGAAGAAAATATCTTCTCAGAAAACAGCAACACCAAAGATTGTTCTGAAATCAAAAGTTGTGAATATAATGGCGAAATAGAAGATAAAGTTAATAATTGTAAACACTTAAGTATCCTGAATGGGCACAAACATGCTCTGTACAGTGCTATGCAGCATTTGATAGAGAACAATCATGATTGTGCGTACCGTCGTCTAAATGTGATGTTTCCAATGTCATGTGCTTTGCAACCATACATTTGTTACAAACTTCACAAACATCGCAAAAAACCAGAAAATTCTTCATTGCCTGGATGTATGTGCGAGTTACATTTTCTTGAAGGGCAGTGGGACGATGCCATAGAAGTTTTGGAACCTCTTGTATCAAAAACAGTGTGCCCTGACTGGAAAATAATAGCATACTTATTAGCATACATGTGTGAAACTGATGATGTTGAGAACTTGAATGCTGGCTGTGAAATATTCAACTCCTTAGTGTTTTGTCACCCACCTTGCTATAGATCAAATTACTATTTGAAGATATTCACTCAGGCGGTTGAAATGCAGTCATTGAAGAATGGAGGTATATCAAATGATGGCATATTTAGGGATGTCCTGTTGAACCTCCAGCATTATGGGAGGAAGACAAAGTTTTCTGAAGCGTATGTTTATGAATTTGAAGGTTTCGCATCCATCAACAATATTGAGAGTCAGTGCTTGGTAATGGAATTAATGGTGGATGTTTTGACAGCAGATTTGGTAGTATGGCTTCCCAGAAGAAGTTATAATCCAATAATTGCACTTTCAAAGATTGGAAACTGCCCTCTTATTGTGCGACTTCTATGGAGTGGTAATAAAGATGGTTTAGAACAATTTAATGACATGAAAGTTGTCAATCTTATAATAGATTTGTATGTGTCAAGCTTCAACAAAGAAGCTCCTCCCAAGCTTACGTGCATTATATCACAGTTGTTGGCTCTTATTGCAGAAGTAATGCACGCTCTCGATTTTGAAAAAAATGCAACATACCCACATTTTGGACAACATAGTAGAAATTTGGCTCATGCAATTTATATTTCTATAGCTAATCAACCAGCTTCTACGATCCAGAAGATGATTCAAGGACTTTCTCCTTCATGGCTTGAAATGCTTGTGTGTTACATTTGTGTGTCTCACTTCACCACAAACAGCGTTATGCTGCAGACACTTGAATTTGTGACGAATTGCAAGAAAGCTGTTGAGCATAAGTCAAAGCTGCATGGTTCAGTTCGCATCAATTCAAAAGGTGAAACGAGGTTGCATATAGTATGTCGTAATGATAAGTTGGACGAGTTGAAACATTTATTGTCTAGCCCATCAGTAAACGTAAATGTTGCAGATAATGCTGGGTGGACTCCACTCCATGAGGCTGTGTTGAAAGGCAATGTTAAAATTGTGGAGACGCTTATAAGGTATCGGCCTCCTGGTTCAAAGGGGGGTCTGGATCTTAGAGCTGCAGGTCTTAAAGGAAAAACTCCACTTATGGAAGCAGTTGAGGAAGGTCACATTTCACTGTGCAAACTGCTCTTAAAATATGGTGGTGCCTCATTATTAGAGGATAAACAAGATAATGGTAACACAGCGTGGGATTTAGCAGAATCTGCTGATGTTAAAGAATTATTGAATCAATGTGTTCATGATTCTGGAAGTTGTGTGGGTGCTTTGTCTGACTCCTCATGTGCAGTTGTTTTTAAGTGTGCACCAAAACAAGAGTTCTGGCACTTGCTGTCCTCTTTCAGTTTTGCATATATGGACACGTTCATACTAAAAGACCTTCTTTGTTACGCAGCATCTGGGTGCAATTCATTGCCAGAGAACAGAGATGGTAAAGTGCAACTCACATTTGATGCAAACCGCTTAGATGCTGATGTGGTGGTGTTAGAAGAAGTTCAACAGTTTCTAATGTCTTGCAAATCTAGTGCTCCATTGTAGGGAAGTATGTAAGGAAACTATATTGGTGAACAAAATTAAAAGTTTTACCTAAACTGGAATTTAGTAGAGTAGGCTGTATTTCAAGCACAGGAGAAATTAAATATGCTATACGTAACCTTTGCGTGCAAAACTTGAAATGTCTGTGACAGTATGTGGCTGTGAATCATAAAAATATTGAAGTGGTTGAATTTGTATAGGAAACCTTAATCAGGGTAATATTTTGTGTGTCGGACAGTTGTTGACAGCTGTGTATTTTTTTTTTTTTTTTTTTTATAAGTACCTGCATTTGTGAAAGTTGCGAGGATATTGTTTCTTAAAAGTTTTGTAGCTCTCTTTTTGACTCTTAAATATGTAATGAGAGACATCAGTACCTACAAATTTAACCATCACAACACCCCATTGTTCTTACTGAAAATGTATCTCATATTTCAATATTTTTAATTGATGTTCTATGTTAGATTGTGAAAATAAGATTTATGGTGGTTTTTAATCAGGTTGTTACTGCATTTTAAAATTCCTTGATTATTTCCAAGTTTTTTAAAGGATAGATATTATCCATATATGCACATGTCTTGGCTTTTTGTACACATAAAGTAAACACAAGCACATTTTATTGTATTTTGACAGTAGATAACTTATTTTTATTGCCATTTTCATCCAAATGACTTGCAATACACAAATTAACACCATCATAAAGAATGAAAATTGCCATTGAATGTATCTGTTAAACATAAGTGACAAGAACATTATTTCCATAATTCACCAAATTTAAGTAAACTTTATAGGATACTGTCACTATTTAGATTAAGCATACACAGTACAAACTAAGAGAGAGAGAATGAGTGAATGAAAAGATTTGGACGGCTCTTAACATTGAGGTCTTGAGAGCCAACACAAACCAAGACAACAATTAAAGCTGATGCTTACTTATCTGATGTATAGATGTACATGCCTTTTACTGTTTTTTAATTGCTAGTTCCTCTTCAATTAATGTAGCCAATTTTGCTGCATCTGCAAATAGTTTGACCTTTTTAGCTTCTGAAGACCTTTTGTTTCTTGGCCTGAACAGCAGCCATTTAGTCTTGTCTCCTTAGTTCTGAATCTTCAATTATTCTTGAGTAAGCATTTCTACAAGAATGAATTAGGCGTTTTTTATCCGATGTTTCTCTACACCACTTAGAACTGAAACAGTCATATACTTGTTGCAAATCCACTAAGCTTTCTTCCTGTTGATTTTATACCTGGAACTCAGCTTAGTTTGAAAAGCCCCTTTCCACTGATGCATAACCATGAGATAAACTTAGCATTATTTTTAGAAGTGAAGTAGCATTTAGAAGTATCTCTTGACAACTGCTTTCATCCAGAAATGGTCAAAGTATGGTGCATGTCTTCTGTGTGACCTGATATATTCCTGTATTTTTGGCCAAAAACAGAGCTTTTTGAAGTTACTTTATACTTTCTTTGCTAACAATCCACCGATTCACCTTAAGTGTACTACCACCAATATGGGTCTAAACTGAATTTGTATGAAAGAGATGACTTAGAGATAATCTTGACAGAAAGGATTTGTGAAATTTGACGCAATCTTGTTTTAAGAGAAGTATATCTACTCCTTTTATGTGTGATTTCACATTCCTCAGAGCATTTCTAGTTGCGAAACCCAGGTCAGCATTCTTTGTAGAGATAAAAGTTTTACCGGGTGACAGATTGATCTTTGAAAGCTCTTTCTATTCAATCACATCTCCTTTGACATATATCTCCACAATTGGTTTCAACAGAGAATGGAAAGTGCAATAATAAAAAAAGAAAGCAATTTATCTTCACTTTGAAATTCTCTTAAAATTAAAATTAAAAGTGGTTCCACTTCTGCTGCCATAGCACTGTAGAAAGTCAACTTAGGCCCAAGCAATTTGTGTTATAAAAACTCTGACACAGTTTTAAAACTTCACAACTAAGGACTTTTTTTTTTTTTCCCCAACATGTTAACCAAGTCCAATAGCATACAGTGGCTGGCTTTAGGGAAAAGTCTGGGAATTTGTTATATTTATACTGCTAGCCACCCTGTAGCATATTCTGAGCCCTGTAAGCAACTTTAGCATTTTCCACCCATTCAACCAAACAAAACTTAAGGGAAGTCTTCTTGATTAATGTATTTAATGAAATCACCTTTTCTGGAAGGAGAGTTATTGAACACGTTGTACAGTGCGCACAAAAACTGTACCAACTTCCATCCTGTAGAATTGGCACCTGTCTTAAATGCATTACATTCTGTATGCAAACCACATGTACCCAAATTAAGAAAAGATGGTGCATTTGCATTTCCACTATACATAGCAGCTTCAAGATCTCTAACCATTTTTAAGTTAACATTGGGCAGCAGGCCAATCCTTTGAAACTTGCATTCTTTGTGGAAGAGAATGCAACAGAACACAAACAAGTGTATGACCCAGGAATGCCGAATTCAAGTACCTGCTACTAATGTCCAGCTTAGTTTCAATCCAAAATTTAACATATCACACTGCTGCCTTTGAGATATGTAATTTTAGCGCACATCAAATGCAATAACCAAGAAGTCACATGTTTTCAGAATGTTAGTAAGTTTATCTCTGTAATATGGAGCTATACCATGAACAACTGTATAGACTAACTTAGTCCCTAAACCTGAATTTTATTTGTAATTGTGCTTTCAGGAAACATGCGTTGCAGTGAAAATGTCAGAGTTGCATTACTTCAAAATTATTTTTATTCATTACACTATCTGTTTTCCATTAAATGTCTGCTTTCTATGTTTCTGTATTAAGAAGAAATTTAGTCATAGCTGTAGCTTCTGCACTTGAACATGGCAAAGATGTAGTTATTGTCAAAAGTATATATATTGCTTCTCTTTTCTATATAGAAACATCCGGTGGGAAAGTATTTTCTGATTTGTCATCAAAGATAAATATTTTGCACTTTTAGCATGACAAAAGCTGTTCTACCCATGCTTGCAATATTGATTTTACACATTACGCAAACTACATACTGCATTTGTCCTGCAATTTAGGATGTTTTCCAGCTAATCAAACTCTCTTGTTTACTTGTCACTGTACATAGTAACTGAACCCTTTGGAATTTTGATATATTGTGCATAAATTAAAATTTCAGTTTAAACAGTATTTACTTGGACACAGCGTCCTATGGATCAGAATTTATTAAAAAAAATAGCATCATTTGTAAAAAAAAAAAAAAAAAAAAAACGGTAAGTTTATGCCACATTTTTTTGTAATTACATAGTAACACACATTGCAAACATAAATTCATTGTATCCAAGAACTCACAAAATGTTTGCAATGCATCTTGCAAAACATAGATCTCCAGTACAAATAACACTATAAGTTACATTATTTCGCAAAACACTACACAAATTTCATGCCAGTAATAATAGTGTAGCAAGGAAGATTGCTTATCATTACTTTGAAAACATGAATGAGTGTAAAAAAAAATGGCACACAAAACCACCATTCTGCAGGTGCGAATGAAGTAACCATTTGTTTTATACAACTTTTGCTACCAACATACCTTACGACAAATTACCGCCATGTACAAAGTGCTTTTAAATGCACAGTTTCAATATTATTGTTTTTGAGTAGGTATATACCTAAATATAAATACAGAGGTGTTTATAAAAATGCAGGGTATTTAAAAATAATATAGAATTTTGTGAAATGCAATAACAAAAAATTAACTTGCACAAATACATAACTAAACTGGCATTTTATGAGTGGTTTGCATGCCTGTGTGGTAAGATACATAATGTGCATGCCGTGTACAAAGTGCTGTGTGCCAGATTGGATTACGGGTTAGCATGTAAACAAACTGTTAACAACTCATTAAAAATTTTTTGATATCTGTTTTGAATTTGTGAACGTGTAGTGAAAAATTGTTGCAGGGCATGACTAAGCTAAAGAATTCAAGGTTCATAGAGAAAATTTCTGGCTAAGTCAAGGTTTTCCTGGTTTTTTTTTTAATACTTGACCATTTCCAGGTTTCGTGGATGAGTGGCCACCCTGTTAATAGCCTAAAAGTACCTTTGCATTATGATTTTTTATAGTGCTCTTAAAAAAAGGGTAAAACTAGTCAAATTGTAAGATTTGAAATAGCATTGGTTACAAGTAAGCAATGTCTGTTAAGAACAGGAATTGCTTAGATGTTGTGCTTTCATTCTTATTTAAATAGTAATGCAAAGAAGTATGTAATGCTACAGGTACAGTCACGTGAACATAGACATAATAGAGGAACCTTTTTTTTTTTTTTTTTTTTTTTTTTTTTGGCATTATTAATACGATTACAGTGAAACCCCATATCTACAAGAGTTCATAAAAGTGTGAAAAACTGACTGAATTATGAGTACCTGCTGTAATATCAGATTCATCACAAAAATATAAGTTTTTAATTTTACAGTAAACATACGGTGACTCGGCCGATGTAAACATGGTGTAAATTAAAAATATATCTAGGTTATGTGCGTCAGCACATATATAATAAATAACGGTGTATGAATTCATGATCCATAATTAAAACAGTCGTACAATTTCACAAGTAATCAATGTGCTAAAAGTATGCACCAAAGCACAAGGCAAGGCAGATCTCAACCGGTAAATACACTTATACAGTGTGACAATTTCACAAGTAATCAATGTGCTAAAAGTATGCACCAAAGCACAAGGCAAGGCAGATCACATCCGGTAAATACACTTATACAGTGTGGTGTAGATAAAGGATGCAAGCGTGTGGCATTGCACCATCTACTGCACTGCAGCGTTGCCACTTCTCATGGAGTGCGGCCCATACACGTTTTATGAGATTAACTATACTATAAGCACACTTTTCTATACAATTTAAGCAATTTTAATTGACCACAATTGTTAGAAAAGGCAAATACAATTCTTCAAAATGCATTCAAATCACTCGTAAAAACGGAAATGCAAAATACCCCCACTCGCGGTAACCAGATAATTTAACCGTGGTAGTATTATACTATAGGTTATTCATGGTAAAGTGAGCACTTTTTAAGGCCCTCCCAACGGGTATTAGCCACTAATAAATGTATTATGTTGGAGCCTTCGGCATGAACTTTTGAGTGTGATGAAATGTATGTACTTTGTTTATTAGTCTCATGGCAATGTTTATTTCAAAAAGTGGTGGAAAATAGAAACTGACTGAAAGGAAAAATTTAGCAGAGAAATTTAGAAGGAATTTAGTAGAAAAATTTAGTGTATTAAAAAACTGCTGTAAGTACATAATTCTCATAGGTATGGGATTTCACTGTATTTATTTACAGTTCTAGTAGTTTTTATATAGTATTGGTAGCCAGGCTGAAATTATTGCATTATATTTCTTATATGAACTTTGCCTTCTGTTTTATGTAGTTTTGTAGTTTATCAGAATTTCTTTCGCCTTTTGATAAATTTACATTAGTTCAACCTGATTTTTTTAATTGCGGTGCCTGCTGATTCTAACTAATGAGAAGTGTTTCTTCTCCTTGCTACTGCACAAAACGTGGATGTGAAACCCTGTGTGTTTTGCCACATATTCCATTAACGTTGTATTTTAGTTTAAGTGCCTAATTATGTACAGAGTATAATTTAGTACAATGTGTGTGCTGGTTTTAATAGCCAGATGAGAAAATTGATTTCTAACTAATTAATTAGCCCATTCTCTTAGGTTGTGTGACCTTCATCAGCCTACATTTTGTCTAAGTAATAAATTATTTGCTCTTTACACCTATACAACTACATTTGTGAGATTAAAGCCCAACATATTGGCGAAAATAACACATTTACTCTCCTTCACAAACTTGTCTATTTTTAGTGATCAATTTACAAAGAATGTGTGTTTGAATATTAGAAAGAGAGGTAAAGAGAGATGGGGGAATATAAAGATTGACACAGAAGGGGAGAGAAATACAACATCCTCGTCAGCATTAGCTTTCTGCATGTTCTATTTAAAGTCTTGTTGAAATGCTGAGGCCACTCCAGAGGACATTGCAACATACACATTAATGAAGTTTATTTTGTGGTTTGCTTAACGATACCTCATTTGCAGAAATTCATAGTTTTTGTATAATAATTTAAATTTCAGAATAATTATAAAATATTTCTGACTATATAAAATGTACATTTTACGAGTTATTTAATGTTTTTGTACTTCATTTTATTACAAGTTGGTTGTAAAATGGCAGGGATGTATTGACAGTTTAAGTTATGCTATTTATGACAAATGTTATGTTGATAGTTTGGATTTAGTGTCTACTTCAGAGTATGGCAAATATAAAAACTTTTATAGTAGCTTTTTTTTTTTTATTTTACTTTACAAAAAGTTAAATCTGCAAGAAATTCAATTACTCTGATGTAGCAGATGATGCAGTCTCTTAATAACTGCACTCGTGCTGGAATTACATTTGTTAGCAGTTTTACATAAATACTGTTTTTTGATTATAACTACATAGGTAAATTCCCATTAATACTATATCAGACCTCGCTGAGCACTGAAGCATTGGTGACAAAACCATAAGTAGGTCTGTGTAGTAGAACCAATTTGGAATAACATTTTATACTAACTCGGTAACCATTAAACAACAATTGTAACATAATGTACGTGGCACTCCAACACGAGAGAACCAATAAAAATATTTGAAATTGAGTAAAATTGAAAGAAAGAAAAAATTAGTTTGCAAAATACTTCAACACTAGCAGTTAACATGGTATCCAACTTGAATCCAATATGGTGTAGTATAAAACTCAAACACAGCCTAAACTCAAAATTTTATTTCATATTTTTTCAACAATGAACAGAAAACTGAGACGTAGTTAGCGGGACCATACAAGTTTTGACTCATGTTTGTGAGTTTGTTGCACTGGGAACTAAGTTTTAGACCTAAAGATAATTTATGTCTTGCATGAAATTAACTGTGCCCCAAATTTTTATTAATCATTCGCACTTCTAAACATAGCTCATTCGAAGTCATACGAAATTCTGTCACGTCTCAAAATTATATCCAATTTAAATTCCGAAACTATTACATCTCAGTCACTTTATTTGGAATGGGTTAGAATCCATTTTATCTATCATTTTTGGAATTTGTCATTCCACACACTAACAAAATAGAATGAATTTACAGTTACAGTTACTATCCTGTATGTGCTACCCCACATTTGACATCAAATTACATTCAGCACTTGAGGTCTTCGCCACAAGTCATCATAAATTGTACGGCACAGTTATGTTGTTTCTGTTTTAAGAAACAAATTGGATTGTTTTAAAAATCGATCCATGGTAAAAGAAGTTTATTTTTGTTTACTCCCATCATGCACTGGCAGAACATCCCTGACAGATCCCAACAGGCCCTTGCGAGTTAGTCTGGATTGCAGCGTAGTGTATCAGCACTTTCAATGCCAAAAATACTAATTCATCCTGTGGGGCAGGCTTTTATGGGGCATGTGATCAACAAAAGATGCAGCCACACCTGGCAGTCTGCCAATGATCTGTCTCAGGATGTACCTAGTAAAGTCTATAAACCCAATGTTGAGGTGCCTGGGAGGGAACATGCACCACAAAAGTCCTCTTCTCGTACTTTTGTAGGGGTTCCAGAGTCTATAAGGGTAGTGCACACTATACAGCTTCACTATGCATACTCTTGTCAGTCCCCATCGAAAACCACCCAGAGAACTGGACAATGTGCTACCAGGACCAGTAACGGTTCTTTATGTGTTTTCCTTTTAGAATCCTGCCGTATGGTGTGCACGTTGGTGCATGCCAAAATGCACTGCTTCTCGTCACACACTACCGTGATTTACCACTAAAGGCCCCTCGCAGCTTGTGTCCATCTAGTGTGATGTTTTGGTGTGTTGCCCTCCTTCAACCCAGAGTATACACCCACAGCTCAGTGATAGTGCACAGTGGTACCCTTTGCTGTCGTGGAGAAACAGGCAACTGTCGAAATCAGAAATACTAGAATACTAGATACTTTATTTCTGACACTCTGAGACCTTAGTTACCCTGCAGCTGAAGGCTACTGAATGCATTTGGATGCACTTTGCAAGGTTTGGGCACTTGGGAATACCGGCAACTAATATGATGACTCTCTCACCACTGATCAAAGATGGGTTCAACACTGATGCTAATAATGATTCTCCTCCTCCTCCTGCTTCTGTCCCCATCTTTTATATCTTCACGGCAGTATGGTGGAGTAATACAAATCAGGTATAGATGAAGTTAGCCAGCAGACAGTACATAGTGCCTTGTAAATGCCAGATGCCACCAGTTCACAAGTACATTCAGTTCTCAGTCTTTTTCACAAAAAGTGCACCGACTGTTCAGATAGCCAATATTTCTGCAGGTGGTGCCATCCTGAGAGTGGATAATATGTCACAGCTGCCTTGCAAGAAGCACTCAAGTGATGGGACATCAACACATCCATACACAACTAATAATGGGCTAGGAACATCGTTCAACATACTTAAACATTTATGTAGTCTAACTGTAGGTTATAAAAATTGCAGGACTACTGCTTGAATTAGATTATCTTGGAATTTTATGAATAGTTTGTGTCATGTAAATATTCTCTGCTCTAAATATCTGCAATATTCCCTCATAAATTGAGAAATATTGTGATCACTTGGCACTTTAGTGATGTTGATGTAAGGTTTTTAAAATTGGAAGATACTGACTCACTCTCTCGCTAACTAGTGGTTTTTTATTCCTGACACTTTATCGCCTTTTCTTATTTTAATGTAAGGATTTCAGACAATATATTTATGCTGTGCATAACAAAAAAAAAATGTTTGTAAATATATGAAAATTTCATGATGTGGCATCTTTTTAACATTTACCGTTTTGGAAGGTTTTAATTTGTGATTCTATATACATGAGTATATTTTTTACCTAGGCATAGTAGAACAATTTTAATTACCAACATTTTATTTTGTTTATGAATGCCAGGTAGCAGTTGACGTACTGTACTGTATATGCAAACTTGGGTAGTATTTCTTGTTCTGTACAATATTGATAATGCCATATTCCTTGCCATGCTATCACAGCAGACTTATAAATGTACCATGTCTGGCAAAATCTAAAAAGATAAACAAAAAATGTGAAGCATGAATTGAGGTGAGTGGGATTGTATTTTTCTCATATTCATGTAACTGCACATAATTATTTTTAATGACAATATTGATTCTATAAAATTGTATTTTAAAGTCATAGTTTTATGTTAATTTAGACTATATGTTCTGTGATATTTTGTGAACTGTATGAATTCAGCATTTTCTGGAGCAGTGGAGTAATGGTATCAATTATATTTTTTCATTAGGTTTCTTGTAGAGGTTTCTTGTCTTTCATTGCATGCAGTGGTGTAAATACTGCCCTGCACTTGAAGCATCATCACTGGGAGGCTCATTGAGCATAGGTAGCCTCTGATTGAAAATCTAAAAGAAATAAAGTAGCTTGTTATCCAGACCATTTTGTTTATAGTTTAAACATAAAAAGTATAATTTGTTTTTGTGTGAACAGAATGTTTTATGATTCGTATTGTTGTGGCCTTTTGTTAATATATCACAAAAAACCAAAGTAATATTTCTTATTTTCTGTATAGTATAATTGCTTATTTTTTATGTCACGTGTGTAATTATTTGGCTTTCATTAGGAACTTGTAAGACAATTATAGCTAAAATTTTGTACAGCCAAACAGTATGCATGACTTTTTCTTATGCCATAAGAATATTAATTTTGTAAACAGAGTATGTTGTGAAAGTAGTATGTGTGTGTGTGTTTTTTTTTTTTTTATCCTAATTCCAAATCTAATTGTTGATTCTTAATAGTGTATTTAGTGTTTGGAACGTAATTAAAAAGTCCATACTTGGTATTACAAAGTTACGCACACACATAATATATTTAGTAAAAACACCAAACCAACATTTACAAAATACTGAACACTGGGGAAAATGCAGTGAAAACATATTAATACTTAGCAAACCTAAAGCCACCACTAACACAGCAAAACCCTGCATTAAACTGCAAATAATACTTGAAGTTTAAAATCATTGTCACTATACCTTTGTACTAAGGCAATTCATTAGAGGAGAAAACACACTGTGAGTTATAACCTGTTACTGTTAGACATATTTGCATGGCCATTGTTAGGAAAGTGGGTGGGTCATTCCAAAAAACCCATGAATATTTGTGTGGTCAAGACCCAGTATAAATTTATTGGGTATAGCTCCTTTAAAATAATTGGCATTTATCTTTCCCCGGTGGAATGAAAGTAATACTCAAGTGCCTGTGTAATGGTGAATTATTATATATTTTTTACACCTGTTATACCTAATGGGCGTACCTGTACATACCCGGACCACTCCATGGTAACACCTAGACAAGACTTTTATGTTGGCTCTAAAATAATTTTATAATCTCATATAGTCCAATTTCTCTATATAGGCTATTTCATATAAGAATTTCATTTTTTGACAGTCAATGAGTGGTAACATGTTATATATTAAATTAACAGCATCTCGTATACAAAATCTTGTATCAGCTGATGTTCACGAAAGAAGTTTCATGTTGGCTATTCTGATAACCCTGCCTCCGTACAACAAATACTGAAGAAATATGCTGGTGGTAAAGAGTTCTTAGACAAAATATATATGTATTTTATTTTATGTTGTCGGAAAACAGCTGTCATTAGTGTAACAAACAAAACTTAATTTGGCATAATGTGTAGGTGTTTCAAACCAAATCAGTTTGAGGCCCGATTTGTTTTGAACCTGTACGAGATGTAAAAATTACTTTTAAATAGACGTGATGATAGATAACTTTTGTGATAACATCTTCAGAGTAGGTAGCTGTGCTGTCATCTGTTGGCCAGCAGGCGCAAGTGGCTCTCTTTAGAAGCCACACCTCCATGAAAGGAGTTGTGTTTCATATGTAAAATACATACAAACATATTGCCAGAAAATTATATTTTCCACGAGCTCCATATATTTTTTAACGTAACATATTTCCACGCGCAGCAATTCTGCTTGTTAATAATTTTTATCTGGTGTGTAATCACAGAGCCTTTCCAAGATTGGCTCACTATTTTGTGTTTCGTGTTCCCTCCCAATTAAGCAATATAGTAACAAAGCGAAAATTAATGTTATTTATTAAAACCATTCAGCATTTTGTGATGGAATCATATTAACTGCAAATAATATTTATGTTAATGTGATATATTGTCACCCAGATGCACTCAATACTGTGGTTAATTTATAAATATCTGTTGTGTATACAAACTGTAAACTACTCAATTTCGCCACTTTCAATTATAAAATACATTATTATTATGAATGAAAATGTTTCGTCGTCTGAATTTCCCTAATTCCAATACTTCAAAGTTTCACATATAAGCTGCAACGTCCTAACTGCTGCTTCATAAGAACCACAATTAGCATTGTATTGAAGATAAACAAAATTCGCCATCTATAATAAATGATGCTCTACAGTTTTATGTTGTACACGCCCAGCCACACAACTCTAGTTGTGGGTGCATTCAGTGAAATGGATGTACAAGTTGCAAATGCAATTTTAGTCTTTTGATTAGAATAAATTTTAAACAAAGTGTTTGTGAAATTGAATTTCAATATGGATAATGTTTCAAATAACCTATATTGTGACCATATGAATGGATGACATAAAAATTGTAGTAATACCGTGAACATATTACCCTCACAAATCAATCCAAGACTAACATGTAGTTAATTTTTTCCATGATCGTTGTGATGTATTATTTCAGTTTGCTGGGCAAGAAAGCCATAATTTTCAAACATTTTCAGGTGAATTAACTATGGATCTTACATCAACTTTATGTCCATTGCATACAGCAAAATCAACTATTTTCCCCATTATCTGTGTGTGTGCAGCTTGGCGACATATTTTTGTGTTGGTAGGTAGGCTTAACATCTCATCGCCTTCTTCGGTCATTACAGACAAAACATGTTTTTGATAGTCAGTTGGATAACACATGGTAGCAGAATGTTACGTAGCCTGTTGGTGTAATCTGTCAAATAAATGAATTATTATGTGAAATAGGAGGCTATAACTTTTTGTTTTCTTTCACACACATTTTGAAGACATTATACGTGTATTTATTTCTTATCAGGACTGTCTTACTGGTAATTAGTTAACCAATAAAAATAGTTAGGGATTGCTAAATATTGAAAATTTGTAAACAATAATTGGTAGTTACACATTTTGATTCTTCAATATTCTCATTCTTAATAAGAGGAACCATTAGTATTAAACTACATAACTACATTTGAGTAAAAAAGTTTTTTCCAGTTCATGATGCAACATTTTATTTTCCTGTCTGTGTTTTGTTAATACTGCTAAAAAAAATTTCTTCACGTTCATTTGTAAAAAATTTTGACTTCAAGATTGTGGTCCTTTTGCAAAGTTAAAATAGCACCTGCAAAGAATAAACACAATTATATTATTAATGTAACCTCTTGGATGGAATTTGTTTCTTACATGCTCTTTTATGCTCTATGCAGTAATCAGAAATAAAATGTCTTAACAATTTAGAGTTGAAAATAGTATATCAAATAGCATAAGCAAGAAAGTTGAATGAGATATAATTTAAGTTGTGCCTTCATGTACTTTTATTTAAACCTGTGATAATATTTATGTGTTTATCATTACTATAACTTATGTTGGATAGAACAATGCCACAATTTTTTTTTTTTTTTTTTTATCTTTATTTCGTCCATGTTTGCTATAAATTTTCATTATTTTTTTAAAAACACCTATCAGGTTGATGCAATATTTTACTAGGCAGTTTTAGTACTATGCAACAGTTTGTAATGAATAGTACACTTTGTGTAGTGGAAGTATGTGATGACAAGCTCTGGTAGTTTGATTGCTTGCTGTCCTTTGTAATGAATTTTATTATTTTGTCACTGAATGTTGTTCTAATTGCACTTAACAGTGTAACTTTTTTCTTATTTTTGGGCATTATTTACAATAATTTGTTATATTTTATGTCATGAGGTTCTGATTGATGAATCTAATGAAATTTCGCAGTAGTTAAACAATTTTTAGCTTTTTCTCTGTTGAGTTGTATTTCAAATATTTGTGTTCTTTGTGTGTTTTTTGTTGTATGGAAATACAATGTTTTTGATAGGCTATTGTGTTTAAATTATTTCATAACTTATGTTAAAAATCACATTCTGTTCTTCTTTCCTGTTATTGACCAAGTGTCATTTTTTATTCACCTTTTATACTGCATCACTTGCAAATTATTTTCGTAGAAAGAGGATGTATTTTCATGAAAATAATATTAGCACCCAATTAAATGTGTTCTGTATGGTAAGGAACAGTATCTGGCATTGCACATACGTACCCTATTGTATTTATGCCACCACAACATTGTGAGTAGGCACAATGTTTGTAGAACTATCTCGGATTACTGTAGTTTGTCAAGCAAGTGTAGCCATTTCTTTTGCTATGGGATTCATGAAAAAAGACTAGCATAATAGTGGGTAGGGTGAAAGACTGTGATTGGTTATATACTTCCCAGCAAAATTCCAGTATATTAGTGTCGTACATGTGACGCATGCAGCTACAGGGTAACTACTGGGTGTGACTACCTTCGAAGGTAGTGTGGTGACGACTATCCTATCATCCTAGCTTGACCTACCACAGTGAATACTACCTATTCTATAAGGCCAGTGCGACATAAGGGGGTTAGGCGTAGTACTGGGCCACTTGGTGGTAGGTTTGCTTTGAGCTGTAGGGGAGTCAAACCCCATGGTGAGACGGATGGATGTGGCTGCCTGTCCAGGGAGCTCGATCCTCCTCACTAACAGGGTCACCAGTATGTGGGATACCAGTGATCCCAAATGGTTGAAATGTAATGGAAGTTTATCTGAGATGGTGATGGGGGTGCATGGTCTGGCAGATAAGATTTTAACTGGCAGTGTAGGTCGGCGTGATGGGACAAAATCTGCAGCTGGGGATATTGCACAGGGTCGGTTATTTGGCTGGGCCGGGAGTCCAACCCGAACTACTTTTCCCAATGCAAGTTTAATTTAGCAAAATCTAAGGAGTACAGTGCCCTCTGGGTGAGTTACTCTAATTCGTCTACCAGACTGCAGTTTTATATTACTGGTGGTCTTGGGAGTTTGCCTAGTGGGGTTGTCACAGTTGCTAGCCCCGTATTCCTGAGAGTAACTTAACTTGGTCCTCGTAATCAGTAGTGGGGTAACCTGGCCACCGGCCACCGAGCAAGTGATATAAAGGGGAGGCGATCTAAATGAATGAATGGAGAGATAGGCAGTGTAACTAGATTTTGGCTCACAGGTTGAGGTTCGTCCTCAGTTGTAGAACTAACAGATGCATGTGCTAAGGCATGATGTTCCCTACGCCGTCGTTTACTTGGTAATCTACCCTTTCTACTATACATCGGAGTGTTGGAATTATGCAGGGTTATAACAAGAGGGTGGTTAACTATGAATAAAGGTATGCAAAGAAATAAATTAGATGTTGTGGTTTATTAGGGTATTCGTCCCTGGAGAGAACCAAGCAAAAGAAAATTCAAAATACAATTACCTTAGCAAAACACTGGGGAAAGTTTATACTACGTAAGACCTGTAGCTGGGGGTTGACGTGTCACTTGCATGTCTTCGGTGACGTGCAGGTCTTGAGAGAGAGTCTTCACAGACTGGGTAGACGAAAGTGAGGAGGTGAATAGAGAGAGTTCTCATGGACTCAAGGATAGGATAAGTCCTTGCGGACTGCGGAGGATGAGAGTGAGTTCTTGCGGACGCGGAGTAGGCCGGGTGTCTTTGCAAACTGGGGTGGGCTTGCGTTCTCTTCAGTCACTGAGCCCGGCGCATCTCTGCCAGGACTAGCTGCTGGAACTGTATTTGTACAAAATTTTCTGTTATCAGCAGTTCTGCAGGGTGCAGGGGATAGTGTAGCCTTTCACCAAGGGGGCGTGTTTATCGGGGATTCAGATGCGCTGTGACTTTATCACCCCGCATGGAGGTGACGACAAATTAAAACCCCTGTCTCCGAGGCGGGCTGGTCGTGATGTCACAAGGTCATGGGGATGCTGCCATATCTCGAGATTGTAGGAACTTTTTCCGAAGCTAGCCACGATTAGTAGAATTCTCAATAATTTTATTCAAATTCCAGGGGTGCCCTGTGTATGCGTAAATCTGGGTGGACAATGGGTATTGTAATTATGCACGTAATTTACAATAATGTAATCTGCTACCCAGGCTTGTGGGCTATATTAGCATGATCCATTTATATATATTCCGCCCATGAGCGCACGTGGCTCGTGGATGGGGTGAAGTCGTCCATAGAGCATGCAGTCTCACTGCGCAGCATGCTGGCATGCTTCACATGTTATAGATTAAACATTAGCAGTAGATGTTGCAGTTTTAATGTAGGTTATTTTTGTTATGTTTATGTATGCAAACAAGAGTAAGGTGTGGTACTCGCAGGCTTGGGGTAGGTGGCGTCCAGCCGCCTTACCCCCTTCTCCCAATTCCCGGCATCAGTTTGCTTGGTTCTTTGTTCTCCCTCTATATCTGCTATCTGGAACAGCCCTGGTCCCAGTGGGTTCCACCACACCAGCGGCAGGGGGAGACGGTTGCCTACCCCCCATTGGTTGATGGGCTGTGCAGGGTCCAGATGCTGTTTGCATGGTTGTTGTCGCTTGGGTTCGGCGGGTTGCTATGGCAGCGGCTGGACTCTCTGATGACATCTTTGCGACCTTATTTTCCTGGGTTTTCTGCTTCGGCACTTGCCGCGGCGGTTGAGGTTTGATGCTGGCGTCTAATAGCATGATGGTTTGGACGAATTCCTCCTGAGACACGTGAATTACAAGAGCAAGGGCAGCTTGGTACTCCATTCTTTCTGTACTTGCCGCAACTTCCAACTGGTCTTTCAAGACTAACTGTCGGGTAGTATGTTGTAAGTAGGCTGAACATTTTAAGGACGAAGTTGTACAGACTTTCTTTGCCCTACTCTTCCAAGATTATTTTGCTTTTTGCACGAAGTGACGTAAACGTCTTCGCAAATCGACAGGCTAATGAACTGTGGAACTCCTCCCACATCATTCCATAATGTACCAAACCACGCCACCAGAAATAGGCATCGCCTGATAAACGATCTTCCACGCAGTTGGGCAAATCTGCCCAGTTCATGCTGTAAAGGCGTAAGAGATCCTCGCAATCTCGCAAGAAACCTAGTGGGTCTTTGCTAATTCTGCGTATGTGGGCAGTGACGAACCTTTTTGGCGTTGTTTTGGCATGAGGGCAGATTATCGGCTGTTCCATTGCATGCTGGGTGGACTTTGCCAGCAGCATGTCTTCCGATGGGTAGTACATAGGCAGTAGTTTTTGTAGTAGCTATACTGGCATTGGTGATGCGCAGGTATTTGGTGGTTCAGGACTGAGGAAGATTTTCTGTACAACCGTACTGATTTTCGGCCGTGGAGTGGGGGCTTCGTGCATAACACAAGGCTGTATGGTGTTGACATGTAAACTCCTCATTAAGTCGTGCCTCACAGATGTGTGCTGACATCGTACACGGGTAAAATTATGTTCTTTCCAGGTATCTCTTTCTTCCACTGTCGGACAGTATTGATGGTACATCCTGAAGTACCATCCTCATGCTATTGTGGCAATTTATGCCCCTTTGTATATGCTCCCATTTGCACGTTTCATCCACATGCATCACGTACGATGTTGGTATTGATTTCCTGGCCGGATTGACAAAACCCTGGTTTGCTATTGGTCACATGCAAGAGTCACAAGTGTTGCCTGGTTTTCCTGCCACTATTTTGGCCAAAGCATTCTGATAGATTACTGTATTTACTTTTTCAATGTCCCGTTGTAGTTGGTGTGTGGTAATCTGTTCATGACATACAAACATTTTGCCCTGGTGAAAATTTAACGAATCTGGGCTTGGCGGAATGAGTAAGCATTTTTTGCACAAAGAAGAGCTCTGTCCATTAGTGGTTTGCCAACCCAACTATCCTTGTTTCGGGGTTCGGCACTGTTTTCCCGAGAAGTCCATTTTGACGTCGCTGTGCTGTTCTGCCACACCACGTGTTATCATGGCTCGCGACTGTCACCCACGCATCGCGGGAGAGTTGGTTCTGCTGGTGAGGCTTAGAGGAGGGGGTGTAGCTGGTGCCTCACTCCCCTCAGCCGTTAACTCGTCCAAGATGTTGGTGTCGCTGACGTGACAGGTTCCTCATCTACAAAAGTTGGCGGACTTCCTTGCTCTTGCTAAGCAGATGGTCTTTATGGCAGCCAAATATTTCTTCCATCAAATTTTGTTTTTCTTTGCTGTTTTCCATGATGAGTTGTACCAAAGGACTAACATTCTTCTTGGGTAATTCACCAGTAGCGAAAAAGAGGGAGCCGAAGCTCAGTAGACCTAACACATGCTGCAGAAACCATGGACAATAATACAGATTTCGGGGTGTGAATTTTGAAGTTTGGCTGGAAGGTTAGAGGATTTTCTGGAGGAAAGGAAATCCACACTCGTGAGTGTGTTAAAAAAATAGCCACACAAGTTGGGAAGCTAGTTGATGTCTGGCTGGTGGACATTCGAGGAGAGAGGTTATGTGGACTAGGATGAAAAAGGTATTACCATGACTATTCCGGGTGGGTGCCAGCATTCTCAGCAGAGAGCACTATGATTGGTGGGGCCATGTGGCTTATGGCCTTATATGGCCCCTTCGATTGATATAAAGATGAAAGTCGGAGATGATGTAACATGCACGTCCACTCTGCTGGTTCATAGCGACTCTACTGAAGTTTTATTGGTGCAGAGCCCATTGGCCACATCTCAACAAATGACATGACTTGGTTTAGACACGTAAACATTTATATTATAAAAATGAAAGGATTGGTGTTGTACCTGTGAGACAGAAAAACCTTCAACTAATTTCTTAATAACACTTCATCATAAAATATAAAATAAACTAATATCTACCAGTGGCAGTGTTGCCACACATTTCCTAACCTCGCTTTTAGTTGTGCTGGTTTTCGGGGTCGGAGACCCACAGGAACCTTCCCACATCAAAATGATAGTACACACATTAATTATATACCTCAACAAAAATGTAACATACTGATATTGCACAACAAACAGTCATATTATAAATACGTACATTTGCGGGTTAGCCGGCTTTGTGCTAGCCACGTTGCCGGGTGCAGTGTGGCTGGTCGCTGGTTAACCCGATCACAATACTGGCTAAGCCAGTATTTACTGCCTTGAATATTTATTATCTTATTTACTTTTTAAAACTAATTTTGTGTTTCATGTGCCACAAACAAAATATATATTACTGCACTAAACTCTCTCATGTGTTCACATATTGTTCTGGTTATACTTAGTGGTGATGCTAGTGTGCAGACATAGCCTATATATATTATTTCTCACGTAACCTAATGTGGCACACTTTGGCATGACTATGTTAAAGGCTGACAAAATACAAATTAGAAAACCTATGTGGCCCTAAAATTAAATAACACTGAAAATATCCCTTTACAAACATCAACATAAAAAGGAAACCAGAGCACGTGGTCTCCCCTCAACTGTCACAATTACAACACTATCAATGGAATGTCACCATGTGGCATTCTGACTGGCAATTAAACCCAACCACAATACACAAAATGATTACCCTGATTTAAAAACTATGAAAACTTGCACTGTTGTAAAACTTTAGTGCACGGCGAGACACACACACTTTATTACATGACGCTTCAATAATACACAATTACCCTCGAATATGTGGATGTAAACAAACACATGTGACACTTCTACTGGGCGTACGGGTGTACAATGTGCACTATGTAGAATGCAGCATGATTTACCTTAAGACTTGACAAATTATATAAACAAGCACTGCACTGAGAAAATTAAGAATGGCCATGAAAAACAAAACACAATTACACTTTATACACTTGAGCACTGATCCTAACTCTTGTAGCACATGGCACTGTGTGTCGGTACCGCTTGATGCTGCTGTGAAGGTTGGAATGCTGCCAAGTAGGCGTGGTCAATGGGTTGTTGTACGCTGCATGCATCAGCAGCAAGGGGAGCAGATACAACAACCACACGTCATCCGAACACACGAGAACGAGAAGGTACAGCAGCAACTAGGTATGACGATGCTTTTGCAACCCACCTTAAATGCCATACCTATGCTGTTCATACATATCAACACCTATTTTCCACCACTACCTGCTATATACCCTACACCAATGTATCTACCTATTGTACCACTGTTAAAACACCCTATTATTCACTTCTTTCAATCACAGTATTCCCAACCAGCCACAGTGAGTGTATTCACATAGTGCAACTATCGACCACAGAAGCAGAATGTCGGAGAGAAGTCCCGGAGGCCAAAAACAACTCCGCAGAACACACGTGTACGAAGTTGCCTACAAAATTTCAGATGTTGCCTACATTCTCAGGAACATCGTCGGAAGACCCAGCCACCTTCCTGGAAGACTGTACCACCAGATTTACCAGGTATGGTGTGAGCTGCAAGGAATGGGCTAGCTGCGTGGGTGTGCAGCTGAACGGAGTGGCACGGTTCTGGTGGCAATCCCTTAACCATTACGGGCTTCAATGGGAAGAATTTCGCGTGGCTTTTCATAGCAGTGTTTGGTTCACTACATGCACAGATCAGTTTTACACTGGAGGAGCAACAACCGAATGAACTTTTGTGTGCTTTCATAACCATGATAACAACACCTCACCTGACAATTTCACCTGACCCTGCCTGAAATAGAAGTGATCGCCGAAATGGCAAGACGAGAATATAGAGCAGCGCTAAACCACTGTAAAACTGGACGATAGAATACGTGACGCACGCCGCGATTTTGTTGGAGCGGAACTGCGAGCAACCACGTCAATATGCTGGTGCCATACTATAATGCCATAAGCAATGCAAATTACAAAGACAGGTATCAGTCCAAAATAACACGCCACCTAAACGTTTCAACCCACCCAAACCGAATGTGCATAACTTCAAACTATGCAGTCTGGTCAAATTTCACAACACAACCGAGAAGTGCAAAGTACAACAAGTTGTGCCGGAGGTCAAATGCCAGTATGGGGCCCATCGCATTCGCTTCGGTCACCATGCTATTACTGCCCAATGGAGCAATATCACTGGCACAGCAGGTGTCCAAACAACCCACATCTTGACAGCATCACAGAAGCCGCCAACAGGAAGCAGGGATCGGGATGTAGTGGTGAATGGGCTTGATGCTTCGTCCACCCGTTTCGCAATGAGAAACACTAGATTAGACACCACAACAGGCCTACATACAACAGTTTAATAACAGTGGCCAACAGTTCACCAGAATCCTTGTAAATGTAAATGGACAGCGATGCCACACATTAGTAGATACTGGTGCATATCACATCTGTATAAATCCAACATTTGTAAATTCATGGGAAGTCACACACAATAATTATGTAATTAAATTGGCAACGCAATATCAGGGTGACACCGCCTAGGGACAAGCAAAAATATCTGTTAATGTAAGAGATATTAAAACTTTCACAACCGCAGTTGTCACGCCTGAAAATGTGCAGATGGAATTTTAGGATTCCGTGTCTGTCAGAACAGATCACCATCATGAAACCCGCAGCACGCAGCATACATTTCAGTTTAAAAGAGAGGAGAACAGTGTATAATCTAGATAAACAACTGACCGAAAATTTGCCAGCTGTAGAAATTAGTAGCATTGTGAGTTGAACTGTCAGTGTCAGTTCTTCTCGCCACCAGTACATCTGCCCAAACAAACTATGACCAAGTGCGACGTCAGTGTACTATACTGTGTTCCATGTGCCTGTATCAATGCTTCAGTGCAGTGCAATCAAAGTGTATATGTTGTTTATTTTTTAAATGGCCTCTTTAATATTGTTTGTTGTGTTTTCAAACTGATAAAGTGCTGGTAGGACAACTTACAGTGCGCCAGCAATGTGGTGCTCCTGAGTGTTTACGCCCTATGGTAACCAATGAATAGTCATCAAGTCCGAACCATGCCTATCGTCACTGCAGTTGTAAAACCAGCCCAGTAAATACCTGCACCGGTGACAACCTCGGAACAAACAAAGATAGTAGCAGTGTAACAGTGCAGGGCAGTAAGAATTTCGTAACCAAAGTGAAATCTGAAAACGACCCCTTTCCAAATTACACTTTTCGAAAATATTGTGACAATTTGTTGTACAATGGTAAGGGTACCTTTGTACTCCAGTGTACACAGTGGGACATAAAATATCACCGGGAATGCCTTAGCAGCACACAATAGAATTTAGTTGTACGACTTACATGGGCCAGCTGTGTCGGAGCGCAACTCCATGGAGACGTGCACTCTTGGTGGACATCTCTCAACCACTATTGCCTTCAGTGGGAGGAGTTTCGACGTGCATTCCAATGCACATTTCGAGGAATTTTCACTTCTGTACAGGCCCAGAGCAGACTGACTCTGGAAGGTCAACAATTGGTAAAGTCATCAATTGATTTCATTACACGTAAAAAACAACTTATCAAACATTTTTATCCTAATTTGCACGAATGGGATGTGCTAGGGTAATTGCAGAAACAGCTCGACCTGAATTTAGAGCAGCTTTGATTACTTTGTTAAATGGAACACTAGAAGACTGAATGCATGCCGCAATAATTTTAGAGAGAACGAATGAATCGTCCAGCCATGATGAATGCGGAGTAAAATGGCGGTACAAGCCAAGAAAGGAAAATTTAAAACAGTTCTGGCACGCCACAAAATTTTCAACAACCTTTTAGCAGCAATAGTGTACCAAATCATGGGAAACAGTATAATGGCCACTGCATGGGAAGTGTTATAGTGAAAAAATGCATGGTAGCATGTACAAGCAGGAACAGAAGAGAAGCAGAACCATGGGAGCGAGTGGTCAGAAGTCGCAATATCGAGGCAGAGCAGGTAATGGTAACCATCAACAGCACAGATGGAATATGGATTATCCACCCAGACACCCATGTAAGTATTATCCTACTCCACAGTATCACTGCATAGTTAATGCCCGAATAACCCACACATGAGAAATCAAATCAGGGAAGCGATGTGCATGGGTTTCCGACACCCCGCCTACTAAAATTCGGACAACACCAAGTACGAAATTGACTCAACAACAGCCACTAGTATAACAAATTAGCAGCCGCAATGCACCATTTATCTATATCGTAGTTTCTATAAACCGCCAGTTGTGCCACGCTTTGATTGACACTGCAGCATTGCACGACTTAGTATGACAACATAGCAGACGAATACGAGACAAGAGGTGAACCGCCCAACTTATGCCTTACTTAACAATAGAAGTCGGAATCAAGTTGCACCCCGCACGACTTACGCTCCATATAACTCGCCGGATTACAACAGTCACATCTAACGATGGGACAATAACAAACCTGTGAGGTCATCCAGATGGTGTATAGGACCGCACTGGGATAATCGATGCTCAACATGGGCTGACTACCCGTCCGGACTACAAAACAGACCTCATTCGGGAAACTACGAGGCAGGGCGAAGCGACCTGACGTCGCTTGAGTTCGAGTATTCCCAAGCAGTCCAAACGACCTATAGTACTGAATCACACGAGGACTTCAAAACGATTTCACCAGGATAACTGTACTTTTCAGCAACCGACCTAGTCGAGCCCTTATTGACACTGCGGCATCACATAACTTTGTACATGTAGACTTCGTCAATATCAGAAGCATGCAACCTGCACAGCAGGATATCCAACTGGCTATGAGTCCTCAAACAGCCCGGGTAGCCGGAGAAATTACTTTCGCCATTGAGATCCGGGACATCAAGACCATGACTAACGCCTTTGTTTCACGTGAATTGAGGAAGGAGGTCATCCTAGGAGTGCCCTGGCTATCCGAACAAAATGCGTTGTCAAACCTGCAGCCCAATGTGTGCATTTTGGAACCAAAGAGTTGCTGACAGTTTACAATAACGACCTGCGAACAACTGAGCATATTTCTCCCATATTGCTTGAAGAATTGGACCATTCAGTACCCCCTGAATTCCGGTAGGTAATATAACGTCTACTTAACAAGCGACGAGGTTTTTTCACTGCGGCCAACCCACTGCACAGGATTACTGTAACTGAACACCATATTCCGCTGACTACAGACAAGCCGTGTTTGACTCGCCAAGGTGGTATTACTCACATCAAAGGAAGATTATCGGTGAGCAGATCGACGAGATGTTACAGGCGGGTGTGATAGAGCCATTGGACAACAATTACAATGCTGACAATACATTAGCCCCGAAGAAAGGTGGTTCATGGCATTTCGGCACTTTAACTTCATTACTGACAGTGCTCCGCCTCCATATATCAATGTTAAAGATGCTCTGAACAGCCTTGGCATGCGAAAGTCATGACAACGATCGATTTAAAAAGTGTATACTGGCAGATAGCGGTCCGATCAGCAGACCTTCAGAAGACAGCCTTCACAATGCCTGACAGCAGACGTTTCCAATTCTGCACTATGCCATTCGGCTTAAAATGCACCCCTTCGACCTTCCAGGCCATGATGATACATATCCTGGATAGCTACATCGGTGACTTTGTACTCGCCTACTTAGACAATGTCATTATATGGTCCCAGTCCTGGGAAGATCATGTGTACCATCTGTCACTAGGGTTAGAGCGTCTTGCCATCAATAAACTCACATGTGCCACCTGGAGAAAGCGAGTATCCAATTCCTCGGTCACATTGTCGATGAAGAGGGGAGCCGTCCCACTGCTGAACAACTCGAGTTGATTGAGGAACACGCTACCCCAGCAACATGTAAACAACTCCGAAAGTTTTTCGGACTTGCAAACTGGATACATGAGTACATTCCGGAGTTCGCCAGTGTCACTGCCCCACTGACAGAATTGATGTCCGCGAATATCCGCTTCCGGTGGACAGTGAGACAGTTTCGAATAACTGAAACGCAGCTTCTGCGAGTGTACTGCACTTGCCCGCTATGACCAAGCAAGGCATATTTACGTTCAGATGGATGCGAGTAGAAAGGGACTGGGAGCAGTGTTGTTACAGCTGACAGACGATGGGACACGGAAAATCATAGGCTTCAGGAGCGCGAATTTCGGAGCAGTGGAACACAGATACGACGTGAACAAGTGTGAGTACATCACAGCCATCTGGACGCTGAAAAAGTACCACCAACTGCTGGAATATAGGAAGTTCGTGCTCCGAATGGATAACCGCTGCTTGCTGTGGTTACACAACACCCGAGAAAGCTGCAGCAAACACCCGATGGGCTCTGTTCTTACAAGCATTTGATTTCTAGATGCAACATGTGGCAGGTGATAACCAGCTCGCTGACCACCTGTCCCTCTTGCCAGGAGAAGCAGTCGCGTAAGACGAGGAATAGTGGGAAAGTATACTCCCTCTCCCATCATGCACGAAGCCAGTGTCACACTGCCTATACACCGTGCAAACATCCACGTTACATCAACCGCCCGCACATAGGTATGTGCTCCTAGAACACATGATAATCGAGCAAAACAAATGCCCTATCTACCGCGAGTGGATACGAAAGTATGCCGAACAGTAAATGGAGAAATGGCATGTTGTCAATGACTGCCGAGAATCATGTGCTAATATAAACAGTAATACGTGGTGCACCTATGCACCACCAGTCACCTGCGAAGCTGTACTCTGTTATGGGCATGAACACGAACTTGCAGGACATCCAGGCGCAACTCAGACGAAACGGAATATTATCAGGTATTTTCACAGGCCAGGAGTGGCCATGCATTTTCGAGCTTTCAAGCGCGAGTGCCAGGGATGTAACTACTGCGAAAGTAGACATCAAGATGGCCTACAGCAACAGTGTGCCTGCTAACCTAGAGAGACCTTTGAAACCATTGCAATAAATTTGATGTGATCCTATCAAAGATTATACACCATTAAGAGGTTTATTTATTGTTGTACCAGACTTGTCTCGCTGGGTAGAGGCATGCCTACTTTCCTGTGCATGTGTATGCGTAATTGGGAAAACACTACTCAGTGAGTTTTTCACCCAATTGGGGTTTTCCGAGCGTACTTCCAAGGTGACAATGAGATGCAATGGACACACATGGAGGGACCTGTGCACGAGATGGAACATAATGCACCATACAACAGCGATTTATCATCTATGCACCAATCCTACTGAGAGAAGGAACCAGGACCTGAAAACCCAGCTGTCCCTAAGAGTGGGCGAAAACCATGCGTCCTGGGCCGAGCATTTACCTACGGCTTTGTTTACACTCCACCATAGGGTGAATGAGGCAATCGGCATAACTCCAGCCCAGCTGCTACTGGGATGTGACCGTCACTTCCCGGAGAGTTCCACTGCGAGACGAGGGAGCGTGCCACTGGCCCCGCCAGCGGGGAGAGCTGGGAGGAAGCAATACGAGAGACATCGGAAAAACAGGCGCTACCTGACCACGTGGGTGCCGATCTCCGCCCCCCCCCCCTTTTTTTTCACCACTGTAAACAGGTCAACAAGTCTATATATGTGCACACCCATTATCCGCCGGACAAAAAACTTCTGCACTGGATTCATGGCAAAATGGATGGAACTATACCCCGTCATCCAAGCCATGGGATAATCCTATATCGTCCGATTGCATAATCGCAGCACCACTTCATTTCATTGCGATGCCCTACGACTTTTGAAGGGCAATGCCATGACTCCCAGTGTTCCGACTTCTGAAACGAAAATGTCAGGTGGAAATGAACCGCTACCCATACCGTTAACTGAGGTGGAAAATTCAGCAAACAACAGCATCGTTACGCCAAGTACTTCAGACACCACGACTCTCGATGCCCCTGTATCTACGCAAGATCAAGCTGACGACATGCTCGCGCCTTACATCAAGACAATGTGGTCATTGAGATGCCAGAGAATACTGACGTCGAGGAGACAGTGAGGCAGGAGAACAACCTGAGGACGGTCTGGATCACCAGTTGAGGCTGCCTCCTGATAGCTTCGCGATGCCAGTAGTACGCTGCCATCCCACAACAGCAGAAAGCAGCAGTGACGAGTTGGGAACAGAAGAACTTTTCTCACTGCTCCGCCGCTCGAGACATGCTCATCGAGCCCGCAGCATCACGTGCATGATGTGTGGCGGCCATACCCCGGCGACCTCCGCAACATGCACAGCAGCTCTGCCCGCTCCTAGAAAGAGGTCACGCCCACCTTTAGCACCACAACAACGATACGGTGGCTACAAGCTGCAATCACATGTGATACTGAAGACACCTGTCTGTTGCTGCTCGAGTCTGCAGTCGGTGAGATAACGGCCTCTGAAGAGGGGGGCATTTGACGTGAACCATCAGCATCAGCCCGTTCTTCCCGCCGCCAGCCCATCTGCCCAAGCAACCTACCACCATGTGCTACATCAGTGTAGCAACCTGCATTCCATGTGCCTGTATCAACGCACAAGTGCAGTGAAATCAAAACTGTATATGTTCTTTATTTTCGAAATTATCTCTTTAATATTGTTTTTGTGTTTTTAAAGTGAAATGGCATGTTCGCCATGTGTGCAATGCAGCGACCATGTGTCATGTATTGTTTATTTAGATTTTTGAAGGGTATTATTTATGTGTGTTCTTCGTGTAATTTCGTGTTCATAAAGTGCCAAGATGTCTGTCAAAGGTGAGTGCCGTGCACATCAGCCATGTACACGGAACATTCATACAGAATGCCAGTTGTGTTGCTACCTTCTTGCAGATGACGACATTGTCTGGTCGGCTACTTGGAATGAGCATTTACACCATCTATCTGTATTGTTGGAATGATTCGCAATCAATGGCCTCACCTGCGTGATGGAAAATATCACATTAGCAAGACTAGTATTGATTTCCTGTGCCACGACATCGATGCTGAATAAAATAGTCCCAATCCAGACCAGCTTAAAATAATTAATGAATATCCATAACCAAAGACCTGTAAGCAACTCAGAAAAATTTTTGACTAATTAACTGGTTAAGAGAAGACATGCAAAATTTTGCAGTAATCACCGCACCATTTACCTACCTAATTCCACAGCAACACCGCTTTTGCCAGAAGCTGGAAGCTGAAAATTCTTTTAATCAATCTAAGCAAGAATTCCAAGACTGTACAACACTGGCAGGTATGATGCGAGCCGGCATCTATATCTGCAAACCGATGTAAGTCAAGAGGGCGTAGGCGCAGAGCTGTACCAAGTAGACGATAATGGAAACAAATTAGTTATTGACTTCGCGAGAGCCAAGTTAGGCCAAACTGAGCGATTTTATGTTTTCAACGAACGGGACTGCCTTGCTGTCATAAGGGCAGTAAAGAAATACCGCTCGTATTTGGAATTCCAGAGATTCACATTCCGCAAGGATAATATATGTTTGCTTTTGCTACACAGCATGTGTAAGGCGCATAGTAAGCTCACATGGTGGGCCTTACTGGTTCAGACTTCTGTGCTGAACACGTGCTGGGAAATAAAATGAATTAGCAGACACATCGCATGCTCCAAACGAGAATGCAATACTGCAGGATGACGCAGAATGGGATGGTATCCTTCTGCCAAATGCGCTAGAGCCGGTCACAGAAGTGTACGTGGAGCAGGCCAGCATGGAATAGGGAGATATCCTGATAAAAAAAACTGTATGAACGCATAATGAACGAACAACATAGTTGCTAGTTTTCACGATCAAAAATACAACAGTTCGCAGAGAAAGCAGTGGAGTGTTGGCATGTAGTGAGCAGGAGGTTGAAAATGTACTCGGTTCAACACCCTGGGAATTGGAGGGTGTTTGTCCCCATGTGTTTGTGGGATCAGGTGCTCGCCCAGGCATGCAGTGGCAGCATGTCAGGACACACCAGGGTTCACCAGACTATACGCAATGTACGTGAGCATTTCTTCTGGCCCGATCTCACGCAGCATGCCAGCCACTTCGTACAGCAATGCCATAAATGCAATCAGATCAAAGCTCGCCGAGCTGATGGATGACAACAGCAACAGCAGTTTACACCACAAAAACCGTTCGAGACATTGTGCCTCAACCTCATGGGGCCATATCAACCAGCAGCAGCTGGCAAAAGATTTATCATAGTCGTGACTAATAATTTGTCGAAATGGATAGAAGCCTATCCCGTTAGCAGGGCATGCATGGCAAATATTGTGAAAGTGCTAAATGAGGACTTCGTCCGATGGTGGGGTTTCCCCAAGAACTTACTGAAAGACAATGGAACCACGAAGTGGCGCAATCAAGAACTGATAGTACAGTAGTGTGTATGTGTGGGTGCCAACATGCAACATGGACATAAAACCTGCGAGCAACATTGCATACCCTCCACCGGCATGTTGACGTCACTGAGACCATGGCGTGGTTTAGAAATGCCATTTGATGTATCTCTGGATCTTAGGCTGGACCATCAAGGAGGAAAATAGATTATGTGGAAAGGATACAAAAATTACTACCATGTTGTCCGGTGTGTACCAGCATCTCAGTAGAGAGCACGAGTTCAGTTCGGTCGTGTGGTCGATGGCCTGAACGGGGTTCTCCTTGATGTCTGATGCCCCAATCCAATCTTGTAGTTATAGAAGTTGTAACAGTTATCCCAATATCCATATCCAATGCCTCATCTAGTGGGAATTATTAGGGCTATTCCCATATGGCCATGCTCACTCCTGGGCTGTTATAGGCCACATTACACCTTGTGAAAAAAAAATATTCAAACGAGTTACACAGTCAAGAGTTGACAGAAAAAATAAACATAGTCCGACAATTCACTAAATGAATATTAATTTCTCTAGATCTTCAATAGAAGCACTTGCCAACTTGTCCCTCTTAAGTGGGGTGCACACTGATGCCGAAAATGTGGCAAAATGCCTACGTGAAAATTAAGTGGTGATCACGTCCTGGCCATGTACAAATGGACCGGGTTGTGGAATGGTGCACTCCCTGGGCTAGAAATAAACAAAAGGTTCTGGTTAATTAAGTTAAAACTATTGTAAGCTACATGATCAATACCGAAGCAATTAAGTGTCCGGGGAGTGCACCTGCACGACCGTCCCACACGGTAACCAAGAAGTGAATACTGAAATGTGGTGGCGGCTGCTGCCATCTCGGCACAAACTTCCATGCCATATCACGTGATCATAAATTACATGAAAAATACTTAAATGAAATGGAGTGGATGAACATGGCCCTAAATTATTATGAAACAATTAAAACCTTACATGACAAATCACACTTGAATAATAAGGAGAAATAAAATATATATACATATACCTAACCATAATGCATAAGGTACCCTAACCTCATTTTGATGCCTTACATTTCCCGATGTACTGCCCTGCATGTGCAAGGATCCCTCTACATTAATTTGCACTATATTAATTTAATGTACTCAACATAATGACACAACACTTTTATACGGAAACAGATAAAAAAGAACATAATATTTTTGGCCACATTTTGGCACGTGTTACGTTACAGTATTTTATCCAATGGCTTGCAGCCAACATAACACAGAAATACTGGTTGTCCAGTATTGGTACTGGTTAGTTCTATTATTCTTACGAAATATATATATATATATAACATCAATAAAATAAAACTGACGCAAGTACATAAAGAGCACTGAAAATTACATAGGTGGAGTCTTATCACTTGGCTGTGTGGTTAATGTTTACGTGCATTCTACACGTCAATATGCCGCATTCATCAAAAACACACAACACAATAAAAACACTACAAAACCCTTTATATTAAATAATAATACATAGGTACTTTATCACACGGGTGATATACACAATACACATGGTCACACAATTGTCACACTAGTGCACACGGTGTGGCGTGATTCGGCCCATGTGGTCACATGACAACAAATAATATTAACTCTGAAAATTGGCCGGTAAGTTACTTTAACATATTTAATACTTCTTAACACTGAAAGGATATAAAATAATTTGAAAACAAATACTATAGGGGAATGGGAAAATATGTAAACTAACTACATATACACATTCTACAGCACACCCATTTAATCAAACTGAACCGCATACATGTCACACTGGTTGTACATGGTGCGGATGGTGGTGGTCAGCTAGCTTGGTGGGTTGCTACTCCAGATGTGGTGAACGGTCTAGGGCTGTGACATGTGGCACGTGTCAATATCAATGTCGCCACAAGTAAAATGCCTGCTGAAGTCCGAACAGGGAGAAAGCTCCGATTGCCAGGCAAACGAAACTGCCCACGTGCAGTTAGCCGCAGTGAGTCCACAAGCAGTGCAACCAATAACCGTGCACGATGAGAGCAAGAGAGGCAAGTGCGAGAACAACATGGGTGGTATGCAAGGCAATCGACCAAACTGTCAGTGTATGCACGCATTCTCAGTCTGCATCCCATTAGGACTTCTGTGTGGGCCTTGTGGCAAGGTGGAGTGAGCCGCACCAAATTGTTGCCCAGCGCGAACATCGGCAGGAAGAAGGTGAGGGTGCACCGGGACGACGTCCTGTAGCAGCTAGGTGAATTCAACAACGAGGTTGATCCCAGGGCCACTCAGCCCCATGATGGCATCGGTGATGCCAAGCATGGACGAGCAGGAGAAGGGGGGTACAGTAGGTACCTCTCCTGTGTCACCTCTAGGTGACACAGGAGAAGAAGTTGAGCAAGAAGAGGACGACATGAGAGCACCATCCAGTGCGACCTCTGATGGCCTTGTCGGAGACGAGCTCCCTGAAGGAGGGAACAATATAAAAAGTGTAGACCCGTCGTTGCCTGGAACCACCATGCCTGACAGGGAACTGCAAAGTGCTTCACCTTCACCAGGTGTGATAGACTGTGCAGCGTCTGCGAGCGCCCCCCTCTACCCGATGGAACCCGTTGTTGCAACAGCACCTCAAACGGGATCACCACAGCAGGATGTGCCAGAAATGGCGAAGACAGCAAGAAACATAGAGAAGACAGCAAGCAACGAAGACAAGGACGCATGCAAGCAAGAAGAGCCAGTTCGCCCGGGTCGCCCCCCGGAAACTGAGCAAGAGCATGAGGAGCAGGGAAGACAGCACAAGTACAACATAAAGGCGGCAATGTGGGCAGCAGGTCCGTTGCCTCGCCCCACCTGCTGCGGATATGGCGGCGCATATGCCCGCCCCAGCATTGTCGCCAGTGATGGTGTGCTCCAGGCATCCGTTGCACTGTCACCCGCAACACCCACCACCAACACCTAGTACCGGAGGAAAGTGTGGCCCCACAGAGACAGGGCTATTATCTGCGCCCTAGAGGACCTCGAGAACACCCCAGTACTGCAGGTAGCAGCATCGGTTTACAATTGGTCCCCCAGGTGAATGGGAAGGGAGGTTGGCATCCACTCATTCCCCTATGCTCTAGCCCATTTGTCCAGCCGACTGCACCCTCAACAGCACAGAGCGCAGGCACATGCTGCAGCTGATCACCACAAAGTGTAAGTGTAGTGTGATGCAACGAGAAAGCGACGATGCAGTGCAAGTGATGGAGAGCAGGCAGTGCGGCATCATGTTCGTGGCCAAGGCCAGTTGTAAACAAACACTCCAATGGAGTAATATGCAAACAAAAAAATGCTCCAAATTAGCAAGGGAATCTGAACACCCAACCATAAACTCTGTCACGTGTTTACATTTCAAATCAGATGCTACCTTTTCATTCTATGTTTCACAGTTGTTGCAGAGTTTTGTTATGTTACGATTTTATTCACCCCCACCAGTGCTGTGTCCAAAACATTTCTTGTAATGTTTTGATCACCCAGGACAAGTGTGTTCTTGAGAGAATATTCCATGCAAGTGTTATGTTTATGCGCAATTTTAAGCAGAGTTATTTTCATGCATGTGTGCAAGTAGATCCCTCCACGGTGCATGGGCACACTCTCGCCTGCCCTCGTGCTACAGTGGGAAGAGAGTCAGAAAGGAGCATCCAGACGGGTGTGTCGTTCTTTTCTCGCACTCTGTCAGCACTAATCTTTTTGCAACAGTCATGTAATGCAATTATTAAGTAATTTTTCTGGAACTGTTTTTGTGTCCAGCCACCCGAGATAATCTCCCCCTAGGTTTGCATCGCCCAGGGATTATGTTCAGATTTTTATTGCACGCTTAAATCATGTATTAGAGTCATATTTTTCGCAGTGTAACCTCCACCACGAAGTAAAAGGGGGCAAGCTTGTAAGTTGTTTCCTGGAGGAACGTGTAAAGTTACATCGAATTAAGTGTGTTTTATGGAACTGATGTAGGCCTTTTATTCGATTGCCGCAAGGCACTTCAGGACATTGGCCCTTAAATCCCACCATGTTACCTTCAGTGTTTTATGAAATGTTTCAAGTGTGATTTTGTGTGCAATGCATAAAAAGTATAACTTGTATATGCGTGAGGTTCGCCCCAACATTCCACAGTGTAGGGTGTTTACTTAAAATGCAACGACTTCACAGGTCATAATGGCACTAAAGTGTCCTACAATAAGTAGGTTAAGCATGGCGGGAACGGTGTGCCTGAGTGATTAGCCCATATATTTCATCTCGTGCACTACAATATCTTCAGATGATGCCACTATGGCAACGTCTGGTGCCTACCGGGTAATTTCGCTCCGAAATTCCACATAACGACTTCCCAAAACATCATCATCTTCTTTTCACCCATTCAACTCCCGTCACATACAAGTAATGGATATGCCGAGGGGACACTCCCGAGAAGCTGGTTGTGTTTTATTACTGAGGTCAGATTACGAGAATGTTGTCGGCTTGGGTGAAAGATGGCCGGCATCAGAAATCGCTTTGCAGTTTTTTACATTGAGCATGCCACGTTTCCATTGACACAATGCAGGATCCCAGAGATGATGTTCTGGGTTCGTGCCCGATCTGATATATCAGGAGGGGGCAAGAATTGATGAAGGTTCCCAGCACCATCTCGGTAGAGCAATGATTGTAGTCGCTGGCCGATGGCCTAAAGGTATTCTTGGTTCTGCTGTCGTGTTGATGAAAGTTTAATGTTAACGTGCATTATAAATTGCGTAGTTTATGTGCAGTCTTTATTAAAGGGCGAAGCTGTGGGCTCTGCTTTTGTAGGCAGGCCCCATAATACAAAGACTTTTTACACATAAAACACTGCTGTGAAGTATCTGCGTTAGGGTGGCGTGCCCGATGATACTCAGAGTATAAAACCAACAAAAATCCACAGTTCACTTTAAAGACTTTTATTGGCTGACAATGTTAAATAACAATGAAACTGTCACAATGCAAAATCACACAGACCTGGCATTCATGGCCTGAAGTAAGCCGTGACTGTGAAGTAAGTTGTGGGCCTTAAGTGAAAATTACGAATTTATGTTGGGAAGCATGTTATGCCCTGTGATAATGCTTTAAGTAGATGTATAAAGAGAGAGCTGGCATAGCGCACTTTTTGGGGTTATTTCTTCTAAAATTACAACAAAAATACAGTACACTAATTAGGGTTATTTTGTCTTAAAGTACAGGGAAAAGTTAAACACTCAAAATCTGAAATTCGATGATAAAATCGTGAAAATGATGTTTAAAAAATAGGCCAAAATCAAGGTATTTGGGGGCTAAATTTAAGCTCTAAAAGATTTTTTTAAAGGAGCTCAAGCAAAAAAAAAAAAAAATGTTAGCAGTTTTTCAAAAATGAGCATGCAGTATTTGACACAGTGTAAAATAAGCAAAATTATGCAAAAATCAAGCAAATCAGATGAAATATTAAAATATATAATTGATAGAATTTAAATATTAAACTCAATATCATCTACAGATTTTCCATTTTTCATTTCTTTTAAAACCTTTATAAGCGATTAAAACTCTCATCTCATTCGTCATTTTTTTTAGCTATTTTCATCAATTATCTTCGCATAGCGATCTGGTAAAGTGATTTTATAATTACCATCTAGTATGCAATTAATTGTTTTGCCAAACTTTGATTCATAAATCTGAAATTCTGTAGCTTCATACCATTGATCATTTTGAGGTCATATAGTTTGGTCAATTCATATGAATTGTTCAAATTGTTGAGCAGAGCCTCAATTTTTGTTGGTGTTTTTAAAAAGAAACAAATTTAATAAGACCTCAAAAACTTCGAAATTTAAAAAAAAAAATTTTTTTTCTCTTTATAAATATATTTCTTAATAAATAAATTGAAAACTATGCTTGAAATGGAAAATAATAACATGCAATGTAAAAAATGCGACAAAGTATTAAACATAGAAAGTTTTGCACCACATTAACATACAAAAGATAAACATTTTAACATCTGTAAACAATCTAATCATGAACATGCTATGAGTCGTTATGAATTTCAAAAAATGAGAGAGTAATGTGCGAATGTGGAAAATATCTTTATAACGTATCTCTCAGAAAGCATAAAAATACTAAATTACACCTTACAACATGGGATAATTTAATCGAAAATCATGATAGTTATCCAACAAAAACACGTAAAGTGTGTAAAGAGAATAAATCTATAAAATGATTTTCTCTTAATAAAAATAGTAAATACAACAATTCAACACATGTAAAGAATGTTTTATTGATTATATGAAGAATTATCATCATAACAAGAAATTAAATACGGTTTCCCGGTAATTTAAGCACATTTTTAATTTACTCAGTATATCTGTTTTTAAATTTAATTTATACATTTTTTTCTCTTATAAATACAACTATAAAAATGAAGGTTTGTATAACAGCTGTGTTGAACGATTTATAGTGAGGAAGTTGAGACATATTGCTAGAGATCTTAAAATAAAATATATAAGCAGACTAAGGAAAAACTATATAATTAGAAATCTGATACCATTTTTTATGCAATGGACTATTGACGAGCAGAGAAACAGAAAGCAGATAAAAAGAACAAAGAATATTTTTACAAATTTTCCTTTAGCTGATGTTGATAACAATGAATTATAAAGTGAAGATAAAAAAGAATTAAATGAAATATTTCCATTCTGTAATATTTATTTTGTTAACAAAAAATGGAAGAAGCAACGAAAATTACTTAGTTAATAAAGCTTTTAAAAGAAGGATATCAACATATAATATTGAAAATACTTTTAATTTAGTACAACCTATTAATTTTTTGCCTTCAGTAAAAAAATAAGATATTTTAGACAGTACACAGTAATCTTAAAATATTTAGAGGTGTGGAAACCAGTATTAAATTATGTGCTAATTTTCATAAGCAAGAAAATAATGAAGTACAATTGTTCACATTTCAATCAACCAATTATATAGCATTGAATGCTGGAGATATTTAAAAAATTTATAAATTCGTAATACAAGAAATACTTACTCAATTATCTGAATTTCAAAAAAGAGGTTCTGGATGGGCTTTAGATAAAATAATTGGAATACAATTAGCCATAAATAAGTATAATCCATTAAGAGTTTTTTCATATATTGATCTACCAGATGTGATTAAAAATAAAAAAGCATGCATAAATGTTAAAAAAGGTGATCAAAAATGCTTTCATTGGGCAATAAAATCTGCTTTGTTTCCAGTAGGAAAGATCCGCAAAGACTTACTAAATATATAAATGTTTGGCCTAATATTTATAAAGTAATAGATAAATTTGAGTATCCAATTAAAATTGATGATATACCAAAAATAGAAAAGCATATTGATACCTCTATAAACATATACTCTATTGAAGATGACTCTAGAGTGTATCCACTAAAACTCACAAAGAATAAAAATGAAAAACATATTTTTACTTTTTGTTCGTATTAAAAGATCTATCGAAGCTGCTTTCCATGCAAAAAACTTAACATAAGGCTAAAACTTATATATGTATTATGTGTCTTCAATTTTTTTATTCTCGAGAAAATTAAATAAACATACTGATGATTGCTCGAAATATGGAGCTATAAAAATCACTTTACCCACAAAAGGAGGGCAAATAAATTTTAAAAATTCCAAACATACAACGAAGGTTCCACTCACAATATATGCAGACTTTGAATCAATATTAAAGAAAATATCAACAACTAAACCAAATCCAAGAGAAATAAAAAAAAATAATAATTCAAAAATATCTTATTTTAACTTAAGTAGATATTGATAATGGTTTTTATAAAGAAAAACTTAAAGATACAATCTTACTAATGAGCAAATAAATAACATTGATTTAAAATTGAATGATGAATCACACACAATGAAATATCAATTACACGAAGCATCTGGGTGTTGTTATTATATTGTATTTAATTATGGTGATTATAATCCTCCAGTAGTATATCGAGGTCCAAATGCTCATAAAATATTTATACAAACTATAAAAAGAGAAGTAGATGAAATTGGTGAAATATATTCACAAATTTAACCAATGAATATATTAACAAATGAAGAAAAAATGTTATATAGTAAATTAAAAATGTCCTTAATGTGAGAGTGAATATATGAATGACAATAAAAAAGCACATCATCATAATCACATAAGCGGAAATTTCATTAATCCAGTATGTGATAATTGCAATCTAAAGTTAACATTACAAGATTTTGTTCCAATTTATTTCTATAATTTAGCTGGATATGATGCACAGTTATTTATTAAAGAGCTAGGATAAAATGATAGAAATATAGATTTAATTACAAATATTGAAGAAAAGTTTATAATTTTGGGAAAGAAACAGAAAATTAAAAAATGAAATGTATAGACACATTTAAATTTATGGCAAGTACTTTAGATAAATTATCATCTAATTTATGTAAAGATCAAATGAAACACACCCAAAAACATTTTCCAAAAGAACATGTAGATTTAGTTATAAAAAATAGTTGGAAAAAATTTGAAGGAACAGAACTTCCACCAAAGAGTGAATTTTACAATAAATTTAATGAATCTGATATAAATTGACGCTGATTTTGAGCATGCAAAATGTGTATGAAATCAATTTAATGTAAAAAAATTTAGGGGAATGTCACAACTTATATTTAAAAGTGATGTATTCTTGTTAGGAGATATATTAGAAAATCCTAGGAAAACATGCATAAATTCTTATGATTTAGATCCTGCATGGTATTTTACAGCACCAGGTTTATTGTGGGAGCAATGCTTAAATTGACTAAACAACCATCAGAATTATTACAAAATTGTGATATGATTGTAATGATGGAGAAAGTATTAGGGGTGGTATATCACAATTTTGTAAGCAATATGTAAAAGCTAATAACAAATATTTAGACAATTTGACGCTAACCAAGAATTAAATTATTTAGCATATATCGATGCAAATCATCTTTATAGATGGGCAATGTCACAATATTCACCATATGGTGGGTTTTAATGGGTTTGTTATACATTAAATGATTTAGAGTACAGGAGTAAAAAAATATTATATTTGGATAATTATTCTGAATATTGTTATAGATTACATATTGATTTAGAATATCCACAAGAACTACATAATATACATAAAGATCTTCCTTTTTGTCCTGAAAATAAGATAGTTCCAAAAACAAATCAATCTAAATTATTAACAACTTTACACAAAAAAGAAAAGTATGCATAACACTATTGTAATTTAAAACAGTGTCTACATAAAGGATTAAAATTTACTAAAATACATAGAATATTGATTTTTAATCAGTCCAATTGGTTTAAAAAAAAAAGTATATTGATTTAAACACAACAATGAGAACTAGTGCTGAAAACTATTTTGAAAATGATTTTTATTAGTGCATGAATAATTTAGTGTTCGGTAAAACTATGGAAAATATTAGAATTAGATTTAATATAAAACCAGTATCAGATGCATAAAAATGTGAAAAATTAGTAGCAAAACCAAATTTCAAAAGAAGTACTATATTTAAAGAAAATCTTGCAGCTATAGATCTGAATAAAACAAATGTAAAATTTAATAAACAAACTGATGTAGGTATGTCAACTTTAGAAATATTGAAAGAATTAATGTATGATTTTCATTATAACATAAAAACAGAAGATGTGAAGTTGATGATAGAAAAATTTGATACAAATGATTATCCAAATGACAGTATTTAAAACAATTAAAAAAGTTTTAAGAAAAAAGAAAGCCAAAATGTAATGATAAAATAATGAAAGAATTTGATTGTTTACTATCAAAAATGTATGCTTATAAGGTTGACAGTAAAGAAAATAAAAAATTAATAAGTGTGAAAAAATGTGTTGTTAATAGGGAATTTACCTTTGTTGATTATAAAAATTGTTTGTTTAAAGAGAAAATATAATATCGAAAAATGAATCTGAGTGAAAAACATTAAATTTATACAGTCGAAGTTAATAAAATTGCATTAAATCCTTATGATAACAAAAGTATTATATTATTAAATAAAATAGATACACTACCATATGGATACCAAAAAGAATACATTTTAATTTACTTTTATATTATATTTTTAAATTCTTAAGTTTCTAAGGCAACATCAATACATCTATATCAGCACCATCAAAATCATTTTTTTTTTTTTTTTTCATTTTTATCTCTAATTTCTAAAACAATATGATTAAACCTATCATTATTAATTTTATAAATTGGATATGTGGGCTCATTAATAATATAATCTTTAAAACCAACCATAGTTTTTGGTGGAAAACTTGCTATAATACTAGTCTCCAAGTAATTAGATTCATGATATTTTTATTGACATGCCATATGCTAAATTACAGTGCATTTTTATTGTTATAATGGATTAAAATTTGGTATTTTAGTGCCAAAGACAATTTTGTCTTTTTCAATTGTTATATTTGTTTCAAAACTGAGAATATCAGATATTTTATCATCAAGTTTAATATCTAATTTAAATTTGATAGATATTCAATTTTTTAGATTATCTGCTATTAATTCAATATAATTTCTTGAAAGTGGATGAATTGAATTTATACTTTCTTTTAATGATTCAATATCATATTGACCTCTTGTAATAGTTATAACTCCATTTTCATCAACAACAGGACTCTTTTTCAATTGTTTTTATAGTATTATTATTTTTATTTGGTGTTTTAAATTTTGTATGAAAACTGATTAATGCAATCAATTTTTCATTATGTGTAATATCATAATGAATTTTTTTCTTTAAAATAGTACTATTGCTTGTTGGCTTAAATACTTTATTATCCATTTATATAAAAAAGTTAACACAAATGAAAAAAACTGACTGGGGAATTGAGATTTTACTTACCTAAGTGGCATAAAATTATTTTTAATGGTGAATTATTGCCTGATAATATATGCAATAATTGTTGGCCTGATCAGTTGGGAGGAAAATATATAATAATTAATTTTATTTATAAAACAGGTTGGTTAAATGTTAATAAACTGTATGTTTGTTCAAATAGTTTAAACCAGTCCAAATATATTGAACTTCAGAAAGATTCAATATTTATATTTGACTATGTTATTTTAGATGATCAAGATATAATTCGAGATTATTTCACTCAAAGAATACAAAAAAAATTGAGATGTATTTCATTTAGCTCAAACGTATTTATAAATACCTAAACAATTGGTAAGAGATAATACAATTTTTTTGTGATTATTTACACATGATTTTAAAATTTAACGCTCCTCTATGATGATTTTGTTGGTAGAGATATGACTTATTAAAAATTTTAAGAGGTGCAAATTGTTAGAATGAGGATTATGGCTTTATTACAATAGATTTGAGTCGAAAAATGAATGATGGAAAGTACAGAAATAAGATCAAAGTGTTTACTAAATTAAAATTTTTTGAAAACAAGTTTATGTTAAAATGAACATTAAAACAAACATTCAAACAAATGTTAAAACCGATGTTTAAAACAAACATTAAAACGAATGTTTAAAAATATGTGTGTTACGTTTTTGCAATTGAATTAGATAATAAAAAAAAATATTTAAAATTTATAAAGCATCAGTTAAAGCAGACTTGTCTGCGCAAACACAGTTTTATTGATCCATGAGTTATGCAAGTTATCAAAACCTAACCATTTTACAAACATTTGTTTGCCTTTAGTTATTAAATCTTTTTCAACTAAATATTCGTTCAGATAGTAAGTTTTCATAACATCCCATTATAAAAATTACATTTTATTTCATCTCCATAAATATCTTTTAATTTGTTAGTTGGTATAACATGTTTTAAAACTTTAATAATAGTAAATTATTCTGTTGGCCAATTAGCAGTATAATCTTTTTCGAAAATATTTTAAGTTTACTCACATAGACGACATTGCCAATTTTATATTTAGCCCCTTTATTCACAAAATTTGTTTGCAATAAATTTTTTGATTTTTTGTTAACTTCAGTTCGTTTCATACCAATAGTTGCATGTTTTAAATTATTATATTCTTTCACTAAATCGTCTAATATATTTATTCATTTATAATTACCTTTCAAAGCAAATTACTTCTACTTTACATTTTTTAAAGTTCGATTAAATATTTCAATGATAGTTGCTTTTGATTCAGAAAATGAAGAATAATTGTTGATATTATATTTTCCCATAAGCTCATTAAATATTTTATTATAAAATTCTAAACCATATTCAGTTTGTATATTATTTGGTTTCTTTTCATCAATATAGATTCTAAACCATTTTATACATTTTTAGCTGTTTTATCTTCAATTGGTATAGCAAACACAAATTTTGAAAAAACATCAATAATTGTCATAATATATTTGTAACCTTTATTTATATGTGATATACCTTTCAAATTGCCAGTTTTCATTTACAGAGGATAAATTTTCCATAAATCATTAATTCCATATGAAATTGTATTTTTGTCTTTGAGAATTTTTTTTTGTGCAGATTTATATAATTCATTAATTATTCCTTCTTTCATATTGAGCAATTTTTTTTAAGAATGTTGATTTTTTATAATTACCTTTTGAACAAAAACTTTTCTGAACAAATTGTCCATTTGTAGTATTTTCAGTTTTTATATTATTATTTTTAGTAACCTTACACGTCTAGCACCATGTGTTATCCATTTTATAGTAAAAAAATTAATTAATCTTTATATTTTATGAATATTCCTATTGTAGTTATAAAACAATCATCATATTAAGATATTTTAGTTTTATTTTAAAAGTAAAATTATCACCTATGTTGAGATCAAAAGGCTTACTGTAATATGTTTTTAGATCCCTTAATAACAGTCCCAGTATCTTCAGATAAATTATGATTAACAGCAATTATTTTATAAACATTACAATTACTCGAAAAATAAAGAAAATTTAATTATTTTCTATGTGAAAAATAGTATTAGTTTTATTTCACTTAGCACTTAAATAAAGTATATGAAACTTTTCTTCCTAGCATGTTTCAATTTTTAAGTTAACAAGTGTTTCATAATGATTTAAAAATGATTGGTTTGAATTTTGTAATTTATCAGCTATTTCTTTAACAAAAAATCTTTTATTGACTGAATATTTTCCATCTGCCGGATCAGCCATATTATTAATTCTGTGATTATGAAGAGAAACATAGCCTTTTGTGTAATCAAAAACTTTGCATATTTGATCTCATAAAACAGAAACAATGGTATTATATTTTGAATCTATATATGTTTTTAAATCAGAAACACTGGTTTTGTATTTTGTTCAACATAATTTTTAATGCATAATTAGAAACAAAACTTTTATATTTTGAATCAACATCATGTTTTAATGCATAATCTGCTATATGTATATCAAAAAATCTTTTATTGACTGCATATTTTTTATCTGCAGGTCCGAAAAAATAAACATAACTTTTTGTACAATCAAAACAGGTTGTTAGATTGTTTTGTAAAGTAGCCACACTCGAATTGCATTTTTTTATCTACATATGTTTTCAACTCTTCAGCAGTATTGTCAAAGCTTTTATTTAAAATTTTATTATTGGTTTCTCAAAAATATTTGTAATTTAATTATATATAAATTATACAGTTAAACTTAAATTCTCTATAAAAAAAGAAGTAATACAATTAAAGATAGATGTCCACATATAACTGAATCATAATTCTGTATTCGATCATCATTTTAATAAATGTTTCTGTTTTTGAAATAATTTATTAAATTAGTGGGAATATTGCATTCAAATGAATCAAAATAGTAAACATAGTTATTTTCTTTAAATTATCAAGCCCAATGAGTCCCATCATTTGTTGAAATATCGAAATTAACCTCATCACATTCATTTTTGAGAATATGTTTTGGTAATTCATCAATCATATAAATATTTCTGAAATTTTTTATATTTAATAATTTTACATATTTTTTATTATCGATATTAGATAGTGGGTATATATTCAAAAAAAATTTAGTCATCCTCTTTTTGCAACTAATCATTTGGGAGCCTTGTTTTCCATTGCTAAATTATGTATTTCTTGTTTTTCTAATTCATTTTATTTTTGTTAGTTTGTTCAACAGAATTATAAATTGCAGTTAAAGTACGAGCTAAACAACCAAGTTCGTCTAAAGCAGCAAGTACGAGAAGAATAGTTCCTCCATGGTGTAAACAACTTCCTGTTTCTTCTTTGAGTATCTTTTTGAGTATTGGTAATGGCAAAGCTAGTAAGAAACCTTTGTCGTCTTTTAATTTTTATTTTTTCTCTCAAGATGATCTTTTGTTAAAATTTTATCTATACCTAAATCTCTTAATTGATCAGTGGGTATAAAGAAAATTATATTTTTTATCTTCATTATATATATTCATATTCAATAAAATATTATAATTCCTCAACCTAATTTTCTTTTGTAAGCATAGTTTGACAACAGCAGCAGAAGCAATTTTTCCACCTAATAAAGTACTTGTATCTAACATAATTTCTTTTGCTTATTTTTGTAGAATTTTATCTGCTTCATGTCTAGATTCTAAATCTTTATGATCTCGATAAGCAATATCATATTTTCATAATTCAACAAATTTATTTACTCCATTATCGCCGCTTTCAAGTCTCATTTAATTTTCAAATGTACCACAATAATTATAACCGTGCAAATGTAATTCGGGCAAATTAAAATTGTTTAATGCCCAGTTTATGATGCCTTTGCCATGGCGTTCTGAATTCCAAAATGAATGTGGAATATCATTTAAAACTCATATTAGATATGATATAGCTTTTGGATTATTTACAACAAATTCAGAAAATTTATTGTATAACATATTAATTATGCTCACTTTTGCATTGGAAAAACTATTATTTCCAGCATTTTCTTCACCTTGAATAATTAATTATCTATAAATTAATTTTTTAAAATCACCCACCCATACGTATTCTTTGGGCAAATTATTATATATTTTTATACCTTCTCCAGATTTAGGAGTTCTTGGAGAAACCATTCTTTCTGGTGTATTTGGTTATGATGATGACTGTGAATTTTCTATATATTCTTCATCAATTGGACACATTATTTTAGAATACTTCATATTACTACTTGAATTTGGATTATTCATTTTCTTATTAGGAATATATTTTTGAAATATAGTATTGGTTGTTAAAATAATATCTTTGTAATTTTTAAGATCAATATCATTGAAATTACCTTAGTGTTCTTCATAGGTACTTTTTGTTAACAAATTAATAATACCTTCTAATAATTCATATTCTTTATCATTGACAAATAAAAAATCACCACCAATTTTTACTTTTGTATCGCCAATTTCAAAATCTTGACCAACTCCTCATAAATCAAATTTTACATTGATAACATTAATATTTTCATAAAATATTTTCCTTAATTTATATTAGAAATGTCTGCTATATGTGGCAAATTTTTTAGTGGTAGAGTTCTTAATCGCTTGTCAGAATCTGCATACAATTCTTTTTCAAGTGTTGTTTTTTCTGGAGTTGGTGGAAAATCTAATTTTTTTTTTTTAGCTGCTGCTGCTGGAACTAGTGTGTTTATAAAATCTTTATTTTCTTCACTCACTTTTCTATTATTTTTTTTACCAATAATATATCATTCGTAGATTAATGGTTGTTCTTTCTTCTTATTTTTTACATATTCTTTTCAATTGTTTTTTTAATTTCTTATACTTACCAATATTTTAATTTTGATATAAAATATCGGTTTGATAATTTTCAATTTGGTGTGCCTGATTTTGTAATTGTTGGCATTCAAATTAATAGAAAAAAACATAAAACATTCTTCTATGTTTGATCAATGTGCTGTAAAAAACATTTCGGTTAAAAATGGGAGAAAAGAAATATTTTTAAAAGAAAATTGGATTATAGATTTTTATAATAATATTTGTATGAAATCGTATCTGGCTTTAATTATTTTAGAAACTAAAAACCAAAATTAGATTCAACATTTAAAAAATAATGTACTTTATTATAAACCAACTGTAAACTTAGAAGGTAATTTCAATTATTATTTATTTTCGGGGCAATGACCTTTATATGTTATTGATAGTTCATACAGAAAAACAACTGTGGTTAAAGAAAAAACAAACATAAAAATTAGTGTTGATTTTAATAAAAAGCCCGAAGCTGGTACAATTTGTAATGTTGTTTTAATTAACAAAAGGCACCTTACTTATGATTATTCGAAAGAAAATATTACTGGAAATATACAATTTTTTTAATTTTATTAAATGGAATAATCAACAAAATGTTTCGATATTTTAATACAATAATTTATAATCGTAGTTGAGTGTTCGCATTTAGAGGTTTTGCGATTTTTTAGAAACATGGATAAATTATTTGATCAAATAAAAAATAATAATTCTAATTAAAATTTTCTCAGTGTCACTTTTTATAAAAGATATATACATTTTTAAATATTATAAATTGATTAAATTATAGAACTTTTGGAAGTTTGGGATATTGGATATGAAATTATAAAAACAAATACTTTTATTGATAAAGAAATGGAATTTTTTTATGCCGAAATTGTTTTAAAAATCAATAAAAATGATCTCATATTAGATTAATGCTCTGATTTTAAAGAAGTTGTTTATTATTTGGAATGTTGTGATGGTTGGGATTATGGAATCAGTAATGGTTATGCTTCAGATTTTTCTTTATTTTTAGACTTTAGAAAGCCTTATTGGTGTTTCACTTTATTAAATTTGCTTTATTTTTGCATAATTTTCTTGTTTTAACCTGCGTCAAATCCTGCACATTCATATTTGAAAAACTGCTAAAATTTTCTTGGGATTTTTTTGCTTAATATTACTTGTTTATGAGGCTCCTTTTTTGTAAGCTTTTAAAGCTGGAACTTAGCCCTCTAATACATTTACTCTCGCTTTCGTTTTGCATGATTTTTACAATTTTTTATTATCGAATTTAAGATTTTGAGTTTTTAAATTTTTTTCCTGTACTTTTAGGCGAATTAACCCTATTTAGTGTACTCCATTTTTTGTTGTAATTTTAGAAGAAATAACACCAAAAGTGAGCTGCGCCTACTCTCCCTCTCTCTCTCTCTCTCCTGCCCTCTCCCTCTCACCCTCTCTCCTGCCCTACTCCCCCTTCCCCTCTTCTTCCCACCCATACCTCTTTCCCCATCCCTCTCCCCCTCCCCTCTACCCCTCCCCCTCCCCCGCCCCTCTTTCTAGTGCTTTAGGGTGTAGAATGATCCAGCCTTCGACATTACAATGTAAACGGTTCTTTGTTACTTATGTTACTATTGCGCCGAATATTATCTGAACTAAGATTGAATGTGCTGAGGGTTATTAAATACGGAGCTCACCTCCCGTCCTGCCGATGTGCCGAGTGCTTCTGTAGAAACTATCATGGCTTCAGCTTCAGCGAAGCTTGCTGAAGACAACGCCAAATGAAAATGAGAAAAAAAAAATATGCACCCTAATTCTGAGAATATTTAACGAATGATGAATGTAGATAATTATGACTACTCACTAAATACACATTGACGATGTACACATGTGCACCCGAGCCCCTGTTTTGGGTAAGGACGTGATATCATGGGTATGTTGAGCAAACTTCAAAGGTAATAAATAATACATTAAATGAAGCTTGTGTAGGTAGTTTGAAGATAGATGATTACAGGATCTCTGCTTTTCATTTCACCTTCACTGTATTTCACGTTATACGTGAGTGATGTTGATGTGAACCACGTACCTGCATCCTAGTCCGTCCACTACACTACCAGCTACATCCTCCATCACGTGTGTGTGTGCGTGTGTGTGTGTGTGTGAGCGCGCGCCGATGTAGTGCGGTTCAATTACGAGTGTGATTGTTTGTTTGTTGTAAAATTGTCCTTGTTATTGTTTTGAGTTGTAATTATGTTTCGAGTTCAATAACGGGTTCCTAGTGCATTGGTTAGTCGTCATAGCAGTCACGTTTGCAGTGAAGTGTGGCATGCCAAGTGCCTTAGTGCAGCGTGTTCGAATTCATGTTCGAAAATCCTATGGCCTTTTAAAATATTTGTTGTCACCTGCACGATGCAGTGTTTCAGTGTGTTTTAATTTTAAGAGGATTTTTATTGGATTTAGTTTGTCGTGTATGAATTTGTGCCTTTAATATTTCCTGCTTGTCATGCACAAAATAAGTTTTAAAGAATTTATCGTGCAACCACGCAATGGAGAATGCCATGTAGGAGAAAGTGTTGAATATTTTTGTCCACATTTATTTACCTGCACCTACATGCAAATTAGAATAAATTATGATTTTTATTCTTTGCCAGTACTAGAGCTAGTATAAACACTACCCTTTTACAGTATCGTCCATAGTGGTATATGAACCACACATATATAACTTAGCATAATGGCCACGTGCTGGAAATTGCAGGATAAATATTAACTAGTTTTTAAGAGTAATTTCAAAGGTTCTTTGTTAATGTTCTGTTGTGTACCAAAAAGTAATGTTGTACAAATGAATGTGAACAAATCATGACACATGCAGAACCATGACCAACCTCCAACTTAACCCCAAATTGGAGTTTATGTTGCCAGCCATGTAGTAAGTATTATGTTTAATATATGTATATTTTTATTCAGTGATTTTTTAGGGTAAGATGTTGACGTGGCACCACGGTGCCTCAGGGGGTAGAGGTGGAATTTGAGGAGCAGTTAAAAATTTGGAAGGTTGAAAAAGTTAATTTGAATGGTTTTTACCCGGGACGCCAGGCATTGCTAGACAATGCAGTATGTTTCCGGTACAGCAATATTTTACAGGATCGTTCGGCCAATGACCAGAGCTTAATTCTGGACTAAAGCTCCTCGTAGAATATTCTGTAGAAGTGTCCAATGTGCATACTGTGCTGTGGCCTGTTTGGGTCAGCTCACACATTCTTTTATAACTTACATTGGAAACAAGAACTCACCGAATATATATTATGTGGCATATTGTGCAGTGATTTATCCAGGCTAGTCACACACCTGACGTTATCACATGCCATGGTACATGCACATAACCCTTGTGAAAGAAATGTATATTAAGAAACGCCTGGAAATAGGGCGGGTATTATAAGGGCCCATGCCCTGAAGAGCCTGAAGGCCACAAAATGTTTTCAATGCAGAATTTACTCATTTCTTATCATGGTTCTGAGGCTAACACTTTACATAAATGCTGCCGGGCTTAACCTGCCAGTAAGGTTACATTGTCAAAATTGGCGCGAAGATTATGAAATGTGTTAAAGTGCAGTTTAAACCTCCTCAGGCAATGCAAGCACTGGGACAGAGGGAGGTGGTGTGTCTAGTGGCAAGTAAAATAAAGGTTCCAGTAATAGTTAAGTTATTGCAATTAGATTATTGAAGACCACAGTTGATGGCCGCCCGAGCGTACGAAACCTGTGATGACAACTTACGAAGCCCTTAAACATTAATTACCCTTATTTAGCAGGTCTACTTCCAAAACATGTATCCATGCGCCGCACTAAATCATGTAGTGCTCAGATGTCGCAATGCTCGGTTGGCACTTTGCAGTGCTCTGTTTACATTTGCATCACACGACACTACACTGCACTACACTTGCTTGTAGAGTGTGTGTGTTCGCTGCACCATTGTGTTGTGATGCGGCTGTCAAATGGACTTGGAGGGCACGAGGAGGTGGTGGACATCAAAGGCCCAGCAGGGGCACTGCCTCCCTCCCTACTGCCTCCAGCGTAGATGGTATGGGCTCCACATCAGCCCCTAGCGATCTGGAAGCGCTAGCTTTGGTGGTCTCCTCATTCGGCTCTGCTCTCAGCAGGATGTGATCATGCCCCGCAAGTGTTACATGCCACTGGCAGTCTTCTCCGCCGCTGTGACTGACAGGGCAGTACAAGCTGGCCAACCTGCTGCCCTTGCTGTCACTGCTGCTCATGCTCACTTCACTCTTGTGCTACCAGTGCCAGGCACGACCTACACAACTGGTTATTGGATGGGGCTGACCACTCTGCTACAGCTCCCCAGACTGTGTTGTGCTGTGCTGCTTCACCTGCTTCTTGTGCTGCTTCCCCCGTCTCCAAGTAGAGCTATGTTGAGGGGCGCTGAGGCATCCACTGAAGGAGTTGTCAATGAACGTGCAAGTGTCGGTGGCAGCACTGATGTTGACATGGTGATGCTTGCCGGCATCTCGATGTCAAGCATCACCAGGGCTGCTTCTTTCCTTGCTTCTTGCTCTCCACCTCCTTTGCCCCCTTGCTCACTGTTTGCTCCTTCCCGCTGTTCCAGGGTGGTAACTCTGGCTTGCGGTTTTCCCCGGCTCTTATCTCGTACCTGAGTTTGCTTGACTCCTGTGAGATGTGACCACGTCTGACATCGGCGTGACTAGGTCAACAGTAGGAGGAGGCTTCTCTGGCAGAGGTGCTGACCCACCTTCCTGCCTGCCTTCTCACTTGCTTGCCCGTGGAGCTCGACAGCTGCTCCGTTGTCATGGGGTTCTGGGGAGCCGGTTCTGATTTCACTGGTGACATCTCTAGGTGCTCGTCGCACTTCTTCTCGATGTGCCCATACTAGTCTCCTGCTTACTCGGACTATGTAGGTTGTTGGTCCCATACTTTGTACAATTTTGTGCGGGCCAATGCTCACAGCTAGACCCGTGCAAAAATTCAGCTTTGCTGTTGACTGTGGGTGGACGCATAAATAAACCTTCTGCCCCACTTGCAATGTCACTGGTGGTCTCAGTATGGTCTGTACCCACCTCGCTGAATATTGGCATTGGTGCTGCTGTTGTTCCTGTCGCTTACGACGCCTCTCTTCCTGTTGTTCCTTGCTGTTTTCCGCACTGCTGTTCGTGCTATTTCTTGGACACTGCCTCTCCCCTGGCAGGGCCAAGTTATGGCCAAGTAGGACTTCTGCTGATGTTCGGCCCATTGCTGCACTAACATGCTAATGGAGGGTTAAAAGGGTGGCAGGCAAATGTTCAGTCCAGTTGTGTTGCTCACCCCCACATAGCCACAGTTGCACCTTCAACTCCTGGTTACAGCACTCCATGGGGTTGGAATGCGGATGGCACACCGCTGTCTTCAGATGGTACACCCCCCAATGGGTGCACTTTTCTTGCCATTTTCATCCTGTAAACTGGGTGCTGTTGTCTGTTAAAATATGCTTCAGGTAGCCCCAGTGGACAAAGTATTCCCGCTCGAGCACCTTCACGATGTTATTCATGCGTACCACTGAGTGTGTACACATCCACCCACAGGAATTATCATTGGTGACAACCAGAATGAATTTCTTTTCTCCTGGCGTGCATGGAATGGCCCCATTAAATGCAAACTGACTGTCTCAAATGGTCATTGGCTAAGGCTTTGCTGTCGTTGTTCGTCTGCTCGCCTTGCTTTAATTCATTAATAAGTCTCGCATCTACGCACAAACTCTCGTGTGTCCCGCATCACACCTGACCAATAGAAATGCTCTTGATTGTTTCACACTGTTTGTTCTGTGCCTGGATGTCCTGCAGTCTGACTGACATGTGCATGTGTTAGCACTATCCTTTGTTTGTTTTCTGGAACAAATACTCTCCACTTTGTTGGATCGCTCATGGAACACGTCAACTGTCAACACGTGCCACTGTTCTACTGGTTGCAATAAATACTTTGACTTTTGCTTGGTTGTAAAGAAACAGTTGGTTTGCGCCACCACTGCCTCCCGCCATTCATCACTCACAAGTACATCCTAATCCACTAGACTCAACTGATTTACATATATCACGTGTAAGAGATCCATGGCATCGGGAGGCAGGATGTCGCCCCACTCTGCATCTTCCATGACACTCATCCTGTTATAGGTCTCTCATGAGAGTTGGTCTGCAATCTGGTTTTCTTTACCAGGGACGTGCTCCACCACGAAGTCGTAGGATTGGAGGGGCAATGCCCACCGGATAAGTTTACTTTTTGCCTGCTTCATGCTATGAAGCCAGAGGAGACACTAGTTATCTGTTCATAACACAAACTGCCTATACTCGAGGTAGGCATAGAATTTCTTGACCGGCCAGACTACCGCTAGGCACTCACATTCTATACGTCTTACTTCCTTAATTTTGCTCCCTGCTTGACACTTGCAAAGTCAGTTAATTGTCGCATGTTTCCATCTGTACACTGGTAAAGCACAGCTCCCATCCCCCCCCCCCCCCAGACTGGCGTCCATATGCAGGTATAATTGCAGGCTCGCATTATACCTTGCTAGCATAGAACACATGCAGAAATGGTTCTTGATTTTGATGCTAGCTGCTCCCCCCAAGCCCGTTTTCCCACCATCCCTAGCGACCGCTGCAGGGAGCAGCACTCTACTGGGAGCTTGCATGCACTGGTTCAGCAGTGTATCAGTCAATGGAAATTGCTACTTTACGAGTGCGATGAATAGTGGTCACTTAAGCGCTTGTGATGTGAGCGCAAGAGCAGAGCTGTGAAAGGTCCAGCACAACCACATGCACATGTTTGCAAGTAGATTCTGTGAAGTCAAGATAAAGTTAATTACTCATTAACTAAGAAATGCTTAAAGATGCCAAGTCATGCAACATTTAAAAGAACAGCCCTAATGTATTTTAAGTGACCCCACGGGCTTCAGTGTGCTATTTATTGTTTTCCTTTACTTTTCGTTTCTCATGTGTTCCATCCCCATTTCATCTCATCCAGTGTTTCATGTGCATAAAAGGGTTTCAGTATCTTATGTACTTATTTATGCAATAGTTAAGAGTAACTAAGCAACATTTGTATGTTTTTATAGAGTTTTTGTGTGAAAGAAAATAGTCGGCGCAGCCTGCTTACACGCCAACCTGGCCAGCATGCCACAGCGGAAAGTTTAGTCATTCTACCGTCGAACGTGTGGACCGACGGGGTCGTGTTTCGCACACTTGGGCGGCGCATCAACATTTTTAACTAACCACTTTCACTGCAATAGACTTTAGATTACCGGAACCTCTTGTGTTTTGCCGCCCAATACTTCTCCGCTCCTCCTTTCCCATGGAATAACATTGCCTGGGAAAGCTTCACTTTTTTTACAGTAATTCTTTGTGGCCACGCACCTTTTATCAGTGTAACCCTCCCGACGGGTTAGAACCGACAAATGTTTTGTTTTAATTTGTTTCCTAGAGGAACATTTAAATAAAACCCTATGAATTAACATACGGAGTCTACATCTTCATTCTTGTCGCCTACGGACTATAGAGGCGCAGACCACCACTTTTACCACATTTTTCTTGAGTGTACTATGCAAGTGTTTCTAATGTATTTCAGAGTGTTTATCTTTGTGTAACGATATATGGGTGTGAAAGTCGCCCGGAGACCTCACTGCATAGAAAGCATAGTCAGGTATGTATTTTTATTAATCATGATGAACAGAGCACAAACAGAAGGAGATCACTGAGCCTGCCGGCACATGACCCTGGAATGAAGAGTCTGCTGTACATAAACGATTTGGCATTGCATTCCACAAAGTCTGGCACCCACAATCAGCATTGAAGGTTTGGTGATAAATTGCAGGAAAACTTCTACCCAAAATTCCCAAACCTTAAAGTTATCAATTTTGCTCCACCATCCTACCATCAAATGGCGCCAAACATGGGCGATTTCCTTCCGTCAAAATTCCTAGTTTCAACCCGACTGAATTATTTTCCAAATTTTTCCATACTTCAAAATTCACTATCTACAATTTCCCGCTTATCCTGATTTCCACAGATTCGGAGGGACGTTTATGTCGATCCAAGCACAGAGAAAGTTAATCTTACAATGCCAACAAGAAGGGGAAACCTTAATGGCTTTCATCAACAGGAAGCGACATCTAGTAAAAAGGTTTCGCCTGGAGCTGGTAGAATGAGAATTCCTGGGAGTGGAGACCACCCTTCCCGAGTACAGATCAGCTGTAGTCCCGTTGCTCAATAGCGGACTGGAAGAGCTGATGCCAGCTGCACTCATTCTCGAGTGCAACATATGTGGATTGTGATGGGCAGCAGGAGGCGAACGGGTGTGCCACGTGCCGTGCGACTTCCGGAACGATTGCGGAGGACAGTACTGAGGATACCAACTGGATTATCATGCGAGAAGGCCAGAACAGCCATGAGTGAGTAACATAAACAGTGTTCCGAACTGCACACAGAGCGGTAACAATGTACAAAATGCGAGTGCAAACCAGGGCACGAACAGGTTCGTCCAGTGGGACTGATCCCAGCCACCCCCGGTGCCATGTCGGTATTGCCCAGGGCGACTGTACCATTGGCACGTTGACTGCCCTTGGAATCCACACCTTGATAACTGCCACAGTGGACCTGTCGGCAGTGAAGACCAGCAGGGAAACGGGTTGTAAGGATAAAGTCGCCTGCTGTGAACTTTACTCCTCCCAAGGAGAACAGCTCGATGGTGACACCGCAACAAGCAATCAATCAGGTTAGTAGCCAAGGTGCTAAGTTTATGAGGGGCCGTGTCCATGTGAATGGTTTATTGTATCACGCACTAGTCGATACAGCCGCATTCCACAATGTGAGTCAAATAAAGTTTGTAAACTTTAAAGACATGACCTCAATCAGATAGGTTTTACAACTGGAAAACAGTCAATGCACAAAGTCAACTATAGGGCAAGCCACTGTCACTATTAAAATTAGGGACTTGTGATAATTTCAAACTGCAATAGTCACGGACGAAATTACCGAAGATGCAATTTTGGGAGTGCCATGGCTGGCAGAACAAAATACCATAGTAGAAGCAGTCGAACGATGCATTTATTTTGGTGCCAAGGAGAGGCATACCATGAACAGTGTAGACAGCTGTAGAACAGATAATGTAACAGAAGTTAAACTATCTTAGTTTGAACATAACATTCCAATAGAGCACCAGACCGCTTTTCAGCGCTTGTTAAAAGAACGGAAACGTTTATGCAGAGCATGTTGCAATTACAAAGAACCATGGTGCGATTCCATTAACCACAAACGAAACAATTTTAGTAGCCCGCGCAATTATCTTCCTCACCAAGTACAGATAATCAAACAGCAGATCTCAGAAATGCTCTCTGGTGGGGTGATAGAACGGACCCGCAGTCATTACAACTCCGCTATCATGCTAACACTGAAAAAGGATGGGACCTGGAGTTTTGTGTAGACTTCAGGCCCATAAATTAGGTCATGTATAGTGTGATACCCCCATACATCAGTGTCAAAGATGCATTGAATTCCTTAGGGAGGGCCAAAATCATGTCATCGTTGGACCTATGCAGTGGCTATTGGCAGGACACAATACACCAGGAGGATCGGGAGAAGACCGCGTTTACTGCCCCCGATGGTCGAAGATACCAGTTTTGTTCCATGCCCTTCTGGCCTCAAATGCGCCCCAGCGACTTTCCAGAGCATGATGGGCAGAGTATTGGATGGCCTTGTAGGCGAACTCACGCTCGCCTACCTGGATCATGTTTCCATTTTGTCGGAGACATGGAAGGAATGTCTGCACCATCTTTCCCTAGTTCAAGAGAGGTTGGAAATAAATGATCTGACATGCTTGGTGAAGAAATGCCATTTAGGAAAAACGGACTTCGAATTTTGGGCCACATAGTGAGCAAGTCAGGAAATAGGCCAAAACCCTAACAGCTGGGTCTTATAGATGGTCAGCAAGCGCCCTGTACATGCAAGCAGCTAAGAAAGTTCTTTGGGTTCATCAACTGGTTGTGGGAACATATCGAGAACTTTGCCCTCATTACCGCCCCCCTCACAGACCTGCTGTCACCGCAGAAACGGTATGTGTGGGGTAGCGAGCAAGAAACTGCCTTCCAGACTATTAATGAAAAGTCCCGAGCTCCCCGCACTGGCACAATACGACCCATCAGGCCACATGTTCCTGTAGACCGACGCCAGCCAGGAGGGGCTCGGCGCCGTGCTATATGAGTACAATATCGAAGGCGAAAAATGTGTGATAGATTTTGCAAATGCAAAACTGGGTAGCACGGAGTGTCGCTACGATGTAAATGACCTGGAGTGTCTCGCTATAATCAAGGCAGTAAGAAAGTACTGGTCGTACTTAGAGTACCGACGATTTACTATGCGAACGGACAATAACTGCCTGGTATGGCTGAGTAGCATGCGAGAGGCAAGAAGTAAACTAATCCAATGGACACTATTAGAGGAAGTATAAGACTTTGAAATATAACATGTGCCAGGGAAGAACAACAAGCTCGCGGATACACTGTCCCGGACTCCGAGCACAGACGTACTGGTAACAGACGAAGTCGAGTGGGAGTAAGTCTTACCGCCTGTCACACAGCACCGCTCACAGAGACAGTAGTGAACCGGACAGATATCGTGGAGAATGGCATTCTTGTAGCGGACTTGTACAAGGAAATAGTGGTGGCATAAAAGAACTTGCGCATTTGTGCGAGAGATGCGAGAGAAATGCGAACAACACGTAGAAGGATGGTTCGTGGTGGAGGGAAACATGGAGACGTGCTTGCCTCATGACAAGACAATGTGGAGAGATTACGTACCCGTGGCATGGCGAGAACAGTTTTTAAGCTCAGACATTTAAGTAACTCAGCAGGTCACTCATGAGCAGAGCAGAAAGTAATGAATGTTTTAGCACACATTTTATAGCCAGGTCTCACTCATTGTGTAAGGAATTACATAAGAATATGTAACAAATGCAACTTGTTTAAGTCATGCAGAACCGATGGCTACCAACCACAGCAGCCTAGGCAGCCAAGAAAGCCATTTGATACTATTTGTTTAGATTTAGTGGGATCTTACCCCAAATCAGCTGGGAGAACTGCTTTATTTTCGTTATCCCAGACAGTTTTTCGAAATGGGTATAAGCATACCCTATCATGAGTGCACGAACGGGACAAATAACCAAAATCCTGAAAAACGAATTCTTTGCATACTGAAGTTATCCTAGGGAAACCCTAATGGCACAACTCCAACTCCGTGCGGGCGAGCAGCATGCCAGCTGGGTCGAACACCTGCCCACCGCATTCTTCATGCTCTGTCGCAGGGTAAATGCAGCCACGGGAAAATCTCCCGCACAAGTACTTTTGGGGAAGAAGATCCAGATACCCAGTGAACGAAACTGTCCATGTGCCAAAGAAAGTAGAGCGACCGAGACCAGTGGCGCACGAGAGGTGAGGCGATACCGCGAGCAACGAGAACATTAGGTATGGTATGCAGCCCAGGGGCTACCACAAAGCAACAGACCACCAGCCACACTAACACCAGGGTAAGTTGTCTACATTAAGATGCACCCACAGTCGGCTGCTAAGAAAAACTTCTCTGCAGGACAGGCACTGAGGTGGACAGGTCCACACCGAGTAATGCAAGTGATTGGTCCAACAACTTACTTGGTCAGAGTAGGGAGGAAAACGATCCGCATACATCGGGACGATATTCGAGCAGCCGCCGAAGATGTTCCCGGGAGAAACGTGCAGGAGGTGGAAACCTGCCAGGACGGGCAAGCTCCCAACGAGCAACGCAGGTAACGGGTGAAGTGGAAAGTGGTCCAGGACCTCAAGAGGAGACAAGACCATGAGATGCTGAAGAGACTTCGGCGCCGAACACCACGGAGTTCATTAAGTGTCTGACTCCAGCCAGGCATGCACAGAACCAGGTCGTAACGTCCACCACGAATGACAATTAGGCAAGGGGAGTGGGGGAAGGAGCTCCCGATGTAAATAACGAGCAGGTAGAAGCAGAACAGCAGCAGGAAGAAGTGGACGACCAGGTGCCCTACGAGGCGGAGGCACTGACGAGTCTCCTGGTAAAATCCCAGTAAGGGAAGGTGATGCGGCACTTTGGGGAGGTGTATCAGAAGAAGACTAAGGGAGTCCAGTGTTACCTGATGCAGCAGTATTGACAGGGGTGAGCCCGGCGACCCACGTCACAGAGTCTGACGGCGCAGCATCGTCGAGCGCGATCGTGCAGGCTAGGAGGCTGGAGATAGCCCCGATACTACCGCCAGGAGACGTGAAAGAAGAGGCGCTGGCCCCATCCATGGAAAATCCCACTACCAACACGGCAAAATAGAGGATCTGGAGGTACAGGAACAGAGTCGGCCTACCAGAATGATGTTACCGGGTAGCTACTGGCATAAGAAGCGGCAAGGAAACGACAGAGGTGACGAGGCAAGAAGTGATGAGGACAGCAGGTTCAGTGGGTCGTCTGACTTGCTACTTGTCCAGTAGTCTAGGAGGAGATGACAGCTAAGTGGGAATGCACCACATGTGGTGTTGCCACAGCACATCATAGAGTGCACGTTCGCCCGCAGCAGCAGCAGAAGAACATAAGACTGCCAGCATGTAGGGAGCCTTACATGCTACGCAATCGCTGCAGGGAGCATAGAAGGTACTCCTGCTGCAAATGACTGGACGGCTGCAAACATTGTCGAAGGGGAAGGAGTGGGGCTTTTGACACCGGCTGATTCCCCCAAGCCTGTTTGCCTGCCGACCCCGGTGACCGGTGCAGGGAGCAGCATTCTACTGGGTGCTCGTGCCCACCAGTTTAGCAATGCACCACATTAGTCAATGGAATTTGCTACTTCATGAGTGTGATGAATAGTGGTAACTTAAGCACTCGTGACGATAGCGCAAGTGCAAGAGCAGATCAGTGCAGGGTGCAGCGCAACCACATGCGCCGTGCGCACGTGTTTTGCAAGTAGATCCTGTGAAGTCAGAATAAAGTTAATTACACATTAACTTTGAAACTCTCAAAGATGCCAAGTCACACAACATGTAAAAGAACAGTCCTAATGTATTTTAAGTGACCATGCGGGCTTCAGTGTGCTATTTATTGTTTTTCTTTACTTTTTATTTCTCACATTTTCATCCCTGTTTCATTTCTTCCAGTGGTTTAATGTGCATTAAAGGGTTTCTGTTTCTCATGTAATTATTTATGCAAGGGTTATGAGTAATTAAGCTACGTGTGTATGTTTTTGCAGAGTTTTTATGTGTAAGAAAAATTTAAGTGCTGCCCAATTGCCCGCAAATTTGGCCAGCGTGCCACTGCAGACGTTTAGTCATTCTACCGTGTCTTGAGGCGTCGGACGTGCGGACCGATGGGGTCGAGTTTCGCGTGCTTGAGCGGCGCATCAACATTTTAAACTTAACGACTTTCACTGTAATGGACTTGAAATTACCGGAACCTCGTGTGTTTTGCCGCCCAAGACTTCTCCGCTCCTCCTTTCCCATGGAATAACATTACCTGGGAAGGCTTCACTTTTTCACAGTAATTCTTTGTTACCACACACCTTTTATCAGTGTAACCCTACCAACGGGTTAAGTCCAGAAAGTGTTTTGTAAGTTGTTTCCTAGAGGAACATTAAATTAAAACCCACTGAATTAACGTACAGAGTCTGCATCTTCATTCGGGTTTGCCTATGGGCTATAGAAGCACGGGCCACCACCTTACCTACATTTTTCTTGAGTGTACTATGCAAGTGTTTCTAATGTATTTCAGTGTTTTTAAATCTTTGTGTAACTACATATGAGCGTGTGAGTCGCCCTGAGACCTCACTGCGTAGAAGGCATAGTAGAGGTACGTATTTTTATTGATCACGGTGGACAGAGCATCAACAAAAGGAGATCGCTGTGGCTGTAGGCACACGACCCTGGAATGAAGAGAGTGCTCTACATCACCTATTTGGCATTGCATCCCACAATGTCTGGCATCCACAATAAACATTGAAGGTTTGGTGAGAAACCACGGGAAAACTACCCAAAATTCCCAAACCTTAAAGTGTTCAATTTTGCTCCACCATCCTACCGTAAAAATTTCCTGTAATGCTTTATCTTCCTTTGCTCGCCACACAAATTTGCGGTGTGGTGAAAGGAGATTCGTTAATGGCACAGTTACTACGGCTAATCCATCTATAAATTCTCGCAACCAATTTACTACCCCAAAGAACTTGCATAATTGTTTGTGGGTTTTTGATGCAGAATAGCTCTCAATCATGTACAGTTACTCGCTCTTAGGCTTGTTTATGTTTTCCTTCATTACGTGCCCTAGGAAATCCAGGCTGTTTTTTTCCCAAGTAGCATTTGTTTACTGCACAGGCGAGTCCATTCATGACGAGGTGTTCTAGTACCAGAGATAATGGTACACTTGCAGCTGTTGGACCAGACCACGACATCTTCCAGGTAAGGCAGTGTGCACTCGCCAATCAACCCATCCAGGACTCGAACCATCATGGATTGAAATGTGGCAGGTGCACATTTCCGCCTAAACGGCATCGCACAAAACTGGTACTGCCTTACTTCTGGCATGGTAAATACCATCTTCTCCAAGTCCTCTTGCTTGACGGGTACCGGCCAGTACCCACTATGCAGGTCCAACATCATGATTTTTTCATTGATGATTGTTCCGTATCGCATATCTAAATCGCTCAAAAACTGCTGTATTACGTATCCAATAGTAAAAAAAGTCGAGACAAAAATCCGCCAATTACATATCCAACCATAACCAGGTAAAAGCCCAAATGAAATACAAAGTTTCTCCCCATGTATCCAGCGCACCTTAAAAAAGCTGGTTTTTACGAAAAGTTTCTCTTTGCATATCCAGGTGACAAAACATGCAGGACCGAAAAGGATGGCATTGCGTATCCAGTGGCAGGGGGTAAATTGGTGCTGCACCCCACTTGTTTCGAATTGCGTATCCAGCTTTGGCCAGGGGGGGGGGGGCGATTTCGACCTACACCCAATTATTTACTATACCATATCCAAACCATAAACGAAATATAGGGTAAAAGGCCAAATTTGTTTCCTGTGGCATATCCAAGTGTCAAAAGTAACTATTGCTAAAAGTTTCCTATCTCATATCAAAAATCAATAAAATGTCAGCTTTTTCTCGTCCCTGTTTAAATACACGTGATTCGCGATGTATAATTTTTTTTATTTATTTTAAATAAAATATTTAATAATTATTAACTTTTTAAAAATAATTTTAACAATTTATTATATAAAGATTCACACGTAAGCAATCACTATGTGTGCAGTTATAAATTCAATTTTTTTTATAAATTTAATCATATAAATTTTTAAGTTTTATATATATGCAATCACGTTTTTTTTTTTTTATAAATTACCTCAAAACTCGAAACTGGCAGTTCCAAAGTCCGCAAAAGCAACAGCGTATGCAAATTGCATCCGCCGCCGGCCGAACGGGTCATGACAGACACGACCGCACTATGCCTTTTCGGGATAGCGAATGAATGTAATTTAAAAAAAAAAATCAATTTACCTCAATAATTTTAACTGGTAGATCCAAGTTTTTCGGATGCAACAGATGCATGTGCACCCGTCGTCACCAAGCGGACCCATCACTATCCACTCGACTATTTTAGGCTTTTTTCCAGATCGCAAATGAATGTTTACACAAACAACATGTCATTCAAACTTAATTTTTTTTTAATGAAACAAGCAGCAAGTTTTTCAAACATTGTTTTTCAACCGAAATAAACAGCAAGTCATTCAAACATTGTTTTTTAACCGAAACAGACAGCTACATTGTCTCATTCGCACCTGTAATTTAAATCAACCAGCTACACAGTCTCACTCGCCTCTGTAAATTTAATCACATAACATACTATTCAAACATTATTTTAAACTGCAACAGAAACTCAATCTCGCTCGTACCTGTAAATTTAAAACAACCATAACAAACAGATACTTGTCGAAATTGGGGTAGCCTTCGCAGCCATCTCCTTTGTGCCGATTACGATGGTGCATGTCGTCGGCGTGAATCAGCAAAGCGTGCAGTCGTTCTCCATACCGGTGATTCTTTTTCCAGACGTACTCGGCCAGGTAGCCGACCCAAAAAATTTTCCGTCGGCCAAAGCAGGGAATGCTGTATCGCACAGAACACCAACTTTGCTCGATGTTTTGAGCGTGCACCCTCAATGCCCCACCCCTCTTCATCTTTAGTGCTTCGTCTTTAGCATGTTTCGAGTATTTAGCATTCCGCTCTTTTCGCTGTACACGAATTCCCTCCAGTGATTCACCTGCATGTGAAGGTAGCCGTAAATGTCCAAGTTGCTGTAACAGCGCCAAAAGTCTGAAATTATCGTCGTGCCCAGAGCGATCCACTCGCAAATGATTTTGGTCAGGGTCACTGCATTCCTCTTTTTCACCTGCACCAGGAATAATTTCGTCGGATCGTCCCGCTGCACTCCGCCGAAAACCCACTGGCCGTGAACTTTATGCCCTTTGCGGTTCTTGCGTTTGCCCAATTTCGACTAGTCGATCTCGACCACTTTACCCGGCCCGCCGATGCATTTCCTGTATGTCAACACCCAATCTATGCACACATGGTGGCAGAAACTCGACCAGGCGACGACTGTCTTTCCCGACCAAAAAAGTTCGTTCACTATAGTCTGCTGTCGAGGGTATTTGATCAGGCACCATAGTAAACACAGCTCGACTATCTTGTCCGGGACAGGTTTGAATCTCTCACGAAACTGCCCTGTCTCGCCGACACTTTAAAGTTGCATTTAGTACCATCCTCCATTCGCTGTCGGCACCAGTAACACAAGCCCCTGTTTTCCATCAATTTCGCTTCGCCTTCCTCGCTTTTTCGCACCGCATCGTCCATTTGAGAATGTCGTGCTCGATGAGAAATGTGTTTGTCTGGCGAGGAATGAATAACTTGCCTGGCGTTCAACATTGTGATTTTACATCCAGCGCACACCATCTTGCGATTGGCGAGAGAAAATTTGCGTAAAAAATTGCTTGGATACGCGATACCGAACAATTGTTGCCGAATTTGAATACACTAAACGGAACTAGGCTGGATATGTGAAACGGCACTAGACTGCAAAGTAAACAATTAGGTTGGATACTTTATAGTACACACTGAATGTTAGTATGGTTTTGCCATTATGATACGCAATACGGAACAATTACCTAAGCAGTTCTGCTGTGGTCTTATGTAAGACTGAGGAAGACTCGTAACTGTCTGTATCACTGGGTTCATTCTCCTACTTCTCCTTCCATCAACATCACACGCTTGTTATTTCATCACCATATTTGGAGAGCGACCTCCTTCCCTCTCTCCCCGCTCTTGTTTTTTTTTACTATTACTTCACACAATCAGCATACTTGGTTTATTTCATGGCCATATTTGGAGTGTGACTTCCATCCCTCTTTCCTTTTTTTTTTTTTTTTTTTAAACCTAATCCCTCTCCCAATCGGCATGCTTGTCCCCTCTTCCCAATTACCATTCTCCGATTTTCCCCTTCTTTCGTCATCACATCGTCGCCACGCCCACCTCTTCTCAGAGTTCCGACATTTTAACTCACTCACCTTATTTCTTCTCATTGCGGTGAGAACAACATTATTAGTTTCTGCACCGTTACGTGCGAAGAATTTATTATATTTGTCCTCTATCTAGACGGCAGAAAACAGGATTATGTATTCCGTCCAGATCACGATATGGCAACTACATGTAAGTATCCATGCATTATTTCATCAGTAGGTACATGTAAGTATTTATACATTTATTTAAAAACTCATTTCTCGTGATTGTGTGTGTTTGTGTAAAACAATATCTAGTAAAATTATATTTCTAGTACCGGGATTATACGGATATTCGCTAGTTGCAGACAATAAATTTAAAGCTACAATTTTTCCTAACAAATTGTTTTCTTTCAGAAAAATATCGGATAAAGATTTTCAGCGACTATTAAATGACGATTCATACGACCCGGCAAAGTGCTATGTTCCGTGTGTGTAAAATCTGTATATTCGAGTTTCATTTCTCATTTATATCGAAATGACCCGAAAGTTAAAATTTAAGGTATCGCGTACGATTGGCGTGAAGATTTATTGCAGTCTGCAATTCTATAAAAATTTCGATGGAAAAGTGCAAGTCTAAAAACTCATTTCCTTTGGAAATTTTCATAGTGGGATATTCTTTGTGCGGTTTACTGGTGCGAATAATATTGGAAATTTACGACGAGGCGGAATTTTACAAATATGTCAAATGTGTATTTTTCGCAGGCGCTCCTTTATTCGGTTCGCAAAATTTCAAAAATGTTTTCGACGATTCGCTTTTACCCTTGCTGGTAGAAGATACAGCCAAGTCCAAATACAATTTATTTTCAAAGATCAATTACTAGCGCTCTACAGACAATTTTGAAAGAATTTCGTGTTGTTGTTACCGTACGAATTTTTTAAAACTACTCTAATAAATCCGGAGTAGCCGACGACAGTAAACAAATATCACTGGATGGTTGAAATGTTGTTCAATTGCGCTAAATGGGAAATATTCGGTTGGTATGTAGTCATTACAAATTCATATTATGCTACAGTCACCAACCTCGAAATGAATTGCGTGGTAAACAATTCCCTGCCATTAGATGCGAGATGACCCGCTATTCGCGAGAAAAATAATTCAGATGGGTTCACTTCATGTTTCCAATTTAATTTTTTCGACTATGGCAACGGGATGGTATCCATACGAGATTCGTGTTTGAATATCTCTCTAAAAACACTCTTCAAATAAACGACCAATCTCCACTCGGCCACAATTTTTTTTTTTTATACTAAAAAGGGAGTTTATAAAAAATTATTACAAATATAATTACGTGAGATGTATATACAAGATCAATGAAGTAATTGGACACAACAACACTAGTGGCTACTACTATCGACATTGCCTTGAATGATTTTTATAAATTTTACTCTTTCAAGGAACCCGTCGATTCGAACACAGCAAGTAAAAACTACGATAAATTGAGCGACGAATACATTAAACTTTTGGGCCTTATTTTTAGTCAGAGCTTCGTCCAAGGACGATCCAGAGATGATCTTCCTCGAAGTTGGTCTGAGGTTAGTCCGAACTAAGGGTGGACTAACTATATCGTGTTCATAAACCCCGACCAGAGTAGGACTAACTTTAGTCGAATGATCATGAACGAATACGATTGACTCGTTTACTGCGCTTGCACGTCGCAGACTTTTATTTGAAGATAGCACTAAATTTAATGGGATTTATTCAGAAAAAATTACTTTAATTTTCAAATTTAACAGTATTTTACAATTATGTCAATGGACGTAACGAGAAAAAAGAATATAATCTATTAAACTGAGTAGTAAATTGGAAATGAAAGTATACGTTCTGTAAATATAAATAAATATATTTTACACAGCAACTTGGGAATAGAGAAAGTGTATATAAAAAACCTTGGTCCATTACATTCATGCCGGACTTGTTTGCTGGACTTCAGGCGGACAGCATCGTCTTCCGTTTTCTTCTCAGCGGACCGTGCGGCCTTCGTTCTGTAGCTGGGAAACAACTGCCGAACCGTTGCTCTGGACAACGGGTCATCTCGAGTATAGCCTATTTAGGTCAGCGGTGGATGTTTCCTGTAGCGGTTAGGAACACCAAACAACATCAACATTTTACACACACCCATTCCAACAATCCATCCTTCTGATTCCACGATCCTGGCTGACTCGACCCCGGGGGGCGGGGATGTGGGCTCGTTGGAGACAGAAAACCTGGTACCGACAAACACTCCACCCGGCGCAGTTTTAGCCACTTTCGGAGAAGGGGGGAAACATAATATTTCACCAACCACAAAATCTATCACCGAATTCCCAGGAAGCCATCATGAACACCACAGAACAACACGATTCAGCACAAAAGAACCTCATGCCATTCGATCTCACTGCAGAACAACAAAAGTCTTGGCTGCTGGCAAAACACAATCGCCGTAAGGCATTGTTGGACTAACAGTTTGAGAATGAAACCTGGATTCTGGAAACAAATCGCAGGAAAATCTCCCGAGCCTCCCGAGAACCGCAGCCCAAGCCACTCGCGGTTCAAAACCGCTTCGAACCATTTGCCAACATGGCAAATACAAAAACAGCTACACTCACTAACACTCAAAATAGCACATCTGTCCCGTTCACCTCTCACACTGAGCGCCCAACCACAAAAACAATTTTGAAACCCATGAAACTGATCGTACCTGACACCTCCACATACAACCATCTAATCACAAAAATCCGCTCAATGAGCATTACAGGTACTCAAATTTCCCTTGTTTAAGCCGGTCTCCAGAACATGCACCCACGAACAGGCGTATCACTCACTAAAAGACTTCCTCAAAATTTCCAACATTCATTTTTACACATTCAGTATCGCAGCAGAACACCCTCAAAAAGTGGTAGTCAGGCTCCGACGAACAACCCCAACTGCAGACATCAAAGAGGACCTTGAGGCGCGCCACTACACTGTCATTGATGTCTATCAATTCAGAAAAACCATCTCAGACCCCCAACAGCCCATCACACACCTGGGAATAACCACAAGATTTTTTCTGCTGCATAACAGCTGCAAAAAATGACACCCCCCCCCCCCCTTTTTCTCAACCACACTTGCATCAATATGACGGCAGTACAGCGCCGCCCATACAAAAAGAGGATTGGGGACATCCCCACCACACGAAAAACTTCTGTGCCCTCCGAACTGTCTGCCGTCACTGCGCCGGCCCCCACCCCCACACAGCCTGTGAGAACCTGAACAAAACCCCAACTGCGTGAACTGCAAGGGGAAAGGAGTCCACGAAACTAATTCAAGGCTCTGCCCAGAATACATCCACCCGATGCAACTTCGACAGGAGGCCGCGGTAAAACGCGAAACCCAACGCCCCACACTTCGTGCACCCCCTGCATTCACGTAGGAACACTTTCCATCTCTAACTCCAACTAGGAACATTGTTAGGGAAAATGTTTCTTACTCACAGGCAATGCGCTCACAAAAACAGCCCCGCAACACACAACACTCTTCCTCTCCGATCTCAACCCAAAAACCAACCAACCAACAATCCATCTCCCCCTCCACCCCGCCCTACGTCAACCCTCCCCTCCATGGCCCCTCCCGATATCGGCGATATCAATTCCACAATCACCGACCTCCGCGACCTGATGCGCTTCCTCCGGGAAGCGAATTTCCTTCAGTTCATGACCCACTTGAAATCCTTCATCCTCCTGGGCAATTCCACACCTGACCCACAGATGAAAACCCTCCTGCTCCTACAGACCCTGACCACCTACTCCGGGTTCGATTAGTCATACATCACACCCACACAGATAGTCCCCGTGTCCTCTCCCTTCTCTACTGGAATGACAACAGTATATTTGATCAAATTTATGAATTAGAAAGAGTACTAGAAACTTACGGCGTAGAAATTGCACTAATTACCGAAACACATTTAAAACCAAGAAAAAGATTTAGCATCGACAATTACATGACATATCGAACTGACAGAAAATCTGAAGGAGGTGGTACATTAATACTAGTTCATAACCGCATACAACACCATTTAAATAATTTTCCAGTCTTGGAAAATTTAGAATACACATCCATAAACATTCGCACCCAAGTAGGCCACATCACTCTAGCTGTTATTTATAATTCCCCCAATAAACCGCTACTCCTAGCTGACTTAGATAAAATTACAACACAGCCATGCCCATTTTTCTTAGCAGGAGATCTAAACGCAAAGCATACTTCCTAGAATAGTAGAGAAAATAATCAAAGAGGAAGAATACTTGCAAAACATTCTAATCAATGTAATTATTTAGTTACAGGCCCAACAGAAACGATATTTTATTCTGCTTGTACGAAATACCAATCAGATATTTTAGATATTGCACTTACCAATTTAGAAAATGCGAATATTTCATTTGAAGTCTTCGCAGAATTAGATTCAGACCTCTTACCTATCTTTTGTCAGCTGGAAGCAAACATACTTACACACCCCAACGCCACTCTTCTAAAAACTCCGGTAACTAACTGGGAGGACTTTAAACTAGAACTAGAAGATTTATTTGCCACGCACCATTCAAAATACAATATTGCAAATAAATAAATAACACACAACTTTCCTAAACCGACGACAATTTTTAAAACACTCCTTTCCCGAAGCAAAAATTATTTTTGCCGAAAAACGCCACGCCCGCTATATATACAGAAACCAAGCAGATAAAGAAAAATATTATAAATTAAAGAAAGAACTCCATAATAAACTCATTACATTACAAATAAATAAATGGGAAACTTTTATGACTGACATAAACAATAATTACAAGCTAAAAAATCAATCTCCCAACCCATCATAAACACAGCAGGAACCCTCTTATACGTCCCAGAGGACAAAGCAAATACAATAGCTGATTGTTATCAGGGCCAGTTCTCACCCAATGCTGATCTAGGAGATCGAAATTTTTCCAGGGATGTTCAGACCAATATCAGAGTTTTTTTTTCAACAGAACCATAACTGCAAAACCAGAGCAATAACACTTAAAGAATTACTTGTTCTAATTTAAAAACTTAATGTCAAAAAAGCTCCAGGGCACGACAAAATTACTTATAAAATTATTAAAAACCTCCCAACTAATGCACTATTTGCAATCCTTAACCTGTTTAATGCAATATTAAATTCCAATTATTTTCCTATAGCATGGCGAACAGCCAAAACTATCACGATCCCCAAACCAGGAAAAAATCACTCTATCCCAGAAAATAGATGGCCTATTTCCCTACTCAACTCCCTTATTAAAGTCTTCGAAAAACTCCTTTTAACTAGATTTTTAGTGCATGCAGTATTACAACAGATTATCCCAGCAACACAATTCGGGTTTAGAGCTAACACTCCACCACTCACGCCCTCATTAAATTCACCACAGACACTTTAACTACAATTCAAAAACACGAAGTCACAATAGCCATTTTCCTAGACATTGCCGATAAGGTGTGGATACCTGGATTACTACAAAAATTAATTAACTTCAATTTTCCCGACTACTACATACATTTACTTAACTCATACTTTCAAAACAGAAAATTCTTTTTTAGTACTTATAATGCCAACTCAACTGCTCGCGCAATTACACGTGTCCCACAAGGCTCAGCAATTTCCCCATTTCTGTATAATATTTTTACCTCAGTCATCCCCATAACCCATGCCTCAGTACAAATGTACGTGGACGATACCATAATTTACACCCACGATAAAAAAAAAACTGCCATATGCTATCCTCCTAACTCAACTTCAAATAAACGATTTAGAATACTGGTTTGAAATATGGAAAATTAAAACTAATCCTACTAAATCACAAGCATTATTGTTAACTCAACGCAGAATCCAGCCTTCACGCCAAATAACTCTAAATAATATTCCAATCCCCTTCACACAAACCGTGAAATACCTAGGTTTAACAATTGACTCTAAACTAATCTGGACTAATCACATTTCAACAGTTAGAAAGGCAGCACTGAGCAAATTACCGCAACTTTTTCCAATGTTAAAAAACACTAATCTACCCAGACGATTAAAACTATTAGCTTACACAGCAATAATTAAATTAGCCCTTTTGTATGGCAACGAAGTCTGGGGAAACTTAAATAAATTCCTTTTAAACTCCCTTCAAGTCATTCAAAATAAGTACTTAGGAATCATAATAAACGCAGCGCCCTTCTATATCAATCTATCGATCCATGAACGTTTAAAAATTCCAACAATAAAGACACAGTTACTAAACCGCAATATAAATTACTATGATAAACTACTCTCACATTCAAATCCCGCCATTAAACGGCTAGGAGACTACGACCCCGATAAAAACAGAAGAATAAAACGCCCTAAAATGATTCCCGCAAGGTAATTACATCTCTTAAACCTACACACCCGACAGAAATTCTCCGATCGGTCCGGGACAAAATTCAGTCAGTTTAACAAAACTACCTAGCGCCAGCATCGCTCACATCACTACGCCCGCTACTCTCACAGTGAACACACCTCTCTCTACTTCGCTAGCAACTCTTCAAGGAGCTGACTGACTAAATACTTTAATCCTAATTATGTCCCTCAAGTTTTTAACAATAATTAATCACAAAACACTTGTTATTTAAATCGCAGTGCTGCCTTCTCTCCTCTGAAGACAGAAGCCCCGCCCTCGACTGACAAGGGCCTCGGTCTGTACTTCCCCGCGCCGAGAGGCATAGCCTCGGTGATGATAAATCGGCATGCATGCCGGAAGGCCCATGGGACTGTGAAGATACTCATGATGGCGTAACGGGATTTGGGGGCTCATCAGCTAAAAAAAAAATTATTTGGTTTTGATTACTTCCACTTAATAACGATTATAGAGATGGGCTACTATTAGTAATGGGAAATATAGTTCACTAGAATGAACTAAGTCGTTCCGAACTAGTCACATTTGAGAACAGTTCATTGGGAACCATTCTTTTGAACTATATAGGTCACAATCGAATGATCACGCGTACTGGCGAACTGCAGAGCGCAAGTGTAACCTCGGTACGAGAACTAGATAGGTCTTTCTCGGTTTCCTCTTTCACAGTTCCATTTCCCCTCCCCAGAAGAATCTAAACAAGCGTGAAACGGAAAGAGAAGCAAATAAGTAATGTTGGTAAATTAATTGCTAAAGAATGAATGCATTATTGTGTGTTGATGAAATTACTTCTTTTTTATATAGAAGTAAGATAAATGAATAGTGAAAATATCTTTATATTGTGTTATCAACGCCTATGTTGTGTAATATAACACCAAATTACTTTTGACACTGATAGTAACGACCACAAAAATATTATAATAGGTTGTGTTGCGAGAGACAATCAAATGTAAAGTTAATTTTTCCAAGTCAGGCGTGTACAAACTCAGCAAAAATGGTTCGACACACTGGATTTATTCGTAACAGTATTAGAAACATTTTAACAGAACTTTAATTACCAAAATAACTTAATTTTAATATAATGCAAATAATGTCAAAAAGCTATATCCGAAGTATTGAGTGAATATACTAGAAAAAAGCAGTTTTTCACTTCTTAATTGCGAGTGTGTAAAACTTGGCATTACATTAATGAGCGTTTTTCTATATTTTACTGTAGTAGCTATACTCGTATTAGTGCGGCTAACATATGTATTTTCTTACAGATACGGGAATTTCCGTATGTCTGGCAACATCGTATTTATAATAAGAGTGAGTGGGAGGGTTTTACGACACCGTAACAGCGAGGTCTTAAGTGCCGATGAGAATGAAACAAGTTAAGTGGAAGACACAAACATCCATACCCTGACTGAGTTTCGAACCCGGAACCCCTCGCACCGCAGACCGGTGTGCAACCGACTACGCAATTGGGTCGGCACGACAACGTAAGAAAGAACGAAAGACCGCTGCATGGCCATAGGTCTGCCAACTGTCTCGCGCTGTGTATCCTGTAGTTCCCGACGATAGGTAGGTCTGCGATCCCTACAGTTCGAGGCAGTGCTGAACGAGCTAAAACAAAGATATCGATAGGCAGAGGTAGATATATAAGAAGTATGCACGTTGCGATGTGGCCAGTCACGGAGTGAGTGATAGTCGAAGAGGGGGAAACTGCAGGGAGCGACGAACGACGGATTATCTGTCTTTATATATAATGATGTTAAATGTGTATTGTAATGTTAAATACATTACAAAAATACATTATAAACTGGTTAAAATTCTATCTCCCAAAAGAGATATGAACTTGCAATCTTCTGCAGCCCACGATTTAACCTTTTTTTTAATAAATAAATTTATTGTCACAAACAATATACAGAGGTGTTTACCCTTAACCTATTATACAGTACACATTCAAACACACAATAGAGACAATAACAAAATACTCAATAAAATATCCACACAATTAGTACATGGGGCACAACACGATATGAACATTTGGTGAACTTGTTTAACTGACAAAGTCGAAGAACCCAACTTCAGTGTTTTCTGACAATAATGGAATATTATTGTTTTGGTAACCTCTGGTGTTGAAACTGCCCTAGTGTTGCATACAGCTCACATCTCACATCCACTACATGGCACAACGGAGGACCTCGAGCATGTGAGGCGCACGTGTTAACCACTTTTTTTGTGTTGAATTTCTCCATTGAATGCTAACCACTTATATATACATAAACAAGCATCTCTCTCTCTCTCTCTCTCTCTCTCTCTCTCTCTCTCTCTCTCTCTCTCTCTCTCTCTCTCTCTCATATATATATATCACATTCATCATATTCTTCATGCGTCGGTCAAGTGAAATTGTGGACTTATTATGAAAGTAAATATGTTACAAACCTGCTTATTCTTACCACTTACGACACATTAAGAAAACAGAGAGGAAAATAAATAATTTCAGTTTTCACAAATGGTTACCTAACACTACTGATTTATTTGACGTTAAGATATGGAACTAATTTGCATTCATCATTACCAACTTTACTGGGTGCATGTCAGTCAGTGCGCCCGGTAAAATATATGCAGGCAGAGGCAGTGACTTTTTCCTAACGTTGATTTCAAAAGTACTCACTTTATCGTCAATAGCCTATATATATAGCCAATATATATATACACACACACATAAAATTATTTAACGTGAGGGGCAGCGTACGGCGTACACCCCAACACAGGACACTGACCTCTAACACTACCACCTATCAACGATTACTACTGGAACATTAAGATGTACACTTGTAAGGACCGAGGGGTGGGCAGCGCACGGCGTACACCCAACCTCGGTAATATACACGCACTTCCTGTAGTCGTAAACGTCAAAATGAAAATAAAAAATTGCTGTACCACTGACGCAATGTGCCACGCCGTGCCATGTTCCACGTGTCTTGATGAAGGAGCTGGACAAAGTCTTGAACTGTCACCGGTGTCGAACGGTCCACCAAAAAAACTGATCGCATGAAGTACAAACCAGGCCGCAGCTCCTCGTCGAACTGAGGGGAAGGTGAAGAGATCGCAATGAAGCATGTTGCGTGTCGCTGACATCTCCATGTTCATCGCGAATTATTTTTCGTACTCGTACGCGACACCACTACCAGATGGGAGCTGCATAAACACAAGAAATTATGCTATAAAGGACCATGTCAGTGTTGCCATACAGCGTGCCCTGGTGTAAATTCCTGTACACGTGGAGTCATTAATATGCCGCCCAATAGAGGGGTCGCTTTGCTGTGATTACCAAGTTCCACCTTGTCGAGCAAGCAGTCGACTAGCGGGTTATTGGGATTGAACTGAACACATTAGAAACGTTTCATGATGGGAAGTAATCGACCCATCAAGGCCATGTCCATGACCGAAAGCATCTTCTGTCTGGTAGTTATAGATTTAGCAGTTATTGGTAATTCGACCGACTTGCTTGAGTACATGAACCTTGTGGGCATACATCCCGTGCTACAAAACACTTTGAAGTGGCTGGCGTTGAACGAGTCCAACTCGTCGATGCATGCACGCGTGTTTTGACTCAGGGGATCGTGATTGTTGTGTGGGATCTTGGTCGAATTCAACGCGAGATGGCTCGGGATACCCGTGTTGTGTAGCTTCAAAAGAATATCTGAAAGTATGTTTTTTCCCTCACCAGTCTTACCGTAAAGTACCAGAGAATTCCGTCACTGATTTCCCCGGAAATTTAAAGATGCCATAAACTTCATTATAGTGACTATCAAATCCATGTTGAATTCGCCATATAAAATCATGGATGCAAATCCAATATACATGTGATCCAAGTACTCTGTGAGTAACAAGTCCTCTTCGGATGTGGTTTGGTACTCTCTTGGGTAGACATTCAAGTGTTTATACCGATCGTTAAGTTCTTTGAGATGGCGCCACTCAATCTTTGGCTCAATGTGAACAGGAAGGTGAACTCGCGAATTTTCACAAAATGATGTTAGTAAATTAGCAAGATCCTTTACGTGATTCGTGTACACTGATTAGCCAACGTGTTCTATGACAAGTTGTTTCATATCATCGAAAATTTCGAAGCGATTTTCACGTAAATATCGAAAAAAAAAAAAAAAAAAGTCCATCCACATAGTAATTGTGAAACCCCATACGCAACAACAACGAAAAGATGACGAACGCATTACATACGAATCCATCCTCGAACTCGGTCACCTCGATGGACGATTCGACCTGCTCTTCATATCCAAACTTTAAGTTTTGCACCACAAATCCGAAATTATCCTCTTTGAGCGGCTCGTTTCCATCGTCCATTGCGGACATTGAACTTGAGAATGGCGATAATTGAAAACTGGACTCGGGACGATCTGGCTGTGAAAACGCAGCGTCTATCGGCAAGGAAGCTATAGACGCAATTTTTTCAGTTTTTTTGGAATTATCCTTGGCAATGAGTTGTTTTCGCTTTACGTGCAAAAAATTCTTGATCGTTGTGTAAAAATAACTCATATATTGCGAAGTGTTGAACAGTGTGGTCGTTCTTTCATCGTCAATTTCCATACCACGATCATATTCATCGTCCGAGTCTTCTTCTCTACCGCCAACCCCACCTTTGTTTCTTATGCCATTCTTTAACAAGTCACAAAACTGAATAATGTTTTTCGAGTCGAAAATAAAGTTGGCCAAACCGAGTAGTTTCGGCATGTGTTGTCCGAAAATGGAATGTATAAATGGAGTAACTCGTTTCAAGTTCACCGTGTATTTCTAAGTTAAAATATTTAGCAAGTACACAAACATCTTGAAGGCAATCGCCAATTTGGTGCCGGTAATGAGCTTTAAGTTTTCTATTAGTGTTGGAGGCCATTTGTAGTTTATAGTCAAATTATTGAACGTGGCCACAAAATTTACATCGATGTAGTCGGGGGGTTTGAAATTTGGTTCAATTATGCATTCTGCTTAGCCACTATGTTTGAAAATATCGGGCAGAGTAACATCACCATCGACTTGTTGTATTGCAACTGCGATAAGAAATGTGATAATTTAAGGTACATGTCGAAACACAGGTCTTGTACGTGAGGGAAATGGACCAGGGGGATTATCGCTTTTGGAATGTCGTAATGGTGATTGATAGCCACCAGACACGTCAGGGAAGGCGAAGTTGTTTCAAATACATTTAGTAATGGGTTAAACACATACCCATCGTGAGACTTGTTAACCTAGATGGTCGAGAACAGCCTCGTACTCTTGTATTTCGAGACTAAAGGACAACTCGCTTTCGCGAACGATCGAAAACTTTCCATTGCCAAACAACGCCAAGTTACCACTTCGCTTCGTCAATAAAATGCCCGAAAAGAAGAAATTAGTCGCCTTACAAGCTGTCACTGATGACGATTTCTTTTTTTATTCGAGGACCAATCCCCATTATCACCACCACCGTCTCGACCATTGGATTCACCAAATATGACGTATTTGTACACGTTGAACAGGTTTGTCCAGTCGAGAGGTCCTTCACATAAAGACGAAAGCAAAACGTAAAGAACGTCGGTCTTGTAGAATCCCGCGTACAAGTGATTGATTACATTTTCGTAGGTGCACCAACCGCTCAAGATGAACTTTGTGTACCGGTTCGGGTTGAAAAACTTGAACACACATCCGATCAACTTTATTAATTTTTTTCTGTCGATGTAGCGAACGAGCATTTACAACACGCTCGTCACATAACCGCGATTCACCATCTCCGATAAAACAAAGACGAACCAGTCGTAATTTTCTTTAAACGTATCAGATGATGCAGGTCCACATAACCGTTTTCGTAGAGGATAGTTTTCATCTCCGTCGTATTCACATTCATCACCATATTCTTTGTCTCTACTTCGTTTCCAACCATTTTTGAAATATTTATGTTTATGTTGATCTTGCCATCGCCGTTGTTGATTACCAAAAATCCACTTGTTGCTCCATAAATTTACTTCAACAATGATATTTATGTTTTTAATTTCGATATCATTTGCTTTGTAATAACATGCGTAGAAAGTGTAGGCCATGTAAAAAAAGTTTGAATTTTCAGCCAATAAACCATCTATGAGTGCATGCATGAAATTTTACTTGTAATGATCAAAGTCAATGTCAGGTTGTCGTATCACTTCCTCGAAACTATCAATCACATACAATTGATTTTTACTAAAGGGGTAAAATTCACGATCGTAAAAAGGAACCTGATGTTCGGCACTTCCCAATGCGTACTCGGAAAAGATGGCGTTGGATGAAATGCCCAGTTTTTTCACGTTAAACAAAGTGTTCTCCAACTGGTTAGTCTCAAACTGGAAATTTGTCTCGATCGTGCTGACTCTACATAATTCGTACATCTAGGTAATTACACTATCATCGTCACTTCCACTTAGACTTTTAATTTTGCGAGTAATTTCTACATCAACAAACACGATGAAATACGCAGCGACATATTAAAATCCAAACCGGTACTTGGTCGATCCGATGGATGACTTTACCCAACCTTCCTCGCAATAACCACCAACATCGTTTCCTGTTTGCACCCGACGGTCATTTACCGCAATCGATTCCTCATAATTTCGCATTTGCCTAGTTGCCTGATTTATGAACATGTATTGTCTGACGTACTCGTCGGTCCATTCGAGTTTTAAAGAAAAAACTTCTCGCGATGAACTGCAAGTTATGGGAACTATGATGGCTTCACCCTCCTTGAAGGGATCGTAAAAGGGAACAAAAGACACGAGCTCATCCTTTAGAGTCCATATATTGATGGGACTTAGTTTTTGAAATGATCATACGTGCTCAGTCATTCGGGAACGTGATCTCGGACAGTGGGCAAGGAACACTGTGCCGGATTGTCCAACACAAACTTGAGTGCAAATCCCTCGTTCTATTGTGAGTAGATGTGAGAAAGATGACAAAAAAAATACATGCGCACTAACAAAATCCATCACTATGGGTAGAATTAAGTGAAAGTTGGCCTTCTCGGGCCGATGTGTCACCAGACAAGACCCCTTGACGTAAAATGGGAACGTGGCTGCAGTAACGTTCTCGACAAACTCACACTATCACGCCAAAAGAGGTTCTCTTCGTGCGAGTCGAAATTGTGTTCCTTGTCGACGTCAAAGTCCAAGATTATGCGTTGGTAAGCCAAACTTTTTTTTTTTTTTGCGCAACCAGCTCACAACCGTACTCTGCTCCGCATTGTTTTTGACGACCAATGAGCAAACATACATTTTAACTAAAGATCGTAACCAAATGGCGAAATTTCCTGCGGGGTGATTTTACCGAGTTCACTGGATCTGACAATGGAGATGATTTTGTTTCGATCGTATTTGGTGTCATACCAGCTGACGAGTTGCATTATTATACGATCCAGATTCTCATCGACAGTTACTCGGCCAATTTCCTCAATGCATTTGATAATTTTCCCAATATGTTCCCGCTCTTCGTCCATTTTACTCGAGTCAATAATCCTTTTCGCGAAATTAGACGTATATCAGAATACTTACAGACAAGAACGAGACGAAAATGTTGATCGAAGCGGTATACAGGAAAAAATTTGGGCCGTATTCTCTCGCCAGAAATGCAGAATACAAATGGTCGAGATTACTCCGCAAGTATTCGTTGGCCTCGTCCGACAATATTGATTGGTTTGAGTTTGACTGGAAGAAAAACAATTTATTTTTCGTCTCATATACAATGTTAATGTTACACTGGTAAAAAAAAAATACTTTTTTTTAATTGTTTTTTTTTTTACAAAAGGATGAAGGGGGGGGGGGGATGAAAAACAACAATGTGCCATGAAAAAAAGGAGCCCTTTTTTATTTATTGACAATACATTCGTGATTACAATTTTCATCATATACGCATATTACTTTGCCACATTTTAAGCATCTGAGAAACAAACATGTTCCAAAATATTACAATCCGAGTGATGATAAACGTTCTCTATTATCCTGGGTCATTTGTCGTCAATTCTCATTGTTTGGTTTACGCATTTCAAGTATTAATCTCATCAGTGATTCATCTCGATGTTCTTTTTTCGAAAACAGTCTTTTCGTATTATCCTGCCAAAAATAAAATAGCCCTAGTCTTTTTTCGTGTATTAATCTTTGTAATCGTAACAGATCGTTTCTGATTGAAATTTGTAAATAACTTTTTGCATATTTATACGAGGTTGATTTTGTCCATCATTGCAAAAAATTGAGACATGTTCCCTTAAAAGAAATTTTCACGAATAAAATGAAAGTATACATGATTAACTGTTTGAATAAACACTATTGTAGATTTTGATAAACTCGCCTGGTTTCTCGTGTCTCGAATATCGCTTACATTTACCTAATTCACCACCGCTGTCATCCCACTCGCCGCCCTCATCGTCGTTGTTGTTTTCAACTATCCACCACCAAGTGGTTTCGTTTACCGAAATAAGTGTGTTTTTTTTTTTTTTTTTCCTTTTGGCCCAATATGCGTAATTTCAACTGCCGATACTCGAGCGTTAGCGAAACTATCACCGCGGGGTTGTAATATATCTGTGAAATATTTTTCTCATCTTCGATGCTCGAATGAATTAATACCATTATATAATCTAGCGGGAAGTTATTTTCCGCGAGTATTTTAAGCATTGGTTTTTTGTTTCTGTATCCATCGAAACACATGAAATACAGGATAAAAAAATCCAATTTTTCGAGTAAACTCTGATAAAGATTGGCGTAATTATAATTTCTATTGCGATTATTTTCACCTGCCAACATTAAATGCAACCATATCCACATCAAAGTCGATTTCGAACCTCTCCATCCCCTATGCATTTCGGGAGTCATTAAAATTTCGCCATATTCTGGTATGGTCACATCGAAGGCCGACTGCTTGTTGAGAACGTCCATTACCATAGAGATATTTTTTCGCACATCGTTTGGATGGCAAACGTATTCATCTTTAATTATGTTTAAAATTTCCATCGATGTTATTTTTTTCTGTTTATTACGCACTGAATGTAATAAACATCCAATTGCCAATAAAAACATTCCCTCTGAATCTTCAATGTGTTGAAATAAGAACGCAGAGTTGCATAAGTGTATAATGCTGAAAAAAATCGATTGTTTTTGGCAATGTCACGAGCTCTTTGGCAAACTTGGGTTTTAGAAATGGCGAAAAAAAATAAATGAGTAATTCCATACATGATAAGGTTGGTGATTTTTTGTCTTATAAAAACTTTTTTTTTTTTTTTTCGCACTCTCGTATATATAGGCGTCTGAAATCATAGAACAGTCATTCGTGCAGTTGCAGTGACTGCGAGAAGTTTCCAAGTGATAACTGCCTTGAATATTTCCAGCGACGAGGTAGTATTTCAACAAGATGTTTAATGAACGTGGAGCTGAACCTAGAGAGCATCAACTACAGCCTTTGAATGGTAAACTTGAAGCTGAACCCATACAACGCTCTTCGAGAGACGACTGGAGACATTATCAACAAGTGCGGCGTTCAACATGGGATACTGATTGTGACACTGATGATGAAGAAGAAGAGACATTCGACTGATGAAGATGTAAAGGAAACACAAATGTCTTATATCAAACTTTTTCTCTTCTTTTATATAAGAGAAGAACAAGACTTTGATATAAAGGAAGTGCGAAAATTTAGTTTAAAAAGGAAAAGACAAAGTAGTACCAACAGTAGTGACGGGTGTTCAGGGTCTTCAAGCGACTCTAGTGAAGAGGACAAAAAAACTACTCTGAGAAGAAAAAGGCCAGAAGAAAAGGGTAAGTTATTGGTAAATATTAATCCAGCTTCTGTTTTAGTTGTTGATTTAAAATTTGGCAGATATCATGGGAAACAATGTCCATTGGAGTTTTGATAGGCTACACTACGAGGGTAAAATATTTTGTATATATCTAGACCCGTTCCATACATACGCTTGGTAAAGAGTATGTCTAACAATCTCGAACAAAATCGCAATTTGTACATGAAAGAGAAATTTTTTGAGAAAAACATCAAACTCAAAACAGTTCGTTCAATTTTGAAGGAAGCATGGATTAAATTTATAATTGTAGCAAATGAAGAGCAAGCTAGATATGCTGGTGAAAACGTTTCCCTAGAATTCGGATATGCTACGAAAAAGGGTATTTACATAGCTCATGTTCAAAGACCGGTTCCATTATCACACCTACGTAGAAGTAAGTTGGGTGATTTTGGGCAAAATTTGTATCTCTACTGGAAAATACACGGCATACCTTGGAATCTTCCACGTGACGAACATCATCCGATGATGAACATTGAAACAATTCGCAAATTCGTAAACGAAAGTTTGATCCGACACATCGTCGTGAGAGGTGCTCAAAAAATACACTTTCTGATGCAGTTGGGAGTGCCCGCCAAGAAACTCGTAATAGCTACGAGGAAATTTCCCATCGAATGTGGCACCTGTGGTTTTCATAATCCAAGTGCATATAAGCAAAGATGTTCTCTGGCAAATGTAGATTTTATTTGTAATTATCTTGTCAGAAAATTTAGTTCTCGGTATAACAACTCTTGTGTAAAAAAAAAAAAAAAAAAGGAATAATTGTATTGTGTAAATAAATCTGTTTTTGTATGTATATATGTAAATAAATATTTTTTTATGTTATAAATGAATCAATGTATTTGTAAAATATATTTTTATAAAATAAATAACTAAATGAAATGATTTATTTTTTTAATTATAAGTTATAATCCACCTATAGAAATGAATGATTATTCATCTCAGTTATACATCACAACTTTTGGCCATAAAAAAATTTTTTAGATTACAATTATTTTAGAATTGGACAGTTTTCGTACGAATCTAATAACTGTAATTTAAAAAATCGTTACGACCCATATAAATTACCTCCACAAATATTTACGGATTTACCCACTTTTAGTACTGTTATATTCAACATGGTGATTCACAAAGTGACCAACTTGTTTTATGTCGATCTGAGTTTATCGACTCGTTTAAAAGTTGAAAACAATGACGAGGGGGTTATGTTGGTGTTTAATCCTACGGAAAAAAAATAAAGTTTATCAAAATGATGTTAAAATACTTTTTGCATATGTCGCATTTTCGAAAATATTTATGAAAAATTATCTATTTGCATCACAATCGCATCCCATACCCCCCAGCTCCACCCCAATCATCACCCAGATGCCCGCAATCGCAAGATTCCAATCAAACACATACGCTGGGGCCTAAGATCACCTTTCCCGATACTCCCACACCTCGCCCGCAATCCTCTCATCATCGTGTCTCGACAACAAACGTATTCGAGTCTGTTCCACAAACTCGCATCGACGAAGAGTCGAATCACGGTGATGACGATGATGGCTGCTTGGCTGATGACGAAATTAGAAGGGACTAGGATAATTGCTTACCGTCTGAAGGTTTCAATAAAGAAGAGAAGGTGGGATTACCTGTAATCGATCGTCAAATACCACCTCGTTCCCAAACCATAGACGACAATTCTGAAAATCATTTACGCCAACCATTCAAACAAAACCATACGGTTAAATCAATCAAACAAAAACTCAGAGAGGAATACCCAGAACGAAGACGATTATGTCGTCGAATTTCGCTCAGCGACGTTGACAGTTACCACAGCGATGAAGTGTCTACATCTCCCGTAATGACAATGCCTAAAATGAATGGTGATGATGATCAGGTGATGGCGGCACCCGACAATCAAAACTATAAGATGTCGACTTCGTCTTCTTCAGCCGCCGGGCCCATATCTACTCTAGGCTCGAGTATTTATCGGGGTTTGCAGGATTTGTCAATTATGCCAAACGGTAATATGGACACGATGGCATTTAATCACGACTTATTTCCCGGCACTTTAATCACCCAACTCGGTTATCCAGAAAAAATGGAGTTTAGCATTTTCGCAGATAATTTATTTCTCGAAGCTCAAAACAGGAGATCGGATGTATATGGTAAATATTTAAACTTTTTGAAACTCAGCCTATATCCCGACCAAAATGACAAGAGTTTTTGAAGAGATTCAAGTAAACATTTTGAATTTGCTAAGCTTCGAACGTTATTTACAAGAACTAAATTTGTTATGTAATGTGTACGCAAAACAGGGTAAATTTTTATCAGACGTCCATGATAAATACAAGTATATGCTCGCATTATGCATTTTGGGTAATATTATCGAACGTTTACTAAATAAATAATTTCAAAAAACACATACAAGATTATCGTCACCCATTCGACACCGACGGAGGAGACGAAGTACTAGTTTGAGCAAAGCGTTAAACAAATTTAAAAAACATAGAGTGGGTCAAGTAGTCAGAAATGGCTACTACATACGCGTAAAATAATTTAAGTAAATCGAGCAAAATTAATAATAAAAAAATAAATCTGTTTTTTTCTTTACAATCATACATATATATATATATAGACACACACACACACACACACTTCATTTTTCCATATTACCGATTTGAATCAACATTTCGTTTTCTGTAAATTCGGTATTTTTAATCATAAAGTAATTCTTGAAAATTTTCAAATGTGCGCTCAATGCGTTCTTGACACGGCCGTACATATTTCAAGATGGTGAATTATACTCTAAATGCAGTAATTCCTGCAGTTCGGATGATTCTTTCGAAGCAAGTTGAGTTGCCTCTTCAAATTTATTTTTGTACGCAAATTACATAATATGGTGTTATTGGTTTCGACAACCTCTTTTGCAGCACCAGCCAAGGATTATCTCTTCATAACGTCCACGTCGTTGGTTCTTTCTCAGATTTGTTTTGTCAAATACTCGATGTGATCCTGAAACATGCGTTGTTTACCCTCGCGAATGCACGGGAGAATGAGTTCGTAAATAAAATCTTGAATATTTTCCGCAAAGGGTATTTTGGAATACATAATCAGTCTGTAAATACCCGGTTCGTTGATGAAGGTGGTGCGGGGCTGCTCGTACACAATTATAACTGAAGTTACATTTGTTGCCAGTTCGTTGAAAGTTCTTCTATATTTCTCTTTCACATTATTCGTAATAGCTTTCCTGTTGTATCCCAATAACCCGGCAACTGTTTTTGCTTTAAACCATGTTATTTTTTCTATCCAAAAGATAAACAATTTTGTAGTTGTACAAGAAATGATGATTATTCAAATTCATTTTTTTTATATTTTTTTTTAAATATAGTTCTCATTGGTAAGAGCACTTTACAGATGCACTGTTTATCGCTTGTTCTCGCATTATGATCTGTGTTTTAAATGTAGCCGCATATATATTGCCCTACCCCCTGCCCCCTCCTTATATATATATATATATATATATATATATATATATATATATATATATATATATATATGTATGTATATATATATATATAATCTCACTTTACTTTACTTTTTTTCAAAACGGATACATTGAAATTAGGTTGTACACATCAAAGCTCATAAATTTATTGTGTTTCGTCCGATCGTACATCACGCTATATTTTCTTTTATTGTCGTATAAACCCAGCACGTGACCTAATTCGTGAATGAGTACCTGTTGGTAAAGAAGATAGGAACATTTATTATCTTTGTCAAAGCATATCCTTTTGTAGGGAGGTAGGGATTCAAGTGCGCATATTGGACCTTCGCCATCGTACGGATCTCCATTTCCGTGGACATAAAGATTTCAGTTTCAAATTGCCGATTTAACACTTGGAAAATTAATTGTGTGCTTTTCAAAATTGATTGTTTATTGGGATTCAAAGGTATTGTGGGAAATAATATTCGAAATTTAATAAGAAATTTATTTTCGCTTCTGTTGTAAGTTTCCGGTATAAATTATCGCATCTTTGTGAAAAAATAAATTAAAACTACGACGACCCCAGTTATCCATTATATATATATATATACATACACACGCATCTTATGAATTATTATTATCGTTGATATTTTGAATTTCATGGAAGTTTGTCAGGAAATTAACATGGGTTGATAGGAAACAGCTCGGTACATGTGGTTGAAATTCGAAAACACCCAATATCATATCGGCCCTGCATTTACAATCGTTTAATTTGAAACTAGACGTTGTCAGATCGTTCGTAACGATTCCATCCTTGCATGTGTAAGGAGTCTGAGCCCCATCATCATTCCACACGAGTGGGTAAGTCGAGATACACGCCCATTCAAATTCCAAAGGATCTGTGCTTTTCAACACTGACTATTCCGTATTTGGAATCACACAGAACAATGCTTGCGCGATGGGAAGAGGTTGTGGGCGATTGTTGGGTTATTTTTGTTGTTGTTGTTGTAGCTGTTGTTGTTACTGTGGCAGGTGTTTTTTTATTTGTGGAGTGCATTTGTTTTCATCGCAATCGAAGTTCAACTTTGATATATCACACAAAACTTGGCAATCTGACGAATCGATACAGTGAATCGGTAGTGATAGACAATCGACCATCTCGTGAAACATGCCATTATTTGTAAATATTTTATACTCGATGCGATTGCCATAGTTTTCGGGAATCGTCCAATGCGTTGCGTGTATGCAAAGCATAGCCACGGTAAGGGAAATACAAACACAAAAAATTTAAATTAATTTCTTTCATTAAAGTTTATTTTTTCCACTCAGTCAAACAAGTCGTTTTCTATCAAACAGACTAAATATATCGGAAATTTATCCCTACGTATTTTTAGACTATTATTATTTTCGCCTTTATCGAAAAGCTCGATTTCAGTTTTAATTTCGCCCGAATCTGTTTCCACCCTCATTGATTCGTTAGGTTCTTTGAGATTGGTTTCCATTTCGCTCAATTCCTCCAACACAGGCTCGTCTAAAGTACTTTCTTCGAGTAATTGCAGTGTTACTATTTCCTTGCGTTCGATTTCGGGTTCCGATTCGCTTTCACTGAAATTTATTTCGACGGGTGTGGTTGTTGGCTTTTTAGTTTCCAAGAATGTGGTTTCGGGCTCGGTTATGTAGGAATTCAGTTCCACTGGTACCGTTGTGGATTCGTCAGCAGTATTTACAAGTTCGGTTTCTGTTCCGTATTCGCGGAAATTTAAATCAATCTGTGTTATAACCGGTTCGTCAAAAGGAATGACTTCGGTTTCGGGTTCATTTAATTCGCTAATTTCGAGCGGCTCATTCTCATCGACATGATCTTCGTGGTGAACAATGGCCGATACTGTGACTTTGTTAAAATTATCCCAATCATTATCTATGTTGTGTAACTTGCATTCATCTTTGCTGTCGTAATCACCATCATCTTTACCATTATTGCTATAATTTGCTTCTATCGCGGCCATGTTCGAATCGAGCAGATCCAAAAGTTGGTCATTTTCCACGTGAAACTCGTCTCTAGTTTTGTCACCTTCGACCTCCCCGATCGTAGCAGTATTTTTCCAAACTTCGAAATAATCATTAGGGTTGAACATCTCGTCCAATAATCTCAATTTTTCCGCATCGTTAAAAGTTTCGTCAATATTCTTTAAACCTTGTATAAATACTTCGAGAATGAATTTTTGTAAAGTGATAAAAGATAAACACATAAATGGGCGAATTATTCGAAATGTCAATTAAGTCTAAATCTCCTCCTCCGCGACGAAGGTTTATCAGTGTTTGTCCAAACAAGGTTTCTGTCCTTGGGAAATTGTCTAGAAATTGAGTCACTACCAAAATAAACCGATTTATTATGAATGGGCGTTTATCCCGATCGTCGAGAACCACTTGGTCTATAATTTTACGCAAGAGAAAATGGACAAAATCTATAAACGAGTGTTGATTGATTACCTCTTTTAAAATCACGTACATTTCATGTGGTTTTTTACATCGAATATACAATTCTTTTGTCGATTTTTGTATGTAATAACTGTTGAATATTTCTCCATCTTGTGTATGATGCAAGAGTTTATTATGTATTTCAGTGGAGTAGGAATCATCGTTTAACATAGGATTTTTTTTGAGAATCCGAAATAGTATCGATGTATTTGTTTATTTTTTCTTTATTTAGGGTCATGATTAGACCTTATATACAAAAACATACAAAATTATATACAAAAACACACTTTACAAATGTATATTATTTTTAAATAAAACATATTCAAAAATACACACATTTTCCATCACACAAAGTCCACAGTGGGTGATACATCTTGAAAAAAGTGCCGAGTCAACTGCATCCTTCACCACCTCTAGAAAATTTGGTATATGGTTTTCGAGGTCGTGGATCGAGTTGGTGAATAGGTATGGGGGTAGAAATTGACCGCAAAATCTTGTATTTTTCCACACTTGAAATGTAGATATGTTTGTAATTCCTCAGCATTTTTTGCACTATACTCAATGCACACTTGTAAGGTACCCACCCTTCATACCAGCGTATTCCATGCACATGTAAAATCGAATTTCGGATGGCTGATTTGGTCTCTTCACTGAAACAAGTCAGCTTACACGAAGGTCCAAAAATGTTGTGTTGTATGCGATCTGTTTCAATGTCGAAAATAGCCAACTACTTTATGTAAAATGTTTGAAGAATTTCAAAATCTTGAAAGTCAACTATGCAAATCGAGTGAACTTCATCATCTACAACAGAAACAGGATCATTGATCGCAGTGGCTGCAGCATCACCATCTTCACTCACTCGCCATCTGTCGATTTCCATCGCATCACCATCTTCACCCTCTCGCCGTCCACCGATCTCCATCGAGGAATTTGGCCATCTCTGTCTCTGATGTATGGGAAGGCAAATCATATACGTCGAGTCACTGAGCATTGTATCCACAAATAAGACATTGACAGAAGGCAGGTTGGTGGGCACATGCTCCATGTTTATTACAACTCGTCGGCATGATGCTCTTCTCGATGACAGAGATTGATTTATGAAGTTTGATACGTTCCTGCAGTTATATTCCATCGAGTTGCCAGTAAGAAAAAACATTTTTATTTATTATTATTTTTAATTATACGTGAGTTTGTTAAGTAAAACTTGCTGAAGGTTGGTATCGTCCAACATTTTTTTATTTACATTATTCAACATGGACATTTTTTTACCATCCCCAAGTGCATTTTGAGCTAATCTTGGATCGACCGCACTTGCACACACCAAAAAATTATTTAGTCAGGCATGAAACAACACTCCCCGATCGGGCCTCACTCCCGTTATTTTTTGTACAAGGCAATGTAAATCAAACTGAATTTTTCGTATCGGGTGACAAAGAGTCTATTCAAGTTTTTGTAAATAGAACGTGATGGATGATTCACAAACACGTTCACTGTATGCGTAAACTGAGAAGGAATACACATTATTGTTGTTTTTGATTTAATTTCAGTGTTTTCACTTTAAATCAGTTCGTTAACTTGACTCATCATCAGGGACAAAATTTCGTTTTTTCATCTATCCATCTTGTACAGGAAAACAATTAAAATTTTAAATTCCACTTCCAATGAGTAGGGAGCATTCGAGTCATTTAGAAACTCTGTGTGTTTTCTTTGCATTATTCTAAGGCAAGACTTTTGGACTTTGGTCAATTTGTAGATTGACATTCTTTTTTCCTTCGATGGTGATGGGACTTCTGTCGCTTAAATACAAGATCTGTGCATCTTAGTGGTTCAGTTTAGCTGTTCGCTGATAAGCCGAAGTGATCATGGACATTTTAAAGGGTTTTTTGGTAGGAGGGATCTAGACATTTAAGTTCGCTCACTATAGTGTTGCAAACAACGGTTCAATATGCTCGAGTTTTTGGTAAATACTCAAAAAAATATATATGAATCTAAATCTTGGAAACTTGCGAAAGTACCACCATTTTTTCATGAAATTTATGAACTTTAAATGGGACTTGATGCATCGTTCTCATCCTTTTTTGTGACTCTTGAAAAAAAATCAATGAATTCGAATTGATCAACATTCTTATCATACAATAATTGTAAAGGAATATATTTTTATCTGTTGATGAAAAATGTTTTCGGGTAGACTATCATTGTATCGTTTAAAGAGTGGATGAATTATTTTCACCAGCATGAAATGTTTCTCTGACCAAATGTAGCCTAGTACCGTTAGAGTTGAAATAAAATTGGCATATATTAGATCGATATCTCTAATTTTATCGTACTCTACTAAATATACACATTTATTCAGTTCTTTGATCAACGAAATGGTCGTACCTATTGTTAATATCTTTTGTTTTTTTATTGTGATACATTGGTTTACCTGATTCAGACACGAAATCCACAATTTTCCCAAAGAGTTGGTAATTGCCGATGAATGTACGATGTATGTGTACGAATGACACATGAACCTGTGAAACATGTTGAAATTATTCATCAGTTGTTGTATAGTTTCTTTGTACATGGGTTTCTCTACCGATAGAGATGATCCGAACCGGCCCTATCACCATTGAAGATATCAGGTTCGTTTGAAACATCGCAGTTTAAAAACTGATTTAAAAATTCGAACATTCCTGTATACCCATCGTGGGTTTCCATTTGGGATGACGAAGATTTTACACATGCTTTTATTTTACTTGCCAAAAAATTTTTTTTGTAATTGTCGAAAAATCTTTGCAGATGCTGTTTAGAATGTTTTGCGGATCGGTGCGTAAGAAACCATCCCACAAATTAGTCGCCGAGACCTGTGGCAAATTGTATATGATTGAAATTATCCTAGTCAAATTATTGTGAATTTCCCCTGCATCGTTTTCTTGTTTTATATTCAAATACTCTTCGGGAGCATCTTGCAAAAAACCAAACAAAGTGTTCAAAGTCGGCGAATTGTTGACATGAATGAAGCTGCATTGACAAAGGTTGCCATTTTTTAATTACTAATAGATAGAATTTGAATGCAATTCGGGATAATCTATACAATTTTTTACGTACATTGATTGTTTACATATAATTATATTGGTCAATATTTTCAAAATGGTAAGGTATGACAACACTAATAATACTTGAAAAAGCAAAACAAATGTTACCATTTCCATTTTACAGCATCTTACGAGTTAAGAGATAAGAAAATAAAAGGGCTAATGGAAACAATAATCACTTTTAAAAAAATGAATACGAAAATAGTAGTGATGCTTTTCACAAGTCTATTAATTCTATAATTTAATGCAACATGATTAATAAAATTATAAAAAATATAGATGTCAAAATAAGCGTCGATTTATTACAGACAATTTCTTGAAATTTTTAATAATTTGGTAAACAATTTGAATAATTTCGAAATTAGATAGACAAACTCGTTTCAATTAAACTATATAGCTGCAAATTATCATCTTAATTTCATAGATTCGCTCATAAATGGTAACTGTGACAAACTGGAGGAAAAAGGATGTGAAAAAACAACGGTTATTGTAAATATGTTACCAGGCTTTGGGGAAGCCATTAATACTTAATTATCCACACCCTTCTCCCAACAATTGTATGTGGGATCATTAGATCAAGCTATAAAGATGATGCATAGCAGGTAAATTAATATCGCATCTCCTTGGTATGGCATGAGTAAATTTCGGCTCATGAGAGAAAATGTGTTTGATGAGAAACTTGTTTATTTGATGGACAAATATGATGAGATAAACATAAATAAATGGAAAAATAATACAGAAAGGACACCTAAAAACTTTGTAAATTATCAAATAAATAAACAAACATTAACAAACAACATAATGTAGTTGACTTTTAGCAAAACATGTAATATATTTTTTTCAAAGGCGATAGTGGACTTCTTGTCTGCATTCCCATTTGTGGGTTCTTTTTCACTTTTGATAGTCATTGCGGCGATCTCGGCAGCTACATGAGGAACGAACCTTTGGAATTGGATAGCAAAAATCTCGTTTATACTTCCCTTTTTATGTGCAAGACAAATTTTGAATACTAATTGCCTGTATAGGGACCTATGGATAAGTTTGTGTAGTTCTGCAAGACTTTACCAGAGTGCTCTACAATCGACATTCCTACACCCCCACCCCTCTCTCACTCACCACATTCAACAACCAATCAGAGAACAACATTTATCATCCCTTCCCCTCCTTCTAGTTTGCATATTTGGCTGTGAGAGCTGCAAGTTAAATGTTGCAACGTGATTGGTTGTTGAAATTAGGAGTGGGGAATTAACAACCAATCAGAGTTCCCCTTCCTACTCCTCCTTTCAGTTTGCCTATATTACAGAGAGATCTGGAAAAAAGACTTCAGTCGATGACGAGCAATGGACAGAGAAACATCAATCTTCCTCCTCTCCAGAACAGAAGAGAAATAAGGTAAGTACAAAAAGGTATGTTAATTAATATATATTATATATAGTATCTATTAAGGAGGGTAAGGTAGGGGAAATGAAATGCTGCAAAGTGATTGGTTGGTCAAATTAGGAGTGGGGGAATACAACTTAATTTACTCGCAAGGAATGGAGGACAGTGTAAAGTATGTTTAGTTTGGAGAAAACTTGCAAATAGGTATATGAGCCTTATACAGATAATTAGTATTCAAAAATCATCTTGTAAATGTGAAGTGAGTTGTAATGTAACTTTGGACAAGTTGTGTTACCCTTGTTTAGTTCTAAAAGACATTACCAGAGTGTTGTGATCGACATTCCTTCCCCCTCCCACACACATACTTTCAACAACCAATCAGAGTGCATTATTTTACTTCCCCTCCCTTCCCATCTTCCAAATTTTCCTATATGGCCAAGAAATCTGAAAAAAAAACTTTAGTCTACGGCGAGTGCTGGACAGAGAAACATCAACCTTCCTTCACTCCATAGGAAAATGAATAAGGCAAGTATAATAATAGTAAATATGCTATATAGTATATATTAATTAGCTTACCTTTTTTTTACTTACCTTATTTCTCTTCTGTTCTGGAGAGGACAAGAAGTTTGATGTTTCTCTGTCCATTGCTCACTGTGGACTGGTCTTTTTTTTCCAGATCTCTCTGCCATATAGGCAAACTCAAATGAGGGGAGAGGAGGGGAAATGAATACTACAATGTGCTTGATTGTTCAAATTAGGAGTGGGTGGGGGAATGACGACACACACTGTCAAAATTTTGTGGAAATAAACTATAAAAGATGCAGTTTTCTTCAATATTTTTTAATTTAGTGTACATGTACATTTGTTTATTTTTAATGCAAAATTATTTTGTAACAAATGTCAAATTCCAATCATTGTTATCATTGTTGATATAACAAAATTCCCATCATAACCATCACTGATGTTACAGCCATCACCATCGTTGTTGGTATCATCGCCATAAAAACCAAGTCACTTTGTGAAGAATGACTATTGTAGAACACTCGAATGTTTTCTCTACTTATTAAAAAAACCACTGTGATATTTAAAATATATTTTTTTTGTTATTGCAAAACTAAAAAAAAAAAATTACATTATAGATACCCAAACTCGGATTTTTATTATACCCAAATCGAGTAGTCTGTTGATGATATGCACTGCTGAATGCTGCATGGTTGTTATATCATCAAATAAGTAATCAATTTCACATCAGTTTGGTATTTAGTATTTTTAACAGAGTCGAGAGTTTAGGGTTTATAGTTTTTTCTCAAACCTTTGTCCCTCACATTTATCATCAGTTTCCACTACTCGAGTCGTGTTGGTTTTATTTGATTTTTCTTTCAGGAGTAGATTTGCTAATTTTCCATTATAATTCACCATCATTGTGTTGTAGGGTAAAATGAGCAAATATCGAAAATCTCCTATATTGGTCAATTTGACACAACATCGTCCAAAAGAAAAATTGTGTATAAATTCCATCAAGTCTCGAAACATAATAATTTTTTTTCCTCTTGTCATGTATTCAATCAATATCATTGAAAATGATCGCCGTGGTTTCTCGTGTTCGCCAATGGATGTTTTAGTGTCGGAGATGTCGATAAAAATTGATAAATGGCATTGAGTGGTTGCCGTCTTGAATTTTCACACAATTTTCTTTATCTGCAGCAAGACAATAAACATCAAATTTGGAACAATTAAAAAACAATTCCAATGATCTGTGCTGTTTTGTTATTCCCAACTTGAAAATGCACTCGAAGGAATCAATTTCCTAATATAAAAACATTCTGGAAACTGACAAAATGTCCGAATTGGTCATCCTGTTCAAGATAATTAGGAATCACTAGTACATTTCGAAAAAAGATTTACATTCCATCCTGGAATCGTTTGATTCCCTGATTGCATTGTTTCCAGAATCCCCTGAAAAATGGTACCACTATTTAATATATTGGATAAAGATGTGGCAGTACAGTCAAATTTATGCCAACTGGAAGGAAATATATAAATTTTTACTCTCATTAGAATTGTGCAAGGTCGGTGAGTTGTGCACGGTTGACGAACATGCTATTTACACCTTGGACGAGCAAATTTTTTGCTGCGTCAAGAAAACATTTGTCGAGATTCAAATGTTTTTCGACATTATATTTTGTAATGGGTCGATAAAGACAATGTTGCAAGGTAGCAGGAGCGGGATGTGCCGGAATTTACTGTCACCACGAATAAAATGTCTGTGCAGTCAAATTGTTTTACGAGCCGATCTACAACCAAACGAGATCATCGTTCCTCACATGTGGATGACATCACTGAGCATTGACCTGAACATCGCTCGAATCGTCCTGTTTGACCTGACCAATGTTGTGGATGGACAAAAAGAGAAATTCATCAATCTGGGGTCGGATACCATCAATTTACTCATACGAGATCTAGTGATACATCCTGCCTCGATCGTCGTCATCGATCGAGTGGCTTTTATGACGAAAGATTTACTGTTTGTCTCGCCGTTGATCCTGATTAATCAGAATGCCGACATCGACGGAGATACAGAATTATTTTACGTGGTTTTGGATGCGGTCGCCGTCAAGGAAGCTATAATCAACATGTTTCCCATTTACATTACTTTCAATAAACTGAGGTTGAAATTTACCAAAGCTCATATTCTGTACATGTATAAACGAAGCTTACCCAAAACACACGAGTTTCACGAATTATATGAATTATTTCGCAACATTTATACATTGGAATGGTTCGATGACGAGAGGAATCGCGAAGCATTGATCAAACTGATTGTTGATGGGCTCCGCGTTTACGACTTGGTCGAAGCAACTGCAGATATTTTGGAGAATTTTTGTCTCTTTGTTTATTTCAAGTATGGCTCGAGGAAAACATACAATTTCTTTCGCGAGGTGAACCAGAAAATTTACGAGTTGGCAAAGGCATCATTAATGATTTTCATGATGAATCACTCCTATTTCTTTACTCGTTAAAATCACCAAGTTTTTGGACGGAAATTTAATTCACGTTGTTTTGAGCTGCGCCAAAGGAAACCTTCACCAGTACCTGGGACTTGTGGATAAATTGGTTTCGCTCGACAACACGCTCGAATTTAAAGACGCAATCAATTCCTCGAAACTTTCCTTGAACGAAATCGAGGCCGAAATCGATAGGGCAATGTACCATCGAATGGAATAGTTTGTACTTAAATGAAAAACGAATTTTAAATAAATCAAAGATTTTATTATTTCCCACGCAACGATTCGCCGAATCATTCATGCTATAATTTGTGCATGCTTTGTGAATTGATTGCATATATATATGAAATCAATTCACAAAGCATTCATATATATATATATATATATATATATATATATATATATATATATATATATCCATAAAGGATGGGCAGAATAAAGAGAGGAGGAAAACAATTATGGATCATTTCGAGTATGTTTTTGACGAACATGGGCAACTGCCCTCCAATGCTGTGTAATATGCGTTTTTGGGATTGCGAACGGCGTGTCTCATTCGCACCTGTAATTTAAATCAACCAGCTACACAGTTTCACTCGCCCCTGTAAATTATCACACAACATGCCATTCAAACATTATTTTAAACTGCAACTGCAACAGCAACTCAATCTCGCTCGTGCCTGCAAATTAAAAACAATTGTAACAAACGGATATCTGTCGAAATTGGGAAAGACTTCGTCGCCATCTCCTCTGTGCCGATTACGATGGTGCATGTCGGCGGCTTGAATCAGCAAAGTGTGCAGTCGTTCTCCGTACTGATGATTCTTTTTCCAGACGTACTCGGCTAGGTAGCCGACCCAAGTTTTTTTCCATCGGCCAAAGCAGGGAATGCTGTATCGCACAGAACACCAACTTCGCTCGATGTTTTGAGTGTGCACCCTCGACGTCTCATCCCTCTTCAACTTTAGCATGTTTCGAGTGTTTACCATTCCACTCTTTTCGGTGCACACGAATTCCCGCCTGTGATTCACCTGCATGTGATGGTAATTGTGAATGTTCAGGTTGCTGTAACTTCACCAGCAGTCTGAGATTATCATCGTGCCCAGAGCTATCTACTCGCGAATGATTTTGGTCACGGTCGCCACGTTCCTCTTTTCCACTGGCACCAGGAAGAATTTCGTCGGATCGTCCCACTGCACTCCGCCGAAAACCCCTTTGCGGTTCTTGCGTTTGCCCAATTTCGACTCGTCGATCTCGACCATTTTGACCGGCCCACCACTTAACCAGGCGACGGCCGTCTTTCCCGAGCACAAAAGTTCTTTCACTATAGTCTGCTGTCGAGGGTATTTTATCAGGCACCATAGTAAACACAACTCGACTATCTTGCCCGGAGACAAGTTTGAATCTCCCACGAAACTGCCCTGTCTCGCCGACACTTTAAAGTTGCATGTTGTACCGTCCTCCATTCGCCTTCGGCACCAGTAAAACAAACCCCTGTTTTCCACCAATTTCGCTTCGCCTTCCCCGCATTTTTCGCATCGCATCGTGCTCGATGAGAAATGTGTTTATGTCTGGCGAGGAATGAATAACTTACCTGGCTTTTAACATTGTTATTTTACATCCCATGCACACCATCTTGCAATTCACGAGAGAAAATTTGCAGAAAAAATTGTTTGGATACGTGATACAGACCAATTGTTGTTGAATTTGGATACGCTAAACAGAACTAAGCCAGATACGTGAAACAGCACTAGACTGGGAAGTAAACAATTGGGATGGATACTTTATAGTACACACTGAATTTTTGTATGGTTTTACCATTACGATACTCCATACGGAGCAATTACCATTGCATTTCCCAACGAACTCAATGTGTTTCGCACACTCCCATATGGTGGTAATGCACTGTGGGTCATTTGATTAATGGGACGGAATTCCACGCAGAACCTCCATTTGCCAACTTTCTTGGGTGCGAGCGTGACCGTGGAGTTGTAGAGACTTCTTGTTGGTTCAATAATGTCGATCGTCAGCATTTCTTTCCCCTGCTCTCGTATTATCTTTGCTTGGTATGGTAAGTAAGTTCGGGGTGCAGCATAGATCGGTTCCTCTTGCATATGTTGGATCTCGTGTACAGCTACTGTTGTCTGCCTAAATGCAGCGTCCTCTGCGAAAACTTCACGATATTCGTCCAGCAGCCACTGGAATGCCTCCTGATGTTGTGGCAGGATCTCGTGATCAAAGTCGCTTAGCAGGACTTGCTGCAAATTTCCTAGGTCCTTCCTGTCTATGTTGTATTCTTTCTGTCACTCTTTTACACCAAAGTGAATCCTCCTCGTTGCCGGCTGGTCTATGGTGTTTTGTTCCTGCATCCATGGCACACCAAATATCGCATCTTCCTGGATTTCGTCTGTTACCATCGCTGTTGTTGTGGTTTTGTAAGCAGGTAAATGCCATTGATAAGGATTTTGCACAAGAAATGCGAGAAAATTTCCCATCTGTAATAACAGACAAACTGAAGTATGTAATCAATATGTGGAGTGTTCATCGAGTTGCGCAGGCTGGCCGACGATATATCATGTCTACACCACTTTGTATTTCAGGGCTTCACCATGCTAGATGCATTACAGCATAATATGAATACTACTCAAGTTAAGTATTGCAATTAACAGAGTTGTTGTTATGCTGGGGGTAGAGTTTCCCTTTTAGTAGTGTTTTTAGCGATTTTTGTGTATATGGATTTTGTAGGGAAGTATTTCTTCACTTTTTGATTATGTGAATTTTCAATATGGTATTTTATGGAAAGGTGGGTGATGTAGGTGGTTTGTGAACCGAAGCCATCATCCCACGTGTGTGCACGATTGTGCACCAATGCAGTACGATTCAGGAACGAGTGTGTGTTTATATTTTGGTAAAGGAGCCGTTATTACTGTTTTGAGTTTAATTGTTTCGAGTTCAATATGGGTATTCTAGTGCATTGGTTAGTCATCGTAGCAGTCACGTGTGCAGTGAAGTAGTGGTGTGACTAGCGCATCAGTGCGCCATGTTCGGATTTAAGTTCGAATATCCTATGGCCTTATTAAATATTTTTTGTCACCTGCGCAATACAATGTTTTTATGCATTTTAATTTTAAGAGCATTTTATTGTGTGTTGTTTATCGTGTATGAATTTGTACCTATAATACTCCTGCTTGCCATGCTCAAAACAAGTTTTAAAGAACTTATGGGGCAACCATGCGATGGGGCATGGCGTGTAGGAGAAAGTGTTGAATATTTTTCGCCCACATTTATTTACCTCCACGTACATGTAAATTAGAATAAATTATGACTTTTTATTTTTGGCCAGTACTAGAGCAAGAGCACTACTTATTTAAAGTATTATTTGTAAGCGGTTTATGAACCACACATACATTTAACTTAGCATAATGGTCACGTGCCGAAAATTGCAGGATAAATAAAAACTAATTTTTAAGATTGTCATTTTACGGGTTATTTGATATTGTACTGTTGTGTATAAAAAAGTAACATTGTACAAATGAATGTGAATTAAATCACCACACGTGCAAAGCAGTCCATAACCTGCAACTTAGCCCTAAATAGGAGGTTATGTTGCCAGCCACGTGGTAAGTGTTACATTTAAGTTTAATATGTGTATCATTTTGCTCAGTGATTTTTGAGGGTAAGATGTTTTGTGTTTCATTTTTATCTAGGGATACATGATTTCATTTCATTCATTTAGAATATAATATTTTGTGTATAAATTGGTCACATCACATGGTGTGGGAACTGCGGCCACTGAGCAGGCAGTCCATCACCATGTTTTTCAGTAGCGTCTTAAGCATCACGTGAGATGGACGTGCGCATGCATCCTCCCAGGGTATTCACCATTTCGCGCCAAACCATGCAGTTTTCAATAGTGTAATTTAATTTTGGGAACCTTTGAGCCGCCTCACAGCCCAGTCATCTTGTGCATAGCCAGGGCATAACATACCTTCATTTTCACCTCGGCATAGCGCCACTTTATTAGTATAGTGGGTTCCCACTTAAGCGGAACGACTTGTATGAAAGTGCTACATGGGAAGGAACATGGAAATAATTAGTGTTCAACATGAGACGTTGCCTCTTAATTTTCCCAGCCACTTCTCGTACGTTTACCCGTTTTCATATGTTTCATTTTATTTATTAATTAATGGTGTCGGAGAGACCGAGACAGCCTCCATGGGAGCGAATAAGCATTTGGCAGAGGCTTGCAGACCCACTAGACTAGCCCTTGTGGAATTTAATTCAACATAAAATTTACAACTTGGAAACGTTGTATGGATGAGGGGCCAACACCTCATGTTAGCCCAGGCAATTATTTTATCGGTTGGAACAGCAGCATTAGTCGACTCTCTGCAGCATCCAGAATGGGGGACTACCAGGGGAAGTCATGCTTGGACTATCGACATCACAACTCCACCAATCTCTCGTGCTCACTGAGCTGGCGCCCTTACCTTATCCTTTCTTCCTAACCTACACAAATTTATATTCTCTCCAGAGTCCATTTCCTCTGAACCTGTCAACATAGTGGGCATTTCCTCTTCCCGAGCGTGGCCCACTCACGAATTCTTGGAATTTCCTGCAACACCTATGGTAAAACGGGCGACCTCCATAGTGAGTTTTGGTGAAACATATGAAAACACATAGTTTAATTAATTACTACTGAATGGTACCAGGGAGACCCTGGAAACTTTATGAACATTCTGGGAATCTGATTCCCCACTGGATGACACCCCTTGGGGGCCACTTAGCACACTGGATGTGGCCAGCAGACCCGATGACATAGCATAAATTAGAGGGTCATAAGGCATCGCGGCACCGCTTACCCCCGTATTCCTTCCAGTGGCTGTTATGGCTAATGGTCATGGCTTTATGGGAAGCATCACTCGAGACTGCCTGCTAATTTATTACAAGAGTTACTTTTTGTAACAAAATTAAGTAGGGTGGCTCGCGGACCATGCATTGCAGGTTGAAAAGAAAAGTGTAAATGCTGTTCTTGTTTTTCTGCAACTATGCGATCGTGACCTAATGTTGATTGGTCTGATGCTGTTGTTATGGTTTATGCGACTGTGGTAGTATAATGAGCACAAGGCATAGTTTAAACATCTGTACATGTCGCCCTCTCCCAAGACTGGTTGCCCGCCGTACCATGTTCCAGCAGCAGAGTGCACATTCACACTCTCCGGGTGCAGTGTAGTGACTTGTGGGAAGTGGTCATGGCGAGTGCATGACAGGTACAGTGCAGTGCAATGAGCGTAGAGCTTGGCCAGGCGGCCACGTGCTCCACAGTGCGGCATAATATTTAAGCTGCAAATAGGGCAATGAATATGACAAAGGGCTTTATGATGCACTAAACAGAATTGCCAGTTACATATTCAATAAAAGCAGCAGCCCTTGATAGAGTTAATTGTGTTTTTAATTGTTTTTGCTAAATTACATTTGTTTTCATCTCAAGTGTTTCACGTCCACCTTACCTCACAATTATTTTCAAGTGCCCAAGGGCCTATTGTTAATATTATTTAATTTTAAACAATGTTATTTGCAAGTGCAGAGTAGTTAGCATGTTTGCTCAGGTACAATGAATTCAGCCCCACATCTCACCGAATGCAGGAATGAGTGGTTATTGTGCCTGGCGCCAGCTCGGTAGAGCAATGATTTGTGCCATGGGCTGAGAGTCAAGGAAATCCCTGCCATCTCCGTCGAAGCTGGTGATGATGTACTGTTGAAATAGACATTTTCTGACAGTGATTCTATTAAACCAGAAATTGGTAGTTGTGCAAATATAAGGGTGTCGGCCCCATTTACATGCCCTTTTAATTACACAGCTTTTACTATGCTTAGGGAGAAGGATTCATTATGCATAACAGTGCTAACACACTGACTTTATACTCCGGCATTTAGGGCGTCATGCTCGTATTTACCATGAAGGTCAAATGCAATGAAAAGCAGGGGCGGACCTCAATCGTTTCATTGGTGCTGTGATGGCACAAACATGTCATTGCACAAACAAATTAAAGTGGTCCCGGCACTATGGCCTACCGGTAGCCTGTGCTGCTAAAATGTGCCATGTGCTAATGAAACTTGATGTGCGTATTACATGTTGAATACTAAGCTGTCGATCAACCCCTCGGCATTAAATGAAATAATAAGGTTCCAGTTACATTAAACTAATTTATGTGACGGTCTCCCAGGAGCGATGGTGGAACCTAGTCCTGCCTCTTATACAAGACAAGGGGCGAGTTGATGTCTTGCTCGGCGCCAGCTCAGTTCGTGAGCATTTGTTAGGAAGGTCGTAGGCCGATGGCCTAAATGGATCCCTGGGGTCACCGTCTATGCTGATGAAGCTGCTTAACCATGCACACATGTTTACCCATGCAGTCACAGCACAAATTACACATAACCTGGCCACGAGACTGTCGAGGCTGTCTCGGATGCCTGTCTTGCACTGATGCTAACACTTACGGGGTTGTCCCAGCTACTCTGCATGTTGAAAAAGAACACACGGGTGCCCTGCGCTGTCTACAATCAAGGTGTAGCGCATTAAATGTTCTTGCGAACAATTAAAAAATACCTCAAAATGTGTTGTAAATGCTATTTTCTTCAATATAGAACTCCATACAATCAAGACGTGATTGTTGTGACTCTTTATGCGGACTCGGCACTCAAGAGCCTGTCTATAGCCTGAAGCAGTTAAAATATGGATTATGCCATCGATGAAATTATGGTGGAGTTAAGTTTCCATGAATGGGAAAAGTAGCAGGCTTGTCACTGTAAGCTTGCAGCAGGCTTGTTACAAGCTTGCACTGCTTTCAGGGTTAATACTGAGTCACCAGTTTTAATAACTTGTGTGAAAGATATCTTGAGGTGAGTTTTCAGAGATGTGCTGAACTCACTGTGATTTTTTTTATTTTGTGAAACTTGATGCGAACTGTTTTTCGTCTCAGTTATATTTTGCAATGATTTTTTTTAAATGTAAACTGCTTGTCGTAATAATTTTTGTAGTATTCTTTGCCTCTGTAATTTTTTTTTTAATTGACTTAACTAAGGCTGCTTGTTGCCTATGTAGTAATATTTTGCAAGTAAAAAAAAAGTATTGTATTATTACCCAGTGAAAAATGCAAAACAAAATATATGTTGTAAAAATTGTATAGAGAAATTTAAGATGATGATGTGTAAAAAATTATAATAAAATCTTTATAAAAAATTGTGTATGAGTTTTCATTCGATGCCCTATTCACATAAAATATTAATTTTACATTTAAAGAACTACTTTATATGAAATTTAAAAAAATTTTACTTAAATATAAAAAATTAACATGTACATGAAATATTTTTTCTCATTAAATATCAAAGGTTGAAAACAAAAGAAACGAAAGTGTGTACATACTTGACTTGTGAGAAAATTTTGAAAAACACTATGGAAGGTATCTGGGCAAGCAGCATAGAGGCTTGCCAGAGTGCAGGCAGCTTTCACGGTAGCCTTCCCACCTTGGATGATCAGAGCTAGAGCTCATAATAACCTTCCCTTAAGGGGCGGCACTGAGGGGCCGGCACAGAGGGGTCAGCACTGTGGAGTCGGCACTAAGGGGTCGGTACTACACAGCACAAACTTGGTATATTTATTAATACATTTATATGCATATAAAATTCAATATGGCGCTTGTCATAGTCACATAATCGTATTTTCTGATGACATATTCTTATCCGTCTAAAAAATACGAATCTGTAGACACATCATTCGATACACTTGTTTGTAAAATTAAATAAAAATATATTAAATTAAATACATAACTTTTACTTTATAAAATTATGCTTTGCATATCTGGTTGTTGTGATCCCATAGTCGAATTCTTCTTGGAAATGTGAGTTTGTAGACATGAAGCTGGATACACTTATGTCTGTAAATTTTAGAAGTTAAATAAAAATATTAATTAAATAGATAATTTTTATTTATACAATTATACAAAAGATTTATATTATATATTCTTATTGCTTGTCTATGACTATATGAAAAATATTTCTTATTGATGGTCTATGTCTCTGATAAGTTATAATGGCTTCAAAAAACTTATACAAAAATTATTGCTATGCATTAGAATAATAACAACAAAAACGTATTCCCCCTCCCCGCACAACCACACTCGCACTATTATTTATTTTAAACCCCTTGCTCCAACACATGCCCTGATAGCCCAGTTGACTAGGGTGTCAATCAGCTGACGACCACAAGGTTCAGCAGTTCGATCCCGCAACCCTCCACAAGATTTCTGAGATCTGTGGAAAAATTAGTAATAGCACTCCTGTAAACAAGATGGTGGACACACACCAGTGCCTCCTAGCAGGCGATGAAGGAACAACTGCAAACAATATGGCGGACACACACCAGCATCCCTAACATTGCCCCTAGCAGATGGCAGGCGAATAAGGCGACAAGACAGAGAACTGGTGGGAGAAAGGAACGAGACAAGATGGAATAAGAGGGAATGACAGAGCATGAAGAAACAAGACAGAATGATATAGCATGAAGTGGAAAAACAAAATGGCTGACGAAAACAAGATGCGACCGGGAACAATATGGCCGTTTGAAACAAAATGGCGGATCTAAGATGGCGGCGGATCCGTGGATCTGATGCTTTAACCCCCAGCCCCCAAACCTACATTTTTTTATCTACTTTCGGTTTTCTACATGAAATCATAAGTAATTATTGTAAAAAGTTATGTTCAGCATATTTTGTCAGTTGTATTGTAAACTTGTTTTCCAGCACACACATTTGCGTTGTGTCTTTATCTTACAAATTGATAAAGGAAATGACGATTGGTAATCCGAGAAATTGTTAAAATTCATTACCTGTAAAATGTTGTGGTATGTTCTGTACTTGTAAACTTGCAGTATGTTTAAGGCGTGCGCGAATTTTTTACTTACCCCAACACGATACAGAACATTTTAGAGCACTATTTGTTATGGGAAGATACTGAATATCATTATCTTTCAAGTTTGCTATGAACTACATCTCGCAATATAGTTATTTTCTGGTGTTCATGTAGACAACAGAGATATTAAGAAGGCCATAATGCTGTGTTGCCAAATATACTGTAGTAAACCTTACGATTGACGAGAATACCTTAACAACATTGCGTGGTGAATACCAAATTTACGATGGTACTGTTAAGAAATCCAGTGTGTGCAAGCTACTGACTTTAACTGCCAAAAGTTACGGAATAGACCACCAGCTCGTGTCCAGTTTTCCTGAAGACCCGCTAAATGTCTATATTCAGGCTATTCCTCAGCCTCGTGGAAACAAAGCTGAGTCGCGGTTACACGGGATGCAGAACTACTTCACTAAAACAAGTTCAGCTATTGATGAGGTTACACCTTCGAACGAGTTCCGATCGCAGCTGTTTCTCATTCAAAGTGAACTGTTTTCATAAGTAGTTTCGAACGACTTCTCTTCTCTGCTGCGCTCCTATTGGCTACTTCGAAGTAAACAAGCAGTGTAATAAATATGGCTGAATTCGGCGGAGCTTCCTGCACTTGTTGAATTCATTAAGTTTTACTCATTATGCCATTACAGAACAAGTGTAGGTTTCGTAACAATTAAAAAGCTCAATAGCGATAAATGTTACAGGCTATTATAATTAAATATGATAAACATTCAGTTCCATGTTTGTTCAGGTTAGATTTCCATTAATTTAATTCTGCTTTAGTTGTGTGACCGCGAAAACACGTTCTGTTTTTTAAACTTGTTCAGACATGGCTACCGAATTTATTTAGTTGAATGTGTTTAACAGCACTCGTGTAACCGCGACCTTTAAGCGTAGAAAATTGCACCAAAGTAAGAAGGCATTGTATCTATGCGCAGTCAGTTTTTGATAATATTTTGCATTATAACTACTGCTTACCAGGCATTACCAACACACCTTTTGTGCTGTTGTTGGCAACGCATAGCTATTTCTGTCACTTCTAATCATTATATATTGCTTGTTCTCAGTCAAACGGAGCATATTTAAACACAAGGTGGATAATTTAGTATTTTAGAAGGCCCGGAGTATATGTATTTGTAGAATTTCAGTATGATAGCAGGGCGGGCTCGGTAAAGCAGACAAGTGGTGTGGTAGCACTGGTATGGTAATGAGCATCTTGGAGAGGTTGTGCCGTGGTGACACGAGCGATAATGGAGGCTGTCACAATAGCAGCAGGGGAAATGGCCGTGGCTGGATCCCCTGATGATAAACAAATTGTCTTATGTGCCACGTTCCCGCCATCATTCTACATCATCAGAATACTCTTTCTCTCTCCCTCTCTCTCTCTCGCTCCCCCCCCCCCCCCCCCCTTCACACGCTCGCATCTCACTCTTTCCCTCGCTCGCTCCTAGATGGAAAGTTACCCTCCATTTCAGACTTATGAAACTTGATTTCTACGTACAGTGTATATTGTTTACCTGTTGTAACTGTTGGCTCGTCTGTAATCTGAAGTTTCATATTTATTTATTTATTACTGTATTTTGTATCTCTCGAGAAGAAAGAATATGTACTGAAAACTTAAGAAGTTCTTTCTATTAAGTGGTGCTGTAGTCCTTTAAAAGCTTTGATTGTTAGTACGACATCTTAAAAACCAATTACGGAAAAAAAAGAGATGTAAGGGGTTTGAGGCGGTCACCTATACCTGGCTCTGTAACTGCATTACGGCGTACTTCAAACAATTTTTTTTTTTTTACGAAATGATTAAACGTGTCTTCAATTTTTTTTTTGCTTACGAAAAAAAAATACAGAAGGCGAGGACAGAATGGTATTTTAAGATTACCGCGCATACGTCGATAATTTTTTTTTTTTTTTTTTTTTTAGATGTTTATGCAGTATTTTAAAAACATACTGCTCGGACATGAGCGAGAAACCCGTCATGAAGATAATATCTGCTGCCCGGATCGTTCAAATTTTATCCCAAAAGTAAAAATTAAATACGAAGTCACAATAGGCTGCTCAGGTTGGGAACTGAACGAGATGTCTTATTTTACTTAGTTACGAAGTTATTTTATATTTGATTATTATTGAACTCTGAGGAGATGCATTCTGCAATAGTATTTTGTATCAGAGTTATGTGAAAACAGTACTTTACTAAGGAAAATAAAACTTTTGAAGTGCAGTGAGTGCCCCAGTAGTATGCGGAGTCTGCAGCTATTCCTAGGCCCCTTCAGGGTCATCAGAATGGGTGACCGGCTGCATTTTTTCTTGCCTGAATAAACAAAACATCCAGTGTTACTTCCAGGAAAATGCCACTTTTCAGTGCTCATCGTTATTGGCTATTCACGGTAAAATGAGAACTTTTGAAAGCCCTGCTTAAAATCTACTTGTATGGACGTTGTGTATTCTTCCGCCTTGTGTAAAATTAACATTGTCGTAGGTCTCATCACTTTATTCATGCGTCGGTCAAATGAAACTGTGAAATTATTTGAAAAGTAAATATCTAACAAATCTGCTCATTTTTACACTTCGATGAATTAAAAAATAAACAGAAGGCGAAGGAAATAATTTAAACTATCAGAAAAAGTTACCTAACACTTTTTATTCGCCTTTAATATACGGAACTACTTCCCATTCATCGTTACCAACCTTACACTCTAAATCGGAATCAGTTATTTTTTACCGATTGTCAGTTGAAATAGCTCCATCCGGAATCTGTAGAAAAAATTACTAATTCATAAGTTAAAAGAAATATGCTAATTCTAGCAGTAGAAAACTAGTTATTTATAGTTGGATAATAAATAAGCACAAATCATTCACATGTGATGTAAGTTAGGTACGATTTGTCGCAGAACACAGATATTGTCTACACAAAAACGTTTTTGGACGTGTTTAGGCTTGAACCTAAGCCCATAAAGCAAAGCATTCTGAAACTTTCATGATCAGCTATATTCACTGCCCTACTTTACCACTGCCAAATGTGTGCTCGTATTATGAATACTGAACCACAAAATTAATGTCAAATATTGCTGTAAGGTTCGTGAAGTGAAATTATTTCTTGTTGTCGAAATACATAGATTTTCTGCGCCAGTACATGTCTTTGTAAAGTTCGAAAGTCAATCTATCTTTAGATTAGTTCGGATTCTTTGCTTTAAAAGATAAATATAGTGGTTTCAAAGTACGAGGTTATCGATGTCCACTAGTATCCGCCATTTTACAATGCAACGAGATACTAATGATTTAAACTGTTATATTTTGTGACAGATAGATAAGTGATAATTTTACTGACTCGATAGTGCGGTGATTCAATAAGAAAGGTGGATTTACACCAACAAAAGTTTGTGGTCTGCAAGTTAACAGATCAAATAATGAGGGAACGACAAATTTTATAAAATATTGCATTGTTTCAAACGTTCCCCTGTCTAATTAGCACAGTTATTACTAGTCAATATGTCTCTTCAAAATAACAGTTTCATTCTGTAAAATATCGTTGCGTTGTAAAATGGCAGATACATAGAAAACACCGACAATACCGTTAAAACCACTATATTTCTCTTTTAAAGCACACAATCTGAACTAAACCTAACTTAGAATGACTTTCGAGTCTTACAAAGACATGTACCTACGTACGCATAATATGTGTATATTTCAACAACATGAAGTACTTTCACATTACGAAACTTACAGCCGTTCGCCACTGTATGTTTATGTTACTACGCAAATGCGAGACCGTTTATCTCAGTGGCAAAGTAGCAGAGTTCGTAGAACGTCAGCCAAAAGAAATAATAGAATGTGTTGCGTTTTGGGGATGCGGTTCGATACCAACCACTTCCAAAATTCCCTTGTACATGTAATAATTTTGTTTTATGACAAAATAATTGTCTACCTAAGTTATTTCAAACCGTAATGCATGGTTTTTAATCCTTGTGCTTTTTATTAATCGACTATAAATAACTGATTTTCTACTGTTTGTATTAGTGGATTTCATTTAACTGAAGAGATTGATAGTTTTCTTTCTCTGCTGATTCCGGATGGAGCAGTTTCAACTGACAATCAGTAAAAAATAACTGATTCCGATTTAAAGTGTACTGGGCGCATTTCAGTCAAGGCGCCCGTTAAAATATATGCAGGTAGACATTTTTGTAAAGTTGATTTCAAAAGTGCTCACTTTATCGTGAACAGCCTTTAACTAATATAGTTCCTCCTACCTTTATGCTGGATCACAAGCTACGCACTCTCTCATCCAGAGACAGTTTCGGGTATTTGGTACTTACTATACGACTAATTCGATGCTTCATCCAATACTGCATGCAGAGTTTCAAATTGATAGCCAAATCACATACACATCTCATAGGCCAGCTGTGAGGTTCTCACAAATTCGCCCATTTCTGAAGGTTGATGTTGATTTTGCTAGGTTCCTTAGTTCGAAACCTACTAAAGCACGCAAGCTGCTTGCCACTAAATGCTACCTTTGTTATGTGTTTGAGTGTAAGTCGAACAAGGTACTCCATTTGTTAGTTGCGTAATTTCTGTGTACCAATGCATTTCTAGCCCTTGAAAATATTTGTATCTGGGAGGGGAACACATCCGACAAATTCTCAGATCGTGGCACAAATTCTGTTGGTACTAAAAGACACCCGAAGGAAGTGCTTCAAGCTTTGTTCTCTGAACCGGTTTGGCAAATGCTACATGATCACTTGGCTGACCTTAATATTGTTTGGCACTTAAGTTCACCAGCAGCACCCAGTTTGGAGGTCTGTGCGGAGCCGAAGTCAAGTCTGTCAAACTGCACACGAGGAAAGTGATTGGTTAACATATACTTACCTTCAAGGAGTTAGCTAGACTCTTCGGTGAAATTTCATGGTTTTTAAAGTCCATACTACTGTGACCCCTGTCTTCTGTTCCCTCAGAATGTTATGTCCTTACTCCGTGTAATTTTCTGATTGGTGCTGATGTTGCCACTGACTGTTGTAATCTCTTGTCTTATTTGATTTTCTTGTTGTTGGGTGTGTGGGGCTCGATCCCGCATACAGCTGACCGAGCGCTGTCCTGGTGCACTTGTGGTGAGAGGAGCTAGGGAGCAGCGAGGGTGGCAGAGAGCGTCCATGTACGTCGGCCAGCCGTAAAGTATAAAAGCCCGCTGCTGTATGACGACACCCCCACTCTTTGACCCACTCTGTCGGTACGACTTCGAGGTCACATCGATGCCGGAGGTCGGCGCGAGCAGCTTGAGGGCAACACTGCAGACCGAGCCGAGATACTGACGTCTTGGAGAGACGAGATCAGATCAGCCAATCACCACGACAACACGACATCACTAGGTGGAGGAGCTCCGGTCGAGTGTCGCTAATATCAGTGGTAAGGGGATATTTGGTTCTGGCTGCAGGATAGATCCGGAAACGATCCTACGTGCAGCTAACCCTAGAGATCCCC